>PVLA01000052.1:204824-934485 GCA_004027455.1 Hydrochoerus hydrochaeris
CTCTGTCTAGTATGTCCTTCAGTACTCTTTCTAGGGTTGGTTTGGTGGACATGAATTTCTTCAGTTGTTCTTTGTCATGGAAGTATCTTGTTTCTCCATTAAATTTGAATGAAAGTTTTGCTGGGTACATCAGTCTGGGTTGAAGGTTGTTTTCTTTCAGGGCTTGAAATACCTCACTCCAAGCTCTTCTTGACTTGAGTGTTTGTGCTGAGAAGTCTGCCGTGATTCTAATGGGCTTTCCTTGATAGGTGAGTTGTGTCTTTGACAGCTTTTAATATTCTGTTTTTATGTTGTATGTCTGATGTCTTAATTATTATGTTTGTGGGTGTGGATTTATGTTGATTGTGACTGTTTGGTGTTCTATATGCCCCACTAATCTGAGTTTCAGATTCTTTCCCCATGTTTGGGAAATTTTCTGCTATTATTTCTGTAAATACTTACATATGTGATTTGCCTGGGCTCCTGTATCTTTGCTAATGCCTGTTATTCTTATATTGTTGCTCTTGGCACCATCATGAAGCTTCTGGATTGTCATTTCATGCAGCTTTTTTATTTTTAAAATTTCTATCCTTTCCTGATCACTAACTGTGATCCTGTCCTCAAGGTCCGAAATCCTATTCTCAGCTTCCTTTAGGTGGTTTTGCATGCTTTTAATACAATTTTTTGTTCCTTGAATGTCTCTTTGAGTTTGTTTCATGAATACTGCTTGTTTTTTATATTGTTCATTCAGTGTTTCAATCAGTTTCCCATGCTCATATACTTTTTTCTCTAGTTCTTCTTTAGCTGCATTCAACAACTCCTTTACTAAAGTTGTTATTTCTATCTTGACATGGGAGAGTACTTCTAATTTGTTTTCCTCTATAGCCTGATGCAGTTTTTTTTTATTTCACTAGTTATCTTTTCAGAGATTCCCAGTGTGTTACTTTTGAGGTCCTTTATTTCAATGTCTCCTATATTTGCTTATGGTGAGCTATGCTTGAGACTGCATTTTGCTTTTTCATTTTGTCATTTTCACTCTGCCTAATGTTTTCTATATGTAGGAGGGGATCACACACTGTTTTCAGACACACCAAAGTCTTACAGTTAGTTGGAGGGGGTTTTACTACTGGCCCTATTTATCCCCTGTACACCTCTATTTTAGCGGTATACTCACTACACTGATATCGTTAATGCACTGTAGTCCAAGGTTCTCCACCTGGGAGCAAAGTTCCAAATTTTTTCACACTATTGGATCCCCCTGAGATCCTCTTTTGTTCCAGGTGTTATTGAGAGCCCAGTTGAAGCAGTCCAGGGCAGTTTTCAGTCTTGGGCAGACCTCCTCAATGTTCACAGTGGCAGGGCAGGCCCACAGGGGGAGGTTCTGGGCAGCTTACCCCTGAAGCAGCCTTCCACTAAGTTCCTGGTTCCTGGGCATGCCCATGGTGGAGATTCCAGGCAGCTTACCACTGATGCAGGCTTCCGCTAAGTTCCCGGTGACAGGACAGGCCCAGGTGGAAGTTCAGGTCAGCCTAAGCCTGAGGCGGGTTTCAGCTGAGTTTCTGGGGGCAGGGCTGGCCCACAGTGGAGGTTCCGGGCAGCTTACCCCTGATGCAGGTTTCCACTCTTCTTTTTTCTTTGGCTTATAATTATCCCTTCTACAGTTTCAAGAAAGAAAACTAAAGTGAGTTTAAAATCTTCCTACCTCAAGTCAAGTAGAAGTCAAGTAATATTGGCTTTGAATCATTGTTCAGGTATTTTCAGACAAAATATATTTCCATAAACTACTTATTATTTCTGAACCACACTTTCTCCATTTATACAATTAGAAAAATAATACCTACTAAAAGAAACTAATACATATAAAGAACACATAAAGGGATATTCCGTAACATGTTAGCTTTGATTTACAGTAGTATAGCAACACTAATATTGCATATAATTGTGTTTTGCAATGATAGACATTGAAAATTGACTAATTTATTTGGCTGGTCCAAAACACATTGTAGCAGAACCACACAGATCTGTACTACATTTATGCACACTATTCAATTTAATGTTTTTATTTATTTTGTTTTATCTTTAATGGATTAATATGTCTTGCTAGTTTTTCATTTGTTATGCATCTTGTAATAATTATAAAGTTTGATAATCACATTATAAAATGTAATGTTTCTTATGGTTTATTTTAAAGAAGAACCACATTTCAATACAGTAATTGTATAAGTAATTTTGGTAAATTACTTAACAAATGTATATTTTATAATCAAATGCAAAATGCCAGTTATACTTTTATTAATGTTTTCCTGTTTATAGAAAAAATATATATTTATAAAGTTTTGTAAGCAAACTGTAAAGAAGAAAATACCATTCTTTAGAAACTAGAATGATACATCTTTATGAAGGGGAAGGAATATCAAGAGATAGAAATGGAGTAGTTAAAGAAAAGAGATTGAAAAAAGGAATTAAGAAGTCTTATGTACATTTAGCAACTCCATACAAGGAAGTTAAACATAATGTATTACAAACCTGTTTAAAAAAATTAAAGAATCAAGAGATGAATGAAGAAGGGAGGAAAGGAAGGGAGGGGAAAGCAGATGAAAAAAGGAATTGTGACACATATCAACTCTACAAGGAGTGTAAACATTATGTACTGCAAACATGTACTAATAAAGAATATGATAAAAGAGATGAAAAGACTACCATAAAGTAATGACAAAAACAAAAAAATAGTTGCAAAGTGTTGAAGTGTTGCTGTCTTTAGTACAAAATTGCTTTTACAAATTGATTTTAAAAGTCAAATGTCTTAATATAAAAATAGTTAACAAAAAATTCTAAAAAATAATATAATATCTATAGAATATAAAACCAAAATGGCAATTATTTATCTTTTATTAATTCCCAGAATAGTAAAGATCCCTCAAAACAGCAAAGAAGTCAGGGTATAAAGCAACAGTTTTCTTGGTTGTTGGAGAGCACTTAGAAATACACACTAGCAATCTTCCTTCTAAGTATTGCATTCTAATGAATTAATAGAAAGGTATATGCACAAAGAGGAGTATTACAAAGTGATTTATTATAATGAATATTTATATATGATATGACTATGTCGCAATATGAAATTAATCAAGTAATATCCATTTAACATAAGTCACAAGTCTGAAGATTGCAAATGTGTACTTATTCAATACTGCAGTGAATATTTCCTAATGACACTGAAGAGGCTATCTTTTTATATGCTTCCAAAATTTAATTATATATATATATATATATATATATATATATATATATATATATGATAAACATCAACATATATAAACTTTATTTACATTAGTGACCTCTCTTTAGGTTAAATTCATAGAAATGTGTAATTATTGGGCGAGGCAGGGAATATAGCTCAGAGGCACAAATGCCTCTCTAATAAGCACGAGGTTGTGAGTTTGACTTGTGGTACAAAAACAAAAAAAAAATTTATTGGGTGAATCCTTAATCATATATATTATTATACTCTACTTGACTTAGTATTCTTTTATTCAATCTTTTTCTTTTATCTTTGTGTAGGTTTTGATTGTATGACAAATTTTTTTCTTGGTGTGTTTTAAAATTTATTCCTTAATGCTATTTTTATTCTTTCAGACGTGGGTTGGAAATAAGCGAAGAAAAATGAGTAGTAAGAATTCTGAATCAGGATCAACTGGAACTCTTTCTGGTACCTCCTTGATATCTCCAGACCTTACAGTCACAAATGTGGTCAACAGTGTTCAACCTTCAAGCCAACAGTCTTCTTGGACTTCAGCCAATAATGATGTCATTCTAACAGGTATATATAGTCCAGCCTGTTCATTGAGTAGGCAAGGGACAACTAAACGTACAAATACACAAATTACAGAAGCTCATAAAATTCCTATTCAGAAAACAGCCAGTAAAAATGATAATGAGTTTCAGTTGCACATTCCTGTTCAAAGACAAGTAGCACACTGTAAAAATGCCTCCCTGCTCTTAGGTGAAAAAACAATCATTTTGTCAAGACAGACAAGTGTGCTAAATGCTGGAAACTCAGTATATAATCACACAAAGAAAAACTATGGAAGCTCTTCAGTGCCAGCTTCTGAAATGACAGTACCTGAAAAGCCATCTGCGTGTCACCGATCTTGCAAAATTGAACCAGTTGGGATTCAAAGGTCCTATAAACCTGAACATGTAGGTATGGCATCACATAATTTATGTGGCCAAAAGCCAGCTCTTAGAGACCCATACTGTAGAACACAAAATTTGGAAATCCGTGAAGTGTTTTCATTGGCAGTAAGTGATTATCCTCAGAAAATTCTTGGAGGAAGTGCCATGCAGAAGGCTCCAAGCTCAACAGAAGGAATTTGTTTGTCCATTGCGATGGAAACTGGAGATGCTGAGGATGAATATGCCAGAGAGGAGGAGTTGGCTTTAATGGGAGCACAAATACGAAGCTACTCAAGATTTTATGAAAGTTCATGTTCCCTTCGAAATGAGAACCAAAGTACAGCTTTGCCTGGAACAGGAAGAACTATACCAAATTCACAAATGGTGAATATTAGAGGTTTGTCAGACAATGTACTATATCAGAACAGAGACTACCATTTGACATCACAAAACTCATTACATACAGCATCTAGTACATTGTACAGTAATACAAATCCATTACGGAGTAATTTTTCTTCAAATTTTTCATCATCAAACCAATTGAGATTATCACAAAGCCAAAACAATTACCAGGTAATATGCATATTTATTTTATAAATTTTTTAAAGCTGTTTTTGCATTAAAAAACTGTGTATCTGTTCAGGCTTAAGACCTGAGTCTTTTAACTACCATTTTAAAGTAATTTGAAACTTTTGCTTCAAAATACTGTTTGGGGTCAACTCATGGAGGAATCTTTTGTTTGCTTTGTCATGTTTAAATGTCATATTTAAATGATGATTAAAAATGAAATGTGCCAGGCTTGGTGGCAGTGTACACCTGTAATCCCACCATTAGAGAGGCTAAGGCAGGAGGATCACCATGAGTTCGAGGCCAGCTTGGTATACATAAATGAATACAAGATCAATCTGTACTACATAGGAAATCCCTGTCTCAAAAATAAAAAAAAGTATTAAAACAAAACAATGAAATACAATAATTTTATGATAGGAAAATTTTCTCCTGACATTTGAAATAATTTTGTTCAGGAAGCGGTAGCTTTATGGACAATGTGGCACTTCCCATATTTAAAATTCGATTAAATTAGCTAAGTTCATCCCCTTAAATATAAATTACTCCTGTAATGTTTTTTTACTTACGTCTGAGGCTATGTCACTAGATGAGTGGTGCCTTTTTGGGTACATATACTGGCAAGTCAATCATTTTTCTATGTATCAGTGACTGAGAAATCAGATCCTACAGTAACTCAGATATTCTAAAAGTAATTGCTTCATTAGAATGTTCAGTAGAATATTAGTCAAATGGATTTTTGTGAAGTATTGATAGAGAAAAGTCATTTATATTAGAAGTGTTAGGACTGTAAACAAAATATATGTTATTTACTTACTGTTTTCCATATTTGGTTATTTAGCTATGCTTTGAATAATCTCTTTAACATTGAGATACAAATCAACCTCAGACAGTAACTTATGGTCATAGCTCTTTCATTTGAAATTCTGCTTTACAGAATTTAAATAATCAGACATGGGTGTTGGTCATTTTCCTGGCTACTACCTATATTTTTAACTTGTTTAATCATGATACTACAGTTTGTTAGGCATTAAGATGCTTCTAGGCTATTTTCTACCAATTTCATAACCATCTTTTATTTACTATCTTAAGCTTTTTGCTTCAAAATGAAAAGCAATAATGTAGTATAGGGAGTATCACTCTGGAACCTGGCCCAACAAAAGAGGCATTAAGGCATCATGATTAGTAGTCATTTCCTATTGAGAAACAATTAACTTTTTGTTTATTTTTTACAAACTATGCTTAAAGTAGATTTGAATCATGCTATTAATATCCTCCTCAAACTCTCCCCTTTCAGTCACTACTGTTTGTATTTTATTACCCATTTAATATTCTTATTAATTTTAATAACATTGTTACTATTTGTTGAGAGCTTACCAAATACCAAACCCTATTATCATTATATATAATATATATTTTATATATATTATATATATTCCTTTCCATATAATGTTCACAGTGTTATGATGTTATGAATAGATAGACATTTCATACAAAGTATTGCTGAAGGAATAGTTATCACAGAGTATTTAAAGAAGAAATAGCATGAAGAACTGGGTGAGAGAAGATTGGATGTCAGCTATTAAACTCACAATCTTTTAAAAGGCCATACTCCTATTTATGTTATACTAGACCTCTTCAAGTCAACTTAATCTGAACAGTACGATAGTGTTTTCTGAGAACCCTTGGAGGATCACTTACTCCACCTTTCTTTTAGTTAAATGAGATTTGGGGGAAATCAACGCAACCCAATAAAATGGTGTCTATGAATGTTTGCCACCAAGATTTTGATTAAACTGTCTTACTAACACTTTTGTTTTAGTACAGAACAGAACCTATGATCATCTTGATAATCTTTATAGCTATGAAACTATAAGCAAGCAAGTAATTCTCCTGAGTTTATCCCTGGGAATATATAACAGAGATATTTACCTTTGTTCTCTATTATACCATTTGCCTAAAGGATAGTCTAGTCCCAAGCTATCTAGAAAAATGAGTTTAAATTGCAGAGATTTAGAGAATAATAAGTAGTTCAAATCAGTTCTGTTTTGCAGCCTAGCCTCTTGGCAATATATTAAAGGTTAAAGTGAGATTAAGGAAACTGGATAGAAGTGATTATATCAGGATACCAAAATTCACTTCCGTGATAACCCCACTGTTAGGACAGGATTGTAATCACATTAGTCTCCAAAGTGACATATACTTTGCATGTTACCCATGTATGGGACCAACTGGTTATCATAAATACCGTTGTAGCCAAAGTTTATTAGTAATAATCTATGTGAAGACATTGAAGTGTGTTGGAACACAGGCAACACAAATACAGGATGTATTAGATTTTTGTGTCTTGATAGTTAACTGAATTCACATTTTTCATGGATTTCATAAGATTTTAGGAGTTAATTATGAAACACTATCTTTTAAGAAGTACTTTGTAAGTACATTATTTACCGACTAGTAGAGTACAAGCGATTTGGTGATTTTGCCCAACAATCTTAGTACTTATGGACTTTGACAATTTTTAAAATAAATAATAAAAGTTTAGTAGTTGTAGAAACTTTAAACATCATGGCATCATACCCAGTACAAATTGTATTTTTGTCTGAGGAAAATCAGTGCTGGTCAAAATAATTCTCAGGAAAATATTCAAGTTTTTAAAGAATAATAGTAATCTGTGTTTGATGTTAAATAATTTTATTGAGATATGACTGACATACAATTCACAAATTAAACTGTATAATTCAGTGTTTTAACATATTCACAGTATTATTTAAGCAATACCAAAATTGTATTTAATCAGTTTAACAGTAATAATAACTCACAATCTGTGGACCAACTCTCAATCATACTACATTTCTCTATCCCAGCACCAGGAAATCACCAATTCACTTGCTGTCACTATATATTTACCTATTATTGATTTTTACTATGAATGTAATCACATAACATGTAGCCTTTTGTAATTGGCTTCTATCAATTAGCATAATGTTTTTGAGGTTCATCTATGTCATATCATGTATTTTATTTAATATTCATAATGTCTTTGGATCTGTAAATGTAATATGTCCTCCTGCTTATTAGCAATTTAATTTCTTTTATCAATGTTATCTGATTTTCAGTGGACATAAGTTTATTCTTTATCATGAGTTGATATTGCTTTAAATAGAATTGTTTTCTTAATTTCTTTTTTAAAAAATTTTATTTAATAATATCACTCAATTATCATGATGAATGCTCTAGCTGCTTCTTTTTGTTTTTGTTTGTTTTTTAAATAGATGAGAAGAGCCCCAAATTTATTTACCACATTGAATTTTTGACTTACTGCTTTATGATTGGGATGTTTTTGATTACTGCCTCAACATCTTTACTCATTATCAGGTTTTCCAAATTTTCCATTTCTTCATATTACAGTCATGGTAAGTTGTATGTGTCTAGGAATTTATATTTTTTATAGGTTAGCCAGTTGATTTTCATATAATACATAATACTCTCATGTTTTTTATCCTTCTTTGATATCAGTGTAATAGCCCTTCTTCCAGTTGTAATTTAATACAAACCTCACTTTTCTCTGGTTTATCCATAAATTTGTTATTTTCACCTTTTCAAAAGATCAACTTTCAGCTTCATTTTTATATTTCCTATTGTTTTTATAAATGTTTTTCATTTATTTCTCTCCTACTCTTCATTATTTCTTCCTTCTACTGACTGAAGGCTTAATTTGTTCTAGCTTCTTGTGGTTGTTGTATAGTTAGGTTGTTTATTTTTTATCTTTCTGTTTATTAAGACCTCTTTCTTTGTTCACTTTCTGTTGCTATGATAAAATACTTGAGATCAGGAAATTTATAAAAAATAGAAGTTTATTTGGTCTATAGATCAGGAAACTGGGAAGCCTAAGTCCACTGCATAGAAAACTTCTGGTATTTAGAGCATCCTAACATTGCAGAAGGCATAACATAATTAGCCAGAGGACAACACAAGTGAAGCAGAGGGCATCATATAGTGAGGCAGAGCAAGCTTACTTGCTTGGGGTTCAGTTTTTCCTCTAATGGAGCCATAAATACCAACATGGAGGCCTCACTCTCAAGACTGCGTTTTATTCTAATTCTTTCACAAAGGCTTTATGCTCAAATATCAACATGAATTTACTGATTAATTTTTCAGTACATGAGCTTTGGTAGGTCACATTCAAACTATAGCAGAACTGGTTTTGCTGCATCCTGTAAATTTTGGTATATTGTATTTCCATTTCATCTTAAGGGTTTTTGTTTATTATTTTGATTTTTTATTAGTCCATTAGTTGACCAAGAGTGGCATATTTAAAAGTACACATAATTGTGAATTTTCTAATTTTGTTCCTGTTTTTGATTTTTAGTTTTGTATTACACTATTTGAAATAGACACTTTACATGATTTCCATCTTAATTTGTCAACTTATTTTGTGGCATGATGTATGATTTGTATTGGAACATTTTCTGTGTTCTCTTGAAAAGATAATGTACTCTGATGCTTCTGAATATATCTGTTTGGTCCATTAGGTCTATAATGATATTGAAGTGCTCTTTCCTTATTCATTTTGTGCCTGGATGATCTTTCCATTGTTGAATGTGGGTTAATGAAATCTCCTACTATTATTATAACTTCTATTTATTTCTCACTACAATATTTTAAATATTTAATTTACATAGAGTAAAACCTTGGATTGCAAGTAACAAGTTCTGTGAGCAAACTTTTATAATAAATTTTAATTTGATAAATGAGCAATGTCTTGCAATATGAATAGTTTGTGATATGCAATATCACATAATCAGAGTTGAGCCAATAGTTTTTGGCCTCTCTCTCTCACTATGGAATTGTGGGTGAACATCTCCCAACAGCAAGAAGTTATGGAGGAGCTGTCATGTGCAGAAAAGGAGGTGAAAGAATCCCTCTCTTCAAATGAGATTAGGAAATGTATAAATTGTGGAAAACAGTACAAAATTAAGCACCACCTGAATAAGGCTTTAAAAGCGCAAGCCATGATAATATTTAATGGAAATATAGTGCCATATTTCCACAAAATCTTCAAAAAGAAGCAAAGCAAGTGTGATTGAATAGATTCATTGCTAACACTGCACAAAAAGAAAGATTCCATTGAGCCAATAGATGCAGTAATTCTGTTAGTAATAGTAAGATTTTTCCAACACCCTAATCTGCATTTCTCTTGTCTCCTTCACACCAGCAATTGAAGGCTTTCAAAGTTAAGTACAGATTAGTTTATTTTTTTTTATGTTTTGTATTTTCTTCATTATTTTACATTACAGTATTGTAATCATTTTTGGATGAATATTTTTGGGTTGTGGAATGAATCATTAAACTTTCCATTGCTTCTTGTGGGAAAATTTGCTTTGACATACAAGTGCTTTGGATCACAAGCATGCTTCTGGAATAAACTATATTGGCAAACCCAGGTTTTACTGTATTTAAAAACTCAAATGTTGAGGGCATACACATCTGCAATTATTATATCTTCTTGATAAAGTGACCTATCAGTATGTAATGAATATCTTTATATCTTGTTACAGATTTTTACTGAAAGTCTAATTCATCTAATATAAATATAGTCATACCTGCTTTTTTGGTTTCACTTTTCATAGACTATATTTTTCTACACCTTCAATTTCAATTGATCTATTTTCTTAAAGCCAACGTGAGTCTTGTAGGCAATATATTTTTTGGATCTTGTTTTTTCTTTTCAATACTAGGTAAAGAATGTAATGCTGCACACATGCTAGGTAAGCACTCTAGCATTATACTACATCCCCAGCTCCTTTATTATTATTGCTATTATTATTTATTGTCATAATTTTATAATATTTTGTCAAGGCCTGGCTAAATTGCCCAATGTGGCCTAGAACTTGCAATCCTCCAGCTTCATTGTCTTTATTAAATATTCACATGCGTGTGTCACCATACCCAGCTTGATTGTTTGTAATTCATTTAAAAATTCTATCTTTTGATTGGAGAATTAATCAATTTATACTTAAAGTAAATATTGGTAGTTACTATTTGAGTTTGTAATTTTTTTCTGTTGATTTTTCAGTTTCTTTCTCATTTTCTTGCTGTCTTGCCTTGTGATGTGTTGTTTTTTTAAAAAAATTTTTATTTAAAGGGATAAAACAGAAAAAGGCTAGAAATATTACAGAATTTCAAAAAAACATAAACATTAACAAATCACTCGTTGATAAATTACATACTTCTCTTTTAAAAATAGTTGTTCAAGTTACAAAATTAAAGCACACAAAATGGACACTCAAGCAGTGAGAATGCAAAGAGCTCTGTTCTACAATCAAACAAGAACTAAGAAATATGGGTATCAGTCCTGCACACTTAATTATACATTGTTATATCTTTTATAGCACTTCCTATTTTCCCTTTTTTACAATAGCAATTATACATTTAAAAAATTTTATTTGAAGAAAAAAAGCAAAACAGAAAAAAGGATAGCAACAATACATAATTCTAAAAGAAAGAGAACAAGAAACAAAAAAAGGAAAAATAGACAAAAACCCACTAAGAAATCACTAATTTATAAATTACACATTGTCATCTTGGAGGAAGTTGTTCAAGTTACAAAGTTACAGTATACATACTAGACATTCAAACAGTGAGATTGCAAACAGTTCTGCTCAGTTATCCAACAAAGATTCAGCAATATGGTCATCTATTTTACACACTCAAACATACATGCAGTTATATCCCTTAGAGCACTTTCTTTGCCTCTCTTTCATACAATAACAATTACACATTTTGGTTTTATTACACTTATAGTTCTTCTTTACTTTTTACATTAGAGACACAATGTGATATTTATAAATATGATTCTTACTTTTTCACTAATGAGGATAGTCTCAAGTTGTCTCTAATTACCTATGAAGGCCTCAAGATCATCCGTTTTTTAAATTTTTATTTAAAGAGAAAAAAAAACATGTAAAGGGCAGAGTTAATACAGAATTTCAGAAAAAGATAAATAATAAGAAATCACTAGTTGATAAATTACATATTGTCCTCTTAGAAATAGTTGCCCAAGTTGCAAAATTAAAGCATACAAAGTAGATAGTCAAACAATGAGAGTGTAAACAGCTACGCATACATGAGTCTCTACATATATTTCTATTCTTTCTGTATTAAAGGGAAAAACAAAACTTAGTAAGACAAAACAAATTCCTATAAAAACATGAAACAAAAAAGTTGTATAAAACCACAGTACAAGGTGATCTTCAATGATTGCTGTGTTGTTTCTTATTATCTTCAATAGAATTGCCTATATCATCAGGCATAAATAAATATAGCATATAGCAGTACATAACAATATTAGTAAAAATAAAACATTGTAGACAGTATAAAACTTCAAAGGCAGGTAATAATCAAACCAGAGTGGATATTCTAGTGAATCTTGTCATCTTAAGTGCAGTTGCCTATACTCTCAGACTTGATACTATCAATCATGACAGCTTTGAATAAAATCTATCAATACAAAACAGCAATCCAGCTAACCAGATTTGATTACAACCAGTCATGGTAAAACAGTGTAGGTTTTACAGAGCTTTAGATTGACTTAATAGGAAGTTAAGGATGATTACCATACTATATCCTGCTATTTTTGGGATTACTGTTTGTACCCTCAAATCTAGTACAGGTAGAATGACTGGAACAGAATATGATACATCTAAGCAGAGTAGTGTGAGTAATGTGGGTTTTAAATCCTGGTGCACTATTAACAATGTAGTGTATCAAGGCCATCTATGTTAGAGATTCTAGTTATCCTTCTCTGCCTCATTTCTGCTATGCTATTTTTCTGCCTGTCTGTCTATTTTTCTGCTTCATTCTACTTCCTGCCCCACTCATTGAGGCCTTTCTGCCACTGTTCTCAAGATCCTGGTATTTTTTCTCTCTCTCTAGAATGTCCTTCAGTATTCTCTGTATGGTTGGATTGGTGGTCACAAACTCCCCCAGTTCCTCTTTGTCATGGAAGCATCTTGTTTCTCCATTAATTTCTAGTGAGAGTTTTGCAGGGTACATCAATCTGGGCTGGAGGTTATTTTCTTTCAGGGCTTGGAATATTTTGCTCCAAGCTCTTCTTGATCTGATGGTCTTTGTCGAGAATTCAGCTGTGATCCTGATGGGCTTACCTTTATAGGTAATCTGTTTCTTTTCTCTGATAGCTTTTAATATTCTGTTTTTATATTGAATTTCTGGTATCTTGATTATTATATGTCTGGGTGTAGCTCTGTTTTGGTTGTAGGTGGCTGGAGTTCTGTATGCCCCACATAACTGAATGTCATTTTCTTTTCCCATGCTTGGAAAGTTTTCCTTAATTATTTCCGTGAATAGCCTTTGTAATTTGCCTGTATGTATTCCTGCTTCTTCATTCACATTTCTTATTTTTAAATTGTATATTCTCTTGTCATCTTTTAGCCTTTGTATTGCTACTGTTTCCTTGCTATTTTTAAGAAATCTTTCCTTTCATGATCACACATTGCAAACTTGTCTTCAAGTTTTAAAAGTCTATCCTTAGTTTCTTTTAAGGTGTTTTGCCAGCTTTCAATGGAGTTTTTAATTTCCTCGTAGTCTCTTTGAACCTTCTTCATGTATTCAATATTTTCTTTATATTCTTTATCGAGTGTTTCTCTCCTTTTTTTGTGTTCCTCCCTTCTTCTGTCTGTATCTTCCTGAAAGATGCTCCATGAGGGCATTTCTTTTATTATTCTACTCATATCTTGCTTTATGTGATTTAATATTTCAGTTTTGAGCTCGTCTACAAGGTCCCAAAGATATCTTTTAATGTCCATTGCAGCCATGTCTGCTGTTGCATGTTTGCTGCTCTCAGTCTCCCTTGTTTTTCTCTCTCCTAGATCAGGGCTCTCAGGGTTCTGGGCTGGGGGCCTCCACCTGCCTCTCTCTCCTGTCATGGTCCTGGCTTCCTCCACACAGGTTACAGTGCAGGTCCCAGCCCCCTTCCCTGTTGGCCATGTTTCCTCCAAAGCATGCTGGTGAGGGACCTCCACCCTCTCCTGACTGCTCACATTGATACAGTCAATCTGCTGTAGTCCAAGGTTTGCCACCGGGGAGCAAATTTCCAAATTTTCTCACACTAACTGGAGCTCGCTGAGATCTTCTGATGTTCCTGGTGGGAGGGTGGGCCCAGCTGAAGTCCAGGGCAGTTTTCAATCTTGGGCAGGCCTCCTTGAAGTTCCGGGTGGCAGGGAGGGCCCACGGGGGAAGTTCTGGGCAGCCTACCCCTGAGGTGGGCTTCTGCTGAGTTGATGCGTTGTTTTTTGTAGTGGTATGCTTTGATCTTTTTTTGTTCATTTTTTGTCTATCTACTAGACATTTTTTTCTCTATGGTTACCATGAGGCTTGCATATACTGTAAAATAACTGTCTTAAAGGCTTTTTAGTAAGTACAATCATGTATTTCTTTAGGGACATTTTCTTAATTATTTTTTCCTTGAATGGGCAATATTTTATGCTTCTTTGTGTTCATTGGGATTTTTTTCAACTTTGGTTATTTGGGGAAAAATCTCTTCCAGTCTTTCAGTATGACTCTGTGCAGTTTTGGGAAACTATTCAGCCTGGATTTAATTTTTAAGTTATTTTGGATCTTTTTGTATCTTTCTCAGGTCTATCCACATTATATTTATCAATTGTCATATATAGGTGGCTATTCTTATATATCTTTATTTTCCTAAGTTTCATTTCTACTTCTTCCAGAGTCCTTAGCTGTTCAATTGTATTATTTCATCAGCAATCTATTTCTTCAAGTTTTTGTGGATCAGCAACCTCCTTAAAGTTTCAAAAATCTTGCCAACTGCTTCCCACCATTTCCTGTAGACACAGATATGACTAGTGCCTTTTTTGGTTGTTTTTAGGGAATAAGGAGACCAATCTCTCAAGCAGTTTCCAGACAGTTTAGAACATTGTAAATTCACTGCAAATCCAATCTACTCCTTGTTCACAGAAGAGACTGGGGATTAGGACTGTTCTTCCTCAAAATCATTTCATAGGCCACCAGGAAATCAGTGTGGCAAGGACAAATAAAAATCACTTTGAAGTTTCCCACCATTTTGAATGTAGCATTTTCTTGACTGGGCATTTGCTTTTTTCCTACAGATATGGACTCACATTCAGATCTAGAATAAAGTTATTTTAACAAGTTGCTAGTTTTTTAAAAATTTTTTCATGGTGGAAGTAGTGCCATTTGTTGTGAAATCACACTATGTTATACCAACCTGTATAGAGGTACTGCAATAAACAAAGTGTTTAATTTAAAGTTTATATTTTGGCTCAATAAGGAGCTGTATGCAAAGTAATGATATGGAACCATGACTCATGAGCAGTAGTCTAGCCCAGTAAATATGGTAGCTTAATAAGAGCAATAAATCTTTTAATGTAATTATACATGTGATAAGCTACTTCATTTCAGTTATAAAAAGTAAATTTAGAATTTAAAATCTACCATTTTACCATTTATTTTATTAAATTGGTAAATAAATTTTATACTTTCTTAAATATCTGATTTTTTTACATAAATAAAATTAGAGGGTATTTTGAAATATTGTATAAATTTAGGAAATTTGAATCAGTAATTGTACTTTTCTCAGTGCCTTTCAATAAGGTAATATGAAATAATTTAACACATTATTTTATTTCAATTATGCTCTTCTATTATTCTTAAATGTTCAAGAATCAGGGATAAAATCAAATTTGTTGTGTCATGCCTGAGTTTTTATATTATGACTTAGTTCATTTATCCTGAACTTTAAACATCTTGGAATTCCAGTTTCCCTAATCTTAACTTTTGTGCTTTATAGATTTAAACTAATAATATTATATAAAAACAAATTCAATCCCCAAAAGAAGTTTTTGGTCATTTGTGAAAATTTTTTATGCAAATAAATTTTTCTAAATACCAATTTCCTTACACTTAATAGAAAAAAATTCATGAACTTAAAATATATTAGATGTTTGTCTAAAATTGAAAGCATTTAAATTAATTGAGAGAAGTAATCTAATTTATCAGAGCTTTACAAGGACCTGGTGAAGAGAAGATGGGGAAAGACTTGTTTTCTTTCTTTCTTTCTTTCTTTCTTTCTTTCTTTCTTTCTTTCTTTCTTTCTCTCTTCTTTCTCATTTTTTTAGCAAAGGGTCAATCTCATGACCTCATCCTTGTCAGGCAGTTGCTTGTGGGCCAGTTGCTTGTATATGCAAGAACATCATTTCTTTTTACTCCAGAACACATTGTTCTTAACTAGAACCAATGTACAATACTCCCTCCAATTGATTGCCCCATGCAACAGTCTCTTGTATATTGCCAGTTTTGGCCTTTGGTTGAATTTCTTAACTCGTAACTAGTACATAATGAATGCCTCAATTAATTAACTCAATCACCAAACATTTATTGAGTGTCTCTCTCACATGTTCAGCAATGTTTTTTTGTGCAGTACACTTTATTATTGGAAAACAAGAAAAGTGATTGAGAGACCAGGAGTGATGGTACATGCCTATAATCCCAGCATTTGGGAGGCTGAGGCAGGAAGATCACTGAGAATTTGAGGGTAGGCTACAAAGTGAATTCAACTAAGTTGTATAGTGAAACTGTCTCAAAAAAGACAAAGAAGTCCAAAAGAAATATGATTCATATATTGCAATGTTCAGCTATTACCAACACAACTGATGGAAAGCTAAAAAATTGATTTATGAATCTCTTACAGGTGAACATGATGAATGTTCAAGTTAATACCTAATTTCCTCAGCTAAACAGATTCTATTTAATAAGATGCTAACTAATATATGCTCAAAATTCTAGCTTACATAAAATATAGTTTATTTTAGATAATAGCTTTAATAGAACTCAAATTGGATTAGAAATTAAAATAACCCCAAAAAGTATCTGAAACAGAACCCAAAATGAATCTAAAAATATTCATCATATGTGTAACATTGTCTTTACAATAGAATGATTTTTTGAATCTAGTGAATGCTTTTTCATATGTAATACTGTGTGATTAATGTAACAGAGTCTAGATTATGTGAAAGGAAACTTGGCAAAATTTATTTTTAAAATCCCTTAAATTATCCATAAAAGTCCATGATAACATGTCTTCTTGTCCATGTACAAACTGGCAGAGTAAAGAGAATATATATAATATATAGTTAGAATTCTCATGCATAGTGTGTAGTTAAAGTGATTTTACATGAAATAAATAGTATTCACTGTTAGCCATGACAGAGTTTTTCAACAGAAGGCTTTCCCTTGCAATTGTATTTTAAATTGTGATTCTCTGTTAGATTCAGCTGGGCCACATGAGAGGCATTTTGTGATGAGCTTAAAACAGGAAATTCTCATTATCTCTAAAATGTCTTTTGTGGTGTTTTACAGGTTTTCTATCTCACGTATAAGGCTTTTCTTTTGAAATATGTTGTATATTTCTCTTCTAAACACCCACCTCCAGTATTCTAATTTCAACTCTAGGTGACTATTATAAAAGTTGCCATCCTTCTAATGATTCACTATTCATACATAGGTGAAATAAGCTTTTTAATGTATAAAATACAATTCTGACCACATAATATATATGCTTGAGAACCTTCAAAGACTCCTCCTTTTCTCCAGAATTAAATATAAATATATCTGGCTCTCATACCATATTTCAAAGTTCAGTTTGATATTTATCAATACACAAGTGCATATAATTTTGCCATATTTTGAGCTTCTATTGCACTTCATTTATTGTACCTCTATTCTGATACTCATCACAGTTTTCTTTGTACTTATGTGATTCATGTACATGTCTATCTGTTGCTGTCAGTTATCTTGCTTCTCTTCAGGAAATGATGTTTTACTTATGTTTTTGTATCCTGTACCACATAAAATGACACCTTATAAAGGAGATACACCTGATAAGCATTCAAATAGAATTTAAATTAGTTACTTTGATGGGTTTTGAAATTTTTCTCCAATTTCTTTAAGGACCTGTGAGATTCTTTAAAATGATTTCAGTGGTGATGAATCATCACCATTTGAGGGAAAATTTATGAGATAGAATATCTGTGTGAAATATGAACTATCAGTTCCAAAGTTCCCAAAATACTTTCAATAGTGGCAACATCATTGTTGTGAGTTTACAATATCCTTAAATTTTCTACTGTGAAATATAAAGCATTTATTTGGATATACAAGTTCTGACATAGTTGTTAAATCAGGTTTGTCTCTTTGCAGATTTATTTTGCACTTTTTCAAGTCAGACCATTAAAATATGCTTAGAATTTAAATATCATTTAAATGAGGCATTATTTCCTTTCTCACTTAAGTACGGTACTTCATAACTTCTAGTGAATGAGACACATGTCATCAATATTGAAAAAAGTGCCAAATTTGAGAAAAAATTTACCTGTGCTATGGCTGACAAAACTTTACAAATTTAGCTTTTTATGCCTAATTGCTCTTTAGTTTAACAAGAAATGTAAAGCTTTGAGGAATATATTTGAAGTAAACAGTACTGACTAGCTAATGTAGAATGTGAGTATCATGTAACATTTTAATGGCTACTGATTTGAGATTCTGTTTTATTTGCAATTCATTTGGTTTAACATGCATTCTTTAGAGATTCTACGTGCCCAGTTTTGAAGTCTTTTCACTAATAGATGGGAATACATGCAGAGATAATGCAAAAAGAATTGGATATCCTGATTTTTCCTAGAGTATATTATGTGATTGTTTCAGCAGATTTCCCTTCCTCATTGAAACTAACAATGAACTGACCTTGAAAAACCGAGTATATATTGCTGAGAAGAAAAGGAATCATACAGTTTGAAGATTTTTTTTAAAAAACAAAATCCTTCTATGATCATTTTTAAAAAAACAGTTTTTTTATAGTTTGTCATAACACCTCATTTAGTTAACATTTTACTATAATTAGATTCTAAATTGAGTAAAATTTTTGTAATTATCCTTACAAGTATTATTTGGTTTCATGTCATTTTTAGCATCTGTTTTGCAAGTTGATATGTTTGGATCTCAAAATAAAATTGAGCGGTCTATTGGCTAGAGATAGTAATAATTTAACTTAAGTTTAAATAATTGAAGATATTGCTTACCTTTCTATATTGACTATATGGTAATCACTTCTTATCTGTAGACATTACTGTACTATATAGGCCATCATTGAATACAATGTACCAAAAAAACATTAAATATTCTACTGGACACCACATTATCACACTACTACATACCAAGCCTGATTTCATTTGTCAACCCCTATGGAGAAAAGTGTTTAGGGTTGAAAAAAAGGGCAGTTGAAGAGTATGGAGTGATACACAGTCC
This sequence comes from Hydrochoerus hydrochaeris, assembly GCA_004027455.1. NCBI lineage: Eukaryota > Metazoa > Chordata > Mammalia > Rodentia > Hydrochaeridae > Hydrochoerus > Hydrochoerus hydrochaeris. The sequence goes on from PVLA01000052.1 coordinate 223,905, forward strand.
TTCTGTGTCATTTCCTATGACAAAGCATTCTTAAACTCAGACTGTCCTGAACTACAGTTTATAGGATCACCTTAGTCTTTGTAAATCTCCACAAAATTCTGCTGCAATAGTGTCTATTTCCTTGCATAATAATTCCGAGGTAATAAGGTAATGGTAGATATTTCCTTTAGCAGATTTCATATTTAAATTTTTTCATTAGTACCTGTTTACTGTACATAATAATTGTGTTTCTTATTGAGAGTTGGTTCATGTACTTAATGCATTTTAATTCTATCTTAATTCATTTCCTTTCCTAGGAATCCCTCCTGCTTTATCTCTTGGTAAACTTTCAAGTAGATTTTACTTTAAAAGGGACAATCATACTGATAAATATAATTTAGATATGAGTGCACAGTTAGGTATTGAAATAGATACACCCTTTAGATATAAAACTACTTTATTTGAAAAAGTGAAAGTCTTTCAACACTTCTGCAAATTTATTAGAAAGTACTTATTCAAATGTGAAATATTCATGGAATATGAAAGAAATGTCCACTCAAGTTTCCAATACTGCAAAACTTCATTACCCACATTAAATAAGCCCTAGAGTATAACATACAAAGAAAAAATTTTATTGGACACATATTCTTATATACAGAGGTCTGATGTAAAGATGATAATACATACAAGTTCACTTTTTCCTGTTGCATTCATCTTTTATACAAAAATAATGTTAGCAATCTATTAAAACTTGCATTTTACTGTTTAGTAAGAATACAGAGAATATGAATAGAGTTAGAATGAGGCCACAGTTTGGAGAAATAATGTTGTAATCATTCACATTTGTAAGCTTAAGATTTGTAGTAAGAAATTTATATTATGTACTAAAAGTTATGTTAGTCACTGCTGTTTCCAAAGTAAACACAAGAAATATATTTAAAAAGCTTATAGCATAGAGACTTCATAATAAAGTCATCTCTTGCTGTGTGATGATGCCTTATTTAAAAAGTGTTTATTCAATATTTCTTACAACATTTTCACTTATTTCACAGAACATTGCCTTTTTATGGTAATTACATTTTCTATGATTTTCAACAACAGACCCCCAGCAATTCTAGAGCCTCACAGTGCCCTAGAAACTTTCTCACATTTCCAAAGAAACATTAAACCACTTCTAAATTGTTTCAAAATTGTTTCACAATTGTTTCTTTAGATATGTTGACTTCAATAAAGAAACATTATTTGGGCAACATACTCTAAAATAAAGTGTCTTGACATCATATATGTATTCTTTGGTGTTAGTCAACTTTCCAAGTAGTATCAAGCTTATTTTACTGAGATTCCATTTGTTGTTTTCACAGATTTCAGGAAACCTTACTGTGCCTTGGATTACAGGGTGTTCTAGAAAAAGAGCAGTAAGTAATCTTTCATTTAAAGCAACAAATGAATTTCGTCTCATGTTGTTTGTAGAAATGCCATTGAGAAAATTGTCATGATTTACATAAAACTGACCAAACATAACCTTGATAAGACTGAACAGTCCTTAACTGCATATGTTGAGATCACAATATTTATGGGTACTACAAAGGTAACCCTATATTCACAGGTAGTAATCAATACACTGAAAAATCTGTGTCCAGTTTTATCTGCTTTTGAAAAATTTAAAGATAATGAAATACCATGTTTCTAATTCAATTAGCCTGATTAATTTGATCACATAGTTGAATGATGATTGTTGTAAAATATGTAAATCAATACTAAATAACTTAAAATTTTAGGGAAATTCAATATTCATAGGTGATAAGCAACTAATATTTAGCATGTTATGTGTTCTGTGGTTTTCTGCTGTTTTACTGACTGGCTGCAGTTCTAGATGTTCCCAGGGGGAAGGACACAAGAGTATGAGAAAATAAAGCAGAGCCAAAACCTGGGATCAAATGGAGCCCTTACTCTCCTGATCGGAGAGAAGAAAATGGCCCCTCACTGCAGGGACATTTATTTATACCTTTTATCATCCTAATGTCACAAGATACCCTATTGTCCTAGAAATACACTGTTCGGATTGTCTTGGGGCTAGGTGTTCTCCGGGTTGAAGTAGCTTCTTCACATGGTGTGCCCTGGGTGCTCTTTGTTCTTGTGATGGTCATGCTCCAGCCTCACAGATCAGTTCCAGTTTCAACGGCTCCCACATGCTGCAACTGCTGTGATATTACAATATCAAAAACAGAATTTTAGTTTCTGAAAAAAATCTAATTTGTTCTGCTAGGAATCATAAATCTGAATTTTAACAAGTATTCCAGTATATGTTGATGCAATTTGTACATAGATAGGAAGCTTTTACAGGATTTTAAAAGAGACATGAAAAAACTTTTAGAAAAAAATAGTTACCATGTAATTGACAGGTTTATGGACAAATAAAATTAGAGCTGGAATTTCAGTACTGAATAAGATTGTATAGATGTATAAAGCCTGGAAATAATACAAGAAACTGCAATAGAGAATGCTGGAAGGTGAAAGGATGTTGAATTTTTAGGGACTCTAGTACTCAGAGGAACTTTTATTCTCTAACACTGTAAGGCTACTCAAACAAGGCAACTAGCATTTCCCAAACTATCAAGAGAGAAAGGGTTTAGGTAGGCTCATTTCTACCCCAGATGAAGCAGGAGCCCTGTAAATACTCTGAAGAGAGCCTGGTAACATTGGCAAGGGAGAAGAACTGAAAATCCCCAACTGACACTAAACAGCTATAGAAAGTACCTACCTTTCATGAGGGACCTAAATCTTCCTTTATTCACCTGGAGATACTAGGTAGCTATCCTAAGGGGGATACTGCTACAAAGAATGTACTGGTCTGGGGGAATCTTTTTTCTCTATAAACTACACATTTTTTTTTCTCCACATAAAGAACCAGGTGGCAGGTGACCAAAAACAAGAGGAATCAAGCCACAACAAATGTGCAGCCCAGGAGGTTCTCTATCCATCACTGACAAATGCATTCACTCTTCTACCTACAGATACTGTTCTCATAGGTGGCTCCAACAGAAAGGATCTGCTTACAAGTGCCTACCCTGCTTAGGGTTCTGTCCACTTAGGTGGCACTAGCAAGGATCAGTGGAAGCCTTGGTAATATTGAATAAAAAAAACCATATGCAAATAATACCATAGATATGCTGAAAATTAAAGTATCATTGCAAACATAAAATATAAGTAATGCAGAACCTGTGGATTAAGAATAATGGAGTGACTACTTGCTAAAATATAAAGATTAAATAAGACTTAATGTTAGTAATGTAATGGTCTAAATATTCTTAAAAACAACTTAAAATCACCTGTTTTACAAAGAAACAGCAAAATCACTACATGAATACTAAAAGACAACTGACACAAACACTTGAATGAGTCAAATGCAATTATCTGAGAAAAATTTTAAAATGGCATTTAAAGTGCTTTAGTATGCAACTAGAAATTGATCATCAAATGAAAATGTCTCAGGAAAGCAATGGTAATTATCAAAAGAATCAAATAAGAATTGCAAAACTGAATATTACAACAAGAACGTGAGATGGCTCAATATTATAGTCAAGATAGAAGACAGAATAATTGAATTGAAAAATAGATTAAAGAATTTAAACAAATAATACAACAAAGTATTTCCAATCTATTTTGACTGAAGAGTAATGAGGTTATTGTATATTAACTGTACAATAGTAAAGCTTAACAAATGAAGAGTTAATTTATTGGAAAACCTGGCATTTGAATATAATTTTTAACTGTAAAATTTTGTGAAATTTAAGCGTAGATACAGTGTTGGAAAAAAATTGACATTTCCTGTCCTTTAAAATTATATTTCCAGTGAGCATACAATACACATTGCATTTCAAATACAGTGAGGTAAATGTGGTAGGAACACTTAATTAATATCTTAAAAATTTAAATGCATAATACAATATTAATAAGTATAAATGAAGTGTTGTACAGCTCATTTTTAAAACATTCATTTTTTGAATTATTTTTGTTATTTTTACTTTAAATGAAAGTTATATTGTATGCATTTAGAGTTTATAGTGATATATATATGTATATATATACACACACAAATATATACAGTGTAGAGATACAGTATGGATGTATTTAATATTTATGTGGGGAGATATCTATGATTACACATCCAAGAAAATTGATGTTATCTCCTCATATAGTTATTTACTCTCTCCTTTTTTTCTTTTTTGCAATGTTTGATATTAATCTTAGAGCCATGCATATGCTAAAATGTGTTTTAAGAATGAACTTCCTTTAGCTTTCATGTGTTCAAATCATCTGCATCTGACATCTTAGCAAATTTCCAATGTATCATACAATTTTTATAATAGTACATATTTGTGTTATACAATGTCATATTTTAATAAATGCAAAATGTGAGCAATGTAATTGTCAAGGAACTTTAATGTATATTATTTCTGTTTAAATTTGCAATTCTCAAATGGCTGGTTATTGAATAATTTTTCATGCACTGATCGGCCATTTGTACTTCATCAACTGAGAAGTATCTACTCATTTCAGGTGCCCAATATTTTATTTGATCTGTAAATTTGGGAGGTCTATTTTTCTTAGTTCTTTGCATATGTTAGTCCTGTGTCTGATGAGTAGCTGGCAAAAACATTTCCCATTCTGTAAGTTGTTTATCACCCTTCTTAGTGTTTCCTTTGCTGTACAGAAGCTTTTTAATTTGATATGATCCCATTTGTTGATTTTTAGTAATATTTCCTGAGCAACTGGGGTTTTTATAGACTATTTGTCTACACCTATGTCTTGAAGAGTTTTACCTCTTGTATCTTGCAGCAGATTGTTTCTGTTTTAATATTTGGATCTTTTCTCCATTTCAACTCTTGTTTAGTGCACAGTAAGCGATAATGGGTTTAAGTCCAATCACCAGTATGTGGAAAGCCAGTTTTCATGGCACCATTTGTTAAGAGGCTATGTTTCCTCCACCAAAGTTGTTTGGCCCCTTTGTCAAAGATAAGGTAGCTGAGTGTGTCTGATCTTATTTCCACATCTATTATTCTGTTTCATTGATCCACCAGTCTGTTTCTTGTCAATACCATCACCTTTTTAGTCACTGTAGCTAAGAAGTATAGCTTGAATTCAGGTGTTGTAATGCCTGCCCCTTTGCCCTCTTGTCTAGAATTGTTTTTGCCATTCTAGATATCTTCTGGTTCTGTATGGATTTTAGGGTTGTTTTCTCTAGTTCTCTGAGAAATGCTACTGGCATTTTGATTGGAATTGCAGTAGTATCTATCTAATAGCTTTGGAAATATTATTTTTAGCATATTGATTCTGATATCCTCTTTGATCTCCCTTTTCAATGAAACTGTACATTTCATTGTAGAAGAATTTCACTTCTTTGTTTAGGCTAATTTCTAAGCATTTCATTTTCTTAATGATCTTGTGAAAGGTATTGTTCTAATTTCTGTCTTTGTAAGTATATTAATGATGTAAAAGAACACTATATATTTTTAAGAGTTGAGTTTATATCCTGCTATGTTACTTAATTTTGTTAATACTTCTAAAAATCTTTTGGTGAAATTTTTTTGTCTTCTACATAGAGGGTCATATTATCAGCAAATAATAATACTTGTGACTGTAGGGTATTGAGGTACCCCATCATAATTGTATTAGTACTGATTTTTCTTGTTCATTAGTATTTGTTTTATGAAGTTTGGTACACCAAACTAGTATTTGTTTTATGAAGTTTGGTACACCAAATTGTATTAGTACTGATTTTTCTTGTTCATTAGTATTTGTTTTATGAATTTTGGTATAATTATTCTCTCTTCCTGTTGCAATGTTGCCCTAATAAGTATGTAGTGAGCTTCTTTGTCTCTTCTCATTAGTCTTGGGTTGAAATCCACTTTGCAATTAGACTAGCTACTCCTTTTTTTTCTGGGTTCCCATTACATGGAGTACTGTTTTCCATCCTTTGACATTTATACCTTGCATTTTTCTGTGTTTATTGTGTTTCTTGTATGCAATCTATGGTTGGGTTTTGTTTATTTGTCCATTTTACTAGTCTGTGTCTTTTGACTGATAAGTAGCAACCATTCAAATTGATGGTTTTAATTCATAGTATTGACTTATTCTTGTCATCATATTATTTTAGTGCTTTTGGTCTCCTTTCTTTCTCTTCTATTTAATTGCTAACCTTGCTCAGTGGACTTCTTGGGTACTTTTACGGTGATATCTTATTTGTCTTTTTAAGGTTATCCTTGAGAATTTTTGGAATGCTGCTTTTCTGGGCATGCATATCTTTAAATGCTCTTTACTATGGAAATATCTTATTTCTCCATCAATTTTGAAAGATAATTTTTCTGAATACATCAATCTGGGTTGGAATTTATTTTCTGTTTGGCTTGAAACAATTCACTCCAAGATCTTCATTTTAGGGTTTGTGTTCAGAAGTCTGCTGTGATTCACATGGTGTTTCCCTTATAGGTGATGGTGTGTGTGTGTGTGTGTGTGTGTGTGTGTTCTCTAACAGCTTTAAAAATTTTGTTCTGTTGAATTTCTGCAATCTTCACTATTATAGTCTTTAGTCTTTGGCATAGTTCTTTTCTGATCATGCCTATTTGGGGCTTTATATGTCTCACTAATTTTTATGTCAATTTCTTTTTCCATGTTTCAAAGTTGTTCTGGTCTTACTTTTGCAAACAAGGTTTTTATACCTCCTGTTCTATATTTTGATTTTTGTATTTATTTAAGTCTACCTTAGATTGGTCTTCTACGTATTGTCTAGCAATTACTGGATGGAGTTTTCATGGTCCCTTGCAATTTATATACTATCTCTCATTAGCAGATTATCATCTGAAGCCCTGTGTTCTAGGGCTTATATTCTTTCCTCATATTGGGCAACTGGATTTCTATTAGAGACTGTTGTATGAAATCCATTTCTACTTTATGTTGAGTATTCATGGTTTGCATGTCTTTTTTTAGTTCCTTAATTTTGATATCAGTATCTTCTTTGGGCTCATTCATCATTTGATTCTATATGGCCATAATTTCTTTTATTACCTTTACTTTCAATTTTTCAAGCATCTTATTCTTGTATTTGGTTAATTCCACTGCTACCATTTCAGACATTTTAGCTAAGTAGCTTTTGATTTTTTCCCCTTGAGCCCAATGGACTTGCTTTGGGAATGTTGGAGCTTTTGGTAGCATTTTGCTTCTCTTATTTTCTGTATTTACATTTTTAAAATTTTGTTGTTGAGGCTTCTAAATTGCTTATAATGGGTAGTTTTATTGCTAGTAGTGAGAAATCTTAAAGTAACTGATACTTTTCGAGGATGTTCTCTAGTTCTATCTATATTTTGGTCTTTGAGTTGGTCCTAGGGTCTTGCTACCTCCACTTATTAGGGAAAGAATTTTGCAGTCTTTGTGGCCCAGTTACTCATTTCTCTGGTAGCAAACTGTATTATTATTTATGACCACAAGCAATATAGTTATTGCCATACAGAGAAGATAAGTTAATAGTAACAACTATGTCACTTTGACTTGATTAGTTATATCTATAACAACAATAGTATGAAACATAGAGTAGATAATAACAAATTAGGCTTAGTAACATTTTACCACTTTTAACTGTAGAAATGAGATGTATACTTACAGTATGAACACTAATACAAACCAGTTATTTATATACAGTAAGTACATATTAAATGATCAATTTTGTTTCCATTCATGATAGAACATCAATTATAGTAAGAGATAGTGTATTATCTATAGATTCATAGGAATAGTTATACTACTACAGTTAAGGTGTGGAGACAGAAAATATAAAGAAAGAAAAACAGGCTGGAAAAATTAAGCAATGAAATATGGAAAGAATTTTATGAAGTTGATATAACCGATCCTATCTGGGAGTAAAAAAAAAAATAATAGTATTAGCGCTAAGTGAGACACCCAACAAGGAAAAGAAAAATGAATGAGAATAGAGATTAAAGTAAAGTAAAGAAGATAAAATGATAAGGAGCCTAATTGAAATACAACACAGAGAAACAGAGAGAGAGAGAGAGAGAGAGAGAGAGAGAGATTCTCTTATAAAATGAATAAAACAAAATAATGTAAAACAAGGGTGAACAAGAAAAGAAAATAGGTACACAATCAACAAGAATAAAATAAAATTAAACAAAAACAGCTGTAGAGAACAAGAACCAATTCATAGGAACAAGATTAGGTATGATACTAAAAAGTCAAAGTAATAATATGTGGATTATAGTAGGTTTGTCCTGGGGAAGGCAGGAGTGACACAGAGAGAGCAAGGTATTGCAAATTAAAACATATTTTCTACTGTTATCTTTTTTTTGCTTTTTTGTTGTTGTTTTGTTTGCTTACCTTTTGATTTTTCTGTTTTTTTCCTTTTAAAATAAAAAAAATAAAATGAAAGGACATAATGTCAGTGTTTACTATAGAAACAGATTTAGTGCAAGATACATAGATATATAAGAATTTACAAGATTGGCTTACAGTGGCTGCACACAGAGTTATATATGGAAGAATACAAAAGGTCTGTCTATATGGTGGAGATCTAAAAGATTCAGTCAAAGAGCTGTGGCTCACTGTAGCTTCCCATGCAAGTCTGTATCAGGAGACCGAAAGATCTATACTGGAGGCTGAAGAATCTTTAGGGAATGCTGAGTATGTCCAAGCAGAAGATGAAGACTGGAGCTCTTCCAAAGAAACAGAAATGCTGTATTCATTCTTCATTCCCCACTAATTCCATTCAGGCAACAGGCCTCCAAAGATTAGGTCTCCTGTCTTCAGTAAATTCCCTCAGCTACACTTAGAAATATACTGATTCAAGTTAGTTGTGTGTTTCTTACCCAAATTGATACAATCAGTTAAGTACTACATGTGCTGTTTATTTTCTTTAAAAAAATAAGAAATAAAATTTCTATGGGATCCTGAGGTGAAGAAATTACAAAAACAAAAAGAGGGAGTGAACCTAGACACATACTATTTAAAAATGAAAAGAAGAAAAGTAAACAAAAACCAAAATCCGAAAGAAACAAAAATGCTTTAAAAAGCAATAAATCAAAACAAAATGCATAGCCAACCAAAAATGCCAAATCAACAAAATAATATAGCAAAATATCCAAAAGTCAGAAGATGTCCAATGGAAATGCAGTTTAAACACTTTGCGAAGAGAATGCATATGTGATTATCATATGATGAATTTGCAGGAATCCTGGGAGATGGTGTTGATTAGCATGCAACTGTGTCCTTACTTTCTGAAGTCAGTTTTTTCTTCTGGTTCTGTACCTTCTGTCTGGAGTCCACATACCCTGCCAGTCTGCCTGACCATAGCACTCCCCTCAGTGAGCACTGGTGGAGGTTGTGCAAGGGAAGGAAATGACTGTAATTTCTTCTTAACCACTATGCCACAGAGTCCATGAGTCTGCACAATTCCCTCTAAAGTCTAGTTTCTGAGTATCCCACACCCTTGTTCTCCACAGGTGGTGTGCAGGAGGGCATGACAGGAATAGAACTAACTTGGATTTTGACTCAGTCTGTGGGTAGGAATAGTGCCTTTGATTCCACAGTCTAGAAGACATGTAGGACTCATGTTAGGCTGTTTCATTGCAATACCTATGACTCAGCTGACCTGGGGTCAACAGAGCTGTTGCCAGCCATTCTGGGTGTGCTTGCATATGACTTGACATATTCTTTGGCCAAAAGATCTCTTTAGACTGTTATAAGTAATAAGCCCATGTTCATGCACTCCAGTAAAGAGGCTAGATGTCTGGACTAGCATGTTCATGATCTGCTCCAACTCAGGTTCATGATCTTCTCCACCATATTGAGCAGATCTATCAGATAAGATGTCCGTCTTCAGAATATCCTCTCTCTGCCCTGAGTGTTTTTTGGTAGGAGAGAGCCTTCAGTATGCTATATGTACCAGAGAGGAGAACACAGGAATACTGCTTTGGTCAGTGTTGGGGGAGCAATAAATGTGTAAGACCAGTGAACACAAACTGTCACAGGAGTCTGGTGTCTGCACCACTGGATTATACCTCAAACTTTTTGTCTCACTATCCAAGATGGCTGTTCCCAGACAGAGTGGGACAAGGGGGCCTACTGAGCTACCATAGCAACATCACTTCCCTTTTATATATTTTACATTTTTTAACTTGATCTATGAATCAGCTATCATTATTAATTTTCTATTTCAAAATACTTTGCTTCCAGATACACTCCAGATACTTTCTCAGTGAATCATTCTTGAGTTTCCTCAATATGACACTTGAAGGAGGTGGAGATGGGTCCCTGTGGAAAGAGGAAGACAGCTTCCCCAGAATAAAATTTCCTTGGGCATGCAGTTATATCTGCCCCTGTTTGCTGCTGTCACCCTTGGAAAGCTTGCTTCCTGTGGGCAGGGACGGGACAATCAATGAGATCCACAGTTCTGCATCTGCCACCACCATTAGAAGGCTTGCTTCCTCTGGGCAGCCAGTACAGGTAGGGACACACAACCAGATACACTCTGTGTGTTCTCTGGCTGCCATTGGAGACCTATGCTTCCTTTCATCAGCCAGCACCCACCAGGAAAATCAAACAAACACAATTCTGTGTGCCTGCCACCACTGGAGGAGGCCTGGTGTAGACACATAGACTGAGAGAAGAAGCAGGCCCACCACCAAAAACCTTGGCTATTGTGTAACCCTCATTGTAGATGCATGGGTCTGAAGAAGTTTACCCCATACTCTGCTATCTCTTGGAACCTGTTTTCAGAGAAACCTAGGTGCCTGTCCCGTTCCCCTGTACTGCAGAGGGGCAGCCAATGTGGAAAGTGCCTGGGACCCCACAACTAGCTTGTTCATAGGAACCCTGGAGAATGTCAAGAGGAAGGAAAAAAAGGCAATCTCAGACCTCCAGCCCATACAGAACAAGGCAGGGAGATATAGGCATGGAAGAAAATGTAAGTCACACACCTGAAATCTTCAAAAAGTTAGTAACTGAAGTAAAGAAACAACTTTGTGAGACTGCAAGTAATCATATTAGAAATAATGTGTCTGGTAAAAAGAAATCACAAACATAATGAAAGTCTTGCCGAACATATCTAAAGAAGACATAGATAAAAAGAGGAGCATAAGAAAATGATGGAAATCTTGAATGAACAATTTGGTAAAGAATTGCAATGAATGCAACAGATTGAAAGAAATATCCAGGAAATTAAAAGTCAATCAAAAGCTGGAAAAACTGCTTGAAAGAGACTGATGCTAGACCTTAAAGCAAAGATCACAGGTAGCAATTGTAAAAGGAAAAGTCTCTTAAAAATAACAAGGAACTAGGAAACAACAATTTAACTGCTGCAAGTTGACACAAAGAAACAAAATTTAAGAGTGACAGGTATCAGTAAAGAAGCAGGGGTAAACACAAATGAAATAAAAAGGGTATTTATAGAACTAATAGCAGAAAACTTACCAAACATGAGAATAGGATCTGGCATGCATATAAGTGAGGCATATATAAATCCATCTAGTCATAACCAAAGTAAATCTACACCCAGACATATAATAATCAAAATCCCAGAAATTCATCACAAGAACAGAATAATAAAACTGTTAGAAAAAATAAACAGATCACCTTTAAAAGAAAGCCAAACAGGATAATGGTATACTTGTCAACACAAACCATCAAGTCAAGAAGAGTTTGGAGTGAATCTTTCAAATCCTGAAAGAAAACACTTTCCAACCCAGCCTTATGTACCCTGCAAAACTATCTTTCAAAATTGATGGAAGCATAAGATATTTCCATGATAAAGAACAACAAAGAATTCATGACCACCAAATCAATACTACAGAGAATGCTGAAGGATATTCTAGTGAGAGATAAAGATGACCATCATTCCAGGAACAGAGGCAGAGGAAGATTAACAAACAGGGCAGGCAATTGAGTGAAGGGGATAAGTGGAAGGTCAACAGCAGGAGGATAGAATGGCAGAGATGAAACAATGCGTGCTGGTTGTAACCATTAATGTAGATCAGGTCAGCAATAAAAAGAAACACAAGGAGAGTGGATTAAGAAATAAGTTCCATCAATACACATTGCATACAAGAAGCACATTTAATTTGAAAGGAAATTCATAGACCAAAAATCAAAGGAGAGAAAATAATTGTTCCACATGACAGGATATCAGAAAAAAGGAAGGTTAACTTGCCCATCAACTGCAGAATGTATAAGGAAGATATGCTATTTTCATACAATGGAAATCTACTAGCTATAAAGTAGGATAGACTTGAGGCTTTTGTTGGTAAATGGATGTAGCTTGAGACCATGCTTATGGGTGAAATGGTTTGGACTCATATGGGTGAACACCTTGTTATCTCCCTAGCATAAAAAATTGAAGGAGTTAAAAGGATCCAAAAAAAAAAACAATAGGTATTATAAAAGTGATAGTATAGGAAATACCTAAAAAGAGAAATTGGTAACCATTGTTAATTTCCTATTATCTTGTTTTGAATTCTTGTATTGTTTTCATAATTCTGTTAGGTTTGGTTTTATTCTGCATTTTTTTAAGAGTTTACTGTGTCTGATGGTATGAGCAGCTATTTTGAAGATAATGGGATATATTATGGCAACCATTGTTGATTTCCTATTATCTTGGGCTGAAGTACTATAATGTTTTCATTTTTTGTTTTGATTGGTTTTATTCTGTATTATTTTGTTTGATTTTATTTTGTGAGATGTTATGGTCAACTATTTTGAAGAAAATAAAACATGGTAGCCATTGTTGATTTCCTATCATCTGGTTTTGAAGGCTTACAATGTTTTTATTCTTTTATTTTGATTGATATTATTTTGTTGTCTTATTTGATGTTATTATATGTGATAGTATAGATAGTTATTTTGAAGAAAACAAGAGATGTTATAGTAGCCATTATTCATTTCCTATTATCTTGTCTTGAAGTCCTGTAACAGTTTCATTGTTTTGTTTTAATCTGTTTTGTATGGTTTGATTTTAATTTGTGTGAAGGTATGGAAAACTATTTTGAAGAAAGCAAGAGACCTTATGATAGTCATTGTTGATTTCCTATTATCTTGTATTGAGGTTCTATATTGCTTTCATTCTTTTGTTTGATTGGTTTTATTCCATTCTGTTTTGTTTAATTTTACTATGTGTGAAGGTATGGACAGCTATTTTGAAGAAAACAAGAGACATGGTAGCCATTTTTGATATCCTGTTATCTTGCTTTGAAGTGCTGTAATACTTTCATTCTTTTGTTTTGATTGGTTTTGTTCTGTTTTCTTTATTTGATTTTATTGTGAGTGATGGCATGCATAGTTATTTTCAAGAAAACGAGACACATGGTAATGACTATTGATTTTATGTTGTTTTATTTTGAAGTATTCTATTGCTTGCATTGTTCTGTCCTGATTTGCTTTACTGTGTTTTGATTTATTCTCTTTTAAAAAAAATTAAAATCTTATTTTTAAACACCAGTAATCGGCCACTGGAAGGCCCTTTCCCCCGCACACCCAGCTGGGACAGTGAGAACCAAGAGAAGACCTGCCTCTGCCTGCTGGGTGCCACCACCAGAAGGCCCTTATCCCAGTGTGCCCAGTGCAGCAGAGAGAACCAGAAGGACTGCATCTGCCTACCTAGTGCCACAGCCAAAAGGCTGTTTTCCCCCATGCCCAGCACAGACAGATAGAATCAGGAGAAGACCTGCCTCTGCCTGCCTGGTGCTGCCTCCAGAAGGCCCATTCTTCTGCACACTCAGTGCTGGCCAAAGGAAACAGACAGATCCATCTCTGCACACTGTGCACTGCCACCAAAAGGCCACATCATACAGGTGGCCAACATGGGTAGAGACAACCAGCAGATCTACCTTCACCTTCAGAGAGCTGTCACTAGAAGGATCCTTCCTGCTGGCATCCAGCAAGAGCAGGGACACACAGCCAGGTAAGCCCTGTGCATCCACAGATCAGCATTTAAGGCCTTGGGTTCCCTCAGACAGCCATCATTCAATAGCAGAATCAGACAAACACACTCCTGCCACCATCGTGGGAGTCCTAGTGTATACATACAGGCTGAGAAAAGCAGCCCAACCTACATGCACCTCTGATCATCAGCGAAGCCCCAGTGAAGCTGCATAGCTCTGGAGAAGCCCACTCAACATCCTACTACCTCCCTGTAAATCTGGGATTAGAGGAACCCAGGTGGCTGTTCCATCCCCCTACACTGCTTAGGGGAAGCCAACATGGGAAGTGGCTGAGACCCACAACTAGCTTGTTGGGAGGAACCCAGGAGAATGTAAAGACAAAGGAGCAAAAGCCAAACTCAGACCTCTAGCCCACACACAATAAGTCTGGGAGATATAGTCATGGAAGAAAACAGAAGTCACACATCTGAAATTTCTAAGAGGGTAACAACTGAAGTAAGGAGACAATTCCATGAGATTGTAAAAACAATTAAATGAGAAACAATGTCTCATGTAAAAGAAGAAATCACAAACATACTGAAAGAATTGTTCAGCAGGTCTAAAGAAGACAGAGACAATAAAGAGGAGCAGAGGAAAATGATGGAAACCTTGAATGAATGTAGAAAGGAATGAAAATGCATGAAACAGACTCAAAGAGAGATCAGGAAATTAAAAATTCAATCAAAAGCTGGCAAAAATGCTTGAAAGAGACTGAAGAAAGACTTTCAAATCTTGAAGACAGCACTGAAGCTAGCGATCGTGAAAGGAAATATCTCTTAAAAATAACACAGAATTGGGAAATAACAACCCAAAAGCTGCAGGATGATACAAAGGAGCAAAACGTAAGAGTGATAGGTGTAGGTGAAAAAGCAGGGGTCAACAGAAATGAAATTAAAAGGATATTCACAGAAGTAATAGAAGAAAACTGCCCAAGCATGGGAAATGGATCTGGCATTCAGATAAGTGAGGCATATAGCACTTCCAACTAGCTATAACCAAAGTAAATCTGCACTCAGACATGTAATAATTAAGATCCCAGAAAGTCAGCACAAGAATAGAATATTAAAAGATGTTAGAGAAAAGAAACAGATCACCTATAAAGGAAAACCAATCAGAATCACAGCAGACTTAAAAACACAAACCCTCAAGTCAAGAAGAGTTTGGTGTGAAGTGTTTCAAAACTTGGAAAAAAAAAAAACCAACTTCCAACCCAGATTGATCTACCCTGCAAAACTATCTTTCAAAATTGGTGGAAAAATAAGATCAAGATCAAGAACAACAGAAGGAATTCATGACTACCAATCCAACCCTACAGAGAGTGCTAAAGGATATTCTAGAGAGAGAGAAAGCTAATCATGATTCCAAGAACAGCAGCAGAGGAGGATCACCAAAAAAGATAGGCAATTGAATCAAGGGGAAAAGTGGAGGGTTAACAACAGGAGGATAGCAGAGCAGAAACAAACCAATGTATGCCGGTTACAACTATTAATGTAGATGGCCTCAGGTCAGCAATAAAAAGAAGCACATGGATAGTGGATCAATAAACAAGATCCATCAATACACTATACACAGGAAATAAATTTAAGTGGAAAGTAAATTCAAAGACTGAAAATCAAAGGAGAGAAAACAATTATTTCATGTGACAGGAGACCAAAAAAAAAGCAAGAGTAACTTGTTCATCAACTGCAGAATGGATAAGAAAGATATGGAATTTTCATGCAGTGGAAAGCTACCCAGCTCTAAAGTAGAATAATCTCAAGGGCCTGTATGTAAATGGATGCAACTGGAGATCATGTTCATGGCTGAAACAGTATGAACTCATATATGTGAACCCTAGCATAACAAACAGAAGGAGTTAATGGGATCCAAAAGTAAAATAGTTAATGTAAGAGCAAAGGGGAGGAAATACCTGGGAGAGAAAGGTGGAAACTACTGTCAATTTCTTATTGTCTTATCTTGAACTCTTGCACTGTTTACACAGTTTTGTTAGGTTTTGCTTTGTCCTGTCTTGTTTTGTTAGATTCTATGCTATCAGATGGTAAGGTCAGCTATTTTGAATATAAGGGGATGTATTATGGTAATCATGGTTTTCTATTATATTGCTTTGAAGTCTTATAATGCTTTCATTCATTTGTTTGATTGGTTTTATTCTATTTTGTTTGATTTTATTGTATGTGATGGTATGAATACCTATTCTGAAGAAAATAAGACATGGTAGCCATTGCTGATTTACTATCATCTTGCTTTGAATTCCTACCATGCTTTTATTCTTTTTTTTTTGATTGGTTCTATCCTGGTATGGTTTATTTGATTTTATTTTGTGTGATGGTATAGACAAATTTTCTGAGGAAAATAAATTTATTTCTGTTATTTCGTTTTGAAGTCCTGTAATTCTTTCATTCTTTTGAACGGATTTATAGTATTTTACTATGTTTGATATTATTGTGTGTGAAGGTATGCTCAACTATATCAAAGAAAAGACACATGGTAGCTAGGTTGTCTTATTGTGGAGTTCTGTGTTGCTTGCATTGTTCTCTTCTGATCTGCTTTGTTCTGTTCTCTTTTATTTTATTCTCTTTAAAATAAAAAATTAAAGATATAAGACCTCAACTTTTCTGAATAATGCTGCATTTACCATGGGAGCACACATTTATTTCCTTTTTATTTTAAAGAGAACAAAACAAAAGAGGACAGAACAAAGAAGATCAGAACAGTACAATGTAAGCAATGCAGCACTTCATACAAAACAACTGGATATTAGTAGTAGGTACCATAATGTCTCTTTCTTTGAAAAAGTTGAGCATAGCTTCACACAATAATATCAAACATAACAAAATAGTATAAAACCATTCAAGAGAATGAAAGTATTACAGGGCATTCTGAACCAAATAATAGAAACTTAACAATGGCTACCATGTCATTTTCCATTAAAAATTTGTTTATACTATCACACATATTAAAATCCAACAAGACACAACATGATAGAACCAATGGTAATAGAAGAGCTAAAGCATGCTAGGACTTCAAAGAAAGCTGGTATTATGTCAGCAATGGTTGCCATAATGTCTTGTTTTCTTCAAAACAGCTATTTATACCATCTCCCATAATAAAATTAAACAAAACAAAATGAAACCATTCCAACCAATGAATGAAAATATTATCAGGCTTCAAAGCAATGTAATGGGGAATCATGATTACTGTAAAATCTTATGTATTCTTACCATTTCTTGCACTAGGGAGATGATACGGTATTTATACATGTGAGTTTGGTTTATTTCACTTATAAGTTTGGTCTCAAGTTGTGTCCATTTATTTATAAATATCTCAATGTGATCATTCTTTATTGCTGAGTAGTACTCCATTAAATAAAAATACCACACTTTTTTTATCCATTCCTCCATTGATGGGCACTTAGGTTGTTTCCAAGATCTGGATATTACAAATTGTGCTGCTATAAATATGGGTGCACACATATTACTGTGGCAAGATGTTTTCAGTCCTTATGGGAATATGCCTAGGAGTGGAATAGCTGGGTCAAATGGGACATCCAAACCCAGCTTTTTGAGGAATCTCTAGACTGTCCTCCACAGTGGTTGCACCAATCTACACTCCCACCAACAGTGCAGAAGTGTTCCTTTTTCCCCAGAGCCTCTCTAGCATTTGTTGTTAGTGGTTTTCTTTATCCTGGCCATTCATTCTGGAGTGAGACAGAATCTCAGTGTAGTTTTAATTTGCATTTCTCTAATGACTAATGATGATGAACATTTTTTTCCTGTATTTATTTTCCATTTGTATTTCTTCATCTGAGAACTATGTATTCATCTCAGATGCCCATTTTTGAATTTCAGGGATCTGATATTTTTTAATTCTTTATAAGTTCTACACAAAAGTCCTTTGCCTGAGGGACAGTTCACTAAGATTGTTTCCCAGATTGTGGGTTTTCTTTTCACTCTGCTGAAATTTCTTTTCACATACAGAAACTCGTTAATAAGATGTGATCCCAGTTATTGTTTCTGGGAAGTATTTCCTGTGTGGTCTGATTCTTTTTCATGAATTGTCTACCAATCCCTATGTCTTCAACAATTTTACCCACTTTGTCTTCCAACATATTTAGTGTATCTGTTTTAATATTTAGATCTTTGATCCATTTAGACTTTATTTTAACACATGGTGATAGGCGTGGGTCTAGTTTTGGTTTTTGGCATATGGATAGATAGTTTTTCCAGAACCATTTATTGAAGAAACTATCGTTCTTCTAGTGAATACGTTTGGCAGAAATTTATCAAAGATGAGGTTGCTAAGTGTGTTTGTAGTTGTGGTTGTATTTTCTAATCTGTTCCATTGATGTTCAGATCTATTTTTATTCCAGTTCCATGTTGATTTAATCACAGTAGCATTGTAGTATAACTTCAAGTCAGGGATTGTGATGCCTCCTGCTTGCCTTTGCTGCTTAGAATTGCCTTTACTATTCTAGGTCTATTCTGGCTCCAGATGAATTTTAGGAGTGACTTCTCTAGATGTATGAGATATGTTAGTGGAATTTTCATTGGGATTGCATTGAATCTGTATAACAGTTTTGGGAGAATGGCCATTTTCACAATGTTTGTTCTTCTGATCCATGAAAAAGGGATGTCTTTCCATTTTCTGAGGTCCTCTTCAATTTCTTTTTTTTGGTTATTATAATTTTGCCTGAATAGCTCTTTCACTTCTTTCATTAGATTAATTCCTAAGTATTTCTTTTTTTTTTTTGGATGTTAGTCTGAAGGGTGTGGCTTCTTATTTCTCTCTCAGTGATTTTGTTGTTAATGTATAGGAATGCTATTGATTTTTGAGTACTGAATTTGCATCCCACTACATTGCTGAACTTATTTATGATATCTAGGAGTTTTTCAATGGAGTTTTGGGGGTCTTCTAGGTAGAGTATCATGTCATCTGAAAATAATGATAATTTAACTTCCTCTCTTCTTATCTTTATTCCTTTTATTTCTCTTTCTTGTCTAATTTCTCTGGCTAGTATTTCCAGTACTACGTTGAATAGGAGCAGTGATAAGGGACATCCTTGTCTTGTGCCCAATTTTAAAGTAAAGGCTTTCAATTTTTGGCTATTTAATATTGTGCTGGCTATCATTTGTCATAGATGGCTTTTATCGTATTGAGGTAGAGAACATCTATTCCAATTCTCTGTGAGGTTCTTTTATGAATAAGTGTTATGTCTTATCAAAAGCTTTTTCTGCATCTATAGAAATGATCATGTGATTCTTACTTTTGGCTCTATTGATATGGTGGATTAAATTTATTGATTTACATATGTTTAACCATCCCTGCATGCCTCGGATGAATCCCACTTGGTTGTGTTGTATAATCTTCTTGATGATTTGCTGCATCTTGTTTGCCAATATTTTATTGAGAATTTTTACATCTATATTCATTGTGGAGATTGGTCTGTAGTTCTCTTTTTTAGTGGGGTCTTTCTTACGTTTTGGGACTAAAGTAATATTTGCTTCCAGGTCTGACTTTGGAAGAATTGCTTTCCTTTTGATTTCACTGAAGCATTTGAGGAGTGTCAGCATTAAGTCTTCTTTGTATTTCTTGTAGAATTCCACAGTGAATCCGTCTGGGCCTGGGCTCTTCTTTGTTGGTAAGGACTTAATTACATTTTCAATTTCATTAATAGAAATTGGTTTATTCAGCAGCTTTACATCTTTCTGACCCAGATTTGAAGCATAATTCATATGTTTCTAGGAATCCGTCCATTTCTTCTGTGTTATTGAACCGATGAGAGTAGAGGTTTTCGAAATAGGTGTTGATCTTCTGTATTTCAACAGGGTCTGTTGTGATTTCACCTTTTTTCATTCCTTTGTGCATGTATTTGAGTTTTTTCTTTACTTTTTTAAATAAGTTTGGCTAGGTGCTTATCAATTTTATTTATTGTTTCAAAGAACCAACTCTTTGATTCATTTATTCTTTGCATTGTTTTCTTAGTCTCTATTGCATTAATTTCTGCTCTTATGTTTATATTTTCCTCCCTTCTTTTGGCTTTGGGCTTGGCTTGCTCTTCTTTATCTAAATGTTTGAGGTGTAGTATCAGGTTGTGTATTTGTGTTCATTCTATTTTCTTGATGTGGGAGTTCACCACAATAAATTTTCCTCTCAGGACCGCTTTCAATCCATCCCACAGATTCCAGTAAGTATTATTTGTGTTTTCGTTTGCCTGTAGATACTGTTTAATTTTTTCTTTAATTTCCCCTGTGAAACATTGATTGCTCAAGAGTGTATTATTCAGTTTTCATGTGTTTGTGGGGTTTTTCCAGTTTCTTTTATCATTAATTTCTAGTTTCATGAAGCTAGGATCTGATAATATGCATGTGATAATTTCAATTCTTTTGCATTTACTTAAGTATGTTTTATGGGCTAGTATATGGTCTATTTTTGAGAATGTCCCATGTATTGCTCAGAAAAATGTATATTCTGATGTTCAATGGAATACTCTGCACACACCCACTGAGTTCATTTCTTCACAGGTGTGATTCAGTTCTGTTATTTCTTTGCTGATTTTCTTTCTAGCTGATCTGTCCCTTTTTGTCAATGGTGTGTCAGGGTTTCCTGCTATAATTGTGTTATTGTTTATTTGATTTTTCATTTCTGTTAATACTTGCTTTGTATAGCTGAGTGCTCTGGAATTTGGTGCATATATTTTTATGATTGTTATCTCTTCCTCTTACAGTTTTCCCCTAAGTAGTATATAGTGACCTTCTTTATCTCTTCAGATCATTTTTTATTTGAAGTTCACATTGTCTGCAAACTGAATAGCTACCCCTGCTTTTGTTGGGGTACCTGTTGCATGAAGCATTGTTTTCCATCCTTTGATTTTTCAGTCTATGAGTTTCCTTTTGGGTTACATGGATTTCTTGTAGACAGCATATGGTTGGATGTTGTTTCTTGATCCATTCTGCTACTAGTCTGTTTCTTTTAATTGGTGAATTGAGGCCAATTACATTAATGGTTAGAACTGTTATATATTGGTTTATTGTTGACATGTTATCTTTCTACTGTTGTATCTTTACCTTTTCATTCTGTTTAATTGTCTGCCTTGCTTAGTGGTTTTTTTCCAATGTGTATCTAGAATTTCTTTCAATATTCTTTGTAGGGTTGGTTTGGTGATTATGAAGTTTTTCCACTGTTGTTTGTCATGGAAGTATCTTATTTCTCCATCCATTTTGAAGAACAGTTTTGCAGGTTACATCAGTCTGGGTTGGAAGTTGTTTTCCTTTAGAATCTGAAATACTTCACTCCATTCTCTTCTTGACTTCATTGTTTGTGTTGAGAAGTCTATTGTGATTCTAATGGGTTTTTCTTTATAGGTGATCTGTCTTTTCTAACAGCTTTTAATATTCTGTTCTTATGTTGGATTTCTGGGATGGTGAGTGTTGTATGTCTTGGTGTAGTTTTGTTTTGGTTATGGCTATTTGGAGTTCTATATTGTTCACTAATCTGTATGTTGGTTTCCATTCTCATGTTTGGGAAATTTTCAGCTATTCTGTAAATAGCCTCTTGATATCATTTGTGTTGTCCCCTTCTTTTTCATTTATCCCTATTAATCTTATTTTGTTTTTCTTTGCTTCATCTTGCAGGTGTTGAATTGTTATTTCCTGATTCCTTGTTATTTATAAAAGGTCTTTCCTTTCCTGTTCGCAAGCTACAATCTTATCTTTGAGGGCTGAAATTCTATCTTCACTTTCGCTGAGGCAGTTTTTGCAAGTTTCAATAGAATTTTTGATTTCCTGTATATCTCTTTGAATTTGCTTCATGCATTCTGTTTGTTTCTTATACTGTTCATTCAGGGATTCTATCTTTTTGCTTTGTTCCTCTATTTTTTAGCTGTGTCTTCTTTAGATGTGTTCAGTATTTCTTCCAGTACTTTTATCATTTCTTCTTTTACCTGGGAGATTATTTGTGATTAGAGTTCTTTTATAGCTTCCCAAATTGCTTCTTTATTTCAATTGATATCATTTCAGCCATTTCAGGTGTATGGCTTATATTTTCTTCTATGTACATGGCTCCTAAGCTTTCTTGGGATGTGCTGGAGGTTTGAGATTGCATTTCGATCTTTTGTCTTGTCATTTTTCTATATTTCCGTGTTTCAGGTTATGTTCCAATGCTTCCCCTGGGCATCATGGAAATCAGTTTCTGGGCCTTTGGCTCCTGGGGCTCACAATGTCTTGGTGCCCCCTTGGTGCCCTGATCGAAAGAAGGCTACTGGGTGTGGTCCACTCAGGCCCACAAAACCTCCCGAGGCTATTCCAGTTTTTCTGGGAGCATTTAACCCCTGGGAGTGATGATCTTAAACTCTCCCTAGGCCAGAGTCAGTATGCTGGTACTCCCCTCGCATGGCCTTGACCCTTTCATGGCCTTTGCTCCCTTGCTTGGCCTTGGGTTCCTGATTTGAATGGTCACTGTGCATGGTCTAGTCAAGAGCGCAGAACCTCCCGAGCCTAGTCCAGTCTTTTAGGGAGCTGGGCAGGCACTTAACCACTCAGAGCGATGGTTTTAAACTTTCCCCAGGCCCTCACCATTGGGCCAGAACTCACCTCACATGGTGAGCCTAGTCCAGGAGCACACTTTTCTTAAAGGCACTGATTTTACTTACTTTGAATATACACAATGTTATCAAATTGTACAGCGACTGTTTAAATTTCAAAATTTATTATTATAAAACTTACATTGCTTTTATTCCCCTTCAAAAATCCCCCTCATTTTTTCATTATTTAGAAAATACTTTATTATTTTCCTTAATCAAGCCCATGTAGAGAAGACCTTACATATTTAATAGAGTATGTCAACCCTTTAAAAATGGGAAAAAAAGTAAGTTTAATATTTCTAGACCAACATAACTGTTAATTTTTGTACAATCTGCAATCATTCTTGACTTTTGCTGAAGCAGTTCTGGAAGTCCTTTTTTGCATTTTCATGGAATGTGATCTGAAATAGGGTGAATGTTGCACCAACTGCCATCAACAGAAAAGGAAGTTTATGAAGAACTTAGCTCATCTTCATCCACCTTAATAAGTAGACCTGTCAACATATGACTTCATGATTTTGAATGGTTTCAGAACAATTTAGCCACCCCAGAAGACTAACTAACACAATCATGAAACAGGACTTCTTGAAGAGGTTCAGAAATTGGGAAGAATGATGGTATAATTCTGTTCAAAAAGAGGCAGATTAATTACAATAATTTAAAAAATTAAACATGTAACATTTATTATCAAACTCCATATATCCAGAGGTAGTATGTGTGAATCTTATAAAAACTTTTACTTTTTGACTTGTTTCCTGTAATGGCTACACCAAATTACAATCCCACTTTTCATCAAATGTTAATATGGTCTCTTTATCATTTGAATTTTTGTTAATAGCTGTCCTTGCAGTTTCTAGTTGATTAGAAATGCTTTATATGTTTGCAGAAATCTGTTGACCATTTGTATAGATAAATGACTGTAAAAATGCCTATTCATTTGCTTAAACATTTTTTAATGAATTTTCTTTTGTGTCATTGGTTTTGCTTTTTCCCTATTAAATTTTAGGGATTTCTTACATATTTACATATGCAGAATGTTTGCTTTGTGATCCAGAGTCTTTTTTTTTCTTTTAGAAATAGTTATTCAAGTTACAGAATTAAAGCCCACAAAGTGGACACTCAAGCAGTGAGACTGCAAACAGATCTGTTCAACAATCCATCAAGAACCTAGAAATATGGACATCAATCCCACACATATAAACATACTTGCAGCTATATCTTTTATAGCGCTTCCTATTTCCTCTTTTTTACAATAGCAATTATACATTTTTAAAACTTTATTTAAAGAGAAGAAAAAAAAGCAATACAGAAAAAAGGGTAGCAACAATACAGAATTCTAAAAGAAAGAAAGAAAAAGGAGAATGAGAAAAAGCCCCACGAAGAAATCAGTAATTTATAAATTATGTACTGTCATCCTGGATGTACAAAGCTACAAAGTTAAAGGGTACATAGTAAATATTCAAACAGTCAGACTACAAACAGTTCTGCTCAAAGATCCAACAAAGATTCAGCAATATGGTCATCTATTTTACACACTCAAACATACAGGCAGTAATATCCTTTAGAGCACTTTCTTTTCCTCTCTTTTTTACAATAGCAATTACACATTTTGGTTTTATTACTCTTATAATTCTTATTTACATTTTACACTAGAGAAACAATATGATATTTATAAATATGATTCTTATTTATTTCACTAATGAGGATACTCTCAAGTTGTCTCCATTTGCCTATGAAGGCCTCAAGATCATCCTTTTTATAGCTGAGTAATATTCCATTGTATAAAAATGCCATATCGTTTTCATCCACTCTGCAGTTGATGGGCATCTTGGTTGTTTCCAGGATTTAGCTATCACAAAGAGTGCAGC
This sequence comes from Hydrochoerus hydrochaeris, assembly GCA_004027455.1. NCBI lineage: Eukaryota > Metazoa > Chordata > Mammalia > Rodentia > Hydrochaeridae > Hydrochoerus > Hydrochoerus hydrochaeris. The sequence continues at coordinate 248,306 of PVLA01000052.1, forward strand.
TATGAACATGGGTGCACATATATCACTGTGATATGAACTTTTCAGTTCTTTGGGGAAAATACCCAGGAGGGGGATAGCTGGATTGAATGGGCCTTACAATCCTAGTCTTCTGAGAATTCTCCATATGGATTTCCATAATGGTTGCACCAGTCTACATTCCCACCATCAGTGGAGCAGTGTTCCCTTTTGCCCGCAGCCTCGCCAATATTTGTTATCAGTTGATTTCTTGATGGCAGCTATTTTTTCTGGAGTAAGGTGAAATCTCAATGCTGTTTTAATTTGCATTTCTCAAATGACCAGTGATGGTGAATATTTTTTCATGTATTTATTTGCCATTTGTGTATCTTTCTCTGAGAACTGTGTGTTCATCTCAGATGCCCACTTTTGGAGAGGGTCTTTGAATTTGGGGGGCTTGATGTTTTTGAATTCTTTATATATCCTGGACACAAGTCCTTTGTCTGAGGGGTTGCTGGTTAAAAATTTTTCCCACCCTGTTGGTTTTCTTTTCACTCTGTTGTTGATTTCTCTGGAAGTGCAAAATCTTTTCAATAATGTGAGATCCCATTTGTTGATTCTTTGTAGTCTTTCCCATGCAGTTTGCATTTTGTTCATGAATTCTCTGCCTACCCCTATGTCTCCTAGACTTCTACCTACCTTGTCTTCCAGTAGATTTAGTGTTTCTGTTTTAATATTAAGGTCTTTGATCCATTTAGACTTTAGTTTTGTGCATGATGATATGCATGGATCTAGTTTCAGTCTTTGGCATGTAGAGAGCCAATTTTTCCAACACCATTTATTAAAGAGACTATCTTTCTTCCAGTGGACATATTTAGCCCCTTTGTCAAATATCAGGTGGCTGAGTGTCTTTGTAGTTGTGCTTGCATCTTCTAATCTGTTCCATTGACCCTCAGGTCTATTTGTTTCCCAGTTCCAAGCTGATTTGATCACTGTGGCTTTATAGTACAGTTGCAAGTCAGGAATTGAGATGCCTCCTGCCTTGCTTTTGTTGCCTAGAATTGCCTTTGCTATTCTAGGTTTCTTCTGTTTCCAAATGAATTTTAGGAGTGTTTTTTCTAGATCTGTGAGGTATGTCAATGGTATTTTGATTGGGATTGCATTAAATCTGTATACCAGTATGGGGAGTATGGCCATTTTCACAATGTTGGTTTGTCCTAACCAAGAGCAAGGAATTTCCTTCCATTTTCTAATATCCTCTTCAATCTCCTTTTTCAATGTAGTATAATTTTAATCATATAAGTCTTTCACATTTTTAGTTAGGGTGATTCCTAAGTATTCCCTTTTTTAGATGTTATTTTAAAGGGGATATTTCCATAATTTCTCTCTCAGTGAGTTTTTTGTTTGCATAAAGGAATGCTATTGATTTCTGAGCATTGACTTTGTATCCAGGTACACTGCTGAACTTGTTTATTACCTCTAGCAGTCTTTTAATGGAGTTTTTTGGGTCTTCTATATAGAGTATCATGTCATCTGCAAATAGTGATAATTTCACTTCTTCCTTTCCTATCTTTACTCCTTTTATTTCTCTCTCTTGTATGATTGCACTGGCTAGTGTTTCCAGAACTATGTTGAAAAGGAGTGGTGATAGTGGACATCCTTGTCTTGTTCCTGATTTTAAAGTGAAAGGTTTCAGTTTTTGTCCATTTTGTATGTTGGCTGTTGGTTTGTCATAGATGGCCTTTATAAGGTTGAGGTAGACGCCGTGTATTCCGAGTTTCCGAAGTGTTTTTATGATGAAGATGTGTTTGACTTTGTCAAAAGCTTTTTCTGCATCTATTGAGGTGACCATATGGTTTTTGTTTTTGGCTCTATTGATATGGTGTTTTACATTTATTGATTTGTGTATGTTAAACCATCCCTGCATTCTTGCAATGGACCCCACTTGGTCATGATGTATAATCTTCTTGATGATTTGCTGCATTTTATTTGCCAGTATTTTGTTGAGAATCTTTGCATCAATTTTCATTAGTGAGATTGGCCTATAGTTCTCTTTTTTGGTCTTTCTCTGGTTTTGGTATCAGAATAATACTTGCCTCTAGGAATGATTTAAGGAGGATTGCTTTTTTCTCAATTTCATTGAAGAGTTCAAGGAGTACTGGCATCAAATCTTCTCTAATTTTTTTGTAGAATTGAGCTGTGAATCCATCAAGACCTGGGCTTTTCTTTGTTGGTAAGATTTTAATTACATTTTCAATTTCAATAGCTGATATTAGGTTGTTCAAAATTGCTATATCTTCTTGGTTGAGTGATGCAGAGTCTTTTTAGTTTGATGTAGTCCCACTTGTCTAGTTTTCCTTTCCTTAGTTGAGATTTTGGTGTCATATGAGAAATAATTTGTCAAAGCCAAAGATAAAATATTTTTTCCTTGTGATTCCTGCTAGGAGATTTATGACTTCAGTTATTACATTTAATTCTTTTTAAAAAAATTTATAATGAACAAACAAAACAGAACAAAATTGATTAGAGTAAAACAACACAAATAATATAAGACTTCAGAACAATGCAACAGAAACATAACAGTGGCTATAGTAATGTCTCTTGTTTTCTTTGAAAAAGTTGTGCATACCTTCACAATAAGTTAATACAAAACAAAATAGTATAAAAGCAATCATAGCAAAAGAATGAGAGCCTTATGAGTATTCAAACCCCAACAATAGGAAATTAATAATGGCTACCATAATGTTTCTTGTTTTCTTCAGATTAGCTGTTCATACCTTCACACATATTGAAATCAAATAATTGGAAACAAACTAAGAACAATGAAAAGCAAGAATAAAAGCATTTTTAGAATTCAAAACAAAATGACAGGGAGTCAACAATGGCTACTGTGATGTTTCATTTTCTTCAACGTAGCTTTTCATACCAACACACATGCTAAAATAAAATCTTGTAAACTCTTTAGGTGAAGTTCTAGGCATATATAACCCTATACATGTACATCTCTCCTTTTTGTATTAGAGAGAAAAACAAACCAAAGCACAACAATTTGTAAGAAAATAAGAAGCAAGACTCAAATAAATAATTGTATTGAAGAGCCCAAAACAATAACAATGTAGGCTTTCAAACAAGGTGGTAGGAACATAACTAATGTTTTTGTTTTTACACAGTTATCTTCAAAAGTCTTACTCAAACTATCATATATAGTCATGCAATATTGGTCTAATCCTATGGATGTTAACCATTTCATTTTGGTAACTAATAGAATTAGTAGTACATTCATCTTACTATTCTTAAGTATATATATATATATATATATATATATATATATATATATGCATACAAATTTATATTTTTTCCTCTTCTTTTCTCCTTTTCTATATCTGAGGTATTTTTTCCTCTTCAAGCAATTTCATACCCTTTCAAAATATTTGTTCAATATATTGTGTCTTATTTACTCTTTTATTTTCTTACACTAGGGAGACATTGTGTTATTCACACATGTGAGTATAGTCTCAAGCCACATCCATTTACCTAAAAACAGTCAATGGCATCATTTTTTATATCTAAGAAATATCCCATTGTATAGAAACATCACATTTTTTAAAATGCATTTCTCAATTGATGGGCATTTAGGTTGTTTCCAAGATATGGCTATTACAAACTGTGCTGCTATAAACATGGGTGTAAATATATCACTGTGTTATGATGTTTTTAGCTCTTCTGCTAATTTGCCTAGAAGTGGAATAGCTGAGTCAAATGGGACCTCCAAAACAAGCCTTTTGAGAAACCTCCAGACTGATCTACAGTGGTTGCACCATTCTACACTCCCACCAACAGTGCAGAAGAGTTCTCAGATGCCATTTTTGCATTGGGTCTTTGAATTTTGGGGTCCTGATATTATTAATTCTTTATACATTCTTGATAGAAGTCCTTTATCTGAGGGAGAGTGGACTAAGGTTTTTCCCAATTTGTGGGTTTTCTTTTCACTCTGTTGGAGATTTCTTTTGATAGTCAAAGGTTTTTAATAAGAAGAGATCCCAGTTGTTGATTCTGGAAAGAATTTCCAGTGCAGTTTGATTTTTGATCATGGATTCACTGCAAACACCTATTCTTCAAGATTTCTAACTATTTTGTCCTTCAGCATATTTAGCATTTCTGTTTCAACAGTTAGATCTTTGGTCCATTTGAGATTTAGTATAGTGCATGGTGATAAGCATGAGTCTAGTTTTAGTTTTCAGCATATGGAAAGCCAGTTTTTCCAGCATCACATTAAAGAGACTATATTTCTTCCAGTGAATGTGTTTGGCCTCTTTGTCAAAGAAAGGTGACTTTGTGTGGTTGTAGTTGTGGTTGTATCTACTAATCTATTCCAGGGGCCTCCAGCCATTTTTTTTTTAAATTCCAGAACCATGCCCATATTATCACAGTAGATTTGTAGTATAACTTCAAGTCAGGGTTTGTGAAGCCTTATGCCTTGCCTTTGTTTCCCAGATTTTCCTCTGCTATTCTATATCTATTCTCTTCCTTTGCTTTCTGTATCTATTCACTTCTGGTTCAGATGAATATTAGGAATGATTTCTAGAGATCTGTGATATATGCTAATGGTATTTTGATTTGAATTTCATTAAATTTGTATAATAATTTTAAGAGAATGGCTATTTTTACAATTTTTGTTCTTCCTATCCTTGAACAAAGAATTTTTTCCATTTTCTGAAATCTCCTGTTTCTTTTTCAGAGTACTATAATTTTCCCTGAATAGATCTTTTGCTTCCATTGTTAGATTCATATCTAAGTATTTCACTTTTGGATGCTATGTGAAGGGTGTGGTTTCTCTTAATTTCCTCTCAGTGAGTTTGTTGTTTGTGTACAGGAATGGTATTGATTTTTGAGTGTTGACTTTGTATTTACCTACATGTCTGAATTTAGTTATTACACCTAGAAGTCTTTCAATGGGGTTTTGGGGGTCTTTTGTAGAGAATCATATCATTTTCAAATAATGGTAATTTAAACTCTTGTTTTCCTATCATTATTCCTTTTTTCTCTCACTTGTCTAATTGATCTGGCTAATATTTCTAGCACTATATTGGATAGGAGTGGTGATAGTAGACTGCCTTATCTTGTTCCTGATTTTAGGGTGTAAGCTTTCAGTTTTTGACCATTTAATGTAGTATTGGTTGTTGGTTTGTCACAGATGGCTTTTATCAGATTGAGGTAGAGACCATCTATCCCAATTTTTTGTGGGGTTCTTATCATGAATGAATGTTGGACTTTATCAAAAGCTTTTCTAACACTATAGAAATGATTATGTGATTCATATATTTGGCTCTATTTGTATGGTGAATTTTGTTTATTGATTTGCATATGTTGAACCATCCCTGAATTCCTGGGATGAATCCCACTTGGTCATGGTGTATAATCTTCTTGATGACTTGCTGCATTCAGTTTTCCAGTATTTTGTTAACATATTTGCATCTTTGTTCATTAGGGAGATTGACCTTTAACTCTCTTTTTTATTGGGTGTTACTCTAGTTTTGGTATTAGAGTAATACTTGCTTCCAGGAATGAGTTAGGAAGAATGAATTCCTTTTAAATTTAATTGAAGAGCTAGAGGAGTGTTGGCATTAAGACTTCCTTGAATTTCTTGCATGGTTCACCTGTGAATCTATCACGACATGGGCTTTATTTATTGGTAACATTCTAATTACATATTCAATTTCATTAACAAATTGGATTATTCAGCAATTTTACATCTTATGTCAGCTTTAGTAATTCATATGTTTCTAGGAATCTATCCATTTCTTCTGCATAATCAAACCTATAAGAGTAAATTTTCTTGAGGTAGGTATCAATAATGTGTATTTCCACATGGTCTGTAATAATTTCACCCTTTTCATTTCTTATTGTATGACTTTGAGTTTTTTCTTTCCTTTTTTAAAAATAAGAATGGAGAGGGACTTATCAATTTTATCTATTCTTTCAAAGAACCAACTCTTTGATTCAATAATATTTGTATTGTTTTCTATGTCTCTGTTGCATAGGGGTCTTTGATCTTTATAATTTTTTACCTTCATTTTTTTGGACTTGAATTCCTCTTCTTTTTCTAGATGTTTGATGTATAGCATCAGATTTTTTATTTATGTTTGTTATCTCTTCCTGATAGGGGAAATTCACTGAAACAAATTTTCCTGACAACTTCTTTCATTGAATCCCACAGGGTATAAAAAGTTGTATTTTCATTTGCTTGTAGATATTGTTTATTTTCTTCTTTAATTTCTTCTGTGACTTATTGATTTTTCAGGAGTGTATTATTTAATTTCCATATGTTTATGGAGTTTTTAGATTTTTCTCTTGTAACTAATTTCTAGTTGTATAGAATTAAGGTCAGATTATATGCATGGGACAATGTCAATGTATTTGTTTTTACTTAAGCATGTTCTACAGACTACTATATGGTCTATTTTAGGGAATGCCCCATGTGAAGCTGAGAAAAATGTATATTCAGTTGTTGGGTAGAACACTCTATATATGTCTGTTCAGTCCACTGGTTCACAAGTTTGGTTCAGTTCTTTTATTTCTTTCCTGATTTTCTGCCTCATTGTTCTGTCTCTGTGTCAATGGGGTGTTAAGGTTTCCCACTATAATTGTATTATTGCTTATTTGATTTTTCATTCCTATTAATATTCATTTTGTAAAGCTGTGTTCTCCCACATTTGGTGCACATGTATTTAAGATTGTTATCGCTTCCTTTTGAAGTTTTCTCCAAAGTAGTATGTAGTGATATTTTTTATCTCTTTAGATCATTCTTGGTTTGAAGTTCATATTGTCTACAAACACAATAGTTACCCCAGCTTTTTTATGTGTTCCTGTTGTATGAAGTATTTTTTTCCATCCTCTGACTTTCAGTCTATGAATTTACTTCTGGGTTAGATTGATTTCTTGTATACAACGTATGGTTGGATGTTGTTTCTTGATCCATTCTGCTAGTCTGTTTCTTTTGATTGGTGAATTGAGGCCATTTACATTAATGGTTATAACTGATATATCTTGGCTTTTTTTGTCATGTTATCTGTCTTCTGTTGGTTTTTTACCTTTCTCCTCTGTTTGTTTTCACTGCTTGGTGGTTTTTTTCTGTTGGTATTTTTGAAGTCATAATTATTTTTATGTCTATCTAGAATATCTTTCAGTATTCTTTGGAGGATTGGTTTGATGGTCATGAAACTTTTCAGCTGTTCTTTATCATGTAAGTATCTTATATCTCCATTGATTTTGAAGCATAGTTTTGCAAGGTGCATCTATCTGGGTTGAAAATTGTTTTCTTCAGAATTTGAAATACTTCACTCCATGTGCTTCTTGATTTTGTTGTTTGTGTTGAGAAAGTCTGCTGTGATTCTGATGGGCTTTCCTTTAAAGATGATAGTTTTTCTTTTCTCTAACAGGTTTTAATATTGTGTTCTTATGTTAAATTTCTGGTATGTTGATTATTATATGGCTAGTTGTAGATTTATTGTGGTTATGACTAATTGGAGTTTGATATGCTTCACTTATTTGTATGCCAGTGTTTTCCCCATGTTTGGAAGATTTTCAGCTATTACAACTGTAACGTGTTTTGATATCATTTACATTGTCACCTTTTTCATTTACACCTGAAAGTATCATATTGTTCTTCTTTCATTATCATGCAACTTCTGAATTGCATTTTCCTGATTCCTAATTATTTTTAAGAGATATTTAATTTCCTGTTCACTAGCTGCAATCTTGTCTTTGAGATTTTAAAGTCTGTTTTTCCATTAACTGAGGCAGTTTTGACAGCTTTCGATGGAATTTTTGATTTCCTGGATATCTCTTTGAACCTGTTTTATGCATTGTAGCTCTTATATTGTTCATTCAAGGTTTCAATTGTTTTGCCACATTCTTCTATTTTTTTTAACCATGTCTTCTTTAGACACATTCAACATTTCTTTCATTATGTTTATCATTTCTTGTTTTACCTGGGAGATTATTTCTGATCTGAGTTCCTTCATAGCTTCATGAAGTTGTTTCATTATTTTAGAAGTTGATATCATTTTAGAAGCTTCACATGTATGGCTCGTATTTTCTTCCATGTCTATGTCTCCTAGGCTTGTTTGGGATGGCCTGGAGGTTTGTAATTGCATTTTGCTCTTTCATTTTGTCATTTTCCTGTATTCTCCTGGGGCAGTTGAATGCAATGTTTCAGTTGTTTGTTGGATTGAGGGTGACTGTATTGCATGGTGCTTCCCCAATTTGGTGGGGGTTGTTAGACAGTCCTTACTGGTCCTTTGTGGTACTCAAAAACTTCCCTAATGGGGGTAGGTGTGTGCTAAGTAGACCTTCAGCACATCCCACATGGCCTGTCTCAATGAATCTCCTCAGCTGCTTGAAGTCACTGGGAGAGACTCAAACAGGTTCTGCACAAGGTTCTGGTGCCACACATCTAGGTAGAATTTCCTGTGGAAGGCTTTCAGGTTGTGCTGTGCAATATGCACCAGCTCCTGGCTGCCTTAGGGTTGCTGGGCAAGGCCCAATCAGGTCCCAATTGACAACCCAAAGGTCCCAGACAGTTTGGGGATGCTGGTCAGGGTCCTACCAGGTTCTGAGCAGTGTCCCTCAGCTCCACTCTAAGTAGAGATCTCTGTGGAGATCTTCAGGTCATGCTGCCCAACATGTGGCAGATCCTGACTACTTGTGGGGTAGCTAGGCAGGCACATTTCATTCTTTAAACCTATTTTATTTGCTTATCTGTTTTTGGTGTTTTACCTGATATAAATATAGTCATTCTCATCTCATTTCTGTTATAATTTTTATAAAATATTTTTTCCACCATTTTACTTCACCTTGTGTGTGTTTGATGTTAATATAATTTTCTTATTGGTAACATATTGTACCTTTTTTTTAAGTATTCTGCTACTGTCTTTTGAATGTGTAGTGTTATCTTTTTAATTTTATTGTAGAACAAAAAGTGATTTTGACATTGCATTACATTATTCATATATGTCTAGAGACTTATTATTATTGATAGGTTTTGTGTTTTCACATGCCTTAGTGGCTGGCCATTGCAATTCAAAGAACTCATTTCAGCATTTTTTTTCTAAGCCACATCTTGTAGCAGTAAACACACTGAGATTTTATTTGTCTTAGGAAGACTTTACTTTTTTATGTATAAAGGACAAATTTACAGTATATTCTTGGTGAGCAGTTTTTTTTTTAATTTCAAATATATCATCCAAATCCATTCTGGCCTACTTTCTTTCTGCAGTGAAATCATGATTTCTACAGTGAAAGTATCTGTTTATTATGTATGAGAGATTCCTTTTATTAAATTATAATTGAATTTTCTCTTGCTTCATTCAGAGCTGTTTCCTTTCAGTTATCATGGAATGAAACCATAAGTCAAAATAAAAGTTATTTTTCTCCAATATTTTGTCACAGCAACAAAAACACTGTTTAACATGCACAAGTGTTTAATTCGCCAGATAGTATCCTATAATTCTCTTTGACTATCTTTATCATTGTTTGTTTATTTATTTGATTCTCTGCATAATTTCAAACAGCTAGGTAATTTAATACATTTAAATGTCATTTTTTTCATTTCTCTGATTCTTCTGTTTGATTAAATATGCTGTTTGAAGTACTCTAATTAAATTTTATTTCTATTATATTATTTAAATCTGTTTCTATTGGGTTCATTTCTATGATTTACCTACTTCTTAATGTGTTTTTCATGTACCTATTTATTGTGTGTTTTAGTTGTCTATAAGCATTCTTTTGTAACTTAATTCAGCTTTTTAAAGATTATTTGAATTCAGTGTCATGCAATCACAGATTGCCATTTCTTTTTTGGGAGGAGGAGGGGACATCAACCTTAGGACCAACTCATTGACCTATATCCTCAGCCCTTATTACTGTTTTTAATTTTAAAATAGGTTCTTACTAAGTTGTTCATGCTGGGCTGTAATTTGTGCTCCTCCAGCCTCAAACTTCCAAAATTCTGGTATTGCAGATGGGCACCAACAGCTATTTTAGGATCAGTTACTATAGATGTATTTCATTAATTTGATTTTGCTGTGTTTTCTTAGGTTATGTTTTTTATAACTTTCAACTGGTGTCTATGCATTGTGACTTCCTCCCACTCTTATAAACTGATGTTGGTAAGCAAAATTCCTCACCACATGGCCTGGCTACAGATATCCGATATCTGTTGCTAGCAGCTCCAGTCAACTATTTATATTTTTTTTTCAGAATCCCATTGTCTGTCTGATTGTTAGTTCCCAGAACTCCATATGAGTCAAGATAGAAACTGGGCCACTGGGTAGTTCTTTAAATATTCAGGGAAATTAGAGCCATGCTCCATTTCTAACTCCCAATCAGTGCAGGGACAATAATTTTACATTTTCATAGAGCCTTGGAAAGCTTTAATAGTCTCAGCTGCCCCAAGTTTGTAGACTATGATATTTTCTGCAGTGTTTTGTGTGTGGTAGAGAATAATCTGGCTCATTCACAAGCACACTGAAATGTCAGTAGCGTTGGACACAAATAAGACTTTGTACTCCTAGAAGAGAGACCTCAGTTGTGTATTTTCTCTAAGCATCACACAACTCTGCCAGGTACAGGAAAGTGTCTGTTTTCCTAATTGGCTCAGAAATCTGTATTTTGTGAGTTTTTTCTTTATTTACTTGAGGTGATGGAAGCTGAACACTTGTAGTGTACTGAAAAGTGAGGGATACTGAATATTTGCCCTATGAAAGGGAAGAGTCTCAATATCATTTGGCACAGACTTGTGCAAATTTAAGGGAGGAATTGATAAAGGTAAAAGGAAATTATTCTTCTTATCCATTTCTGTGAACTGTTCTTGGTTTTGTGTTCATCAGGGGATACTATAAATTCTTAAAAATTAAAAATATTTTGTGGTGTATTATTAAACTTATGTTTTGTGGAGAAATAAAGGCAAGGATCTCCTATTCTGGTATTTTGATGATATGTAAAAAATCACATTAACAAATTTATATCAATATGAGTTTTAATTGTAAGATTTTGGATATATTGAGTTAATGAAATGGTATGAAAATTAATTTTACTTGCAGATATTCACTTTTTTAGTGTTGCATCTAAAACATTTAAATCTATATATTTAGTTGATATTATATTTTTATTGACTACACTGAGACAAAATTTGCCTTGCATTGTGCTTGATCATAGGCATTCAGTGATAGAGAAAATAAAATTTATTCCTGGCTCTGGGCCCTGACTGAGTGCTCTGGTGGAATCTAAGAACACAGAAAAAACTTGGAATTTTCCTCCCAGGTGGTAAGACCATACCTTGCATCTGAAATCACCCTATGATGCACTAGAGGGACTGCTGGGCCTAACTGGGCTATGCTCAGAGAACTCCAAGCAGCAAGATGGGCCCAGAATCCAGCCCCAGGCCCTGAATACATGCTCACCGGTGGAATTCCAGCAAAAAGACAAAATTTGGAACTTTACTCCCCATGCCCTATGGCTGAAACCACCAGAAGAAAAAGAGTCTCCTCAGGCCCAACTGGCTCACACCCAGCAAGCTGTAGGTGAAAAGCAATTGCCAGAAGTCTGCCTCAGGAGCCAAAAGTGGGCCAGGTGATTCCCAGTGCACCAAGGAAGCTTTGAAACATTGCTCAAAACCCAGAAATAGGTGTGACTCCAGCTGGCACTGAGGAGTGCCATGCTGCCTTGGGACAGTGACCCACACCCAGTGGATGCCTGGACCCAAGACATCTGCTGGCCTCTTGTGGACACCTCCTACTTCCTGGACCTAATATTGCTGTGGATCTTCAGCTCTCACTCTTTCTCCCAGAACCTTGGACTATAGCGGATTAACTGTGCTAGCTTGAAGGGAGATTCAGTGACTGCTTCACCTAAACAGAAGATCTCAGCAGGCTCCAGTAAGTGTGGTAAGTATGCCCCTAAAATTGAGGTGTACAGTGAGTAAATAGGGACAGTAGTAAAGCTCTCTCCAACTAGCTGTAAGAACTTGGTGAGTCTGGCAAGAATGTGGGTGACTCCTTCCTGCACACAAAAAACTTCAGGCAGAGTGTGGAGTGTGCCAAGAAGGACACCCCCAACTTGAAGAAAATCAAAAGGGCTTATGAGACACACAAGCACACAATAAGGGACACAGTATAGCCTCAGCTGACACAAACACTATATACAGAGAGATTTGATGACCTGGAATAACCTGAAGATAAAGTACTAGCAGGAAATAAAAGTTGACCTGCATCAATACTACTAGGCTTGTCAGACCAAGAAGAATATAGGACTCACCCTACAGGCCCTGCACAGGGAGTCACGTGACTGGCCCACCTCTTCATTGTGGGACCCAGCTATTGGACAAACATTAACCTTACATCAAGACCCCAAGATGCACACTACCAACAGTTGACATTAGCAGGATTGAAGGATCAAACATTAACTTGAAAGGGGAAATTTGGCAAAAAAAAAGCAAAATGCAATCTCAAACATCTAGTAGACCAAGAGCAAGTACAGGAGACACTGAAATAGAGGACTTCAAAAGTAAAACACTGGAAATCAGTGAAAATTTAGTGAGTGAAATTAAAAAAAACTCCATGAAGCTATAGAGGAAATCAAATTAGAAGTACTCTCCCATGTAAAGATAGAAATAACAACCTTAGTAAAGGAGTTCTTGAATGCAGCTAAAGAAGAAATAGAGAAAAAAGTACAGGAGCATGGGAAACTGATTGAAACTTTGAATGAACAATAGAAAAAAGAAAAAAGAAGCAGAATTCATGAAAAAAAACCACAAAGAGACATCAAAGAAGCAAAAAATTCTATTCAAAACATGCAAAACCTTTTAAATAAACCTAAGGATAGGATTTTGGAACTTGAGGACAGGATCACAATTAGTGATCATGAAAGGATAAAACTTTTAAAAATAACAAAGCAGCATAAAATTACAATCAAGAAGCTTCAAGATGATGCCAAGAGCAACAATATAAGATTAATAGGCATCAGTGAAGCCACAGGAGTCAATACAAATGACATAACTAAAATATTCACAGAAGTAATAGCAGAAAATTTGCAAAACATGGAGAAAAATCTGATATCCAGATAAGTGAGGCATATAGGATGCCAAACAGTCACAACCAACATAAATCTACACCCAGACACTTAATAATTAAGATCTCAAAAATACAGCATAAAAACAGAATACTAACAGCAGTTAGAGAAAAGACACAACTCACCTATCAAGGAAAGCCTGTTAGAATCACAGCAGATGTTCAGCACAAATCCTCAAGTCAAGACAAGCTTGCAGTGAGGTATTTCAAGCCCTAAAAGAAAACAACTTTCAACACAGACTGATGTACCTAGAAAAACTTTCATTCAAATTGAATGGGGACACAAGATACTTCCATGATGAAGAACAACTGAAGAAATTCACATCCACCAAGCCAACCCTAGAAAGAGTACTGAAAGTTATACAAGACAGAGATAAAAAAGGACCACAATCCCCAGAACTACAACAGAAAGAAACCACCAGGTAGGACAATCAATTAAATAAGGGGGAAAAACAGAAAGCAAAAAACAGGAACATAACATGGCAAAGTCAAATCAGTATATATCGGTGATATCCATAAATGTAAATGGCCTCAATTCACCTATCAAATGAAATAGACTGACAGAGTAGATCAAGAAATATGATCCCACAATATGCTTTATACAAGAAACATAGCTGACCCAAATGGAAACTCATACATTAAATGTCAAAGGATGGAAAACAGTATTCCATGCAACAGGAACTGAGAAAAAAGCAGGGGTAGCAATTCTATTTGCAGACAACATGAACTTCAAATCTAAAATGATTAAAAGAGATAGAGAAGGTCACTGCATACTTGTTAGTGGTAAAATTCAAGAGGAAGAACTAACAATTATAAATATATATATATATGCACCAAACACAGGAACACCAAACTATATAAGACAGATACTAATGGACATGAAAAACAAAATATATAAGAACACAATTATAACAGGGTGCCGTAACAACCCATTGTCAAAAAGAGATAGATCAACTAGACAAAAAGTCAGCAAACAAATAACAGAACTGAATCATACTTGTGAGCAATTGGACTTGTAGATGTTTACAGAGTATTTCACCCAAACAAATCAGAATACATATTCTTCTTAGCTGCACATGGGACATTCTCCAAATAGACCATATATTATCCCATAAAGCATTTTTAAGTAAATGCAAAGGTATTGAAATTATCCCATGCAAAATATCTGACCATAGCATACTAACATTGGAAATTAATGCAAAAGAAATTGCAAAACCTGCATAAATACATGGAAATTAAATAAAAACTTTTGAACAACCAGTGGGTTATTTAGACTAAATTAAAGAAGAAATAAAGCAATACCTACAATTCAAAGAAAATGTGGAAACAACATATTGTAATTTGTGGGATGCAATGAAACTGGTCTTTATAGGGAAATATATAGCAATAAATTGTCATATCAAGAAACAAAATGAGCACAAATAAACAACATGATGCTTCATTTCAACTTTCTAGAAAAAGAAGAACAAGCTAAACCCAAAGCTTATAGAAGAGAGGAAATTGTATAGATTAGAGGAGAAATCAATGCAATTGAAACTAAAAAAAATACGAAGAATTAATGAATCAAAAATTTCATTTTTTGAGACAATAAACAAAATTGACAAACTACTAGCTAAGCTTATCAAGAAAAGGAAAAAAAAACAAATTCATGCAATAAGGACTGAAAAGTGTGAAATTACTACAGATCCCATGGAAATTCAAAAGATCATGAATACCTACTTTGAAAATCTCTACTCACATAGATTGGAAAACACACAGGAAATGGACAGATTTCTAGAAATATATGACCTACAAAGCTCAACCAAGAAGATATAGCGATTTTGAATAACACCATATCAGCTATTGAAATTGAAAGTGTATTTAAAAACTTACCAGTAAAGAAAAGCCCAGGTCCTGATATATTTATGGCTGAATTCTACAAGAAATTTAGAGAAGACATGATGCCAATACTTCTTAAACTCTTCAATGAAATTGAAAAGAAAGCAATCCTTAAATCGTTCCTGGAGGCAAGTATTACTCTCATACCCAAACGAGAGAAAGACCCAATCAAAAAGGAGAACTAGAGGCCAATCTCACTCATGAACACTGATGCAAAGATTCTCTATAATATGTTGGCAAATAGAATGCAGCAAATCATCAAGATTATACATCATGACCAAGTGGGGTTCATTCTAGCAATGCAGGGATGGTTTAACATATGCAAAGCAATAAATGTAATACACTACATCAATAGAGCCAAAAGCAAAAATCCACATGGTCATTTCAATAGATGTAGAAAAAGCTTTTGATAAAAACCAACACACGTTCATGATAAAAACCCTTCAGAAACTCGGAATACATGGTGTCTACCTCAACGTTATAAAGGCCATCTATGACAAACCGACAGCCAATATTATAATAAAAAGGCAATAACTGAAAGCTTGCACTTTAAAATCAGGAACAAGACAAGGATATCCACTCTCACCACTCCTATTCAATATAGTTCTGGAAACACTAGCCAGGGAAATCAGACAAGAGATAAATAAAAGGAATAAAGATAGAAAATAAAGTAGTTAAATTATCACTATTTGCAGATGACATGATACCCTATATAGAAAACCCAAAAAAAACTCCATTAAAAGACTACTAGAGGTAATAAACAAATTCAGAAGTGTAGCTGGATACAAAGTCAGTGCTCAAAAATCAATAGCATTCCTGTACACAAATAAAATCTCACCAAGAGAGAAATTATGGAAATATCGCCCTTCACAATAACATCCAAAAAATGAAATACTTAGGAATCAACCTAAGAATGTAAAAGAACTATAAGCTGAAAATTATACTATGCTAAAAATACGATATTGTAGAGGATATTAAAAAATGGAAGGATATTCTTTCTTCTTGCCTTGGAAGAACCAATATTGTGAACATGGTCATGCTCCCAAAACTGTTATATGGATTTAGTGCAATACCAATCAAAATACCATTAACATCCCTCACAGATCTAGAGAAAACACTCCTAAAATTCGTTTGGAATCAGAAGAAATGTAGAATAGCCAAGACAATTCTGGGCAACAAAAAGCAAGGCAGGAGGCATCTCAATTCTTGACTTGAAAATGTACTGCAAAGCCACAGTGATAAAATCAGCATGATACTGGTAAAGAAATAGACCCAAGGATTGATGGAACAGATTAGAAGATGAAAGCACAACTACAAAGATGCTCAGCTACCTGATATTTGTCAAAGGGGCTAAATATGTTCACTGGAAGGATAGCCTCTTTAATAAATGGTGCTGGAAAAATTGACTCTCCATATGCCCAAGACTGAAACTAGATCCATGCCTATCACCATGCACACAACTAAAATCTAAATGCATCAAAGATCTGAATATTAAAACAGAAACACTAAATATATTGAAAGACAAGGTAGGCAGAAGTCTTGGAGTCATTGGGGTAGGGAGAGAATTGGTGAATATGATGCAAACTGCTTGGGAAACACTTCAAAGAATCAACAACTGGGATCCCATATTATTGAAAAGTTTCTGCACATCAAAAGACATCACCAACAGAGTGAAAAGAAAACACACAGAGTGGGAAAGAATTTCAGCCAGCAACCCCCCAGATAAAGGTATTATATCCAGAACATATAAAGAACTGAAAAACATCAAGCCCCCCAAATTCAAAAACCCTCTCCAAAAATGGGTATCTGAGATGAACACACATTTTTAGATGAAGATATACAAATTGCAAATAAATACATGAAGAAAAGTTCAACATCATTGGTCACTTGAGAAATGCAATTTAAAATAGCCCTGAGATTTCATCTCACTCTTGAAAGAATAGCTGCCATCAAGAAATCAACTGATAAAAAATGTTGATGAGGCTGCGGGGAAAACGGAACACTGGTCCACTCTTCATGGTAATATAGACTGGTACAACCACTATTGAAATCAGTACAGAGAATTCTCTGAAGACTAGGGTTGCATGTTCTATGCAATCCAGCTATTTCCCTCCTGGGAATTTTCTCAGAAAAAGTGAAAAAATCATATCATATTGATATATATGTACCTATGTTCATAGCAGAACAATTTATAATAGTTAATCCTAGGAAACAACCAAGATACCCATCAAACAGAGTGGATGAAAAAGATGTGGTATTTTTATGCAATGGAGTATTACTCAGCTATAAAAAAGGATGATCTGGAGGCCTTCATAGGTAAATGGAAACAACTTGAGACTATTCTCATTTGTGAAATAAGAATTATATTTATAAATATCACATGGTGTCTCTAGTCTAAAAAGTGATAAGACATGTAGGAGTAATAAAACCCAAAATGTGTAATTGCTATTGTGAAAAGGAGAGGAAAAGAAAGTGCTCTAAAGACTATAACTGCATGTATTTTTAAGGTAGATGACCATATTACTACGTTTTTTTTAAATTGTTGAGCAGAGCTGTTTGCAATTTCAATCTCTGAATGTCTACTTTATGTGCTTTAATTAGTAACTTGAACAACTATTTCCAAGATGACAGGATGTAATTTATCAACTAGTGGTTTAGTGTTTTTTTTTCTCTTTTTCCTTTGGAGTTCTGTATTGTTGCTAAACTTTTTTCTGTCTTGCATTTCTCTCTTTAAATAAAATTTATTATTTTTTATTTTAAAGAGAATAAAGCAAAAGAGGACAGATCTAAGTAAATCAGAACAGAACAATGTAAGCAACACAGCACTTCACAACAAGACAATTGGATACTAACAGCTATCTTAATGTCTGTTTCTTTGAAATAGTTGAGATTTGCTTTACACACAATAATGTCAAACATAACAAAATAGAATAAAAACACTCAAGAGAATGAAAGTATTACAAGGTATTCTGAACCAAGTAAACAAAGATGAACAATGGCTAATATTATCTTATTTTCCATAAAATATTGTTTATGCTAACATACATATTAAATTCCAATAAAATGTACCATGATAGAACCAATGATAATAAAAATAAAAGCATGGTAGGACTTCAAAGCAATATGATATTCAAAGCAAGTGGCTGCCATATTGTCTTTTCTTTGAAGTAGCTATTCATGCCATCACATATATTAAGATCAAACAAAACAGAATAAAACCATTCCTCTATTAATTCATCTTTTTAAATTTTTTTTATTTAAAGAAAAATAAAACATATAAAGGGTAGAGACAACACAAAATTCAAAAAAAGATAAACAGTAAGAAATCATCAGTGGATAAACCACACACAGTCCTCTTAGAAAAAGCTGCTCAAGTCACAAAATTAAAGCATACAAAGTACATATTCAAACAGTGACACTAAACAGCTACGCATGCCTGAGTCTCTACATGTATTTCTATAAATTTAAAGCTTTAAAATTTTACTGAGATAAAGTAAATACTACCTAAATAAATATCATGTCTGAGGATTTGAAGACTCATTTTTTTTAATTTAAAGAGTAGCAAAAGCATATAAAGGGCAAAGGCAACACAGAATTTCAAAAAAAAAAGATAAACAATAAGAAATCACTAGTTGATAAACTGCATATTGTCCTCTTAGAAACAGCTGCCCAAGCTACAAAATTAAAGCATACAAAGTAGATAGTCAAACAGTGAGAGTGTAAACAGCTACACATGCATGAATCTCTGCATGTACCTCTATACCCTCTGCATTAGAGGGAAAAACAAAACTTAGCAAGACAAAAAAAAATTCCCATAAAAACATGAAAAAAAGTCATATAAAACCACAGTACAAGGTGATCTACAATGATTACTGTGTTGTCTCTCATCATCTTCAATACAATGTCTACATCATCAGGTATAACTGAATACAGCAGCATAATTGAACATAGCAGTAAATAATAATAGTAGTAAAAATAAAACATTGTAGATAGTACAAAACTTCAAAGGCAGGCAACAATCAAACCATAGTGGAAATTCTAGTGGATCTTGCCATCCCAAGTGCAGCTGCCCACACTCCCAGACTTGAAACCATCAATCACAACAGCTCTAAACAAAATCTATCAACACAAAACCGCGATCCAACAAACCAGAGTTGATTACGATCAATCATGGTAAAACAGTGTAGGTTCTACAGAGCTTTAGATTAAGTTAATAGGAAATTAAGGATGATTACCACACTATCCTGTTATCTTTGGGATTACTGTCTGAGCCCTCAAATCCAGTACAGGCAAAATGACCAGAACAGAATACAATACATCCAAGCAGAGTAGTGTGAATAATGTGGGTTTTAAATCCTGGTGCACTATTAATAATATACTGTATCAATGCCATCTATGTTAGAGTTTCTAGTTATCCTTCTCTGCCTCATTTCTGCCATGCTATTTTCCTGCTTTGTTTGTCTACTTTTCTCCTTCATTCTACTGCCTGCCCCACTCATTGAGGCCTTTCTGCCACTGTTCCTAAAATCCTGATATTTTTTTTATCTCTCTAGAATGTCCTTCAGTAATCTCTGTAGGGTTGGATTGGTGGTCACAAACTCCCCCAGTTCCTCTTTGTCATGGAAGCATCTTGTTTCTCCATCAACTTCTAGTGACAGTTTTGTAGGGTACATCAATCTGGGCTGGAGGTTATCTTCTTTCAGGACTTTGAATACTTCACTCCAAGCTCCTCTTGATCTGATGGTCTGTGTCGAGAGTCAGCCGTGATTCTGATGGGCTTACCTTTATAGGTAATCTGTTTCTTTTCTCTGATGGCTTTTAATATTCTGTTTTTATATTCAATTTCTGGTATCTTGATTATCATATGTCTGAATGTAGCTCTGTTTTGGTTGTAGGTGGCTGGAGTTCTGTATGCCTCACACAACTGAATGTCATTTTCTTTTCCCATGTTGGGAAGTTTGCCTTAATTATTTCCATGAATAGCCTTTGTAATTCACCTGTATGCATTCCTGCTTCTTCATTCATGTTTCTTTTTCTTCAATTGGATATTCTCTTGTCATCTTCTAGCTTTTGTATTGTTACTTCCTGTTTCCTTGTTATTTTTAAGAGATCTTTCCTTTCATGATCACACACAGCCAAATTGTCTTTAAGTTTTGATAGTCTATCCTTAGTTTCTTTTAAGGAGTTTTGCCAACTTTCAATGGAGTTTTTAATTTCCTGATAGTCTCTTTGAATCTGCTTCATGTATTCTATATTTTCTTTTATTCTTAATCGAATGTTTCTCTCCTTTTTTGTGTGTTCCTCCCTTCTTCCATCTGTATCATCCTGAGAGATGCTCCCTGAGAGCATTTCTTTTATTACTCTACTCATATCCTGCTTTACCTGATTTAATATTTTGGTTTTCAGCTTGTCTACAAGGTCCCAAAGATATCTCTTAATGTCCATTGAAGCCATGTCTGATGTTGTGTTTTTGCCACCCTCAGTTACCCTTGTTTTCCTTCTCCTGGTTCAGTGTTCTCAGGGTTCTGGGGTGAGGGCCTCCTCCTGCCTCTCTCTCCTGTCATGGTCCTGGCTTCCTGCATACAGGTTACAGTTATGGGACACAGCCCCCTTCCCTGTTGGCCATGGTTCCTCAGAAGCACACTCCTCCCTCTCCTGCCTGTCCCTCCCCACTGGGCCAACCAAACTTCAGGGGCCTTTCACCCAGTTAGTGCTTGCTAGGCACAGGGAATCAATTTGTGACTGCTCATTGGGTCCTGGCCAAGGGCTCTGCCCATTCCAAGCAAATCCCACAAATCTGCTCTGGGGAGGTAACAACCAACTGAAGTCACTGTCCCTCCCAGTTCAGGCTCCTCCTGCTCGATTCCAACATGTGTCCCATTTGGTCGTGCCCTTCCCATGTGTGTGTGGGGGGTCTCATTCCCAGCACTGACCATGGATTAATGAAGTTCCCTTCACTGGCTCTGCTCTCAGCTCTCTGCTGGGCTCACCAACCCCTGTCTTCAGCGCTGCTGTGTGTCCTGTGAGTGGCAGTGGGAAAGAGTTTGGGTGGCTTGGCTGGCTGGTGCAGATTCAAGCTGCTGCACACTTGGTGGGTCACCATGAAAATGATGTGTCCTATAATTTTCAGTTGTTTCAGTTGTAGTCCCGAAGTATTTGATGAGCTTTTTTATGTTTTAATTTCTTCCCGTGTCAAGAGGATCCATCTTCTTCTGTCTGGGTCTCTCCTGGGTGATTTTTTTTTGGTGTATGAGTTGTTTCTGCCAGGACGCTTTGTATTTTGTTGTTCATGGATCAGCCATCTTGTCCTCTCCCCTATTAATTCATCTTTAAATTTCTTAGAGAATTCAGGTTTGAACCCATTGGGAGTCAGGTATTTGTCTCAACAATGAGAAAAAGAATAACCAAGACAAAGACTCAACCAAAAAAAGAAAATTACAGACTAGTCTGTAATGGACATAGGCACATGGGGGGGTTGGTAAGTTGAATGGTGGTGGTAAGTTTTTCATTAACTGATATTGAGTTATTTGGAAATTTTACATCTCTTGATCAAGTTTTGGTAATTCATATTTTTCTAGGAATGTGTCCATTTATTCTATGCTTTTGATTCCATGAAAATAAATATTTTCAAAGTAGCTATTAAAGATCTTCTGTATTTCCACAAGATCTGCAGTGATTTCACCTTTTCATTCCTTATTACATGCATTTGATTTTTTCCTTTTCTTTTTTTGATAAGGTTCACTAGGATTTTATCAATTTTATTTTTCTTTCAAAGAACTAATTTTTGACCCATTTAATATTTGTATTTCTTTCATAGTTTCAATTGTATTGATTTTTTCTCTGATCTTTATAATTTCCTCTCTTCTTTGTGCTTTTGGCTTGACTTGTTCTTTTTGTTTTTCTAGAAGTTTGAAGTGCAGCATCAAGTTGTTTATTTCTGTTTGTTCTCTTTTTCTGATATGAGAATTTACCAGTAGCAATTTCCCTCTGAAGTCTCCTTCTGTTGTGTGCTTCAGGTTCCAGTAAGTTGCATTTGCATTTTTTTTGCTTGTCTTTATGGTGTAATTTCTTCTTCAATTTCCTCTGTGACCCACTAGTTGTTTGGTAGGGTGCTATTAAATTTCCACCTGCTTCTGCAGTTTCTTTTGCCATTAATTTCCAATTTCATTGTACTATGGTAAGATAATATATATGGGATAATTTGAATTACTTTGCATTTACTTAAGCATGTTCTATGGGCTAATATATGGTCTATTTTAGGGAATGTCCCTTGTGCAGCAGAGAAGAATGTGTATTCTGATTTTGTTGTGTGGAACACGCTGTACACATCTACTAAGTCCATTTGTTCACAAGTTTGATTCAGGTTGTCTTTCTTTTCTGATTTTTTTGTCTAGTTAATCTGTCTCTTTGTGACAATGGTATGTTAAGGTCTCTTGGTATAATTTTATTATTTGAATTTTCATGTCTATTAAGATTTGTCTTATATAATTTGGTGCTCCATATTTGGTGCATATATATATTTAACATTGTTATCTCTCTCTCTTGAAGTTTGCCTCAAGCTAGTATGCAGTGATAATTTGTATCTCTTTTGATCATTCTTGGTTTGAGGTTCACATTGTCTGCAAACAGAATAGCTTTCACCACTATTTTCTGAGTTCCTATTCCATGATATATTCTTTTTCATCCTTTGACTTTTAGTCTATCAATTTTCTTTTGAGGTAAATGTGTTTCTTGTTTATACATATTGTTGGATTTTGTTTTTTGATCCACTCTGCCAGGCTGTTTCTTTTGAGTGGTGAATTGAGGCCTTCTGTGGTAATAGTTATAATTGGTATATATTATATTATCTTTGTCTTGTTATTTTTCTTCTGTTGGTTCCCAACCTTTCCCTTCTGTTTAATTGCATGTCCTGCTTATTGGTTTCTTTTTGTTGTTGTTGTTCTTAGAATTTTGATTATTTTTAATTTTTCTAGAATGTCTTTTAATACTCTTTGTAGGGTTGGTTGGGTGATCATGAACTTCTTCGGTTGTTCTTTGTCATCGAGGAAACTCATTTTTCCACTGTTTTTTAAAGATAGTTCTGTGGGGTATATCAATCTGGGTTGAAAATAGTTTTCTTTTTCATGTGACTGTTTTCTAATGTCATTCATGTCTCTGCCTCCTGTACTTGATCTGAATGGGTTGAAAGTTTTTGACTGCATTTTTCTTTCATTTTGGCACTTTTCTCTTTTACTCTAAATCAGCTGGATGCTAAATCCAAGCTGCTTCCTATCCCTGACAGTCCATCTTGCAGTGGGCCTCTCTGAGTGTTGCTAATAGCAACAGGTCTCTGCACTTCTTGTCCCAGTGGGCATCTGTTCCCAGATGACTGCAGGTGGCTGGGCATAGACTCTTGGTACCTTTGGGCCTCAGAGATGCTTTCTAGGTTTGGATGAGTCACTGGATGCAGACTTCCAATCCCTGTGAAGTACATCAAGTTTTCTCAGATAAGTATAGGTTAGTGCACAGACTTCTGTTTCCCATGGGCTTTAGAAATGGTTTACAAGAGTGGATGGGTCTCTGTGGGTGGATTCAGTCTCTGCGGGCCACAGTGAAGCTTCCAGAATGACTGCAGGTCACTGGGCACAGAAAGTAATGGCCTGTAACTATAACTTTATTTTTTCTAATTTCCAATAAAATAAACTTTAAAAATTTATTTTTTCTAATTTCCAATCTCTGCAGTCCTTACTGGGAGTTCCTAGATGCCTTCAGGTCACTGGGTGTGGACTCCTAGTTCCCACAGTCTATAGTTATGATTCCTGAATGTGGGTGGGCTGTTGGTTACAGACTTTTAGTGCCTGTGGGCCAAACAAGGGTTCCCAAATGACTGCAGGATGCTGTGAAAGTTCTCCCAGTTCTGAGGTTTAGCAGATGATTGTGGATTGCTTTATTTACCAATTTAGAATTTACATTCTCAATAGCAGTACACAAGTGCTCCTGTTTCTTCACTTCCCTACAAGTTTTTGGTATTTAGTCATTTTAATAATAGGCATTTTCTCTGGTATGAAGTCATATTCCATTGTGATATTATATTGTATTTGCCTTATGATTAGTGATGCTGAACATTTTCCATATCCCTGTTGGCCATATGTATGTCTTTTATTGGAGAGTGTCCTTTTAGATCTGTTGGCAATTATTAAAATATGTATTTTTGTGTTTGGTGGGGTTTTATTATTTTATTTATTGATGAATGTCATTGTTTTGATATAGAATGAAATCTTAGGATTGTTAAATTTGCATTTCTTCTATGGCCAGAAATGTTGAACAAAACAGAAAAATTTAACCTACTGGAAGTTGAATTAGAAAAAATAAACATTTAAAGTTATAGTTACAGGCCAATACTTTCTGAACAAAACTCAAATTTCACAGAAATAACTGCAAGAATGAACAAGTGAAGTTATATCAAATTATGAAACTTCTGCACGGAAAAATAAAACAACAGAGTGAAAAGAAAAACAACCTATACAATGAGAAAAAATATTTCCATCTATTCCTCAAAGGACTTATATATAAGAGAGATATAGAACTAAAAAAAGAGACAATCCAAAATAAGAAAACTCTTAAAAATCAAGATACTAACATGTATAGATGCTTCTTGGAAGAACTACATATGGACAATAAAAAAATTGTGGCTTACTGTTGATCAAATCTCATTCAAACCATTTGGTAAAAGCAGAAATGTCACTGGCAGACTCCAAACTAAGCTTAGGAAAGATGGTATGCAAAACTGTTTCAAACTGAGAAATAGAAGCTTAAATCATTGATACATAAGAAATGAAGACTTTTCATTTCCTTTCATTTATTGTATTAAAAAAATGTGTGAACATGTTCAAATGATAAAGGGGACAAGGGAAGGAGTAGGAAAGGAAAGAAGAAAAGGAGAAAAAGGAGAATAGAAGAGAAAGAAATGGAAGCAAAGTTTTTGTAAAGAAGTGAAAGAAGTGTTGAAGAGGGGGGAGGGATTTTAGGAAAAATGAAGAATAAGACATACTGTATACAAATAAAAAGTCCTTATGATGCATGTGATCATTATGCTTATCTAAAATGTACTGATATCTAATTTAAAAAATTAAAAAACCCAAATATGTGTGAGTATATGGTATCATGGATGAAACAAAACTAAAGTAGAAATTGCAATTGAATTTATTAAACATGCATGCTTATTACTAACTACAAAGTAGTGATTTTTCTGCTTGTTTTTATTATAACAACCTGTGTCTGCATATGCTACAGACAATCTGCCAAGTGGCTTCAGTAGTAAAGATAATGCTAAATTATTTATGGTACTTTTTAGTTTCAATGTATGTTAGCTTGTAGTATCCTTTTTATGTTTAACAGATGCATACCAATTGCACATATGTAGAGAATAAAGTGTGATGTTTTAATACTTCTAAGAAATTTACAATGATCAAATCAGTGTAATTAACCTGCTAACTTAAATTTCTGTCATTTTTTGCTGGCAACACATTAAAAATTCTCTCCTCTAGTTATAACATATAAAATAAATTATTGTTAGCCATGGTCACGTCATTTTTACTATACAATTCTATATTTTATTTCTTCCATGTAACTATAGTTTTATAATGTCTAATTAATCTCTCATCATTCTTTCCTCATCCTACTCTTCCAACCCTCTACCATTTACTCTCTACTTTTATGATAGCATTTTTTTAGATTTCACCTATGAGTGAGAACATGCAATATTTATGAGCCTAGGTTATTTCATTTAACCTAATGTCTTCTAGACTAATCTATGTTGCTTCAAATGACAGGATTTTGTTCTTTTATGTCTGAATAATAGTTGATATGGAGGTAGTTGGATGATTAATAGATAGATAATGTAGTTGCTTAAACATATAGGTGCTGATGATTGATCAGTTTCACTTCATAGCTTGACTGCAATAAATATAAGCATGCAGTGGTCTAATCTAGTATACTAATTTCTTTATATTGGAAAAGTACTTAGTACTGAGATAGTGGTACTTGAAATTTGTTCTATTTTGGGGTTATTGAGGAACCTCTGTACTATTTTCTAGAATGACTACATTAATTTACATTTCCTCTAACAGTGTTGGGCTTTCTCTATTTGCACACCCCCAACAGCATTTACTATTGATAGTCTTTTTGATTGTAACCCTTCTAATTAGGTTGAGATAATTACTTGTGCTTTTGACATTCATTTACCTGATGAATGGTGATATTGAGCTTTTTTCCATATTACTATTAGATATTTGTATGCCTTCCTTGGGAAATATCAAAAAGTAGACCATTTGTTCTTTTAAAATTTCATTCATTGTTTGACTATTTATATATTATCCCATGGATGGCTTGCAAATATTTTTCCAAATCTAAACATCATTGTTCCACTCTTGATTGTTTCTTTTGTTGTACAAAAACTTTTTTTTAGTTTGACATAATCATATTGTTTTATTTTTGATTTAGGTGTCTATGTTTTTGAGATATTATCTATAGAATCTTTGCCTAAACCATTGTAGTGAAGCATTTCTCCTATATTTTCTTCTAGTAGTTACATTTACACTATAACCTTTTAATTCTTGCAAAGGTATGGAAAGGAAGGTAGAGTGGGTATCTGCATATCAATTTTATACTTAAAAAGCTAAAGTCAACATAATGTGATTTATTTAACTCTTTTGGTAATATACCTAGAATAGGACTAGCTTTGATGAATTTTTTGAGGAATCCCTATTCTGACTTCCATAGTAGTTGTAATAATTTACATTCCTACCAACAATGTAGACGTGTTCCTTTTTCCCAATGAAGTCTCAGAAGTATCTGTTATTACTTGATTTTTTAATGATGGCCATTCAGTCTAGCATAAAAAGGAATCTCAATGTTATTCTAATTTATATTTCTCTAATGTCCAGAAATATTGGACATTTCTTCATGCATTTATTGTTTGTTTGCAGTTTTTCTGTGAAATGTCTACTCACTTCACTTGTTCATTCTTTGATTTGATCTTTTATTCTGGAAGTGTCTATCTTTTCAAGTTTTTTGTACGTTTTACATTTTAGTGCTGTGTCTGAGAAATAGTTGGCAAAATTTCTTGTGTTCCACCCAAAACCTATGGAACCTAAATTTCCAGTGTCCCAGGTGATTGTTATTATGAGAGAGTTTTATGAAAGACCATCCTGGTTCTATTGATTGTGTTGCATCTGGGGGTGAACATCACTACTCTGTTTCCTGAGTAGCCCACTGGAATCATAACTCAGCAACAATAATAAAGTAGTGGGACAAAGTTTAACAAAAGGAAGATATTTTGTTTGTAAATAGGAAAAGGAAGGAAAAGAAAGGAAAAGTTAGATAGCTACACTGAGAAGAAAGAATCAGGGTAGGTGGTTCTGGAAAGATGGCTGATTCGTAGGCTTTTTGTTTTGTAATGTAGGTGGTGACTATTTTCATCTGTCATGTGTTGGTTTTATGTTTTGTACCAAAAGAAATAGAGTCTGAAGCTACTTACCTAGGCTGTAGTCCTTTGAATATCAGACTTATACAGATCTATTTAGCATGTATAAAGCTGTAATTCATTTTGTGGACTTTGTGGGTTTAAATCAGTCTTCATGGCTGTCTATTCAACTTTAAACAAAATGTTAATTTTTTCTAAATTTCATTTCCCAAGTCCCTAAAACTGCAAATGATAATATATAAACTAGTTGAAGGATCAAATAAAATAAGTTTGAACATTGTAAATAATGTTATGTATTGCTGAATATGTATTTAGGGTTATCAATTGTAATTTTTGGACTACATGCCAAGTTACTAAAAATCAAACTGGCTTTTTAAAGAGAATAACATATTCTCATAATAATAGTATTTTCTAACACTTAAATTTATGTACACAGTCAGGCTCTTGACTCACATTTCCAATTAGGAAAGCAATAGAACAACATCATAATTCAAATTCACTACAGTGATCAAACTGATTCTTTGTTAAAATGATAAGGCAGTACCATTTACACCTAAACATGGATATACTTTAATCATTGTAAAATAAATAATATGCCCAAAACTTTAACTTAATGTTACTTAATTGACATTGTTAAGTAACTTAAGCTTAAGACATAGGTTTAATGACTTCTTGAAAATGATCTCATTTCCACAAGAAATAATACTAAGAATCAAGAAATAGGCTCACATCAAATTTAGAAGCTTTTGCTTATAGCAAAAGAGACAAATTACAAAGTTCAGAGAGAAAAACTGAAGAATGGGCAAAACTTTGCCAGCTACTCCTCAGAAGGGAAACTAATGTCTAGAATATATAAAGAATGCAAAAACAATTAGACCCCGCAAAATAAAAGACCCAATCAAAAATGGGTAATTGAAATAGACACTTTTCAGATATGAAGTACAAACCAACAATAAATACATGAAAAAGTGTTCAGTATTTTTAGACATTAAAGGAATGCAAATTACAGCTTGGAGATTCTATCTTGCTCTAAAAAGAATGACTATCTTTACATATCAAAAAACAAATGCTTGGGAAGCTGCAGGGGAAACATAACTCTTCAACATTGTTGGTGAGAATGTAAACTAGTACAACCACTAAATAAAACAACATACAGATCCTTAAAAAAATTAAAAATATAAATTCCATTTGACCCATCTATATTTACCTAAACAACTAAAGTCATTGCATTGCAGTGATATGTGCATAACCATATTTATAGCTGCACAACTCACAATAACTAAATCATGGAAATGGCCTATATATTATTCAAAAATGTGAATATATATTTCTTAGCCATAATAGGATAAATCTGAGTCATTTTTTAGGAAAATGTATGGCTTTTGAGATCAGAATACTGAATAAAAGAAGTCGGATACTAAAAGCTAAATATTGCATGGTCTCTAATAATAGAGAGCCAAATATAAATAATGTAAAGAGCAAAATAAAAGACATATGTTAAAAAGGAACAAGAAGTTCAATTCAAGAAAGAGATCTAATGAAGGAGAGAAAGACAAGGATGGGTTATGGAGACATAAAAATGAACAAGGTGAAATATGTACATGTATCAATAACCAAAACTATATATGAATGTAATCACTATATTACAATCATAAAGTAGTAAAGAATTTTTTGAAAAACAATTTGAAATATCATTAAAGTACTGCTTACTCATTTTTTATTAAAATAAGAGACAGAGACATAGATATGACATTTGATCTTCTGTTCTTGATATAGCTCCCAAATCACAATTCTAAACATATAATCATTATTTTTGAAGGAATTGACAATCTCATTCACGTACAGTTGTGTGTGTCTGTGTTTCAGCTATTCAGAAGGATGAATGGGACAACTGATTCCTAGAGTTCTAGAGCAGGCTATGTAAAATGTCTCTATCTGGAACACAAGTTGAGCTTCTTTTCTCTTTTTTTCTTTCTTCCTATATCCAACATGTTGGAAATGGAAATGAATGTATTGAGTATATGCTAAGCAAGTCTGTCAATGAACTACACACTCAGCAATGAATTTTTCAAGTTTTATATAAACTGAAAAGACATTCCATTAAACCTTTATTTTAATTTAGAATGTTAAAGAATTTTATTTTAGATTTAGATTATTTGATAGTTCAAATTAAGAATACTAAAGCTTTTAAACAGAATCTAGTGCTTTTAATTTAGTAATAATATTCTAAGTTGCTCAACAAAAATGATTTAGTCATTGTGATTTTTCTCAAAAGTCATGTTGTAGAAATAGTTTCACATTTAAATTACTGATATTGAGCATGATGGCAAATATCTGTAATCCCAAAACCCAGGAGGCTGAGGCAGCAGAAGCTTTGTGAGTTTTGAAAACAACCTGGGCTACAAAGTGAGCTCAAGGCCAGCCTGAACTGCATAGCAAGACCCTGTCTCAGAAAGACTTAAAAAAAGGAAACAGAAAATTTAACATAAATACATTTTAAATTCAAAAATAAATTAATTTTAAAGATTATTCTGAAAGAAAAAAATGAGTGCTTCATGCAAGTGTAATTTTCTAAAATATCCTTACTGAGAAAATTTCACATAATTTTTAACTTTATATGTTTTAGACTGAAAGGTGTATGAACATCAAAACGAATAATGTGAAAACCAATTATTGATGAGTAACATCAGTAATTCATATTTATTGCTGATAGTTTATGCACTTTGGAATACCATGCAACATTTTTATATAAAGTTAATTATAGACTAGCAATTGCATTCTTATCCAACTGATTTGAACATTTATCTCCAGTTAAATTTTCCTGCTAGCATTATTGGGAGCTTTATATAGAATCTTCAAAACTTAGGAGTTACCATGATGTCATCCAGTAGGTTGATACTAAAACAAACTGGTACATCTGTACAATGACATACTTTTCAGTGATAATAAGAAATGGTCCATTAAGCTGTAGACAGATATCAGTGAAACTTAAATGCATATTGTTAGGAGAAAAATGCAGTTCTGGTGTTGGGTGTGGTGGTGCACATCTCAGCAGTTTAAGAGGTTTAGGCAGAGGATTACTCTTTGAAGTGAAGCTGAGTGATTTAGTAAGACTGTCTCAGGATAGTAATTTTAAAAGGAGGCTCTGAAAGTAGGTTAAGACTTTCTGGAATTGAAAGTTCAATACCATAAAAAAGGGAAAAGTTATAGTTGTATATGCTATATGCTGTATGATTCTATTTATATGACATTCTGATTTGGAACGTCCAATTTATTTCTACCAGTATATATAAAAAAAAAACAATTTCCCTTACATCATCATCAACATTTGCTGTTTTCCATTTTTTTATTGTAGCCATCTCAGTAGGTGTAAAATGATATCTTATTTTGGTTTGATTTGTATTTCTCTAAAGAGAAAAAAATGATGAACTTTTTCAGCTTGACCATGTGTATAACTTATCTGGAAAAATATGTATTTAAGTCATTGCCCATTTGTAATTGGGTTGTCTTTGCGTTGTTGAATTATTCTTTATATGTTACCTTTATCAGATGAGTATTTGGAAATATTTTGGTCATTCCATGATTGGTCCTTCACTGTTTAGTAGTACCATTTGACACACAATGTTTTTTCCTAAAATTTAGCCTATTACTTTTTGTGCCTTTGCTGTTGGTACCATATCTAAAATCCATTTTGTCCAAGTGAAAGACCATAAATATTTACTTGTCTGTTTTCCTGTGAGAGTTTTATGGTTTTAGCCTTTACATTTAGATCTTTGATCCATTCTCAGTTAATTTTTGTATATAGTATGCAGCATGAGTCAAGCTTCATTCTTTGATATGTGACTGCTTAGTTTCCCCAGCACTTCCAGTTGAATGGTTGTGACTCATTTGTCAAAAATCAGTTGGCCATAACTATATACATTTACTTCTAAATTGTCAATTCTGTTCCATTAATCTACCATCTTTGCATTCTATTTGTTACTGTGACTCTGTAATGAATTTTTGAGTTTCTTTGAAAATTACTCTAAATTTGTAAATCATTTTGGAAATAATTGCTACCTAAAAAACATAAAATCCTCTAACCCACAGAAATAGGGTTTGTTTCCATTTGTTTAGGCCTTAATGCTTAAACATTTAAATCCTTTGTTTCAATTTAATTCTAAATATTTTATTCTTTTTGATATACTCTAAGCAGAATCATTTATATTCTCTTCTGTATATAGAAAAAAATTGATTTGGGTTATTTATCTTACATTGTACAACCTTATTCAATTTGTTCATTATCTATAAGATGATATTTTGTAAATTCTTTAGTACTATTTATACATTGGATCATGGCATCTATCAATAAATATAATTTTAATTCTTCCCAATTTAAATACTTAAATTTCTTTGTCTTGCCTAATTTCACTTGCTTGAGCCTCTAACACATTGTTGAAGAGAAGTTGTAAAAACAGGACTGGGCATGTAGCTCAGTGTAGAGTGATTGCCTAGCATTTGCAAGGCTTTGGGTTCAATCCCCACCACTACAAAAAATGTAGTGCTGAAGATGGATTCTGGTCTTCTTCCTGATCTCAGTGTGGGGTATTTTTAACTTTTTTTCTATTGAGTATATTATTATCTATGAGTTTTCAGTAAATTCCATTCATCACCTTGAAGAAGGTATATTCAGTTATGAAGAGTTTTGTTACAAATTTATTTGACCAACAGTTAACATGATCTTTTACAGATTTTCCACTAGTACCGCTAGTTCCATTACATTCCAATATGATATATTTCATGTTGCATTTTCGTATGATAAACCAATTTACAATTCTTGAATAAATCACATTAGATCATAATGTATAAACCTGTAATATATTATTGAAATTAATTTTCCATTGTTGTAATCTGTTTTATAAGAAATATTTTTATGTAGTTTTCTTTTGCTGTGATGTCTTTGTGTGAGTTAGGTATCAGGACACTACTGGCTTCAAAGAATGTGTTGGGGTATATTATCTTCCTAAAGTTTTATAAAAATTTGAGAATAGATATGTTTTAAATGTTTCATAGAACTCACTATTGCCATTGAATCCTAGGTTTTCATTTTCTGAGATGTTTTGATTATAGATTCTATTATTATCTCTTTTTTGTCTATAAAGATTTTATGTTTTTCTTGATTCAATGTGAGTTTGTGTTTCTTGAAACTTATCCACTTTTTTGGTATTCTTCATTCGTTTCTGAGTAACTGTTCATAGTAGCCCCTTATGATTCTTTCATTAAGTTCTGAAAGGTAAAGGACGTGACACCAGCATCATCTCAACTCTGGTGAGGATCTCATGAAAGGTAATGCCATAATGAAGGAAGTAAGTACAAAAGAAAGTATATGGTGAGAAAGAAGCCAGAGAGCCAGTGACATATTGTTTAATGCAAGCAAAATAGATCCAAATTAGTTAATTGAATGACGTGAAACATTTTATCAGTTAAGGTTCTCTAGAGGAATAAATTCAATAGAGAAAAAAATGTATATGGAAGGATAGTTATTAGATTTACAAGATAAAAAATGCGGTAGTACAAAATGGTCATCAGCAGGGTGTAGGGCCAGAGATCAGATAGCTGTTCAATTAAATAATTGAATGTCACAAATAAGAGAGATCAAGGATGCAGAGTTTGTCAGAATAAAGGTCTGGAATCTCCTGGTAGTGTTGTTGTTATAAGTGCATATGGAATGCCTGAAGAAAAAGGAGTCTGTGACATGTAAAGGTGTTGACCTAGAGGTAGCCTGTACTAACAAGTTTCTCCAGAATACTTAACCAAAGAAATAGCTGCTCAGGTCTCTGAGGAGATAGGGGTACATAGGTTGTCATGAAACAACATTTTCAAAGTTTAGACAAAATCTTGAAATATTGACAACCAGAAAAATACTTACTTGGCCAAAGTACTTTGATACTTAACAGCAACTCAGACATGGAGGGGGATTTTCCTCTGCTTTGTGGAGATAAAATGAAAAAAAAAAGCCTGCACATTCTTTTATCAGTGCTGGTTGTGCTTCAGGAGAGAGATACAAACTATCTTGGTAAGTGACGTGAATAGAGTTGGGAGTAGAATTTTCTATCTTATTATGGTTTGTGTTCCTGTGGCCCTGCCTCAAACCTCATGTAATCATAGGGGCAAATGAATCTAGCATTTGTAATTGGTTCATTGTCTAGCACCAGGATTAGTGACATGAATGCTGTATCCAACCAGGGTTGGAGCTGATATATAGTGTAACTGTTAGAAGGCATGTCTTTCTCTCTTGCTGGTTCAGGCCTTGCTGTTTGCAGCTGGCAGTGAACTGCTACCTGCAATGCCACCCTGCTGCTTGAATCCAGCTGAGTATGGAGTGAAACCTCCAACCTGTAAGAAATAAACCTTCTCTTCCATAACTTTTGGTGTCAAGTATTTTGTCTCAACAATGAGAGAGAAAAATAACCAAGACACATCTTGTCTCTCCAGATTTACAGGATCTGATTGAGAAACCATCTGAAAAGTTTACTTTACTGTTGCTGTACCAGAATCAGTAGAAAGTTGGCACGGGTTGAAGTAGGGAGAAAAGCCATTTTAAGTTACTCCTTCTACATTGGGATAGTAAACTCCCACATTTTCCATAAATCCAAGACATAGTTATCACCATGACAAAAGGAGGAGTTAACTACCAGCCCTGGTATTAAAGTGAGCACTTGGAAAATGTGACTATGGCACAGTAATACTTGAAATCTAAGATTGAGAGACCCCACCTTTTGGCTCAGGGGTAATTTAACTCTGGGCTGGAAGAATTCCAGCAGCTTGAGCCAATAGTGCCAAACAGTGGAAGTTTATACACAGTGGCAGACAAGTGCAGCCTTGTGTGGTTTTCCTATAGGAGTGCCTCTGTGCCTGGAAACAAATCTTTAAGGCCCAGCAAAAGGCAGGGTAAGAGTAAACCCTAATACTATTATAGTACCTATGAGCCCAACCAGTCTGTTTGGTGACACTTGGTACCACTGACCAAATCTCAAAAAACAAGTCTGGAAATAAATGGAGATTTGTCACTTGCTATAGATCTGTTTACAGACTACACAAGTAGAAGATTCAGTGGATATTCTTGATTCTCCACCTCCTAAACACCCAAATAAGGATGAATTTAAGTCAGTAAGTGAAATTTCAGCCAGCCTCTGAATGATACAAGTTCTGGTCCATAATCATGAAAAAGGGAAACTCAAGCACTATAAAAACTTTCCTATTTAGAATAAGGTGGAAGAAAACTATGGATTAATTTAGACAATATAAACAGCATCACAAGAAGGTATACTGGACCTGTATTTTTCTTCTTTTACTTTTTAAAATTTTTCTCTAAATTATTCATAGTATATGTTTTTCAAGAATGAAGGAATGTATGCACAATTGTAAGAACTTAAAAATGTTAGTTACTGCTTTTATTTTATAATATCTTACCAAGTTGCATTATGTTCTCCCACAACAAAGGTATTTTATATGGTTTGCTATATTGTGTTTGTTAGTTAACTGAAATAAAACTCCCTATATCTTCTCTCAGTTTTCATTTAAATTTCCTGTATAGCACTTCTTTCTTTCTATCCCTTCGCCTATTAAATTTCTCCTCCTTTGTCTGTTTTATATCTAAATAAAACTATGTTTTTCTTTATTACTCTTTGAAACTGCATGTGTAGCATGTATGTGTACATGCAACATTGTATGACTGGTGTTGTTGTTTATGATTCTGCAGTGGCTTACCTTGACATGTCAGATTCTCCCTCAGCAAAGGTTGTTTCTTTTATCTGAATATTGTTTCTGCTAACATTATAACTGCATCCAGACTCCACATATCTTCTTCATTTTTCCCCTTTCTTTATTCTTTCCAAACGTTGTCAATCTCTCAAACCCCTACTCCTTCTTGCTTCTGTTCCAGCTATAAAAATGTGATCAACAAAACTTAATTTTTGTTTCACTCTGTTAAATTTTACTCTTTCCTTATTTTTTCACTCTCTATTTTCCAGCCAATACTTCACCATTACTATTTCTTTTCTTCTTGTGTTATTGAAAGAGATGAGATATTTAAAACAAATTATAAATTATATATTAATATGTGGTTGTTTCTTTGGATGTTGATATGATCGCAAGTTGTTCTTTCTTTAAAATGTAATGCTAGGCATTGTACCTAATACTTTTAATAGGTTAAGTGGGTGCTTGCATGCTAAATCACATTCAAAGCCCAGGGCATATCACAGGAAGAAAACAGTTATTACAGTCATCTAAAAATAGTGGCAGAATTTTGTATTCCAAGTGCCCTAAAATTTTCAAAAAAACAACACAAGAATCATGAGAGAACAAAACAAGAAGCCTCCAAACTTCATAATTTCCCAAAACCTGATTCCAAAAGCTATGAAGTAGATGAAATTCCAAATGATTCAATGAGCTAATAGTTGAAATGATTAAAGAGATAAATAAACTGAAATAATGAATTACTAAGATGATCAGTTAATTTAATCAAGAGACGAGTGAGCAGTTGAATCAATTGAGGCAGACTATGCAGGGTATGAAAGATCACTTCAGTAAAGTGTTGCCAGTTATTGAAAGAAGCAAAAAATCAAGACATAAAGAGCTCAAATAAAATCCATTGAATTAGGCAGATTACTCAGAAGAAAGAATATAAGGACTTGAAAACATGGCTATAATGACACATTTAGTTAGTAATAATGAGAAAACAATTAGAGACAGTCAAAATATTATCCAGGAGCTCCTAGAAAACATGAAATGTACACATATAATTGTCATTAGAATTAAAGAAGGGATTGAGGTAGAGGCTAATGGCATAGATTTTGCTTAATGAAATTAGTGCTGAAAATTTTTGTAATCTAGAGAATGACATAATAATAGAGCAGATAGATCATAACACAGCATTGTCAAAGTGCCAGAACTTCACCACAGAGTAATGCTAGAATCATCAATTCATAAATTAAAAGTGAGGAGATATTGTAGTAAAATTGTGCAGTCCTTAGAAGAAAATAATCACTAACAGATTACCATATTCAGCAAAGCTATCCTTCTAAAGTGAAGAAGAAATAAAGATCTTTCATAACAAGGATAAGCTAAAGAAATGTATCACCAATAAATAAATTTATAAACCAGCACTTCAGAAAGTACTTAAGGAAATCTAGAGAGAGGGAGGACAGCAACATCCACAGGGCAAAGAGAAAGAGAAATCTCAATGGGGGAGTAATTAATCAAAAAGGAAACAGAAAAATAAACTAATGGAAAATAATATAATGTTAAGACGAATGTACTTGTGCCTTTCAGTAATAACACACAATGTGGGTTGTCTTAACTTTCCAGTGAAGACAAAGTCCAGCAGATTGGAGCAAAAGCAAAACCATGCAGTACGATGCCTGCAAGTGACATACTTCACCCATCAGGATACACAGAAATCAAAGGTGAAAAAATGGAAAATGCTACTTCAGGCAGTTGAAGACTAAAAGCAAACAGGAGAAGGTATTTTAATTTATGATAGTATTTATTTCAAACCAAAATTGTTAAAGAAACAAAGATCACTACATTTTGGGAAAGAGAACAATAAACCAGGAAGGGAAAATAATTGTAAGTGTATATACATTAAATAGTAATGGTCTGAATTTTATAAAATCAAATGCACTTGCTATAAAGAGGTAGATAAACACTAACACACTGATAGTGGGTGAACTGAATATCTACGCTTACACCTGTTATCCACACAAATGCTTTATAGAAAATGTACCAGATATCTACAAAGTATTGAATACAAATTTGGCAGAGTAAATATTCTTTTAAGCAGTTCGTAGTACATTTTCCAGAACCAATCATAATTTAGTTCATGAAGCATGTGTGAAAAGTGCAAATAATTAAAGTAATTTCATACATTGTATCAAATCACAATGTAATGAAAATAGAAACAAACAGCAAAACGAATCACAGAAATTGGGTCAGAAGAACTAGGAAAGAAATTTTAAAATTCCAACTATCAAATGATGCAGGAACTATAACATATCAGAATTGGTGAGACACAATGAAACCAGTTCTAATGGGGAAATTTATAGATGTGTGCGCCTAGAAAAACACAGCAATCCCAAATAAATAAGGTAATATTACATCTCTTGATAGTTAACCAATTGTATCAACTTGAATCAGAAACACTCAACTAAATTTGACAGGCATAGTTCTAGATGTGTCTGAGAGAATTTTCTGAACATTTATGGAGACTTAATGGGTGTGAGTGACAGTAACTAGTGGGCTTGCAACCTAAATGGTATAAAAGTAAAATGAAGAAGGAGGGTTTATTTCTGTTTCTTTGGTGGACATCCAGCCTTGACCTTCACCTTGAATGTTGCCTCTTAGCTTCCAGTTTGGACTCTTTGGCCTTCCAATGTGGACTCTTGACCCTCTAATAGAGATGATTTAGCTTTCCATCACAGACATTTCAGCTTGCCAATATGGACTCTCATAGGACAATATAGTGAGATCCAGGAGTTGGACTGGATTCTTTGGCTCTCCAGTATGCAGATGGTTCTTTTGCACTCTTCCACACCTGACTCTATGGGTAGCCATTGCAAATCAATCTTGTAAACTCTCATATATTTGTACATCTTACATTAAATTGGTTACTCTAGTAAGCTCTGACATAAACATATTGAACATGGATGAAAACAATAATTCAAAATGAAAATTAATAGAATGAAAGAAATAAAAGCCAAGTGTGGTGGCTCATGCCTATAATCCCAGTACTCAGAAGGCTGAGGCAGGAGAATTGTTGTGAGTTCAAGACCAGCATGGGCTACAAAGTGAACTCAAGGCCATCCTGAACTGCATAGCAAGACCCTTTCTCAAAAAGACAAAAAAATAAAAGAATGAAAGAAATTATGATAATCAGGGCAGAAATTAATAGAGTTAAAACAAATAATACAAAGGAATAAAGAATCAAAAAGTTGACTCTCTGACTGAAAATTAAGATAGCCAAAATTACAAAAAGAATTTAAAGACCCAATTCAATAAAATTTGACACTATGAGTTGAGATTGTGACAAACACCACTGAATTATAGCAGATAACTAACAATCATTTAAAAATTATATTCCAATCAATTGGAAAATTGTGAAGAAATACACATACATGACTTAATAAATTGAACCAAGATATGAAATCCCTTGAACAGACCAATACCAAACAAAAAAGATATAATACTTGTCTTCCAATCAAAAACAATCCATAATTCAATGAGTTTACCAATGCATTGTACCAGAATGTTACAAAAGAGATAATATTAATGTTCCTTTCATTTTTCCATGTAATTGAAAGGAAAGAAAGGCTCTAAAACTTGTTCAGTGTAGCTATTATTAACTTAATACCAAAATTGGACAAGAAATAAACATCCTAATAGAACTAAAGGCCAACATTCTTGATGAACACATAAGAAAAACTCCTCAATAAGATAGTGAAAACAGATTTCAACAACTTATTAAAAAATCATATACTATGACTGAGTCAGCTTCATCCCAGTATGCAGAGTACAGGCAATGGATTCATGTAAAGAATATTAATAGCAGAGAAAAATAACATCATGAGTTAAAAATTTTTATTACATGGGAATTTCCAACTCCTTCATAGCAAAGGTAACAACACAGTACTTGGACAAAGACTGCAATAAGAAACATTGAAACCTACTGTTCTCATAGAGGACTAATATCTAGAATATATAAAGAACTCAAAATCTCTCCCAAAAGAAAAGACTCAAACAAAAATAGGCAAATAAAGTGAATAGATATTTCTCAAATGAGAAAGTAGAAAACACAAATAATTACATGAAAAAATTTTCAGTGCCTTTGGCCATTAAGGAAATGCCAATAAAAATAACTCAATTTAACTGTCAAAATGGCTATTATTAAGAACACAACAAGTAGATTCTAGTAAGGATGCGAGGAAAAAGAATTATGCAGTTTTGGTAGGGAGTATAAACTAGTAAAACTACTTTAGAAATAAATATGTTGATTCCTCAAGGAAACTAAAAGGTGAAATTCCAGTTGACCTGACTATACCCATCCTGGGTATATTCCAAATACATCTTACTATAATGATGTATCCATATTCATCTTTATAGTGTCTCAATTCACAATAGCTAAGCTCTATCAACAGCATAAATACCTCTCAACAGATAAATAAAGAAAGAAAGTATGGTATGTACACAGAATGGAATAGTATTCAGTTATAAAGAAGAAATATTCATTTACCGAAAAAGTGGGCAGAACTTGAGACTAAATAAGTCAGATATAGATAGTTAAATATCACATGATTTCTAAGTACATGGAGAAAAACCATGATAGGTACAGGAAGAAATTCTCTATGATGAATGTGACCATTATGTATATCAAAAGTGTACCAATAAATTAATTTTAAAAAGAAAAACAAAATAAAAAACTGAATGAAAGTTATTGATAAGAACATAAATTTGACAAAGTTTGGTATTAGACAAATGGATTCATTTCTGTGACTATGCCAGAACATGTGGGTCAGAATACTTTGGAAGTGTTTTGTAGGTAGAAATTGGAAAGATTTGGAAAAGTTGTCCAAAAAACCTGCTAATGGAAATGCAAATAACAAAGACCAGGATCAGAATGTTTTATTTGAGATAAAACATTCTTTGCTAGTTGGAAAAGTGGTCATATATGATATACTATATAAGAAAACTATTCTACATAATGCTTATTTCCAGAAGCTTTGTGGGAAATGGAATTAAGGATAACAAATAATCTGGTGGAGAATATTTCAGGGATGTGGCATGGGTAGTACTGACTATCTTTAGCTTGATCTATGTTGAAAATGAGAAATAAAATTTCATGTGAAGTTTGCAGTTTCATTCCCAGGAAGTACCTCAAATGTGGAGCAAAGGAGAACATGTTTGCTGAAAAAATTAACACTAAAAAGAAGCAAAGTACTTTGCATGAGGATGATAGAAAAATGACTTGAGGACATCTCAGGGATCAAAATGTCCCTACATTTTGTAGACACAAAACTGAAAGATTGTACTTTGAGGTGAGAGCCTCAGAGAATCCAGCTCATTTAGGATTATCTAGGAATGTGTTTTTGAGGTTCAGCCATCCAGACACTCAGAAACATCTGGCATCATGATGCAAGGGCCTGGCTACTGCTCCAGCTAGCAGTAGATCTTGGTGGTGTTCTCATGGTGCTGGTTTTGCAGGCACACAAAATACAAGAGTTATGGTGTCATTATAATGTTCACCCAGATTTCAGAGAAAGGCCTGGGTGTTCAGCCAGTGTGTACCTGAGAAGATAGTGCATAAAACTGATACTGTACCTAAAAGTACACAGACGACCAAGATATTTGAACTACAAGAAATGTGGAGTGTTTGCTGTGCAAAGCCTCAGGAGTGAGCAGGAGCACCTCAAGAAACATCCATGGATGCAATGCCATAGTGGCAAGACTGCCCAAGCTCTTTGGATAACATGTCTCACCACAACCTGTTTGATGTTTGTCATGGAATTACAGGATTTATTTTTTTTCTGCCAGATATCAACCTTGTTTTTGTCTGAGTCTTTTCAATCTCTGTTTCTACATTTTGGAATGGAATTGTTTACCTTGTGCCATTGTATGTTGAATGTGTTAACTTTTTTTTGGCCACTGGGTTTATAGAGGCTAAAAGCTAAGAGCTTGTCTTGAGTCTCAGAGGACAGTTTCGACTTGGATCTGTAAGCATTGCTGAAACTATCAAGCCTTCGTAGTGCTTAGAGACAAACTAAAATTATTTTAAAAAATGCAATGGATATGTGTCCTTTGGGGACCAGGGCAAAATGTTACAATTTCTATCTGAAGTGTCCTACAAAGGCTCATGTGTTTGGAAGGTGATTGGATTATAGGAGTGCTATATTCATTACTGGATTAATACATTGATAAGTATGGCATCTAAATGTGTAAGGACATGGGGATCATAGAAGGTAGGTCACTTGAGGTGTGACATGGAAGGGTGCATTCTTGATTCTTGCTCAATAATTCTTTCTCAGCTTCTTGACCACCATGATTGGAGCACATATTTTCCTCATGCTTCTCTGCAATCTTGTTTCTGGCTTAAAACCAGGCAGCTGTGAATTGAAATTCTGAGTCAAAATAAATCTCTTTTCCCTTAAGTTGTGTGTGTTGATTATTTTGTTCCAGCAATAGCATAGTAATCAGTACAAGGTCCAAAT
This sequence comes from Hydrochoerus hydrochaeris, assembly GCA_004027455.1. Classification (NCBI taxonomy): domain Eukaryota; kingdom Metazoa; phylum Chordata; class Mammalia; order Rodentia; family Hydrochaeridae; genus Hydrochoerus; species Hydrochoerus hydrochaeris. The sequence goes on from PVLA01000052.1 coordinate 289,969, forward strand.
TTATATTACAACATCTTTGGCCATAAACAAATTTTTATTGGAAGCAAATGGAAGCATGTAAATTGTACTGATATCTACTCTTGTATGATCTAAATAGTATGCATAAAATATTAATTGGCTGACTGAAAAATGTGCCTATCTAATGGAAGGTGGATCACCAAATTCTCTCCTTACTTAAGTTATGCAGAAGATTATTTTAATCAAGTATATATTAAAATTGTATGTTAAATAGTATGGATACTACTTTTGATGCCAAAAATATGCTTGGTATTTAAAAATATAACATTATCTTTTGCCTACTGGATTAAGATTGTGAGAGATATTTAAAATTACATAAATTTTCCTAAGTACTCTACTTAATTTGCTGATGTGCTTACCCTCTTTGTCTATAATTTTATGACTCACCCTGTCATTTTCTGTCCTAGAAGCTGCTACTATGAGATCTATACATTTCAAGACATCTACTTGCTTATTCTGTTGTGTATAATTTGATAGAACAAGATAGATCTATCAAATTAAATTTTAGTGTAGGTTTCCAATTTTGATTTATTTTCAACTAGTCTCTTTCAAATTTTGTCCAGTATGAAATGAAAAGTGGAGAAAATCAGCAAATGTCTAAGTGCTGTAAGAAGTTAGCAGGAAATTCAGTGGAAATGAGCATTCTACTAGGTGCCATATTACAGAAGCATGCAGCAAATTCCATGTTATTCCTACAACTTTGCATCAAAGTAGGATCCCCAACATCTAAATTAATCAACAAGTAAGGTTGCTCAAGTAGCACTTAGAATCAGGCAGTACCAGATGTAAACCTGAGAGATGTCATCACTGAGCCCTCTCTAAAAGAGCTAATTAAGTAGTACTATACTGTGTATGCATCCTTCTGAATGGTAACATGGTGATACTTGCAAGGCAGGATATCAAACATTTTCTACAGCTGGATATCATCTATGGGGTCTCCACAGAAGTTGTGCCACAAATGTAAATAATAAAAATGTGAACTATGACACTGTTTTGAATATATTCAAATGAATGATTTCTAAAAGTTGAAAAAGTATACAGGGTGAGAGATATTCTTCATAAAGAAGCTAGGAGAATACCTAGCAAGTCCAGCTACTACTGCTCTTTCTAAGTCAGTGAGTAAATCTCTAATATCTGTTTGAGTAGTGGTCTCCATTAATTGTATCTTTTTCTTCTTTGGGTTTAGTATACATGTGGATGTGTGGAGGTGTTGGTGTTAGAGAGACTAAAATTTATAGAATCCCTATGATTATTGTCTTGATTTACTTTCAATGCATTTTCTCATTTAATACTTATAAGGAAGGCAGTACCAATCTCATTTCAATATAGAGAAACAGAGCTTAAAGGATAAGTCACTTGATCACAATTAAAAAGATACAGAGCTACGATTCAAATTCATGACATTGTCAATGTCTCCTAGTCTCCACTGAGAAAAAAAATTCAGGTCATTTCCTATTACCAATTGTAAGCCCATACCATGTGTACCTCATAGTATCATTGCTACATCTGGATTTTAATTTTCATCATTGGGCATTTTATAAATGTCAAAGATATACCTCATTATATGATATGTTGGATATTTGTTGTTGATGTTTGAGTTTTCTGTAGTTTCCTTTGTACAGGGAAGCTTTTTCAGTAATTCCCCTATTTCCCCTATTTTTGTTGAGGCTACTGGCAGCTAATTTAGAGAAAAGCAAACTTATGCAATTTTGTCCAAATAACATAAGTCAATTTCCCTATTCAAAGGTGTGGTTCTCAATATTTCTTTGTTTATCTATTTTGGATTTTAAGTTATTTTGACCTCTGACAATGACTTTGCTGATGTTTTTCTGATCATTTTTTGCAGTAGTATTTATTTTATGAAGTTGCATGTGGTAGTGTTATGTGTACAAATATTATCTTTTCCTGTCAAATCGTTTTGTTTTTCCTAACACATAGATCGATTCTTTCCATCTCTGGCTAAGTTTTGACTTGAAGTCCATTTTGTCTCAAAGTTGGATAGCTACTCATTCTTTCAATTGAACTCCCACTACCTGGAATGATTTTCTTTATCTTTTGATTTTAAATCTGTGAATGCCTTCTTTGATTAGTTGTGTTGTTCTTATTTAGCATATACTTAAATTTTGTTCTATTATATAGTCTGTAAATCTGTGTCATTTGAGGGACTGAGAAGATTTACATTGTGAGTTATTACTGAAAATTATTCACTTAATCCTGTCTTTGCATTGCTTTTAGTGTTAATCCTTTCCTTTTTCTCTTTTGTTTAACTGCTAATCTTGCATGATGTATTCATTCTATTAGACTGTTTGTCATTGTTGGTTTTATTACCATTATTGATGATAATCTTGAGAATTTTTGAAGTGTTGGTTTCATTGTCATAATTTTCATAATGGTATTTTTTGTCACTGAATGGCCTTGTTTCTCCATCATTTTGAAAAGCAGTTTTGTAGAATATATTACTCTGAATAAAAACCTGTTTTCTTGAAGCATTTCATTTCAAGCTCTCTTGGTCTTTAAGATTTATACAAAAAGGTTTGCTTTGATTCTAATGGGGTTACTTTTATGAGTGATTTGTTGCTTTTTTTCTAACATTTTAAAGTATTTTGTTCTTGTGTGAAATTTCTGGAAGTTCGACTATGATTATCATGGAGAATTTCTTCTCTAGTTTTGGTTATTTGGGGTTCTGTATACTGTCACTTACCTGGATGGTAAATTATTTCCTTATATTTGAACATTTTCTGCTATAATTATTATAAGTATTTTAGTCCATGTATGCTGTTCTCTGACATTTCTTTAACTCCAATTCCTCTTAGAATCAACTTTGCATCATGTAGTCGCTGTTGTGTCATTTTTCTTGCTTCTTGTTGTTTTTAAAGTATCTATGATTATAAGACCATGGCAATCTGTTCTATGTTCTAGATTTGATATTCTGTGTAACAATTATCAATTCTGCTTCTCATGTTTTCAATAGAGTGCTTTATTTTCAGAATTTCTGTTTGGCCACATATTGTGAAATCTAATTCTTTGATAAATTTGTTACTCATATATTGAATAATTTTCTTTAGTTCTTCTAATTTTATGGAAAAATTTTAAGCTCATTGGTCAATTTGTTTTCTAAGACCACTGTCTCTTTAGTTATGTCATCTTTGACCTAAAAATATACTTTTCTATGGATTAAAAAACTTTACAACAAGTAAAATCTTTACACCAACCAGTTGACCAACAGGTCACCTTTACACCAGCAGAATTAAATCAGCATATTGCTGAGTATAGATGACCCACCTGAGGAAAGTTACCAGCATAAATAGAGACATGGAGAAGAAGACATGAAGAAGTGGCCCTTACAGTGAGCATCGCTTCCTGGCTCCAGAGGGGAATATGTGTGCTGTTTAATCTCCAGGAGAAGCTTGTCACACTGGCTTCCTGGTTTGTACTTGATTGTTGTCATCGTCAGAGGAGCTCATGACTTCATTTTGCTGAGGATGGCTGTGGTACATTTCATGACAGCCATGTCATTATTTTGAGCATGACTTCTTGGCTCCAGTGTAGAACCCTCAGCCTACTAGTACAACTCCTTCAGCCCACTGGCATAGACTTTCTGGCTTCCACCATTTACCTGTGGGCCTTCCCAGTGAAGATCTGTAAGGGATAAAATACAGTAGCAAGGCCACACCTTAACACCTTTCCAAGACATATCCTGAGTGTCCTTTACTAATCTTCTAGATGTTTCTTGATCCAATAAAATTCATATTTCAAGGCTAATAGTCACAATGGGCACCAAGGCTCATTTCATATACAATGATGCCTTGGTTGACAAATGCTTTTTATTTGCAAACAATTTAGTTCATGTTATGGTTTGTATTGGAAAGTCCCCTGATCTTCAAGCAGTTATAAAGATAGACTTCTAGAATTTGTGAATGATTTATGGTCCAATGCTGAGATTAGGAGTGTGAGTGCTATAACCACCCTAGGGTGGGTGGCCTACATACAATATAAGAGACAGAAAGTCTTCTCTTCACACTCCTCTCTTTTTGCCCATGTTGCTTTTGCTGTTTTCTAATGGCACAAACTGTTGCTCCTTGCCATGAGCCCACCCTGCCTTGGATCCAGCAGATTATGGATTGAAACATCCACAAACTGTGCACTAAATAAATCTTTTCTCCTTTAACTTTGGATGTTGGGTATTTTGTCACAGCAATGAGAAAAAGTTAACTAATACAGAAATTGGTATTAAGAATTGGGTCATTACTGTCATATTACCTGGCCATGTGACTTGAGATTCATGGGAATTAATTTGGAAAGTTTTCTGAGAGATTGACAAAATATGCAGCTCCTGTATGCTATAAATTATGTTGAACACATTGATCAAAGCCTGGAAAATCAGTGCATGGATGGAAATGCTGCCAGTTGAAATGAAGGTCAGGAGGCATCTCCTGAAAAGGACAGCATCAGCTGCTGGGTTCAAGGAGATGTATATTGTACTTTGGCAGGAAATTTGTCTGCATTTTGCATGTATTTAGAGATATTGCTTTGGTAGCTGAAAAAATTTCAGTGCAGTCTACTGTTGGGACAGAAGCATGATTTTTGTTTAGAGCTTTTGACCAAATCCATGTTGGAAATTAAGAGCAAAGAGCCAGTAGCGTGGTTTGAAGCATTTGGCCATATGGAAGGCTCTGGTAGAACTGTGGGTTGCACAGATGACACAGAGGACAATGTGGTTTTTGAGAAGGACCAGGACAATGGAAAATTGAACTGAATCCTTTCACTTGAAAGGAAGAGTGTATTTGAATTGCAGTAGACCCTTGTTTTTCAGTCTTGACATTCCTTGTTAAAAGTTAAAGAGAAAAAAGAGCTGTGATCATAATAGATTTTTAAAAATAAATCATTCTATATATATGTTTGTAATCAGGTTAATTATTCAAATTATTGTAGCTTTAACCTTTAATTTTGATAACATTTTGAATATTTTCCTTTTGGTGTGGGAATGAGTGCAATAGGAATTGTGTATATGTAATTGTTATAATAATGTAAGTCTGAATAGATCAACATATGTTAACTTTTCACAAATCTGCCACTAGAGATTATGGTTTAAGGAAATGTGTATGGTTATCAAGTTGACAGGGGCACATTGTGGTGGATTGGCAACTGGTGGTCAACTTGTAATAATTAGCTGAACTGAATCAGTGTGGTGCTTAGTTTGGATGGCCCATCTGAGGATTGTTGTCAGCAGTATAAAAAGGAGAACTGGAGAGGAAGAAATAGTGTTGTTGGTTCACCTGTTGCTGTTGGTTCTCCTGGAGCTTGTCATGCTTTTTGCTGATACAACCTTGACTGTTCTCATTGTCAGAGGAGCTCGGCACCTTGTCACTGAGAATGGCTATGGTTCACTTTGGGGAAGCCCTGGTACTTACTTTGAGCATGGCTTCCTGGCTCTGGAGGGGAAGATGGTATGCTATTCAATCTCCTGGAGAAGCTCAGGACCTTGTCACTGAGAATGGCTGCAGTTCACATTGGGGGAGCTGTTGTCATTATTTTGAGTATGGCTTCCTGGCTTCAGTATGAATCCCTAACGCTACTGGCAGAGTTCCTTCATCCTGCTGGTAAAAACTTTATAGCTTCCACTGCTGACATTTGGGCCTTCCCAGCACACATCCATGAAACAGACTTGCACTAGTCATTGTTGTGGGCTCTAGACCTACAGTTAGACTCATGAGTGGCATTGTCATGGGCTCTAGGTCTTCAGCTGGACTCATGCATGACATTGCCATAAGATCCAGGCTCTCAGGTGGATCCTTTGGGTTTTTAGTGTGTGGACAGATTTCCTGTATTTTTTTGTATTTGACTCTTTTGGTGATTATTATAAAATATCCCTATCATTTATGTGCCCTGTATTAAGTTTTTTTTCCTTGCAAACCCTGACTACAATAGTTTACAAAAAGAAGCATCTGGAAAGGTTTCACTTTTGTTTGCAAACTCTGAATCAGGTGACAAATATGACCATAGCTTTCTTTCCCACAGAAAAGCAAATGTGGTTCTTTTTCAAAATTGTAGAACATATTAAGCTTGTGAACTGAGGTACCACTATATTGGCTACTGTACATAATGCTAAATAAACCTGAGAATTCAGATATCTCTTAAAAATACTGTTTTCACTTACTTTTATCATGGTACTCTATAGCTGCATCACATAGTAGCTCTATTTTTAGTGTTTTAAGATCTTTCATATTGTTTTCTATAGTAACTAAGTTATATTTTCATCTGTAGTTTATAAGGTAAACTTATGGTAATTTGTTCCAACTATGCTGATATATTATATCTTACTGTGTTTTGATTTGCATTTCAAGAATAACTAATACTGAGCATTATTATATTAGAGTGCCATAACCCATGTGGCTTTTGAGGTTCTTGGGGAGAAGGACTGCGAGAGGATGAGAAAACAAACAAGAGACAAGGCTTTTGTCAGGTGGAGCCCTTACTCTCCTGATGGGAGAGAAGGAAATGCTCAACCACTATAGCAACTTTATTTATACCCTGTGAAGAAGAATGTCAATTTCAACCCCATTGCCTAGCAACTTGTTTGACTGGATGACCTGGGCTCCTTGCCTTCCTAGAGCTGGAACAGCTTGTTCATGTAGCTTGTTTTGGGCTCTCTGTGTTTTCAGTGCTGACCTTGCTTTAGTCCCACACATGTGATCAGTCTCCAGCTTTAATAGCTCCTTACATTAGGGCATGTGAATGTTTTATCATTATGGGGCTTATTGGAAGAAGTTGGTATATGTATTTACTATATCTGAATCAATTGCAAATCTATTATTGTCGTCTCCCACTTCTAACTCCACATGCTTGTATCCTTCCCCAGATCCACAAGTCTCCTGCTTATTTTATTATTTATTTATTTGCTTTCTTTTCTACTTGCATTTTTTTTGCAATTTTAAGTTTGTTGTGTAATAAAATACATGTGAAATTTAAATTTTGGAGTCTGGTTAAGTTCATAAAACATGAAGATTTCTAATCCCATCGACATTCCTGCAAATGACATGACTATTCTTTTTTATGGCTGAATACTATCCCATTGTGTATGTAGATCACATTTTCTTTACCATTTATGGATGGAAAGGCATTTGTGGACCATTTCAAGTCATTGGCCTATTTTTAAACGGATACTTATTTTTTTTTGCTAAGTTTTTGAGTTCTTATATTATGGTTATTAACACTATATCAGATAATAGAAAAGTATTTTCTCCCATTACATAGGTTCCTTTCCCACTGTTGGTTATTTCTTCTGCTAAGCTCAAGCGTTATTTTCTACTACTCCATTTGTTGGTTTTTGTTTTAGGTTCCCATGCTTTTAGAATCTTATTCAGAAAATTATTAAATTTACCAATATCTTGAATTATCTTCCCTGTTTTACTCTGTTTCAGATCTTACTTAATTTTTTTCAGATCTAATTCTAACTCTAATACTGTCTTTGACATATTTTAAGTTGAATTTTTTTTACGTGATGAGACCTAGGTATCAAAACATAATATTGTGCATGTGGATATTCATTTTTATCAACTCTATGTATAAAAATGCTTTCATTCTCCAATATATAGTTCTGACACCTTTGTTAAGAATCAATTGATTGTAGATATGTGACTTTATTTCTGGGTTCCTTATTTTGTTCGCTTAATATATGTGTATATTCTGTATACCATGGCTATGTCTGAAAATCAGGTATTGAGATGTTTTGAGCTTTGTTGTTTTTGCTTAAGATAATTTGTCTGTTTGAAGTCTTTTGTGCTTTAATATATATTTTAGTATTGTTCTTTTTAGTTCTATGAAGAATGTCATCTGAATTTCAATGAGAATAGCATTGATTCTGTAGATCAGTTTGGGGAATATGGATATTTCAATGACATTCATTCTTCCAATCTATGAACATGAGAAGTGTTATGGTTTGGATCTAAAACAGCTTTTGGGTATTGATTGTGTTATAAGGACTCTAATTTCATCACTGGATTAAGCCACTGATGAAATCATACTTCAGTGCTATTATTTAGAAATGATGGAAACAAGAAATAGGGCCTAATTGAAGGCAGTAGATCCTAGGAACACATCTCAGGCTATATCCGGATTCTAGTCTCCTCCTGTCTGAACTGAACACACCGTTTCCCAGCCTGCATAAGATAAGCAGCTTTCTATCACAATACTATTTGGCTGTTCTAGTCTTCCTCACCTTAGGTTCATAGCAATGGAACTAGTCAGAGTAAATTGACAAAAATCTTGAGACGAAATCAACCTTTCTTCTTCTAAGTTGTTTTTTCAGGTATTTGTTCACAGAGATAAAATACTGATTACCACAGGAAGCTTTTTTCATATTTTAATACTGTGTTCAATTTAATTTCTAAGTGTTTTGTTATTTTTAATGTACAGGTCTTTCATTTAATTAATCTTATTCCTAGGTATTTTTGTGGCTATTGTGAATAGAATTACTTTCATGATTTCTATCAACAGCAGATTCATTATCAGTGTATAGAAAAGCTGATGTTTTGTATATTTTATATACTACTACTTTATTGAATGTATCTTCCATAATAGTCTTGTTTTGTTTGAGACAGGGTCTCACTATGTAGTGCAGGCTGGCCTTGAACTCACTTGTGTAGCCCAGTCCTGAGAATACAGGCATGCACCACCATGCCTGGTATCAGTTCTAATATTCTTTAGGTTTTTCTGTGTGCAGAATCATCTATTTGGCAGACAAAGATAATTTGACTCCTCTTTCTTATTTGCATGTTTTTTAATTTTTTTTCTCATTCCTAATTACTCTGGCTAAAAATTCTGAATAAGACTAGTGACAGTGGACAAACTTGTCTCATTCTGATAATAGAAGAAATGCTTTTCATTTTTTACCATTAACTATGATTTTTGCTGTGAATCCATCATATTATCATTCCCTTTATGTTGAAACATGTTCATACTATACCTAGTTTGTTCAAGAATTTTATCTCTAAAGGATTTTAGATTTTATCAAATGTTTTATTTGTCTGCATTGTATTGATCACATGATCAAGACACTTGATTTGATATATTTTTAATTGATTTGTCTATTTCAAGGCTTTCTTGCTTCCCTGGGACAAAACCACCCTGATTGAAGTAAATAATATTTTTGAGGTGGTGTTGAATTCAATTTACTACCATTTTGTTGAGAGGCTTTGCATCTTTGTTCATCAGGGATATTGATCTATTGTATTCTTTTCTATTGTTGCTTATTGCTATGTTTTAATTTGGTTTTGGTGACAGGATAATACTCTTCTCACATAATGGGGTTGTGTTACCTGTGTTTCACATGTACAATGCAGCTTGAGAAGCAATAATGTTAGTTCTTTTTTTAAAGTAAGTCAGAAGCTTGGGCTCCTTTTTCCTAACAAACTTTTTATTATTGATTCAATCAGATAACATATTACTTGTCTATTCATTTTTTTATATCATCTCTGATTAATTTTTGGTAGCTGATAGATTTCCAGAAATTTGACTGTTTTTTCTAGATTTCCATTTAATTCACTTTATTATTATTATTATTTCCTTTTATTGTTATTTCATTTTATGTACTTATTTTGTGCTTAAATTTTTTTCTTAAACCTTTAGATCCATCAGGAGGTTATTCATCTGAGATGTTTCTTTTTGGATGTAATTGTTCATTGCTATAAACTTCCCACTTGGCACTATTCTTACTATATGCCATAGTATTTGTGGGTTGTGTTTCCATTTTCATTTGTTTCCAGAAATTTTTTTTATTTTAAAGTGAGTAAAATTAAACATAACAAACAGAACAAAACAGAATGTAAGAGATACAGATTTCAAAGCAAGACAACCAAAGATCTTCAGTATCTATCATATTGTCTCTTATTTTCTTCCAAATAGTTGTCCATATCTTCACTTAAAGTGAATTGATAAAAAACAACATAGTATAAAACTGATCTGAAAAGCATGATGAAGGCATTTTAGGTCTTTAAGACCAGACAATAAGGAATTCAACAATGGCTGTCATAGTGTTTGTCATTCTTTTCAATATAGCTATCCATACCTACACGTATGTAGAAATTAAACAAAACAAACCAGACTAAAATGACTCTGAACAAAGAATAATAATAATATTGCTGGATTTCATATCATGATGCTATGGAATCATCACTGGGTATTGTAGTGTCTCTTTTTCTTCAAATTAGTTGTTCATTTCATCATGCATTATATAATCAGTTCTCATAAACTGTTTATAAGTTCTACACATGCATGAATCTCTACATGTATATCTATCCTTTCTGTATTAGATGGAAAAACAAAACAAAGCAAGACAAAACAAAAAAAAAACAAATTCCTAGAAAAACATGAAATGAAAACATCATACAGAAGTGCAATACAAGATGATCTACAATGTTTATTATGATGTCTCTTGTTACCTTCAACAGAATTGTCTATATCATCAGGCATAGTATAATTGAATATAGCAGTACATAACAATATTAATAAAAACAAAATATTGGAGACATTATAAGACTTAAAAAGCAGGTAATAATCAAAACAGAATGAAACTGCTAATTACCTAAGTGGTCCCAAACCTTCTTACTCCTGGTCTTGATCTCAAGTTGTATTCCTTTACCTACAAAAGCCTTAAGGTTTTCCTTCCTTATAGCTGAGTAGTTCTCTACTGCACAAAAGTGTTATATCTTTCCAACCTATTTCAGGTGCTGGTCAAGTTGCCCCTATTTCTCTTTGTTTCCCTGTCACAGAGCATTGTTTTCTCATATTTGACTTTCAGACCATAAGCCCTCTTTCAGGTTAATTATATTTCCTACAGAGCATCTCAATGGACCCTCTTTCCTGATCCACTCTGCCTGTGTTTATTTTTGTTAGTGTATCAAGGCCACCTACGTTAGAGATTATAGTCAACCTTCTCTGCCTCATTTCCGCTATGCTAATTTTCTGTCATGCTAATTTTCTGCTGTTGGCTGTCTACTTTTCTCCTTCATTCCACTGTCTGCCCCATTCATTGAGGCCACTCTGTCACTGTTCCTATAATCCTGGTATTTTTTTTTTTCTCTCTCTACAGTATTTTTTGTAGGGTTGGATTGGTGGTCATGAATTCCCCTAGCTCTTCTTTGTCATGGAAGCCATCTTGTTTTTCCATTAGTTTTGAGAGACAATTTTGCAGGGTGCATCAATCTGGTTGGTGGTTATTTTCTTTCAGGGTTTGGAATATTTTGGTACAAGCTCTTCTTGATTTGATGGATTTTGTTGAGAAGTCTGTTGTGATTTTGAAGGGTTTTCCTTTACAGGTGATCTGTTTCTTTTCTCTGACAGGTTTTAGTATTCTGTTCTTGTAATGAATTTCTGGGATCTTGATTATTATATGTTTGGGTGTAGCTCTGTTTTGGTTGTAGGTGTTTGGAGTTATGTATGCCTCACACATCTGAATATCATTTCCATTTCCTATGCTTGGGAAGTTTTCCTTAATTATTTCTGTGAATAGATTTTGTATTTCCTTTGTGTTTACTTCTGCTTCTTTACTCACATTTTTTATTCTTATTCTTAAGTTATAGATCATCTTATCGTCTTCTAGCCTTTGTATTGTTACTGCCTGTTTCTTTGTTATTTTTAAGAGATCTTTCCTTTCATGATCAGACACTGCAAACCTATCTTCAAGATTTAAAATCTATCTATAGTTTCTGTCAGGCAACTTTTCTAATTTTTGATGGAGCATTTAATTTCCTGGTAATCTCTTTGCATTTGTTTCATGTATTCTAGGTTTTCTTTATATTCTTCATCAAACATTTCTCTCCTTTTTTTGTTTTCTTCCATTCTTCAGTCTGTGTCTTCTTGAGTGGTGCTTAGCATTTCTTTTATTAATCTTCTTATATGTTGCTTTACTTGAATTAATATTTCAGTTTTGAGTTCATCTATGATGTAATGAAGCTATTTCTTTATGTCAGCTGATGCCATGTCTGATATTACATGTTTGCTGCCCTCAATCTCTTCTGTAGTTACCTCTTCTGGATCAATGTTCATTGAATTGGGGGCATCATGTACAGAACTGGACATGACAACTTCGGGGACAATTGCATCCCTGGCTATTGGTTCCCAGCCAGGGGCATGACCCAGCCCAAGCAGATCCAACCAATCTTCTCTGGGCAGGAAGCAACAACTGAAGTCACTGCTGTTCCTTGTTCATGCCTGTCCTGCCCAAATCCAGTATATTGTCCAATCGGTCACCCCTTTTCCATGGGAGGGTCTTATTTCAAGCACTCACTGTGGGTTAATATAGGTCTCCACACTGGCTGTGTTCTCTGTTGGGCTCGCTGACCCCCAACTTCAGCATGACTATGGCTCTGGAGGTGAGCATGCTATGTATGCTCTTGGTCTGGACAGCTCTATTGAGAGTGCTGTGGTGGCAAATCCAAGCTGCTCTGATGGTAGCGCCGAGACTGCAAGTTTGACTGCCTCCTTTACCTTTAGTTTCTTCCTGGGTCAAGAGGATCCATCTCCCTCTGTCTGGTCTTCTCCAGGGTGTTTTATTCCAGCATCTGAGCTGTTTCTCTAAGGGAAGCTCTGCATTTTGCTGCTTACTGATCCAGCATCTTTAGCTCTGACCCAGAAGTTTTATAGTTTGACATCTTCAGTTAACCACTGCTTGCTTAAATCTGTGTTTTTATGTATTTTTATAACTTCTAAAGCTTTCTTGCTCTTGATTTCTAGTTTTATCCCATTTTTATCCTCGAGAAAAATAGGCTTTGAATCATTTTTTTAAAAATTTGTTAATACTTATTTTGTGGCCTGATATATGGCTATTCTAAAGAGAGTTTCATAGTTGATGATTCATAATATTGTTTAGCTTTGATGTTTGCTTGAGGTTTTCTTTGGGGGGGAGAACTGTTTTGTTTTTTCCTTGTTTTTGCTCATCTATCTACTAGTGAAATTGTAGTATTGAAGTCACCCAATGTTAATGTATTAGGTCCTATTTCTTCTTTATGACTAGTAGCATCTCTTCTACAAAACAGTCACAAACATCCATATGAAGTATTGAGAAAAGGGTAGTGGGAACTGTGTGAGCAACTACTATGATTTCTGGTACCTGCTTGAAACTGCACATATTTGGTCTGAAAAGGTGGGATGTTTTTATTCTTTGATTGTGATTAATATTGCTCTGCATTCCACCCTGTGTGATAATATTCATTTACCAGTGGTGCAGCATTCTCAGCATGTTTATATCACATTTATTCCACCAAGCCGACTCTGATGCTGATAAAACTTCCCACCAACCCAGTAGAGTACATTGTCTTTGGGACCATAAAAATGAGAATGTGCTGGGACTTTTTAACTCTAAAGAATTTCAAATTGAGACAATAGGCTTCTTCTCATGATGGCTACTGACTAATGCACCTTAGGGTCCACTGTGAGATGAACTAAATTATTTTTCTGAAAGTAATCTACTATGCAGATTCTTGGCACTGTATTTTTTGTAGGCTATAAGACTGCAAGGGCCACAAGCCTTTTAAATAGTTTCAATGCTTGGTATCTGTGAAAATATTGCTTGTTTACCTTTATGCAAGTAGAGGAGAGATTCCCTGCTACCCCGGTATGAAGCTGAGGATTCAGTTGGGATATTTTATTGTTCTTACTATGCTGCCACCTAAATTCTCTGAAGTTTACAAGGTTTCTATTTTACTGTTATTGAGTTTCAGTGTTCATTTTGATATATAAGATTATACCTGTGGCTTTAGTTCTTTGTGTAGGAGCAGGTGAGTGCTAGATACTTCTCTATCCACCTTCCACTATGATTATTTTAATGAGCATTTCACAGAAAACTAAATATATACAGGCTGTAAATATATAAAATTGTTAAGTATACTTAAACAATGCAAATAAAATTAACAAGAAATACCTTTTCACTAAACTTTCAAAATTACAAAATCAAATAAAGTTAAGCAGTGCTAAAGATAGAAGAAAACATGAGTTATGCATTTATGCTCTTACTCCATGGCACTTACCTGTATATGTTTCCCTTGGTCATTGTTTCCAAAGCATTGCACTTGAACTGAGTGTTCAAGTAAGTCCCTCACAGAAAAGTGCATCATTTTTGCATAAGGCTTGTGCATATTCCTTTATCAATTTAAAGTGTCTCTAGTTTACTGATGACTGCCAGTAAAATATAAATACTACAGAAATATGTACTATATAGTATTTTGGGGGGAATAATGAAAATTTTGTAAATATTCAAGACAAACACATCCATTATATGCCCAACTACATAGTACATCAACAAGACGTAAGGCAATGATCAAAGGAGGGCTGATGAGAAACTGAGGATCTGTGAAGTAGCCAGAAGCTACAGCACAGTATGGCTGAACATCACTGTCTTCATGTCTTCAGTTCAGTGCTTAGCTCAGGCAAATTCAAGTTGTGTCTTTTGAAGCCTTCTGAAATTAAAAAAAAAAAATTAAAGCTATGGTTTGTTGAATTTTTGGATGCAGAACCAACAGATAAAAATGGTCAGCAGTATTTATGAAATAAAAAAGGGGGCTGGTGTTTTATTCCACTGAGCGTCTTTCAAGCATACACAAAGCTCTTTGTTTAGTTTCCAGAACTACTTTATTTGGCGGTGGCGGTATAAACGGCGATCGAACTCATACGCTAGTGTTTGCAAGGGAGTCGCTTTTGCTGCTGAGCTAAATCCCCGCCCCCCAGAACTTCTTTTAAAAATTTTACATGTGTATACATTTTGGTTCACGAATCCTACTTTGTTGAATGAAACCTAAATTTAAGGCCTCCTATAATGTGTAACTTGACGTTTGGGGAAACACAGAAGACATTCAGGACATTTTGCATGTTTTCCTCCAGTTAAACTAATGTTTTCGAATGGTATTTTCATGGGCACAGGCAAAATGCTTGTTTATCCCTGAATAGAAGGGCTTAGATCCTTGCTAGCCCACAGAATGATTTAAAATCCAATGATATTCTTCTCTGGCAATTAAATGTGACATCATTCTGTTACTGCAAAGTAATATCTCCCAAAGCTTCAATTTGTACAGTATGTTCCCAAATGAAACCTCATGTGGCCATGTATGACACATAGGATTTTAGGGCTGTATGTATATGTGATTTTTATACTATTACTGAACTTACCTTTCTAGTATTGGAACATTTGGCCATTCTCATGACTCTAGGTAAGGGACTTCTTCCTCTGCAATGAGAACAAGAGGAAGTAAACAAAACACAGGAATTTCACAACACATATAATTGTAAATGCAAAACAACATGGATTTATAGGGTTTATGTTTCAGCATTGTTTTTAAATACCAACATCCTCAAAACTACTTAAATATTCATTGATAGATAAGTTTTTATTGGGTCCATTTGAAAGATCTGTAACAGTTAAAAAAATCTGAAATACACACACCACATACACACACACATAAAAACTAAAAATAAAGCTACCATATGGTCTAGCAATCCCACTGCTGGGTTTATATGCAAAAGATTATTAATAAGCAGGGTTTGAAATGCTCTCTGCCCTCCCATGTCCATCACAATATTATTCATAATAGCCAAGATACAGAAAAGAAATAAATGTCCATCAGAAGATGAATGAATATAGAAAATATATTGTGTATAATATTAAATTATATATGTATTCATACTCTTTTTAAAAAGAAAGAAACCCTGCCACTTATGACAACATGGGTAAACTTGGAGGACATGGTGTTAAATGAAGGAAGACAGTTGCATAATGAAGAGTACTGCATACTTCACGTCCATAAGTTATCTTTTAAAATAGTCAAATGCAAAGAAGCAGAGAGCTGAAAAGTGGTTGTCAAGGGTAGGAAAAAAAAGGAAGTGGGAAACTGATATTCAATGGGTATAAATTTTCAATTATACAAGGTGAATACATTGTAGAAATTCTATGTACTTTTTTCGTACAATTAAGAATATTTACCACTATCCATTTAAATGTTTCTTAAGAAGTTTTATCTCATGATAAAAATTCTTCGCTTACACAAACAAAAATGATTAAGGCATTTATTTCTGTTAATACAAAAAGATCTCCTTGCCATGGATATAGCTCAGAGGCACAGAGACTGCTTGACCATTACAAGGTCATGAATTCCATCCCTGGTACAAAAAAGTTTCCAAGGCACACAATTCAGTGTAAAAGTTTATAGTGTCATGCCATTTGTATGTTTTTTTCAAGTGTGTATGCATTTTATCCTGCAATGCTACTGAAGAAACTATTAAATCTGGTTGTCTTTGGTGTCAGGATTGTGAATTTATGAGTATAGAAGAGAAAATGATTATAGATCATTTTATACTTTTTGATTATTTATCTCTTTTTCATACCAAGGGTGGAGCCTTAGAGCACTTGTCTAGCATGTATGAAGTCATGGCATGCAGTACAAAGACGTAGTCTCTGATGATTAAGAAAGTCGTAATCTAATGTTTAACAAACTGTTGTAAAACAAGTTGGACATCTCAAAAGTTTTGACTAGTGTCCAACAGGATAGGACAGGGTGATGAATGCACATAGAAACCTGAGAAAAAATGCTGAGGGGAAGCACTATTTGAGTTAGAAAATTTTGTTATTTCACAAAGAAATATATATCTATATCATTTATATGTATATCTCAGTTCCACATTTAACTAAGATATATACATAAAGCAGGAAATTTTGCACCACTATATTAGAGATTCACCAACTAATATTATTTTAAAATTAAAATCAAAGAAATAAATTCATAAAATTGTCATTGAGACTGATGAAAGGGTCAGATTTCTGTGAATTTTATTGCAATATAAGCCAAGTTAAATCAATAAAATTACCTGATTTCTTGAGCTATATTTTTTCACATAGATTATATGTGTTACTGTAATTTTTCCACAAAATTAGCAAAATAATTGCCTGCATGCTTTATCTGAGTCAGCCAATTAGGCTTCAGGAACCCTTATAAAGTGAAGGTGGCTTTTGAGTCCAGTAAAAAGACACAGCCAACTTCAAGACATCCACTTCAGGCTTCTTTAAGGAAGAATTCACCTTCTCCTGTAAGTGTCCAGTTTTTTCTTTCTCCAAGTGGGTATTTACAGTTAAATTTTAACTTAAGTTGGTTTTCCTACTTAAAGTTTGTTCTTAAGAGATTTAGATATAATTTCCCTTCCCCATAAACTTCTGCATGTTACATCTTATCATAGTAGGTCACCTTCAGCATTCTTAATGCTAATACTCCAGCATATTTCTAGCAAATCAAAGTAGATTTTATTCAGTTAAATTTATGAGACAAATCAGCTTTCCATGTCCTCTCAATGAATCACAAAGCAGTTGAATGAAACTGTTCAGTGTTCTGTTCATTATTCCTTCCATTCTGATAGTAATGCAGTTTAAGTTGTTTTAGATAATTTGGCACAGTGGAAATTATGAAATATTTTTGTGTTATGATGAATTATATGAATCTTCCTAAAATCTTATACCACTTATTTTGCACTCCATTTTGAGAATTTTAGCTCCACAACTACTTTGCAATCAATGCAGGGTAAACACCTAATGTAATTTTTGTTTTGTAATTAACTTGAGGGTTAATCCTCTTGATTAAAAAAAAACTTGGATGGCATGTTCATTTGTTGGGAACATGTAAATTAGTATTAATACTACTAATAAATGATACTCAGGTTTTTATATGTAGAAAGAACAGATTTAGTTTGTAATCAAATTTTATATTACATATACAGAGACAAACAAAAAACTTTATTGGCAGTAAACTGTGAATTAATATATTGTTTATTCCCTTAGCTGTTAAAATTACATTTTAAAGGACTGTAGTTTAAAGCACAAAATTTTGCCCACTACTTAGTATTAAATCAGCTTTAATTAAGGGAACTTTTATGAAATGTCGTGCTTTATGTGTTGTATGTACTATTTTCCATCATTACCAAAACCTTATTCAGGAGTTCTATTTTTAATTTCAGCTTGAAACCAAATATCAAAAGCAATTTTTATCTTAGAAGCATTCAAAAATCTAACCTTTCTATATGAGACCGGATCATGTCATTTAGGATCTTATGCAGAAGATAGCAACAGAATTTTGTGTCTCATGCTATATTTTGCAACATTAGTCATTAACTTACACTTGCAGTCACTGTCCTTGCCACTCTCCCTCTTTGCTCCTCCCTCTTCACTTCCTCTCTTAATGACCTTCTCACTCTCTCTTTTTCTGTCTTTCCCCTTATAGCTTTTTCTCTCTGCATCTTCTACCTCTGTCTCTTACCAATATCCTTTCTCTCATTTCAAACACATGCATGTGTTCACACAGTGTTTGTAGGATATACATTGTAATTGAACCGTTTTTTAGTTTTTCCATCACCTCTTGCCATTATTGAAGAAATCACAAGGATGTAGCCTCTAGAAAAAAATCAGAGGTATTTTGATTTCTAGCTCTGCAGTGGACTTTTTCTGCACTATTGAATGAATATTTGAGCCTTTCTTTACCTAAAGCTTTGGCAGCAAAATGAATGTTTTTAATTTACTTTCTAGGAATATCTCCAGCAACCATTATACAGTAAACAGTGTATAAAGTCCATAGTTTGTTTTAAAATAAGTATAAAAACAAAATTTATGTTTATTATGAAGCTTTTGAAGCCACAAATGTGATTATTATGATTATATTATCAGCCTCTTTTTTGTTGTTTACATTTTAAATTAATTACAACATTATTAGAAGACTTTTCTAGGTTTAAATAGTAACACTAGATTAATTTACCAAAATGCAGCATATCAGTATCATTCTGTTTTTGTTTTTTGGGTATGTTTTGTTTTTGAATGTGAAAAATGTTTATTATAGAAAAATTGAGAAAATATCCAATTAAAATGTTAAGTATTTTTCCATGTTGTGTTATTTAAATTCTCCTTTTATTTATTGCATTTCTACAATGAAGATGTGTTATATGTTTAATTAAGTTCATTTAAAATTAATATTTATAAATCGCTCTCAGTTAAAAAGAATACTCATTTCATTCTATCATTCTAAATTATGATATAGAAACAAAAACAATAAAAATGCTTATTTTCAGAATGAGGAACTCAGAGTAATAATTTGGAAAATTACTTTCCTGTACTCTGCATTGAAAATAGTTAATAAAATTCAGCTTGATGATCCTGTCTAGAACATAGTTCCCATTGATTACTCTAACTTTAAAAATATTTTTTTCAGCTACAGGACCGCACTCAGTTTAGTGACCAAGACTTAGCTATGCTTAAGAAATACTGGGACAATGGCATGACCAGTCTTGGCTCAGTTTGCAGAGAGAAGATTGAAGCTGTTGCAACCGAATTAAATGTTGACTGTGAAATAGTTCGGGTAAGGCATTTTCAATACTTTTCATGACACATTTGGTACATGGTATAAATGGAAATTTTAAAAAATCTGTGAGGTTCTACAAAAAACATCAGTACCACAAAAAGGTAACCCACAAAATGAGAGATACTGTTTTCAAGTTGTTTACTAGATATGCAACTTGTATCGAGTATATAAATACTTATAATTCAAAAATACATAGATAAGTGGTAAACCTTAAAGACAAATGGCCAGAAAATTTTAAAAAGACAAAATATAAGTTAAAATATATTTGACATTAATCATTATGGAAATCATAACCAAAATGAAATATTAATTAACACCCACCATGATGGCTATACCAAAAAGACAGTAAATAAAAAGTATTGGACAAGTTACAGCAAAACAAGAACATTTGCACACTGCTCATAAGAGTGTAAAATATTTGTGGGGAAAAATCCTTTTCAAAAATTTAACACAGAATTATAACTCAGTTCCACTTCTAGGCAAATACTTATAAGAATGAAAAGCTTATATTCAGCCAAAAAAATCACATTCTGATATTTTTAGCAACATTCGTTATTGTACCAAAGTAGAAACAACTCAAATATCTATTAAGTGAATGGATCAAAAACATTACATGTATGTACATAATAGAATATTATGGATCCATGTGAAGGAATGAAATATCCCGCATGGTATTAAATGAATAAGCTTTGAAAATATGAAGTTATGAACCTAATGAAAAATTACCACATAGTGTATAATTCATGTATATTTAATACATGCAATAGGCACTCTATAGAGACAGAAATTAGATTAATGGTTCCCAAGGCATGAGAGTATGAAAGAGCCAGGAGCTGCTAATAAATATAATATTTCTTTGAGACATGATTAAAGTGTTATGGAAATAGTTGTAATTATTGTACACCTCTGTGAATATATTGAAAATATCTTATTCTTGTACAATAAATGAGTCCATTATAAAATTCTTGAAATATATTTTAGTAAGGGTGCTTAAAAATTAGGAGTTGATCTGAAATGCCTATCATATATAAATGATAGATTAAAAATTAAACTTATCAGTTTTGAATCAATATTTAATGTTACATTTGAAACATATTTTCATAAGGTTTACATAGTGGCATTCTAGTACATAATTAGCAATCTTTTTTATTTTAAGAGAGGAAGAAAAGAAAATTTTAAAAAGACAAAATAGAAAAAACAAGAAGAAAAGTGCAATACAGAGTTTTAAAAAATTAACGTCATAAAATCGCTATTTGATGCATTACATATTGTTAACAATGGTTAAAGTTTCAAAATCAAAGCATAAAAAATGTCTAGACCCTCAAACATTGGCAGTACAAACCGTTCTGTTTAATGATCTAACAAAAGCTCAGTAATATGGTCATCTATTTACACACTATACATACCATTATATCCTTTAGAGCACTTTCCTTACCTTTCACTTTTACAATATCTATTATGCTTTTATATCTATTATACTTTTTGGATACCATTATTCTATCAGTTCTTATTATTTTTTACACTAGAGAGACAATGTAATATTTAATAATGTGAGTCTTGTTTATTTCACTAATTAGGATATTCTCAAGTTGCCTCCATTTACCAATAAAGGCCTCAAGATCATCCTTTTTTATAACTGAGTAGTATTACATGGTATAAAAATACCACATTTTTTTCATCCACTCTGTGGTTGATGAGTCTTTTGGTTGTTTCCAAGATTTAGCTATCACAAATTGTGCTGCTATGTTCATGGGTGCACATATATCACTGTGACATGACCTTCTCAATTTTTCTGGGAAAATACCCAGGAGGGGAATAGCTGGAATGAATGGAACTTCCAATCCTATTTTTTTGAGGAATCTCCATACTGACCTCCACAGTGGTTGCACCAATCTGTACTCCCAACAACAGTGGAGAAGTGTTCCTTTTTCCCCACAGCCTCGCCAACATTTGTTACCAGTTGTTTACTTTTTTTTATCAGTTGATTTCTTGATGGCAGCCATTATTTCTGGGGTGAGATGAAATCTCAATGCTGTTTTAATTTGCATTTCTTGAATGACCAGTGATGGTGAACATTTCTTCATGTATTTATTTGCCATATGTATATCTTCATCTGAGAACTGTGTTTTCATCTCACATGCCCATTTTTGGAGAGGGTCTTTCAATTTGGGGTGCTTGATGTTTTTCAGTTCTTTATGTTATGGATATAAGTCCTTTATCTGAGGGATTGTTGGGTAAAATTCTTTCCCACTCAGTGGGTTTTCTTTTCACTTTGTTGGTGATTTCTTTTGAAGTACAAAAACTTTTTAGTAATATGAGATTCCAGTTGTTGATTCTTCGAAGTATTTCCTATGTGGTTTGCATTTTATTCATGAATTCTCTCTCTACCCCTATGTCTCTAAGATTTTTACCTACTTTGTCTTCCAGTAGGTTTATTGTTTATGTTTTAACATTTAGAACCTTGATCCATTTTGATTTAGTTTAGTTATGGTGATAGGCATGTGTCTATTTTCAGTCTTTGGCATGTATAAAGCCAATGTTGCAAACATCATTTATTAAAGAGGCTATCTTTTTTCCAGTGAACATGTTTAGCCCCATTTTCAAATATCAGGTGGCTGAGGGTCTTTGTACTTGTGTTTGCATCTTCTAATCTGTTCCATAGACCTGAGGAGCAATCATTTTTTTAAAATTAATTTTGGGCAAGGATTTAGCTCAGTGGCATAAGCACCTGCCTTATAAGCATGCGGTCATGAGTTCGATCCCTGGTACAAAAAAAAATAATTTCAAATTTTACTACTCACTTGATGATTTATCTGATGTAAGTATTATCTCTACAGCTTATTTCCTATCTCATTCAATGCAAAGTTAACAACTGATTCTTGTGATTAAGAAAGGTTTAGTTTTAGCACAAAATGGAGGATAATCTAAAAAATCATAAAGGAAGTATTAAAAAGCAACATACTAAATATAACATTTTTATAGAAGAAATGATGTATTTTCTCTAAAGAAAAAGCAGTATAGAGATGCTGAGGCAGAGATTTCTCAAATAAAAAATATTCCAAATTTTAATAATATCCTATTCATAGCCTTGTTTTTATTGAAATAAAATCTAGATGATAAATTAACTTCAATATGTTATTTACAGAATATGTAGCAATATTTTAGGATTTTAGCTTACACTAACATAAAGATAGAATTATGTTAGGTATTTCCTATTTTAAAGGAACTTAGAATCTACTGAAGGGAAAAAGCCAAGAATGCAAATAACTCAAGAGAAAATAGAGTAGCATAATAGTATCAGGAACGAAAGCCAAAAATATAAAACATAGACCATGTGTTTTGTTGTCATTTTAATTTTTATTTTTAAAATCAAAATTATTTGTGCACATAGCTTATGGAGTCAAGATCTTTAGAACTTGCTACAAAACAAATATTTGTCACTCTCATCCTATTGTTTTTATTAGTCCAAATCAAACATTTCCCCCTTTAGTTGATTCCTTTCTATTTATTTCCACCTATGTATAATGTTCTGTTATTAAGAATTAATTTTTAGCTATAAGTTTGAGACTCAAAGTAATAGTTATTTAAGAAACATGTTTCAATTCTTTTATTTTAAACAGAAAAAAACAGAAAAATCAAGAAACAAACAGCAACAACAAGAGCAAAATAACAACAAAAACAACAAAAAACCAATAGTGATATAAGATTTGAAAACAAGATTATTTTTAACAATGGTTGTTATATTGCATAATGTTATCCATAAAATAGTTACTCAGGTTACTGGATACAGGCATGCAAGGTTGATCAAAAAATATAATTTCTCTTTGAGCAGTTTCTTTCCCTTTTACTATATCTATTGTAACTTTTTGATATTTTTACTCTTTCAGTTTCTTATACTAGCGAGACAACACGGTTTTACACATGCAAGTCTGATTTATTCCACTTATGAGTATGGTTTCTACTTGCATCCTTTAACATATTTCAATTCTATACATAAATCTACTGGTATGCAGTCTACAGCTAGTGTAGCAGTTCTGCTCTGTAAAGTTCTCAGAGATTGTGGTGCTTTCAACAAATTATTGTATTATCCTTGTTTTGTAGTCTCTTGCTTCAGGATTCAAAATAATGGCATATATGGACAAAGAAGTACGAAAGAGAGAAGAAACAAGGGTCAAAAATGTTCATCCTGCAAACCTAAATATTTGAGAGACTGATGTAAGAGGATTACAAATTCCAGATTAGCCTAAGTAGCTTAATGAAACTTTATCTCAAAATAATTTTAAAAGGTGTAGTGATGTATTTCAATAGAGCACTTGCTTAGTATGCAAAGACCCTGGGCTCAATCCCCAATACCAAAAACGGTAGGGTGGGGAGTACCACCAGTAATTTTTCAGTAAACAGTTTGAACCAAGGACTTTACACTGATCTCAGTTGGTAGCTTTTCCTTTCCTTTCCTTTTCTTTTTTTTTTTTCCTTATTTTTTGAGACAGTGTCTCATTGATTTGCTAAAGCAAGTCTTGAAAATTGCAGTGCCTCTGTCTCAGATTACCAGCATATTGAAATTACAGACTTTTGCAAGCATGCCTGGCTCCAGAAGTAATGTTTCTTGGTTTCTTTGAAATAGTTGTCCATATCTTCATGCACAATGAATTCAAACAAGAAAAAATAGTATAAAACCGATCAAAACAAAAGAATGAAGGCATTACAGACCTTTAAAACCAGACAATAGGAAAATCAATAATGGCTGTGATAATGTCTCTTATTCTCTTCAAAATACCTGTCCATACCTTCACACATATTGAAATGAAAAGAATAAAACCAATCAAAAAAAAAAAAGCTTTGGTAGTCTTCACAACAAGGTGACAGGAAATCAGCAATGGCTAAAATGTCTCATTTTATTCAAAGTAGCTGTTCATACCATCACACATGATAAAATCCATTCTTATAAACTCTTTAAGAGAAGTTCTAGGCATGTATAAGCCTATACATGTACCTCTATCCTTTCTATATTAGAGGGAAAACCAAACCAAAACAAAACAAAGTACAAGAAAATCAAGAAGCAAAACAAAGAAATAACAACAGCAAAGAGCCCAAAACAATATAGGCCCTCAAAACAAGGTGTTAGGAACATAAATAAGGTTCATCTTTTGCATAGTTATCTTCAAAAGAGTTACTTAGATTACCAGATATAAACATACAAAATAGATCCAGTCCTTTGAATGTTAACTGTTTTGTTCTCAGAGCTAATAGAATCAGTAGTACAGTCATCTTAGCTGTCTTAAATGTGTACATACAAATTTGTGTATTTCTTTCTTTTCCTTTCCTTCTTTTCTCCTTTTTTCTGAATTACTTCTTCCCTTTTGAGCAGTTTCTTATCCTTTCACAGTACTTGTTAAAGATTTTGAATTTTATTTTCTCTTTCAGTTTCTTACACTAGGGAGACAATACTGCATTTACACATGTGACTTTGACTTGTTTCACTTATGAATATTGTCTAAAGTCGCATCCATTTACATATAAAAGCCTCCCTGTGATCCTTCTTTATGGCTGAGTAGTACTTCATTGTATAAAAATACCACATCATTTTTATCCATTCCTCAGCTGATGAGAATCTAGCTTGTTTCCAAGATTTGGCTCTTACAAATTGTGCTGCAATAAACATGGGTGCTCATTTATCACTGTGGTATGATGTTTTCAAATCTTCTGGGAATATGTCCAGCAGTGGAATAGCTGGGTCAAATGGGACTCCCAATCCCAGGTTTCTGAGGAAACTTGAGCCTGACTTTCACAGTGGTTACACCAGACTATGCTCCCACCAACAGTGTGGAAGAGTTCTTTTTTCCCCACAGCCTTCCAGCATTTGTTATTGGTGGTTTTCTTTATTCTTTCTGGAGTGAGATGGAACCTCAGTGCAGTTTTAATTTGCATTTCTCTAATGACTAATGATGTTAAATTATTTTTTCATGTATTTATTTGCCATTTGTATTTCTTCACCTGAGAACTGTGTATTCATCTCTGATAACTATTTTTGGAATTGGTCTTTGAATTTTGGAGATCTGATTTTTTAAAATCCTTTATAGGTTTTAGGTAGAATTGCTTTGTCTGAGGGACAGTTGTGTAAGAATTTTTTCCCAACTTTTTGGTTTTTCTTTTCACTATATTGGGGATTTCTTCTGACATGCAAAACTTCAATAATACAAGATCCCAGTTAGTGATTCTGGAAAGTATTTCCCATCAGTTAGATTTTTGTTCACGAATTCTCTGACTACCCTTATGTTTTCAACATTTCTGTCTACTTTGTCTTCCAGCAGATTTAGTGTTTCTGTTTTAATACTTAGATCCTTGATCCATTTTGACTTTAGTGTATGGTGACAGGGAGAATCTAGTTTTAGTTTTCAGCTTATTGAAAGCCAGTTATTCCAGCACCATTTATTACAGAGCTGTCTTTTTCCAGTGGAAATGTTAGGCCACTTTGTCAAAAATAAGGTGGCTGAGTGAATTTATAGTTGTAGTTGTACCTTCTAATTGATTCCATTAATCCTTAAATCTGTTTTTATTCCCATGCTATCATTACCATGCTGATTTTATCACAATAGCTTCTTAGTATAACTTCAGGTCACGAAATGTGATGCCTCCTGCTTTGCCTTTGTTGCCCAGATTTGGTTTTGATATTCTAGATCTCTTCTGGTTCCAGATAAATTTTAGGAATTAGTTCTCTAGATCTGTGAGGTATGCTAGTGGTATTTAATTGGAATTGCATTAAGTCTGTATAGCAAGTTTGGAAGAATGGCCATTTTCACAATGTTTGTACTTCCTATCCATCAACAAGGAATGTCTTTCCATTTTCTGAGATTCTGTACATTTTTTCTGAGTATTGTAATTTTTAAAGAATAGATCTTTTACTTCCTTTGTTAGATTGATTCATAAGTATTTCATTTTTTGGATGCTATTGTGAGGGGTGTGGCTTCTGTTATATTTCACTCTGAGTATGTTGTTGGTGTAAGGGAATGTTACTGATTTTGAGTGTTGAATTATATTCAGAAACATTATTGAATTTGGTTATTATACCTAGAAGTCTTTTAAAGCAGTTTTGCGGGTCTTCTATGTGGAATGCCATGCCATTTGCAAATATTGATAATTTAACTTCCTTTCCTATCCTTATTCCTTTTATTTCTTTTTCTTTCATAATTGCTCTGGCTAATATTTCCAGCACTATATTGAACAGGAGTGGTGATAATAGGCATCCTTGTCTTTTTCCTGATTTTAGAAAAAAATTGTCAGTTTTTGATCATTTAGTATGATGTTGGCTGTTGGTTTGTCATAGATGGCTTTTATCAGATTGAAGTAAAGACCATCTCTTGATTTTCTGTAGGGTTATCATGAATGAGTGTTGGACTTTATCAAAAGCTTTTTTTGCATCTGTTGAAATGATTGTGTGGTTCTTATCTTTGGCTCTATTGATATTGAATATTACATTTATTGATTTGCATATTGTGAACTCTAACTGCATTCCTGAGATGAATCCCACTGTTGTGTGGTGTTAAATCTTCTTGATGACTTCATGTACTCTGTTTGGCACTATTTTAGAAAGCATTTTTGCATCTATGCTCATTATGGTGATTGGCCCTTAGTGTTTGTTTGTTTGTTTGTTTGTTTGGTTTGTTCTTTCTCTGGTTTTGATATTAAGTTAACAATTTCTTCCAAGAGTGAGTTAGGTAGAATTGCTTCCACATCAATTTCATTGAAGATTTTGAGGGGTGTTGGCATTAAGTCTTCCTTGAATTTCTTATACAATTCACCTGTGAATCCATCAGGACCTGGACTTTTCTTTGTTGGTAAGGTTTTAATTGCATTTTCAACGTTATTAATTGAAATTGCGTTATTCAGCAGATTTATGTCTTCTTGATACAGCTTTGGTAAATCATATGTTTTTAGGAATCTATCCATTTCTTCTGTGTTATCAAACCTATGAGAGTAAGGGTTTTCAAAGTAATTATTAATGAATTTCTGTATTTCCACAGTGTTTGTAGTGATTTTGCCCTTTTTCATTCCTTAGAGCTTGAATTTGAGTGTTTTCTATCTTATTTTTAATTAGGTTGACTAGGAACTTAACTATTTTATTTATTCTTTCATAGAACCAACTCTTTATTCATTATTTCTTTGTATTATTTTCTTTGTATTGCATTAATTTCTGCTCTGATCTCTGTAATTTCCTCCATTATTTTGGCTTTGGAATTGACATGCTCTTGTTTTTCTAATGTGAAGTGCAGCATTATGCTGTTTATTTGTGTATGTGTTGTTCTACTAATATGGGAATTCACTGCAATAAATTACCCACTAGGATTACATTCCACAGTTTCCAGTAAGTTGTATTTCTATTTTCATTTGATTATATATATTATTCAATTTTTTTCTTTAATCTTCTCTGTGATCCATTGATTGTTCAGGAGTGTATTATTTAATTTCCATATGTTTATGGAGTTTTTCCAGTTTCTTTTGTCATTAAATTTTACTTTCATGACAGTATGATCATATAATTTGCATGGAATAATTTTGATTCTTTTGCATTTATTTAAGCATATTTTATGGGCTAGTATATGGTCTATTTTAGAATATGTCCCATTTGAAGCTAAGAAGAATATATATTCTGATGTTGCATGAAACACTCTGTATACATTTACATTTGTTTGCACATTTGATTCAGTTCTATTTTTCTTTTCTGATTTTCTGTCTAGGTATTCTGTATCTTTGTGTCAAAAAGATGTTAAGTTCTGCCACTATAAATTTGTTATTGCTTATTTGATTTTTCATTTCTATTAATATTCTTTTTATATATCTGGGTGCTCCCACATTCACTACACATATATTTAAGATTGTTATCTCTTCCTTTTGAATTTTTCCCCGAGCCAGTAGGTAGTGACATTTTTTTATCTCTTTGGATCATTCATGATTTGAAGTTCATATTGTCTGCAAACAAAATAGCTACCTCTAATTTTTTATGTGTTCCTGTTGCATGAAGTATTGTTTTCCATCCTCTGACTTTCAGTCTGTGAATTTGCTTTTGGGTTGGACTGAATTCTTGTATAAAACATATGGTTGGATGTTGTTTCCTGATCCATTCTGCTAGTCTGTTTCTTTTGATTGGTGAATTGAGCCCATTTGCATTAACGATTATAACTGATGTATCTTGGCTTATTTTTGTCATGTCATCTTTCTTCTGTTGGTTTTTTACCTTTCCCTTCTGTTTATTTGCACTGCTTGGTGGTTTTTTTCTTTTGGTGTTCTTGAAGTCATAATTATTTTTATGTCTATCTAGAATATCTTTCAGTATTCTTTGCAAGGTTGCATTGGTGTTTAATAAATTTTTCACCTTTATCATGGAAGTATCTTATTTTCCCATGAATTTTGAGACAGATTTGAGGGTACATCAGTCTGGGTTGGAAGTCATTTTACTTTAGGATATGAAACACCTCACTCCATGCTCTTCTAGATTTCGTTGTTTGTGTTGAATAATCTGCTGTGATACTGATGGACTTTCCTTGGTAGGTGATCTGTTTCTTCTAACAGTTTTTAATATCCTATGCTTATGTTTAATTTCTGGGATGTTGATCATTATATGTCTGGGTGTCGATTTATTTTGGTTATAGCTAATTGGAATGCTATACGCTTCACTTATATGTATGTAAGTTTCCTTTCCCGTATTTTGGAAATTTTCAGCTATTACTTTTGTAAATAGTGTTTTGATATCTTTTTACTCATATTCTTTTTTGTTTATAGCTATCAATCTCATATTGCTTTTCTTTTCATTATCTTTCAACTGTTGAATTGTTATTTCCTGATAATTTTGCTATTTTTAAAAAAAATATTTCCTGTTCTCTAGCTGCAATCTTGTCTTCAAGGTCTGAAAGGGTATCTTCACATTCATTGATGCAGTTTTGCCAGCTTTTGATGGAATTTTTTGATTTCCTGGGTATCTTTTTAATCTGTTTCAAGGATTCTGATTGTTTCTTATAGTGTTCATTCAAGTCTTCCATCATTTTGCAATGCTCCTCTATTTCTTTAACTATGTCTTCTTTAGATGTCTTCAGCATTTATTTTATTACATTTATCACTTCTTCTTTTACCTGGGAGATTATTTGTTATCTGAGTTCCTTTACAGCTTCATGGATTTGTTTCCTTACTTCAATTGATAACTTTTTTAATGTTTCAGGTGTATGGCTTACATTTTCTTCTATGTCCATATCACCTAGGCTTGTTTGGTATATGGGCTGGAAGGTTGAGATTGCATTTTTTCTTTCATTTTGCCCTTTTCCTGTTTTCTACCTGGAGAAGCTGAATGCAAGCTCTCCATTGCTTGCTGGGTTGAGGATTACCTGCTGTACTGCAGGGATTTTCCTCAGTTGAGTGAATGTTATTAGTCAGGCCTTACCATATCCCTAATGGCTTTTGAAGGCTCTTCATAGGTGAGTAGTGTACTGAGAAGGCCTTCAGCATGCCCTACATGGTACTCTGAAACTCCCCAAAGTGCTTGAGTTTACCTGGAGGGACTCTACTAGCTTCTGAATGGCATACCAGGACTGAATAGCTAGATGCAGTATGCTATGTAGACCTTCACCTCATGCCCCATGGTACACTGAAGGTCTCTGGTTGATTGGGGTAGCTGGCCATATACCAACTAGGCCCTGAGCAAGCTATCCAAAGGTCCCTAGCTTATTTGCTGTGCTTGGTGGGTCACTCTCAGATTGCATGGCTGGATGAGGTTCACTGTGCATGCCTTTGTTTCATACCACTGAGCACAAGTGGCTCCCTGGCCACTCAGGGTCACTGGGTAGAGTCAACTAGTCCCCAAGGAACTTACCCAAAAGTCCCAAGCTGATTGTTGATGATAGACAGGGCCTTACCAGGTTCAAAGTGAGGTGTCAAGTTTGCTTGTCTGGATGGGGCTTGCTGTGCAGCTTAAGATATTTGCATTAAAATATGAAATCAATATAAAAAAATCAATATTATTTTTATATGCCAATAATGAGCCCACAAAGAAAGAGTGTAGAAAAAATTTCTTTAATAATATTCTCAAAAAATGTATTATCTAGGAATCAATCTAACCAATTGAAAATTCTCAATTATAAAAACTGTAAAATTTAAAACTCAGAAGTCAGAAACTGAATAGATACTAGAAAATGAAAAACTAGACCTAGTTCATGAATAGACTTAACATAGTTAAAATAACCATACTACCAAAGCTAATCTGTTGACTAGATGCAATCCTTATAAAATGCCAACTGTGTCTTTCACAAGAAAAGAAGTTTATATGGAACCAGAAGTGACCCAATATAACCACAGCAATTCTGAGCAAAGTGGTAGTCATTAGTCACCATGTAGTTATAGTATGAAGCTATAGTAAAAAATATGATACACAAAAATAGACATGTAGACCAATAGAATAGGACAAGACACCCATGAAACCTGATGAACCTTCAGTGGTCATGTTTTATTTTATTTTATTTTATTTTGGTACCGGGGATTGAACTCATGACATTGCACTTGTCAGGCAGGTGCTTGTGCCGCTGAGCCAAATCCCCAGCCCCATCATATTTATTTAAAGGGGCCAAAAACATGTATTGAAGAAAAGCCTGTTTAACAAATTGGGGAAAAATGACTATGCAGGTAGATAAGATTGAAAAATAAAATAATATAAAGTAAGATGCAAGACTTAGATTAAAAAAGAGAAAAGTTGAAATTGTTGCAAGATAACACAGGGAAAATTGTGACTACATGGACACTGACAAGGAGTCCGATAGCACAAGAAATAATTTTGAAACTGAATAAATGGAATTACATCAAATTAAACTTTATAAAGTTTTTGCTCAGCAAAGGTAACAATCAACAGAGTGAAAAAACAACCTATAGAATTTGAAAAATATTTTTCCCACTACTTTTCTAATAGAGGACTAACATCTAGAATAAAGAAACTCCCAAAAATCCCCCCCAAAGAAATGACCCAGTAAAAATTGGTAAATAAACTGCATAGATGCTTCTCAAATTATGAAGTGTAAAGGGCTAACTAAATATGTTACAAATAAAAACCTCAGCTGTTAGAGAAATGTAAGTCAAAATAATTCTGATAATCCATCTTACAATCAGAATGCCTGCCAGCAACAGATACTGGCAAGGATGTGTGGGTAATGAATGCTTCTAAATTGTTAATTGGAATGTAAACCACCACAGAAATGTACAACGCCATAGAAATCAGTATGAGGATTCCTCATGTACAAAAAGTAGAAATTTCATTTGACCCAACCATACCTCTCCTGGGTATATTCCTAAGAGATTTAATGATATCAAACTATAATGATAAATGTATATCCATATTTATACCTAAACTTTGGCAACGGCTTAGATGCCCATCAACAGATGAATGGAGAAAGAAAAAATTCAGCCTTAAAGAAACATGAAATCATATCATTTGTTGGAAAATGGATGGAACTTGATAACATAATGCTAAGTGAAAATCCATATCTTAAAATATCACTATTTTTCTTATATGAGAAGTCTAAAATATAAATAAATGTATTAATAAAATAGAAGATGTAGGAAGCAATATTTCATGCTTTTTGGAGTAGAAAGTGGCAGAGGGGATGAGAAGATAAGGAAGAGAAAGATAAAGGGATCAAAATGAACTTGTAATATAAGCATACTAACCAACAACAAAACAAACTGATTATGTATTGCAAATATATACTAATACTAAAAGATTCTTTATCTAATAACTGATATATACTTATTTATACAATGCAACCAATTATTAAAAATATCTTGTATGATAAACAAATTCATTTCATCCCAGGGTTTGAGATGGTTCCATATTCTGAAATGAAAAAAATTATGCATCATATAAACAGAGGTAGTTATACAAATCACTTTTTTATAAAAATGGATTCAGAAAAAGCCTTTGATGAAATTCAACATAATTTAGAATAATAACTGTAGAAAATAAGAATTGAACAACTTTACCTCTAGCTGATAAAAAAGTGTTATAAATATCATCCTAAATTATTTTCTTTTAAATAAAGAACAAGCAAGAGAGGTCTACTGTCTCGATTCCTATTCAGATATTACTCAAAACTTTCAAAAGAACAATCAAGCAGTAGACAAAAGTGAAACATAAAGAAAACAAGTTGAATTATTCTTTCTCACAGAATGCACAACTCTCTATATAGAAGACACAAAAATTCCACCAAGAGACTCTTACAAGTAATGCACAAGGACAAGGGATATAGCTCATTGGCACAGCACATGGCAAGCACAAGATCATGAGTTCAATCCCAGCTAAAATAAACAAACAAAGAAGAAATAATGAACAAATTCAGCACATTAGCAGAATACAAAATCAGAACACATGAATTAGCAGTGTCCATATACACTAATAAGGAAACTATCAAGAAAGAAGTTAGGAAAAAATCTTCAAGAAAAGATAAATATTTAGGAATTAACAAAGAATATGAAAGTTCTCTATAATAATACCATCTTTTGAAAAGAAGATTAAAGAGCACATTTGAAAATGGAAGTTTGAGAGATCTAACATGATTTTTGAGAGGAGTCACACTGAAAAGCTGAGGATTCATTTTGATTTTAGTTTAGTGCAAGTGAGAGAAATGGATCTCATTTTAGTCTTTCTTGTGGGAAGTCATTTTTTCCAGCACTATTTATTAATGAGGCTATCTTTCTTCCAGTGAAGATGTTTGTAAAAGATAAGGTGGCTGAATGTGTTTGGAGTTGTTTTTGTGTCTTCTAGGCTGCTCCATGATCCTTGCATTTGTTTTTTTTTTTCAGTTTTATGCTGTTTCATTCACTGTAACTTTACATTATGATTTCAAGTCACAGATTGTGATGCCTCCTTGCTTGTCTTTTTCACCCAGAATTGCTTAAACTATTCTAGATCTCTTCAGGCTTCAAATGAATTTTATGATTGTCTTCTCTACCTGTGTGAAGTATCTTATTTGTATTTTTCTTGGAATTGCATTAAATTTTATAACAATTTTGGGAGTATGGCCATTTTCACTGCATTGGTTCTTCTTACCCAAGGACAAGGGATAGCTTTCAATTTCCTGATACCCTCTTTAACCTCTCTTTTCAGAGTACTGTAGTTTTCAGTAGGGAGGTCTTTCACTTCCATTTTTAGATTGATTCCTAAGTATTTGATTTTTTTGCATGAAAAAGTGAGGTTTCCATAATTTCTCCCTCATCAAGTTAGATATTTATGTCCAAGAATTATAGATATTCTTGTCTTGATATTGTATCAATCTATACCACTGAATTTGGTTAAGTCGAGAAGTACTTTGGTGGAGAATTTGAGGTCTTCTATGTAGAGTATCAAGTTATCTAATAATAATTTTTCTCTCTTATTCTCATTTTTTATTCTGTTTTCTCTTTTCTAATTCCCTTGCATAATGTTTCAAGAACTATATTGAATAGAAGTGTTAAAAGTGGACATTGTTGTCTTGTTTCTGACTTTAGAGTGAAAGTTTACAGTTTTTGCCCATTCAATATAATGTTGGCTGCTGATTTGTCATAAATGGCTCTCAGTTTGAGATAAAGATCAACAATCCCAAAGTGCTTTTTTTAGTTAAGTGCATTTGTACAATTTTGGTATACACAGTGATCAAATTCATCGTAGGGAACTTGTATCTGAATATACTATACTTAGTTTTGTCTTTTTTCCCTCCCATTCTCCTCCTCTCCCTTCAACCCATCTTCCCCTCCTAATTTGCAAAGCATTGTTTACATTTTCCCTTCTGTTTTTCATTTTTTCTTTTCTTTTTCTTCCTTTAACTCTCCCTTTTCCTTTTGAGAAAATTCTTCCTGTTTAATTGTATCTTTTGTACAATTTGGTTCTTATTTACACTTCCAGTTTCTCTTACCAGTAAGACAATGCAATATTTACACATGTGTGTACAAATGATTTTACTCAAGAGAGTGGTCTCAAGGTCCATACATTATGCAATAAATGTATCAAGTTTATCTTTATGGCAGAATAGTACTCCATGATATGAAAAAAACATCTTTTTAATCCATTCATCTGTTGACAGGCATTTGGTTTGCTTCCAAGATGCAGCTATTACAAACTCTGCTGCTATAAGCATGGTTGCACATATATTGCCGTGGTGTGATGCTTTTAAACATTTTTCAAATATACCACGAAAGGGAGTAGCTGGGTCAAATGAAACCACTGGTTCTTGGTTTCTTAGAAATCTCCACACTGATTTCCAAAATTGTTGCATTAATCTACACTGCCACCGACATAGTGTCCCGAAAAAACCCCACAGCTTCTCCAGCATTTGTTATTGGTTGATTTCTTGATCTTAACCATTCTTTCTGGAGTGAGATGCAATGTCAGTGTTTTAATTTGCATTTCTCTAATGATCAATGACACTGAAAACTTTTTCATATATTTATTTGCCATTTGTATTTCCTCATCTGAGAAGTGTGTATTCATCTCAGATGTCCATTTTTGGATTGGGTGTTTTATTTTAGGGGCTTGACTTTTTAAAATTTATTTATATGTTCTAGATAGAAGTCCTTTGTCTGAAGGACATTTGGGTAAGTCTTTTTAACAATTCATGGTTACTGGTTGATTCTATGATAATAGCATTCTTTCTGGAGTGTGATAGTAACTTAGTGATGTTTTAATTTACATGTTTCACATGATGAGTGATTTTGTACATCTTTTCTTATATTTATTTGTCATTTGTACTTTTTCATCTGAGAAGTGTGCATTCATCTCAGATGGCAATTTTTGGATTGAGTCTTTGAATTTAGGGGAATCATTTTATTCAGTCATTTATATATTCTAGATGTTAGTCCTTTGTCTGAGGAACAACTGACTAAAAATTTTTCCCACTCTGTGAATTGTCATTTGACCCTGTTGGTGATTCCTTTTGCATTTCTAAATCTGTCTGATAAGATTAGATCCAAGTTGTGGATTCTTTGTAGCATTTCCCATGTGAACTGGAATTCATAAAGTCTCTGCATACAACTATGTTTTCAACAGTTCTATTTTCTCTTGTAGAGGATTTATTTTTTTTGTTTTAATACTGAGATTTTTGATCTATTTAGATTTTGGTTTTATGCATAATAAAAGACATGGGGATAGTTTTAGTATTTAGCATTTAGAAAGCCAGTTTTTCCAGCACCATTCATTAAAGAGGCTTTCTTCCAGTGAACATATTTGGCTCCTTTGTCAAAGGTAAAGTGGCTTAATGTATTTGAACTTGCTTCTGCATCTGCTAACCTGTTCTGTTGATCATGTGGGTTTTTTTTCTCCAATACTATGATTTTTTATCACAGTAGATCTGTAGCATAACTTCAAATCAGGGATTGTGATGCTCCCTACCTTACATTTGTTTCCCAGAATTGTGTTTGCTATTCTAGGTGCCTTCTGGTTCCAAATTAATTTTAGGATTCTTCTCTCTAATTTTATGAAGTATGTTAATTTTATTTCAATTGATATTGCATTAAATATGTATAACAATTTGGAGAGTATGGCCATTTTTGTTATGTTGCTTCTTTTTACTCTAAAGCAAGCAACGTCTTTCCATTTTCTGATATTCTCTTTAATCTCCTTTTCACAGTACTGTTGTTTTCAATATAGAGGTCTTTTACTTCCTATTTTAGATGGATTTCTAAGTATTTCATTTTTTGTATGTTATTGTGAAAGTGCAGTTTCCCAATTTTTTTCCTTAGTGAGTTTGTTATTTGTGTAAAAGAATGCAATCAATTTCTGAGTTTTGTCTTATATCCAGGTATGTGACTGAAATTTGAGAAGAAATCTATAAATCTTTTGGTCAAGTTTTTGGGGTCTTCTATGTAAGATATCACATCATTTGTAAATAATGATAATTTAACTTCTATCTTTCCTATCCTAATTTATTTTATTTCTCTACCTTCTCTAATTGCTTTGGCTGATATTTTCTATATTGAACAGGCTTGGTGATAGAGCACATTCTTGGATTCTTACTGATTTTAAAGTGAAAGCTTTCACATTTTGTCTGTTTAGTATAATGGAAGCTATTTGTTTAGCATATGTGGTTTTTATCACATTAAAGTAGAGACCAATTATTTGGATTATTTCTAGGATTTTTATCATGAGTAGAAATTGGACTTTATCTAAAGTTTTTTCTACATCTATTGAGATTATCATGTGATTTTTGTCTTTGGCTCTGTTGATGTGGTTTATTATGTTTATTGATTTACATATATTAAACCATCCTTGCATTTATGGGATGAATTCCAGCTGGTCATGCTGTATTATTTTCTTCCTTGATGTTTTACTGTATTCTATTTGCTAGTATCCTATTGAGAATTTTGGCATTTATTATTTATTTTGGCATTAGGGAAATTGGCCTATAGATCTTTTTTGTGTCTCTTTCTTTGCTTTTTGTATCAGAGTAATACTTGTCTCCTAAAATGAGTTAGAGAGTGTTGCATTATTTTCAATTTCATGAAAAAGTTTGAGGAGTAACTGTATTAGATCTTTTGTAAATATCTTGTTAAATTCATTAGTGAATCTATCAGGACCTGGTTTCATCTTTGTTGATAACTTTTTAATTATATTTTAAATTTCATTAATGTTGGTTTATTTAAAATTTTTATATCTTCTTAATAAAATTTTTAGATCTTCTTGGTAATTCATACATATCTAGGAATCTGTCTATTTCTTCTGTGTTTTCCACCCTATTAGAGGAAACATTCTTGATATAGGTATTAACCATGTTTTGAATTTCCACAAGATTCATAGTGATTTCAAACTTTTCATTCCTAATTTTATGTATTTGAATATTTTCTTTCATTTTTTGATAAATATTACTGAGGGTTTATTCATTTTACTTGATATCTCAAAGAACCAACTCTTTCACTGATTCTTAGTATTATATTCTTAGTCTCAATATCATTATTTTCTGATCTTTTTAAATTTCCTCTCTTATACAGGCTTTGGGCTTGACTAGCTCTTCTTTTTCTAGAAACTTGATATACAACATTAGGTTGTTTGTTTGACTTCATTCTGTTTTCCTCATATAAGAATTGAGCTGCTTTAAATTCCCCTCTTAGAACTGCCTTCATTGTGTTCCATATGTTCTGGTATGTTGCATCATCATTTTTGTTTAATTGTAGATATTCTTTCTTCTTTACTATCATCTCTGACCCATTGGTTGTTCAGGATGGTTTTATTTAATTTTTCTGAATCAATGAAATATTTGGGGTTTCTTGTACAATAGATTTCCAATTAAATTGTGCTGTGGTGAGATAATATGCTCTAGATAATTTCAATTCATTTGCATTTGCTTGAGCTAGTATGTGATCTATTTTAGAGAATAATCCATGTGCAACTGAAAAGAATGTGTATTATCATGTTGTGGTTTGGAACACTCTAAGCATCTACTAAATTCATTTTTTCATAGGTTTGGTTGAATTCTGATATTTCTTTCCAAATTTTTTGTCCAGTTTATGTATCTTTTTGTGAAACAGGAGTATTAAGGTCTGCCATTACATTTCTGTTAGTGTCAATTTGATTTTTCATGTCCATTAATATTTGTTTTATGTAATTGGCTACGATTTTATTTGGTGCATATAAATTTATTATTCTCTTCTCTTCTTGTAGCTTTCCCTTAACAAGTACATAGTGAGCTTTTTTATATCTTTTGCTCATTCTTGGTTTGAAGTTTGTATTGTCTGCAAATATAATAGTTACCCCTCTTTTTTCTGAGTTCCTTTTGCATTGAGTATTTTTTTACATTCTTTGACTTTTGGTCTATAAATTTCCTTTGAGTTAAATGTGTGAAATTCTGTATCATCATTTTTTTTGTTATTAAAGTAAAATTTGAAAAAAAGTCTTTCTTGCATACAGCATATAGTTGGATCTTGTTTCTTGATCAATTCTGCCAGACTGTTTGTTTTGATTAATGAATTGAGGCAATTTCCATTGATGTTTTTAAAAGGTATATATTGGATTATCTTTGTTATATTATTTTCCTGCTGTTGGTTTCCTGATTTTGTCCTCTGTTTGCTTGCCCTGGCTGATGGTTTCTTTCTGTTGTTGTTTTTGAAATTATGGTCATTTTTATCTCCATGTACAGTAGCTTTCAGTACACTTTCTATAGTTATTTTGGTGATCATGAATTCTTTTAGTTTCTCTTTGTCATGAAAGTCTCTTAATTCTCCATTAAATTTGAAAAGTAGTTTTGCAGGATACAGCAAGCTGAGTTGGTAGTTATATTCTTTCTGGATTTGAAATATTTCACTCCATGCTTTTCTTCACTTGAGGTTATGTTTTGAAAAATCTGTCTTGATTATGATTGTTTTTCCTTTATAGGAGATTTTTTAATTTCCCCTTAAAGCTTTTAATATTCAGTTTTTATGCCAAATTTCTGATATCTTCATTATTATACACCTTGGTAAATATTTACTTTGATCATGGCTAATTGGATTTCTATATGCCTCAGTCATGTATATATGTCAGATTCTTTTTTCCATACTAGGGGAGTTTTTTGCTATTAAGTCTGCAGAGAGACTTTTTTGTCATTTGTTCTGACATCTGCTTTTTCTTTGATGCCAATCAATCTTATATACTTCTTTGCTTCATCTTGTGGTTATTGCACTTTTTTTCCTGATCTCTTGTTATTTTTAAGAAATCTTTCCTTTAGTGATCACTAGCCACAATCCACTCCTGCAGGCATGATAGTCTGTCTTGAGTATTGCTCATGTGGTTTTGCAAACTTTCAATGGAATGTTTAATTTCCTGAATATCTGTTTGAATCTGTTTCATGCATTCCATTTCTTTCCTACTTTGGGCTTTGATTAGTCTAAGCCTCTCTACTTCTTTATGTATGTCTACCCTAGTTTTACTGTTCCAGCCATTCATTGTGGTCTTTTTTTTATATTGAGAGTCTTTCTGATATTATTTCCTTTATAGCTTCATCAATTTGTTTCTTTATTTAAGTTGCTATCATTTTAGAAATTTCAGGTTTGTGTTTTCCATTTTCCTCTATCTTATCTCCTTGTCTTGTTTTGAGTATGCTAGAGGTCTAGATTTGCATTTTGTTTCTGTGTTATCATTTACTAATTTTTAAATTTTATTTTGTTTTCTGTGTTTGATCATTCCAATTTTCTGTAGAATTGTTTTGTCATAAATGGATATTGAACTTTGTCAAATGGTTTTTCTGCATTTATTGATATATTTATGTTGTTTTTGTGCTTATCTCTCATAATATGGTGAACATATTTATTGTTTTACATATGTTGAATTATACCTGAATCCCTGTGATGAATCCTACTTGGTCTTGGTGTATAATTTTCTTGATGATTAGATTTGTTTTAGATATAGCTTATTTGTTTTAGATAGTATCTTTCTGAGGATTTTTGAAGCAATTTTCATTAGGGAAGTTAGCCATAATTTTAGTTTTTGGTTACATGTTTCTGTTGTTTTGGTGCCAGGGCAATATTTGTTTCTAAGAATATGTTTGGGAGTATTGCTTTCATTTTAATTTCATTAAAAAAGTTTGAAGGGAACTGACATTAGATGTTTTATAAATTTCTTGTAGAATTCAGCAATTGTTCTATCAGGAACTTGGCTTGTCTTTATTAATAGACTTTGAATTACATCTTCAATTTCACTGAGTGATATTGAATTATTTAGAATCTTTTTGTTTTGTGGTACCAGGGATCAAACTCATAACCTTGTGCTTGCCAGGCAAGCGCTTATGCCACTGAGCTAAATCCCCGGCCCAAAGTGAAATAGACTATTTAGAATCTTTATACATTCCTGATTTAGCTTCATAATTCATATTTATCTGGGAATCTATTAAATGTTAAAACATCAAATATTAGTATTAAATATTAAAACAGAAACACTAAATCTGCAGAAAGATAGAATAGATAGAAATCTTGAAGGCACTAGTGTAGGCAAAGACTTTGAGAAAAAACAGCCCAGTGACACAGTAAATATCACAAAGAATCAACAAGTAAGATCACTTTCTATTTAAAGGTATTTGGTATTGCAGAAGAAACCAACAACAGAATGAAGAGATAACCCATAAAGTGGGTAAAAATTTGGCAGCTTTCTTCAGACAAAGAACTAATGTCTAAAATATATGAAGAACTCCAAAAAATCAGTCCCTCTAAATTTAAAGACCCAATAAAAAATGGGCCTCTGAAGTGATGCCTTTCCAGATCCAGAATAACAAACCGTAGATAAATATATGACAAAATGTTGAAAATTACTGGTTATTCAAGTGATACAAGTTAAAACAACAGTGAGATTTTATCTCCTTCCCCAAAAAAGTACTGTCATCAAGAAATCAATGAATAACAAATTTTGATGAGGTTGCCGCACAAAAGGAAACCTTCTGCAATGGTGGTGTGAGTTTAGACTGGTGCAAGTATGGCACAACTCTGTGTGGATATTATGCAAAAATCTAAAACTAGAAGTTCCATTTGACCTATCAATTCACCTTGTTGGTATCTTCCCAAAATAATTAAAAGCATCAAATTACAGGTTATATGCACACCCACATTTATCGAAGCAGTTTATTGTAACTAAATCTTAGGAACAGTACCAATACCTGTTAACCAGTGAATAGATAAAGAAGATGTGGGGTTTTTATACAATGGAGTACTACTCAATGATTAAGAAGAATAAACTTGAGACATTTCTTGGTAAATGGATGGACCTTGAGACCATACTCTGACCTGAAATAAATCATATACACAATGTAAATATCCCATGTTTTCACTGATATGGAAAAACATGTTTAAAGACCTAAATGTATAATGGGCATTGTAAAATAGGCAGAATATGTTCAATTGGAAAGGGATTATAAAGGGGATAAAGGGAGAAAGGAAGAAAGAGAAAAGAAAAAAACAAATAGAAGAAAAAAATGGAAAAAAATCTTTTGAAATAAGAAAGAGAAGAGAGATTAAAGGAGGGTGGAGAAAAGGGACAAAGATGAATCAAGATCTATTATGTGCAGATACAACTTTCATAAGATGAATGTTATTATTTTAAGTATGTAAGATATATTAGTAAAATTAATTTTAAGGGGAAAGGAGAAAAGAAAAATTTAGAAATTTATATGTATATTTGTATACATATCTAATATGTATGTGTATATATATACATATATATACATATGTATATATATATATATATATATATATATATGAAAGTCAACTATACTAACAATTTCTATTAGTCCATTGAAAATAACAGTTTGTATTTTCATTGTTTGATTATTTTTATGCCTAAATCTTGTAATCTGAAGAACTAATTTCAAGATAACAATATGCAGTATATTAACCAGTGTTAATTTTCTATTATTTATTTTGAAATTCTGTATCATTTTTAGTTTTAAAATAAAAACAAAACAAAAATAAATAAATAAAGTTCAAGAAAGAGACACTGAGAATGATGGCATTTGAAAGATGGCAGAATGGCTTTCACACTAAGTAGAAAGTTAGTAAAGAAAGCTGATCCATAGATAAAGTCAAACCAATAGACAATACAATAAAAGTAAATGGTACTGCTTTGGCAACTCAGAGAACCCCAGCCCCATACTCAGTCTGTTAGGAGCTACCTTATTAGGGTGTCAAAACATTTGAAGGACAAGCTACTGCCCCAGAGATGAGATTCTTTACAATGAGTCTTTGATTTATGAAACAGTTCTGCTCCAGAAAAATTGTTCCTAAGTCATTTTGTTTTATTATCCAACATAGTGAGTCTTATATAGTCTACCTATGATAGTTTGCAACTTGATTGCTCATAAATTGGGAAATTTCTGTATCCAGTTTGTGTTGACCAACCTTGCATACATATCCCCCTCTCCAAACATTGGGTAAAGCAGCATTCCTTTATTTTTGTTCCAGCACACACCATATATATGATAAACTTCTGACCACCAAATAACACTCAGGCCAGAGAGAATTTATAGGCAAACGGAATCCTACCAGAGTTGAAATAACTCATGAGCCTACCTATCCAGACAGTGTATTCATTGCAGTGCAGACTTATAGGCCTAATATTCTGTAACAGTCTAAATAGAGCTTTTGCTCAGAGGGCCTGCCAAGTCATAAGCAAGCACAACCAGATTTGTTGGCACCAGTTTTGATGCACAAATTTCAGCTGAGTCACAGGCAGTGCATATAAACAACCTAACACAAGTCCTGCATGTCTCTTGGGCTGTGGAATCACAGGTACTTCCCCCAAATAGAGATCAAGCCACAGATCAAATTGGCTCTATTCATTCTGTATGTTCCAGCATGTCATTCTAGAACATATACCCAGCTCTGGAAAACACAAGATTGGGGTCACCTGCAACAAGACTACAAAGAGTAACTGTGGAGACTCATAGAATCTGTGACATAGCAATCAAGTAAGGAGTTGTAGATACTGACCTCCCTTGAAAAACCTCTACTGATGTTCACTGAGTGGTAGGAACACCCTTTCAGACCTCAAGTGCACAACAGTGTCTGCATAAACCAGTGAATGGGTAAACACAACATGAATTAAGTAAAGGTTTCAAAGAGTGACTATCTGGTCATGTGCTAGTGACTGCCATCTTGAAGGCTTCCTGGTGAAATGATTACATGTGACTCACATATACATTCTCTTATTGTATTGTTTTCACTGATTATCTGTCCAATATCTTCTGGTAATGGATTTTTTGTATTGTACCATTTTGTTTGGTTTGGTACTGTTTGTTTGGTTTTTGTTTTTTAATGATCTATTATTTGTTGTTTTGCTTGTTTATTTATTTTATTTAAAGAGAAAAGCATGTAAAGGGTAGAGATAATAGAATTTCAAAAAAAGATAAACAATAAGAAATCACTAGTTGATAAATTACATATTGTCCTCTTAGAAATAGTTGCTCAAGTTACAAAAATGAAGGACACAAAATAGGTATTCAAACAGTGCGAGTGTAAACAGCTATGCATGCATGAATCTCTGCATGTGTTTCTATACTTTCTGTATTTGAGGGAAAAACAAAACTTAGCAAGACAAAACTAAACAAATTCCTATAAAAACATGAAACCAAAAAGTCATATAAAAGCACAGTACAATGTGATCTACAATGATTGCTATGTTGTTTCTTATTATCTTCAATAAAATTGTCTGTATCATCAGGCATAAATGAATATAGCAGTATAATTGAATATAGCAGTACATAACAATATTAGTAAAAACAAAACATTATAGACAAGGTAAAAGTTCAAAGGTAGGTAATAATCAAACCACAGTGGATATTCTAGTGAATCTTTTCATCTTAAGTGCAGTTGCCTATAATCTCAGACTTGATACTATCAATCATAACAGATTTCAATAAAATCTATCAATACAAAACAGAGATCTAACAAACCAGATTCAATTACGATCAGTCTTGGTAAAATAGTGTAGGTTTTATAGAGCTCTAGATTAACTTAGTAGGAAATTAAGGATGATTACTGTACTATATCCTGTGATTTTTGGGATTAATGTCTGTGTCCTCAAATCTAGTACAGGTAGAATGACTGGAACAGAATACAATACATCTAAGCAGAGTAGTGTGAGTAATGTGGGTTTTAAATCCTGGTGCACTATTAACAATATAGTGTGTCAAGGCCATCTATGTTAGAGATTCTAGCCATCCTTCTCTGCCTTATTTCTTCCATGCTGTTTTTCTGCCTTTGTTTGTCTAGTTTTCTCTTTCCTTCTGCTGCATGGCCCATTCATTGAGGGCTTTCTGCCACTGTTTCTAAAATACTGGTTATTTCTCTCTCTCTCGAATGTCCTTCAGTATTCTCTGTAGGATTGGACTGGTGGTCACACACTCCCCCAGGTCCTCTTTATCATGGAAGCATCTTGTTTCTCCATTAATTTCTAGTGACAGTTTTGCAGGCTACATCAATCTGGGCTGGAGGTTATTTTCTTTCAGGGCTTGAGACACCTCACTCCAAGCTTTCTTGATCTCATGATTTGTATTGAGAAGTCAGCCGTGATTCTGATGGGCTTACCTTTATAGTTAATCTGTTTCTTTTCTCTGATGGCTTTTAATATTCTGTTTTTATATTGAATTTCTGGTATCTTGATTATTATATGTCTGGTTGCAGATCTGTTTTGGTTGTATGTGGTTGGAGTTCTGTATGCCTCACATAACCAAATGTCATTTTCTTTTCCCATGCTTGGGAAGTTTTCCTCAATTATTTCCTTAAATAAACTTTAAGTAATTCATCTGTATGTATTCATCTGTATGTATTCATCTGTATGTATTCCTGCTTCTTCATTCACATTTTTTATTCTGAAATTGTAGATTCTCTTGTCATCTTCTAGCCTTTGTATTTTTACAGCCCATTTCTTTGTTATTTTTAAGTGATCTTTCCTTTCAGAAGCACACTTTGCAAACTTGTCTTCAAGTTTTGATAGTCTACCCTTAGTTTCTTTCAAGGAGTTTTGTCAGCTTTCAATGGAGTTTTTAATTTCCTGGTAGTCTCTTTGAATCTGCTTCA
This sequence comes from Hydrochoerus hydrochaeris, assembly GCA_004027455.1. Lineage (NCBI taxonomy): Eukaryota > Metazoa > Chordata > Mammalia > Rodentia > Hydrochaeridae > Hydrochoerus > Hydrochoerus hydrochaeris. The sequence continues at coordinate 334,896 of PVLA01000052.1, forward strand.
TGTATTCTATATTTTCTTTATATTCTTTATTGAATGTTTCTCTCCTTTTTTTGTGTTCCTCCCTTCTTCCATCTGTATCTTCCTCAGAGATGCTTCCTGAGAGCATTTTTTTTATTACTCTACTCATATCTTGCTTTACCTGATATATTTCAGTTTTGAGCTTGTCTACAAGGTTCTGAAGATATTTCTTAAAGTCCATTGAAGCCATGTCTGATGTTGCGTGTTGGCCACCCTCAGTCTCCCTTGTTTTTCCCTCTCCTAGATCAGGACTCTCAGGGTTCTGCGCTAGGGGCCTCCTCCTGCCTCTCTGTCCTGTCATAGTCCCAGCTTCCTCCACAGTGCAGGCCAGCCCTCTTCCCTGTGGGCCATGTTTCCTCTGAAGCACGCTGGTGAGGGACCTCTCCCCTCTCCTGACTTCTCTTGTCACTGAGGTGTAAGCAGTGGCTGCGTATGCCTGCCCCTCCCCACCAGGCCAGGCAAACATCAGGGGCCTTCACCCAGTTAGTGCTTGCTAGTCCCAGCTAATCTATTTTGGGCAGCTCATTTGGTCCATGTCAGGGGTGTAGCCCAGTCCAAGAAAATCCCATGAATCTGCTCTGAGGAGGGAGGAACCAACTGAAGTCACTGTTGCTCCCAGTTCAGGCTCCTCTTGCCCGATTCCAACATGTTGCCCATTTGGTTTCAACTTTCCCGTGGGGGAGTCTCATTCCCAGCACTGACTGTGGATTAATGAAGGTCCCTTTGCTGGCTCCGCTCTCCATTGGGCTCCCCAACCCCTAACTTCAGCGTTGCTGTGCTTCCTGTGAGTGGTGGTGGAAACGAGTTTGGGCGGGTCTGCCGACTGGCAGGGATTTTAGGCTGTTGCAAACTTGGTGGGTCACTGTGAATGTAATTTTTATCTGTTTCAGTTGTAGTCTCAATGTATTTGACAAGCTTTTTTATGTTTTAATTTCTTCCTGTGTCAAGAGGATCCATCTGCCTCTGTATGGGTCTCTCCAGGTCATTTTATTCTGGCATATGAGTTGTTTCTCCTGGGAGGCTTTGTATTTTGTTGCTCACTGATAGGCCATCTTGTCTACTCTCTGGTTGTTTATTTTGTTATGTTGTATTTGCTGTCTAGATGCTCTCACTCTTCTTTTCTGGATATCTATTTTCTTTTTTTAAAATTTTATTTAAAGAGGGAGGAAGCAAAACAAAAAAAGGGTAAAAATAATACAGAATTTCAAAAAAAATAAACAGTAAGAAATCACTATTTGATACATTACATATTGTCTTCTTGGATATAGTCATTCAAGTTACAAAATTAAAGCATACAAAGTGGACATTCAAACAGTGAGTCTGCAAACAGTTCTGTTCACTGATCCAACAAAAACTTAGTAACATGGTTATCAATCCTACACGCTTAAGTATACATACAGTTATCTCTTTTAGAGCACTTTCTTTTCCTCCTCTTGCTTTTTTTAAAAAATTGTTTTATTTAAAGAAAAAATTTTGAAATGAAAAGAGGGTAGAAACAAAACAAAATCTCAAAAACAAAACAAAACAAAAAAATAGTAACCAGTAAAAATCACTAGTTGATAATTATATACTTTCCTCTTAGATGCAGTTGTTCAAGTTACAAAACTAAAGTCCACAAAGTGGACATCCAAACAGTGAGACTGCAGTCAATTTTGCTCATCCATCGAACTAAAACTTTAGCAACATGGTTATTAATTCCACACACTCAAACATACATGCAGTAATATCCTTTAGAATATTCTCTTTTCCTTTTTTTTCCTTTACAATAACTATAATCCATTCTTGTAAACTACTTAGAAGTTCTACACATGTACAGGTCGCTACAGATATACCTAGCCTTTCTGTATTAGAGGGAGAAACAAATCAAAACAAGTCAGCAATACAAATTCCTAGAGAAACACAAAATGAAAAGAACATACAAAAACACAACATTAGGTGATCTACGGTAGTCACTATGATGTTTCCAGTTATTTTCAATAAAATTGACTATATCATCAAATATAATATAAACTTAGCATTGCTTTACATTATTAATAAAATCTAAACATTGGAGACATTATAGGACCTCAGAGGCAGATAACAATCAAACCAGAATGGGTATCCTAGTGAATCCGGTCATCTTCAGAGTAGTTGCCCCTACTCTCAGGCTCGACACTCTCAAGCATACCAGATTCAAATAAAATCAGTCAAGATAAAACAGTGATATAACCAATCTTCTGTGTTTTATCTCTGCCATGCCATTTTTCTGGCATTGTTTGTTTACTTTTCTCCTTCATTCCACTGTCTGCCCTTTTCTTTGAGGCCTTTCTGCCATTATTCCTGGAACTCTGGTGGTTTTCTTCTCTCTCTAGAATGTCCTTCAGTATTTTTGCAGGGTTGGATTGGTGGTCACAAACTGCCCCAGTTCCTCTTAGTCTCTCCATTAATTTTGAGAGACAGTTTTGCAGGGTACATCATTCTGGGTTGCAGGTTATTTTCTTCCAGGGCTTGGAATATTTTGTTCCAAGCTCTTCATGATTTGATGGTTTTCATTGAGAAGTCTGCTGTGATTTTGATGAGTTTTCCTTTATAGGTAATCTGTTTCTTTTCTCTGACTGCTCTTAATATTCTGTTCTTGTGATGGATTTCTGGGATCCTGATTATTATATGTTTGGGCATAGATTTGTTTGGGTTGTAGCTGGCTGGAGTTCTATATGCCTCATTTATCTGAATTTCACTTCCGTTGCCTATGTTTGGGAAGTTTTCCTTAATTATTTCTGTGAATAGACTTTTTATTTCATTGGTATTTGTTGCTGCATCTTCATTCACATGTTTTATTGTTAGGTTATAAATTCTCTTGTCATCTTCTAGCCTTTGTATCATTGTTTCCTGGTTCCTTGTTATTTTTAAGAGATCCTTCCTTTCATGATCATACTTTACAAACCTATCTTCAAGTTTTGAAAGTTTGTCTTTAGTTTCTGTTAAAAGGTTTTGCCAGGTTTCAATGGAGTTTTTAATTTCCTGATATTCTCTTTGAATCTGTTTCATATATCCTAGGTTTTGTTTATATTCTTCATCAAAGGCTTCTCTCCTTTCTCTGGGTTCCTCTATTCTTTCATTTGTATCTACTAGTGGATTACCCAGGACATCTTTTATTAGTCTTCTTATATCTTGCTTCACCTGAGTTAGAATTTCAGATTTAAATTCGACAGTGAGGTCATGGATGTATTTCTTTATTTCCGATGAGGCTGTCTCTGACATTACAGGTTTGCTGCTCTCAACTTCCTCTGCATTTACCTCTGTTGAACTCACTTTCCCAGTTTCCCTAGTTGGGGTCCTTTTGCTCTTTCTCTGTCTTGTTATGTTTTCGGCCCCCTTAGAAGGGTGGGTGGTGGAGGTCTCTGGGCTTTTCATTTTGCTTACAGTTTTTTTGCACCGCACTTGCTATCGAAGTATCACCCCTCAGTCTGTAGCGGATCTGTGAGTTGCAAGCTGAGAGCTGGCTCTTCCCCCTATGCCAGTCAACCAGTTTATGCTTCAACAAGTTTGTGTGTTCCCTGGGGATGCCACTGGCCCAGAAAAGTCTCATGCCTGGCTTTTGGGTTTCAACCAGGGCTGTGGCTCTGCCTGAGCAGATACCACCAATCTGCTTTGGATCAGGAGTCATCAGCAGATGCTGCCTAGTGCCCCAATTCAAGCTGGCCCTGCCCAACTCCAAAATTTGGCCCAGCCAGTCCTCCCGGTTTGGGGATTCCAGTTCCCATCACTCACCAAAGTTCGTGCAGCTCGACTGGCTGTTTCTACTCCCTGTCTCAGGGCCTCCTCCAGATGAGAATCTGGAGCTCACCAACCCCTGCTGTCGGCAGGGCCATGACCTCAGCTCGATTGTAAGTCACCTGACTTTAAGACATTCCGGTACAGCGATCGGGGCTTGCCCAGCTCCTGCCCTCTGTCCATGCTTCTTTTCCTTCTTTCTTTCTTCTTTTTTTTTGTTTTGTTTTTCTTTTTCCTCAGTTTCTTTCTGGGTCATGAGAATTCCTCTCCTTTTGTCTGGCTTTCTCCATATTGCCAGATTCCAGCATCTGAGTTGTTTTTATTTTTTTTTTCCTCAGAGAAGCTCTCTTATCGTGCCACCACTCAGTCGGCCATCTTGCTATCTCTTCAATATTAGACTTCTTATACACCAGGCTCTACTTCTAGAAGGACCAGCCATTCAAATAAAGACATGTTCTTCCTTAAATCCTGTCACCATTGTGATGCTTGCAGGTGTCCAAGGATCCTTTGCAGCCCTCAGTAAGAAGAAATCACAGAAACTAGCAGTGTGTTCAGCTCCAGGCTCTCAGCACCAAACTCACCAGCACTTCTGCACCAGGGTAGGGAAACTGGATATCTAGTTTCTTTACCTCAGGATCACCCAGAGGGTCTATTTCTTCATTTTTCTTTGGAAAGAATAACACTACATCATGTTGATTCTAATTTTCAATTTTTTTCTTTCAGTCACACCTGCCATCTTCTGTAATAACCCATGATCGTCTCTGTATTATTACTTTTTCTTTCCTGGATCATATATAATCTTCTGTTCTATCCATTTTCTTCTTTTTTTCTATTGCTATTTTTAATATTTTCTTCTAGTTGATAGATTTTGGTGTTCTATCACCCATTTTCTTGTGTCTTCTTGTTTTATGTTACTTTGTGTTATTCATTATGTTGGAACCTCTCTGTCTCTGTCTCTCTCTGTTTGCTTTCCATTATTTTCTTGCTCTCTCTCAATTAAAAACTTCAATGTAGAAAATAAATTGAAAGAAGCAAGAAAGAAGGAAAGAAAGAAAGAAAACAATAAAAAGGAGGAAAATTCCTTTTAATGTTCAAAATATCACAGCAGCAAATTCAAGGGGCACTGAAGAGGAATAAAGTAAAAGTCATACAACAAACATATCTGAAATGGTAGCAGTTGGAAGTAGCTACAGAGGTGAATAAGATACTAGGTGAGTTCAAAGTAGAGATAACAGCAGAGATGATGATCATACTAATAAAAAAGTATAATGATTCCAAAGAAGATACTGATCCAAAAAGAGAGGAGTTAAAGAAGGATTTGCAAACTATGAATATCTTGAATATAATAGAGCAGAAATCCATAAAACACTCTCATACAGAAATCCAGGGACTAAAAACTCTAAACAGCAAAATCAAGCAATGTAAATATAGAATATCAGAACCGGTACAAGGGCTGTTTGTCAAGATTAACTAATGAGACATACCTTAAAATAGCAAGGGACCATGGGAAATATATCCAGCAAATTCTAGATAATACACAGGAGATCAATCTAAGATTAATTGAAATCAATACAAAATAAAAAGCAAAAAGAGCATTAAAAACTATTCATAGAAGTATTAGCAGAAAACTTTCCAATTATGGAAAAAGAATGTCTGTTGTGCAAATAAGTGAAGCAAATCAACCCCCAACTAGCCATGTTCATAAAAGAAGTACAGCAAAGAATGTAATAGATTCCAGAAAATCAACAAAAGAACAAAATCTTAAAAGCTATTAGAGAAAAACAAAACACAGGAAACAAGTCACCTATAAAAGAAACCCCATGAGAATCACTACAGGCTTCTCAACTTTAACCCTAAAGTGAAGGAGTTCTTGGACTGAATTCTATCAAGCCAAAATGAAAATAATATTCAAACCCAGACAAATGTATTCAGCAAAATTATCTTTTAAACTTGTTAGAAAAATAAGATATTTTTATAATAAAGAGCAACTAAAAAATGCATACCCACAAAAGCAGCATTTCAAATAATTTTTGAAGATAACCTAGAAAAAGCAAGGAAGAATCATTGCCAAAATACCCAAAAGAATAAGTCCATTAAGGAAGGTGAGCAACTAAATAGACAAGATAATATAGTAAATGTACTATAATAATTTGATGACAATGATTTCTGTACCTATTAATTGCAACCATCAAATTGAATGGTCTCTAACAGTCAAAAGACATGGATTAGCAGAATGGACAAATGAACAAAATCCAATCATAGGCTGTATACAAGAAACACATGACCCAGAAAAAAATGTGAGGAATAAATGTCAAAGAACAGAAAACAGCACTCTATGTAATGGGAACCTAGGAAAAAATGGAGTATTCTAAATTCACAGTTAATTTCAACCCAAGACTAATCAGAAGAGACAAAGTTCACTAAATACTGATTAGGGAAAAAATTCAACAGGAACAGGAAACTACTGTGCATATATATGCACTAAATACTGGTGCAACAAATGTCATAAACCCTAATGAACATGAAAAATCAGCACTAATCTAATTGTGATGGGGTACCTCAATACCTCACAGTCATAAATGAATCAAACAAGAAAATACAAACAAACAAACAAACAAAAATCCCAATTGAAACAAATTTTGGGGCAAAAGGCTTAGTAGATATCTGTAGAATGTTCCACCCTAAAACAAAATGAAATACACAGTTGTCTCATCAGCACATGGGATTTTCTCTAAATAGAATAAATGCAGTGGAATCAAAGCATCTTAAACTAGAAATAAAAGGCAAAAAACACCATGTAAACTATCTGAAACATACTCTTGAATAATCAATGGATCACAGAAAAAAAATGGAAGAAATTAGAATGTTTTTACAATCAAACCATAATGTCAGTATCAAATACGGGAACTTAAGAGATACAATGAAAGCAGTCCTAAAAGGAAGTATATAACAGTAAATTCTCACATTGGGAAAAAAAGTAGATGAAATACATTAATGACACATGTCAAGTTTTCTGAAAGACAAAAGCTATCCAAACCCAAAGTTTGAATGAGAAAGCATAAAAATGCCTTTTCCATCATATTCATATTTTTTTTTGTCTTTTTGAGTTCAGGCTGGCCTTGAGCTCACTTTGTAGCCCAGGCTGGTCTTGAACTCACAACAATCCACCTGCCTCAGCCTCCTGAGTGCTGGGGTTACAGGCGTGAGCCACCATGCTTGGTTTGAAGTTTATATTTGTAATCCCATGGAAAAGTTATTGGAATTCTAGCAAGTTATTTCCAATCTACTACTACTGTGCAACCCATGGTGAAAACAAAGACACTAACACATAATTATGTGTATGGGTAAGCAAGGGGTCCTGAGACCAGCCCCTATGAAGGTTCAATGGAACAAAGGCCTTGACTAAAGGACTAACTTATATTTTCTTAATTTGTGAAGAAGGGAGTGGCTAGAGTATGAGTGACTGTGAGAATAATGTGAATTATATGTTAGTGTGAGCTGGGCTAGCAAAGAGGCCAGAAATCACCTCTGCAATATGCAGAAAGAAGGATTCACAGAAAGACCAATGTGCATAACAAAATTGAGTTAACATTTAATGTTTTAGAGTCTGATGCTTCAGTTTCTGATGTGCAAACTTTTCTGTCTTGGGAAATCATAACCTTTTATTTTAAGGCTCAATTCCAGTTGACAGCCTTGGAGAAGTGGCTTTGTTATCTCATCCTGTTCAACCATATTTTGGGAGACACTGGAGTGGGAAAATATTGACTGTCACCTAGTTTCTAACATTATGCATCAGCACCTCAACTAGCCCTATTTTATTTACATTGCTTAGAGCCCATTGAAATGAAAAGGAAAAATTTAGCTAGCTGTGTACATATCAGTATATGGAGATATGGCTAGGTTTTTGTCAAAGTAGAGATATTTGCTCTTTATTCAAGGAGTATCATCCGACAAGTCCTCCAAAGGATGGAAGTTATAAGAATAGAGGATGAAATAATGCAATTCAGGATAAAGAAACTCAATACAGAGAATAAATGAGTCAGAGTTATTTCTTTGAAATATTAAACAAAATAGCCAACCTCTTATCCAATCTTATCAAAACAAGAAAATAAAAGACCCAAATTCATGCAATAAAGAATGATAAGGGTAAAATTAAAATGGCTTCCACAGAAATCCAGCTATATCATCCATAAGTATTTTAAGAATCTGACTTTAATGAAATGGAAAACTCAGAAGAAATAGAGCTTCGTAGAGAAATGTGAATTATCAAAACTGCATAATGAAGATATAAAATTTTGAATAATCCTATATCAGTTAATAAAACTGAAGTGGCAACTATAATTGAAAAATTTACCAACCAAGAAAAGCCCAGGTCCAGACAAATTCACTGCTGAACTCCACAATATATTTTTTTTTAAATTTTATTTAAAGAGAAAAAAAGCAAAACAGATAAAAGGTTAGAAACAATACAGAATTTCAGAAAAAAATAAACAGTAAGAAATCACTAGTTGATAAATTACATATTGTTTTCTTAGACATAGTTGCTCAAGTTACAAAATTAAAGCATACAAAGTGGACATTCAAACAATGAGGCTGCAAACAGTTCTGGTTCAATGATCCAATAAAAACTTAGCAACATGGTTATCAATCCTGCACACTTAATGATAAATGCAGTTATACCCTTTAGAGCATTTTCTTTTCCTCCTTTTGCTTTTTAAGTCCATTATCTGTTTATTTATACCCTGTTTCAGGTTGCTCAGTACCTTACTGATCTGTTTTGTTGTTGTTATTTAATTTTTAATAACTGGTTATAATTCTGTTGCTTTGTTTTTGAGTTTCTCCTCTTCCATGCCCCATGGATCAGCTTTCATGGAGTTGGGAGTTTTTGGAGGTATTTTGTTACTTTGTTATCTATTTTTTGAAGGTAGCAAAATACAGTAGAACAAGACAGAACAAAGCCATCAGAGAGAGTGCAGTGAAATTGGCACAGAACCTCACAGCATATCACCAGGACAACAGCAATGGGCACAATAGCATATCCCATTCTGTTCACATTAGCTGTTCTTTCAATCAGGTAGAGCAAAATGAAAGGAAATACCAAACTTATAAAAATTGAATATTGAGCACAGCAGTACCATTAATCAGAACTGAACAAGAAAGTGATAAAAGTATTTGCATTCAGTGATGGTAGAAGGAAATCCTCCTTACTTGCCACACTGCATATGTTCATCATCCCAAGAGATACTCGGACCTCTGGCTTCCCCTTGCTAATGGGGGGGATGGATTGATGTTTGATTCTTAGCCAGTGCACTGGCAGGCCCACAGCCACTTACCAGAGCAGCAAGCTGGCTGCCTGTTCTCCCAGCACCCCAAGTTCCAACATGGTGCAGACCTCAGGAAACACCAATTGTACTTGGCCTGGAGTGGTGGCAGCATCTGAGGCCCCAGCCACTTACCAGGGCAGTGAGCTGGATGCCTGTTCTCCCAGCATTCCAACATGGTGAAGACCTGGTGAGCTGATGGTTCTCGCCCTGGAGTGGCCTCCACAAGATATTTAGTGAAAATCTAATGCCAATACTCCCGAAACCTTTTAATGAAATAAAAATGGAAACATTACTCTCAAAACTATTCCTGAAAGCATGCATTACCCTAGTACCCAAACCAGAAAAAGACTGAAGAGAAAAAAATACTGGCCAATACCTTTAATGAATTTAGATGCCAAATCCTTTATAAGATACTCACAGAGTACACTAAATCATGAAGACGACTGAACACAATGATCAAGTAGGATTCATTCCAGTAATACAGGGAGAGTTCAAATACGTAATTAAGTAAATGTAATACTCCACAATAACAGAAGCAAAGATAAAAACCATATTGTATTCTCAATAGACACAGAAAAGAGCATTTGAAAAACATCCAATATGTATTCATAATAAAACTGACAAATAATATTGGAATAGAAGTCTTCATCTCAAGCTGATAAAATCCACACATGACATACAGCAAGCAGATATGCCTGCTCCTGCCTGTCACTGCCACCAGAAAACCTTTCCTACAGGCACCCAGTGTGGACAGAGAGAGCCAGGAGATCTGCCTCTGCCTGCCGAGCCATCTCACCAGAAGACACCATCCTGTGGGCAGCCAGCACAGGCAGGGAGAACCAGAAGATCAGCCTCCACCTGTAGGTAGTTACCATGGAAGGCAGCCAGCAGGAGCAGGGATACACAGCCAGATAAGCTCTGTGTACCTGAATAAGCCACCATTGGAAGCCCTTTCTTCCTTTGCCATCACCCACTAGCTTAATCAGAAACACACACCCCTGTGTTCCTCCCCCCATCACCAGAATCCCAGTGTAGACACACCGGCTAAGAGAAGCAGCCCCACCTCCACACATTCCTGATTATCAGGGAAGACCTCTTGTAACTGCACAGGTCTGGAGATGCCTGCTCCATGCACTGCTAACTCCCTGTAAATATGGGGTTAGGAGAAACCAGGTGCCTGCCCCATCTCCTACACAGTGTAGGGGCAGCCATTGTGGGAAGTACCTGGTGCCTCACAACCACCTTTTTGGGAGGAATTCAGGAGAATGTCAAGACAAAGAGCAAAAGGCAATCTCAAGTCTCTATCCCTCACAGAACAAGCCTGGGAGATGCAGTCATGGAAGAAAATGGAAATCACACAATTGAAACCTCTGAGAGGATAGCAACTGAAGTAAGGAAACAACTTCATGACATTGTCAGAGCGGTCAAGTCAGAAATAATGTCTCAGGTAAATGAACAAATCACAAACATACTGAAAGAATTGCTCAGCAGGTCTAAAGAAGATATAAACAATAAAGACCATAGGAAAATGATGGAAACTTTGAATAAATGTAGAAAGGAATTACAATGCATGAAACTGGTTCAAAGAGAGATCCAAGAAATTAAAAATTCAATCAAAAGCTGGCAAAACCACTTGAAAGAAATGGAAGATAAACTTTCAAACCTTGAAGATAGGAATGCAGCTAGTGCTCATGAAAGAAAAGATCTCTTAAATATAATATGGAATAAAGAAATAATAACTCAACAGCTCCAACATGATGGAAAGAAGCATAGTTTAAGAGTGGTAGGTGTCAGTGAAGAAGTAAGAGTCAACACAAATGAAATTAAAAGGGTATTCACAGAAGTAATAGAAGAAAACTTCCAAAACATGGGAAAAAGATTTGTCATGCTGATAAGTGAGAAATTATAGAACTCCAACTAGCCATAATGAAAGTAAATCTACATCCAGACATATAATAATAAAGATCCCAGAAATTCAGCACAAGAACTGAGTAATAAAAGCTGTTAGAGAAAATAAACTGATTGCCTATAAAGAAAAACCAATCAGAATCACAGCAGACTTATCAACACAAACCATTGAGTCAAAAAGTCTTTGAAGTATTTCAAACCCTGAAAAAAAAACAACTTCTGACCCACATTGATCTACCTTGAAAAACAATCTTTCAAAATTGATGGAAAAATAAGATACTTCTATGATAAAGAACAACTGCAGGAATCCGTGACTACAAATCCAACTTTACAGAGAGTGCTAAAGGATATTCTAGAGAGAGATAAAACTGACCATGGTTCCAGGAACAGCTGCAGAGGAGGATCACCAAAAACAGGCAATTGAATGAAGGGAAAAAATGGAGGGCCAACAACAGCAGGGTAGCATGGCAGAGACAAACCACTGTATACTGTTCTAACCATGAATGTAGATGGCCTCAGGTCAGCAATAAAAAGAAGCACGTGGAGAGTGGATCAAGAAAAAAAATCCATCAATATACTGTATGTAAAATACACATTTAATTAGAAAGGAAATTAATTGACTAAAATTCAAAGGAGGGAAAGCAATTTTTCCATGTGAAAGGAGACTAAAAAAAGCAAGATTAACTTGCCTGTAAACCGCAGAAAGGATAAAAAAAAAGATGGCATTTTCATGCAGTGTAAAGCCACCCAGTTATAAAGGCTCCTGCAGCTAAATGTGCACAACTGGAAATCATGTTCATGGGCAAAACAGTTCAAATTCATATGTGTGGACCCTAGCATAAGAAGTAGGAGGAATTAATGGGATCCAAAAACAAAATAGTTGTTATATAAGTGATAGGGGAAAAAAAGTGATGGAGAAGAAACACCTAGGAGGGAAAGATGGTGACTACTGTTAATTTCTTATTGTCTGTTCTTGAACTCTTGTATTATTTTCATAATTTTGTTAGGCTTGGCTTTGTTCTGTCTTGTTTTGTTAGGTTTTACTCTGTGAAATGGTAGAGGCAGGTATTTTGAATATAATGGGAAACATTATGGTAATTATGGTTTCCTATTATATTGCTTTGAAGACTTATAATGCCTTCATTCGTTTAATTCTTTTTATTCTATTTTGTTTGATTTTAGCATGTGTGATGGTATGAACAACTATTTTGAAGAAAATAAGACATTATGGTAGTCTTTGCTGATTTTCTATCATCTTGTTTTGAAGTCTTATCATACTTTTGCTTGTCTATGTTGATTGTTGTGTTTTATCTGATTTTATTATATGTGATGGTATGAGCAAATTTTTGAGGAAAATGAGATATTATGGTAGTCATTGTTTATTTCTTGTTATCTGTTTTTGAAGCTCTGTAATGCTTTCATTCTTTTGAATGGTTTTATACTCTTTTGGTATATTTGATATTATTGTGTGTGAAGGTACATTCAACTATTTCAAAGAAAGCAAGAGACTTTATGGTAGCCACTGTTGATGTTCTGTTGTATGTTGTGAAGTGCTGCATTGCTTCCATTGTTCTGTTCTGATTTGCTTTGTTCTGTTTTGTTTTATTCTCTTTAAAATAATTTTCTTTTAAAAAAAGTGTAATGTTAACAAGCAAAAAAATCCATATATGACAAATCAACGACAAACATACTAAGTGGAGAATACCTGAAAACTTTCATTTTAAAGTATGGAACAAGACAATTATTTTCACTAGCACCATATGTATTCTATATGGTTTCCAAATTATTAGGCAGAGAAATTAAACAAGAGGAAAAATATAAAAGAAATGTTGATGTGAAAGGGAGAAGTTATATTACTGTTTGTACATGGATTGACCCTCTCCATAGAAGACACAAAAAACTCCACCACAAGACTCATAGAAATAATAACAAATTACATAGCAAAATGAATATAAAATCAATACTCAAATATCCATAACATTCCTATACACCAGTAACAGACTCATGAGAGTGAAATTAAGCAGCAATGTCTTTCACAGGAGCGTTAAGGAAAATAAAATGCTTAGGAATTAGTCTAAATAAAATGTGAAAGATCTCTACTATTAAAACTTCAGTATTCTGAAAAAAAGGAGATTGAATAAGATATCAGAAAATGGAAAGGTATCACCTATTCCCAGGTAGGCAGAATTAATACTTCTAAAATTGTAATGCAGACTTAATGCACTTTAATCAGAATGCTGATAGCATTTCTCAGTGATCTAGAGAAAACAATCTTAAAATTCATATGGAACCAAAGACCTAGAATAGAAAAAGAAATTGTGGAGAAGTTTATGGTTGAAGCATCACAATCCCTGAATTTAATTTATATTATAAAACTATAGTGATAAAACCACCATGGTATTATGCAAAAATGAGTCTTTAGAATCAATGGAATAGAGTAGTAGATGGGGAAACAAGTCTTGGTACACTTAGCTACATTATCTTTGAAAAAGGGACTAAAAACTTCTGCTGGAGGAAAGATAGACTTTAATAAATGGTGCTGGAAAAAGTGGGATGCCACATGCCAAAGACTGAACCTGGACTGATACCTACCATTGTATACTAAACTAAAATAAAAGTGGTGTGACTGCTGTACTCTCCTTGGTGTGGGTAGTTGGCACACTATATGAGGGAAGGAAGAAGTTGTGCTTTCCCTTTTTTTTCCCTTTTTGCTCTTTCCACTTTTGGTATCTACCTCATACAGCTACTGTGAACAGTTGTCCCTTAGTTATGCTACCCTACCTTGGAGCCACCGGATTATGGACTTAAACCTCCAAAAATTGTAAGCCAGATAACCCTTTCCTCCTTCATTTTGGGCATCAAGTATTTCATCCCAGCAATGAGAGAAAAATAACAAAGACACATGGTATGGAAATCCAGCCTTTGCTGGAACCCAAAGAGGGTCAGTCAGTGACAAAACAGATGCATATACCTCTGCAAGTTGACAATTCTTTTGGGACTACCCATTGATGATCTGACAGTGGGTATTGGTAAAGGTCAACGAGTTTTGATCTTTGACCTAAGGAAATAAAATATGTCCCTAAATCTTCTGAATCACAATTTAAAATTGAAAAATAATATATATTTGTTTTTTGTGGAGAGAGCTTATATTTTTTACATTTTAAAAATTTATTTAAAAAGAAGAGAAAAAAACAATACAGAAAAAAAGGGTAGCAACAATACAAAAATTCTAAGAGAAAGAAAGAAAAAGGAGAATGAGAAAAAGCCCCACTAAGAAATCAGTAATTTATAAATTATGTACTGTCATCTGAGATGTAGTTGTTCAAGTTACAAAGTTAAAGGGTACATAGTAAATATTCAAACAGTCAGACTACAAACAGTTCTGCTCAAAGATCCAACAAAGATTCAGCAATATGGTCATCTATTTTACACACACAAACATACATGCAGTTATATCCCTTAGAGAACTTCCTTTTCCTTTCTTTTTTAAAATAGCAATTACACATTTTGGTTTTATTACTCTTTTAGTTCTTATTTACTTTTTACACTAGAGACACAATATGATATTTATAAATATGATTCTTATTTATTTCACTAATGAGGACAGTCTCAAGTTGTCTCCATTTGCCTATGAAGGCCTCAAGATCATCCTTTTTTATAGCTGAGTGATATTCCATTGTATAAAAATGCCACATCGTTTTCATCCACTCTGCAGTTGATGAGCATCTTGGTTGTTTCTAGGATTTAGCTATCACAAATTGTGCAGCTATGAACATGGGTGCACGTATATCACTGTGATATGAACTTTTCAGTTCTTCAGGGAACATACCCAGGAGGGGGATAGCTGGATTGAATGGGGCTTCTAATCCTAGTCTTCTGAGAATTCTCCATATGGATTTCCATAATGGTTGCACCAGTCTACATTCCCACCAACAGTGGAGCAGTGTTCCTTTTTCCCCGCAGCCTCGCCAACATTTGTTATCAGTTGGTTTCTTGATGGCAGCTATTCTTTCCGGAGTAAGGTGGAATCTCAATGTTGTTTTAACTTGCATTTCTCAAATAACCAGTGATGGTGAACATTTCTTCATGTATTTATTTGCCATATGTATATCTTCATCTGAGAACTGTGTGTTCATCTCAGATGCCCACTTTTGGAGAGGGTCTTTGAATTTGGGGGGCTTGATGTTTTTCAATTCTTTATATATTCTGGACACAAGTCCTTTGAGTGGTTGCTGGTTAAGGTTTTTTCCCACTCTGTCGATTTTCTTTTCACTCTGTTGGTGATTTCCTTTGAAGTACAGAAACTTTTCAATGATGAGAGATCCCATTTGTTGATTCTTTGAAGTGTTTCCTGTGCAGTTTGCCTTTGGTTCATGAATTCTCTGCCTACCCCTATGTCTCCAAGACTTCTACCTACCTTGTCTTCCAGTAGATTTAGTGTTCCTGTTTTAATATTGAGGTCTTCAATCCATTTGGACTTTAGTTTTGTGCATGGTGATATGCATGGATCTAGTTTCAGTCTTCGGCATGTAGAGAGCCAATTTTTCCAACACCATTTTTTAAAGAGACTATCCTTCTTTTGGTGGACATATTTAGCCCCTTTGTAAAATATCAAGTGGCTGAGTGTCTTTGTAGTTGTGTTTTCATCTTCTAATCTGTTCCACTGATTCTCAGGTCTGTTTTTTTGCCAGTACCAAGCTGATTTTATCATTGTGGATTTATAGTACTATTTCAAGTCAGGGATTGAGATATCTCCTGCCTTGCTTTTTTTGCCTAGAATTGCCTTAGCTATTCTAGGTTTCTTCTGTTTCCAAATGAATTTTAGGAGTGTTTTCTCTAGATCTGTGAGGGATGTCAATGGTTTTTTGATTGGGATTGCGTTAAATCTGTATAACAGTTTTATGAGTATAGCCATTTTCACAATGTTGGTTCTTCCTAAGCAAGAGCAAGGAATGTCCTTCCATTTTCTAATATCCTCTTCAATCTCCTTTTTCAGTGTAGTATAATTTTCAGCATATAGGTCTTTTAGATTTTTAGTTAGGTTGATTCATAAGTATTGCATTTATTTGCATGTTATTGTAAAGGGCGATATTTCCATAATTTCTTTCTCAGTGAGTTTTTGTTTGTGTACAGTAATGTTACTGATTTTCGAGCACTGACTTTGTATCCAGCTACACTGCTGAACTTGTTTATTACCTCTAGCAG
The DNA here is from genome assembly GCA_004027455.1 of Hydrochoerus hydrochaeris. NCBI lineage: Eukaryota > Metazoa > Chordata > Mammalia > Rodentia > Hydrochaeridae > Hydrochoerus > Hydrochoerus hydrochaeris. The sequence goes on from PVLA01000052.1 coordinate 351,104, forward strand.
TCTTTTAATGAAGTTTTTTTGGGTCTTCTATATAGAGTATCATGTCATCTGCAAATAGTGATAATTTAACTTCTTCCTTTCCTATCTTTACTCCTTTCATTTCTCTCTCTTGTCACCCTGGCTAGTGTCTCCAGAACTATTTGGAAAAGGAGTGGTGATAGTGAACATCCTTGTCTTGTTCCTGATTTTAAAGTGAAAGCTTTCAGCTTATGTCCATTTAGTATAATGTTGGCTGTTGGTTTGTCATGGATGGCCTTTATAAGGTTGAGGTCGATACCGTGTATTCCTAGTTTTTGAAGGGTTTTTTATCATGAACATGTGTTTGACTTTGTCAAAAGCTTTTTCTGCATCTATTGAGATGATCATGTGTTTTTTTTTTTTTTGCTCTATTGATGTGGTATATTACATTTATTGATTTGCATATGTTAAACCATCCCTGCTTTCCCTCTTGGTCATGGTGTATAATCTTCTTGATGATTTGCTGCATTGTATTTGCCAATATTTTGTTGAGAATCTTTGCATCAATGTTCATTAGTGAGATTGGTCTGCAGTTCTCCTTTTTGTTTGGATCTTTCTCTGGTTTTGGTATCAGAGTTATACTTGCCTCCAGGAATGATTCACAGAGGATTGCTTTTTTCTCAATGGCATTGAAGAGTTTAAAAAGTAGTGGTATCAAATCCTCTCTAAACTTCTTGTAGAATTCAGCTGTGAATCCATCAGGACCTGGGCTTTTCTTTGTTGGTAAGTTTTTAATTTCATTTTCAATTTCAATAGCTGATATTGGTTTGTTCAAAATTGCTATATGTTCTTGGTTCAGCTTTGGTAGTTCATATGTTTCAAGAAGTCTGTCTATTTCCTCTGTGTTTTCCATTCTATGTGAGTAGAGATTTTTCAAAGTAGGTATTCATGATCTTTTGAATTTCCATGGGATCTGTATTAATTTCTCCTTTTTCAGTTCTTATTGCATGAATTTTGGTTTTTTCTTTCTTTCTCATGATAAGGTTAGCTAGGGCTTTGTCAATTTTGTTTATTCTCTCAAAAAAACCAGCTTTTTGATTCATTAGTTCTTTGTATTTTTTTTAGTTTCAATGCGTTGATTTCTGCTCTAATCTTTACAATTTCCTCTCATCTATGAGCTTTGGATTTAGCTTGCTCTTCTTTTTCTAGATGCTTGAGATGGAGCATTAGGCTGTTTATTTGTGCTCATTCTTTTTTCTTGATATGAGAGTTTATTGGTATATAGTTCCCTCTTAAGACTGCTTTCATTGCATTCCATGGATTACAGTATGTTGTTACTATATTTTCATTGAATTGTAGGTATTGTTTTATTTCTTCCTTAATTTCATCTGTAGCCCACTGGTTGTTCAGAAGTCTGTTACATTATTTCCATGTATTTATGCAGGTTTTACAATTTCTTTTGCCATTAATTTCCAATTTCAGTGCACTATGGTCAGATATTATGCATGGTATGATTTCAATACCTTTGCATTTACTTAAGATGGTTTTATAGGATAACATATGGTCTATTTTGGAGAATATCACATGTGCAGCTAAGAAGAATGTGTATTCTGATGTGGTTGGGTGGAACACTCTGTAAATGTCTACTAAGTCCAATTGCTCACAGGTATGATTCAGTTCTGTCATTACTTTGCTGACTTTTTGTCTAGTTGATCTATCTATCTCTTTGTGACAATTGGCTGTTAAGATCTCCTGTTATAATTGTGTTCTTGTGTATTTGGTTTTTCATGTCCATTAGTATCTGTCTTATAGTTGGGTGCTCCTGTATTTGGCGCATATATATTTATAATTGTTAGTTCTTCCTCTTGAATTTTACCACTAACAAGTATGTAATGACCTTTTCTATCTCTTTTAATCATTTTATGTTTGAAGTTCACATTGTCTGCACATAGAATAGCTACCCCTGCTTTTTTCTGGGTTTCTGTTACATGGAATACTCTTTTCTAGCCTTTGATTTTTAATCTGTGAGTTTCCTTTTGGGTCAGATATGTTTCTTGTATACAGCATATTGTGGGGTCCTGTTTCTTGATCCATTCTGTCAATCTATCTCTTTTTATAGGTGAATTGAGGCCATTTATATTTATGGGTATCACTGATATGTACTGGCTCGATTTTGCCATGTTATGTTCCAGTTGTTTCTTTCTGCTTTTCCTCTTATTTAATTGCTCATCCTACCTGGTGGTTTCTTTTTGTTGTTGTTTTGGGGATTGTGGTCATTTTTATCTCTGTCTAGTATGCCTTATAGTACTCTTTCTAGGGTTGGTTTGGTGGCATGAATTTCTTCAGTTGTTCTTTGTCATCGAAGTATCTTGTTTTTCCAATAAATTTGAATGAAAGCTTTGCTGCGTATGTCAGTCTGGATTGAAGGTTGTTTTCTTTGAGGGCTTGAAATATCTCACTGCAAGCTGGAGAGAGCTTCTTTATACTTCTCCTTTTTCTTTAAATGTTTGAGTTTTAGGGACTCATTGTCTCATTCTATTATTGCTTCATCTGTAGCATTATAAAGCATACCCATGAAATGTTTAACATGCCAGAATTGAAAGAAATCTAAGGATAACTGGAAATATAGGCAGGGCCATTATCAGTCTTAATTCATGAAGGCAATCCCATTAGAGAAAAAAATATGAGAATAAATGACATTTAATGTGTGTTACAGTTTATCTGGCTGTTAAACATTGGATATATATTTTAAATGAGCATCTATAGACATCTATTTAAGGTTAACCAAAGGATTAGGATGAGCTAGACTACTAGTCAAATTTTATCACCTTCTGAAACATGGGAATTGACACATATCAAAGGACAAAATTTGACATAGTTTTGGCACTCAAGGAAGGTGTTAATGATTTCTTGGGCCCGTGTATGTGTGAGATTATGGGAATGAATGTGACCTTAAGCACCATGGTAAAAAATTTGATAAGAATGAAGGACCTTTTTTAAAGAGGTAGAAAACACAACCAGAGTGTTATTGTTGCCCTCCAATAGGAGGTCAAGAAAATAAGAGTTAGTACCATTAAAAAGGTGTAGTTTGGGATCTAATCAATTTTTGCAGGTGTTTAAATATGTGGAAAAGAATTTCAGCATTACTATTATGAATAAGGGTGGTTTAAATTAGCTGTATGATCCTCATAACATAATCTGCATCAGTGACTATATTGAGGGATTGTTTAGTGCACTATCATTTGTTATCAGTCACGGTTGTCTTAGAAGTTGAATTCTTGCAGAATATTAAGAAATGGTTGTCTGGAAGTCACTAAGGTGATAAATTTATGTTTTGTATTTTTAAACACCTGTAAGAAAACAAGTAAAGGAGAAGTCAGATATTTGAGTTTAAAAAGTTAACCATCATAGATTATTTTAGCCTGGAATTCACTAGAGTGATGAAGTTTTATTTTAAGTTTATTTTCAAAGACCTGTACATTTTGGAGATATAAATATACTTAACACACCATAAAGCCAGTAATAATGAATGGTATAAACCAAGTTGAAACTGCCCAAAGAGGCAGCTTTGTCTTATGTCTTGGTATTGACCAATATAGGTGTTTCTGATAGTCACACAAATAAGCTAATGTCTAATACTGATCTCAAAAATGAGAGCTATAGCCTTTGTCTGAAGATATCTGTTACCTTGCAGAGGAAAGACAGGACCTGGGTAAAAGTGATTAATCAAAGTCTGGATTAACACCCACTAATCTTCCTTGAGCAACAAGAATTTTCAGAAGGAATAGCCTTGGTTGAACTAAACCTTCAAGCAATATTATGTATTTATTTCTATAAATTGCATCCTCCACAAGCCTGCTTTCAACATATTTGAATCTTCTAGTTTTATTGTATTTCTTTTTCTTCATCATGCAAAATCCCCTTACAATAAAAATATATCATTACACCTTTAGATCTCTTTATATTTTACTATCTGCCCTACATACTATATAGTCATTCTATAACAAATGTTATTGTGGCCATTTGGCTTTCTTTTTTTTTTTTTTTTTTTTTTTTTTTTTTTTTTTTTTTTTTTTTTTTTTTTTTTTTTTTTTTTTTTGCTTCTCTCCTTATGGTCATATAGAAAAACTCAGGTTGTGACAATGTAAATATTACAGACTGTCCACAAGCTACTGTTGGCTGTCTATAAATTAAGTGACCTTGTCTGTATTGAAGCAGCAGAGTAATAATTGAACTCTTTAACTGTAGTCTAAAAATTTATGAAGTACAAGAAATGTTTTAAGCATCACAGTTAAACAAAAATATCAACTTAATTTGAAAGCTAAAGATAAACTCATCAAGTAGCTAAGACTTGTAACAGTGGGCTCCTATAAATCTACGGAATGATATTTATGTGCAATAGCTTGTTCAGAAAGTTCCAGGAAGAAGTTTTTGTCCCCATCTTTGTTTTCCTAGTCTTAGAATGCTTGTTAATTATTTTTGGTTGCTTCCTGTGATAGTTTCTTCTGTAATATCCTATAGGGAAATTATGCATGCTCTGAGAGCAGCTTTCTTTTATATTTAGTAGGAAGTATTTATAGATCAATTGTTTATTTTGTCTTATACATGAGGTTATTTAATAATTACAAATGTCTGGTTTACTTTCTGGTTCTTAAAATAAATCTCAGTTGTTCTATATCCTCTTCATGGACATAGTATGTAGGTAAAGCAGATCACCCAAAGATTTCATGGGATGCATCTCACTCTTTCCCAGGGCTCATTACCCACAATGACAGGATTGTGACCCACAGTTTGTGATCCAGTGGTTGTGAAAGAAATGAATATACTTGTTTAGATCCAATTTTCACTCCAGAGGCAACTAAAATGAAACTAATTTGATACTCTTGTAAGAGTGAATTTTTGAACTCAGACTCAGTGGCTCCAGGTTTTGTGTTCAGCCCTGGTATATTTGAACCTCTGTAAAACTAATGATAAAAATTTCTTTGGGAAGAACATGCTATCTTATGCCTATTATTATACTATTTTGTCCCACATAGTCTGAACCAATCTCTGCACTATGAGTGGCAACATTTTTAAATTTTGATAAGCATTTTGTTTATTATTTTTATAAACTTTTTGTTAGCATGACTATAATTGCCACAGTTACAACATTGCCAAGACTACCGGGTTTTATCTTTATGATGCTTCTTTCACACATTTTTGGCATACATTTATGATACTTCATTCATACAGTTTTGGACACTTCATTCATACATTTTCTTTCCTTAAGAGGAGTATCTATGACTGGAAGATTGATGGGCTAATGAGGTTTCTGAGGAGGATAAGGCAGCTGAGGGGGATACAATTTCTCCCTTTTGGCCTCTTTTGTTTGCAGGGAGGAAATCGCCACCATGTAACCAGACAAGAGGCACATACTTTACTGAGTTGAAACAGTCTTTCATTTTGAAACCAAATTGTTCTCAATCATCCTTGTCCAAGTTACTTTCCTTTGGGAACCAGGGACAGTGCTGATGAATGACAATTAGCAATTCAATAAGCTCAGGCTGTGAAAACTTGCATCTGCACATTTCAAAAGACAAACTATAAACAAAGATTTTGGAAATAAGGAGAAGAGAAGTTGGAAAGAGGATAGAGGAATGGGAAAAAATCAAGTTATATTATGTACAAGTACAAATTCCCTATGATGACTTTGTAATCATTTTATACACATAAAACTGCCAATAAGCTTAATTAATATTTTAAAAGACATTGTAAGTGCTGCTTTAAATGATTTTCCTCTTTAGACAAAGGTGGACCTATGGTTAGTAACACAGATCAGAAAACACAAACAAAAGATAAGAGAAAGAGTTGTTAAGAAACACTGCCCACATTCAGTATGCAATTGGTCAGTGAACACCTCTGGGTTCAAAAGACCTAGGCTGTGACATTGCCCAGACTTTCTAGGTTATTCTGGCCATCTCTGACACCATAACTGAGACTAAAATGAAGATTTGGATGTTTTGGTTCCTTTTCAGGCTTTGGGAGGCCAGTCCCTTATATTAAATTATGGCTGAAGCTTTTGCCTTGCAGTTTCATGACTCCCAATTTCTTGGCCTCAGAGATGAGCTTGTGCCTCACATTGGGTGCCACTTGCCACAGTGTGTGACAGTGGTTGCACAGAGAATGAATTACTTGGAGACAAGATTTTAGTTCAAGCACTAGAAATTCAAATGGGCTGCTACTGGAGTACAAGAGAGCCTCAGGGAAACAACCCCCAGTGTAGACCTCTGTGGGTATTTATTTGTAACTCAAAGACATGAAAAAAAACATGAAATTTTTTAACACATCATAGGAATTTTGGGGACAGGATTGGAATGGAATGGCTTATTATGTTGACCACTTTATGCAATCTTATTGGAGCAAAGCGAACACAATGGCCAAAGCCAACAACTCTGACAGTAAATTGCTCCTAATCCTGCTGACTGTTGTCCTAAAGATTCTACTAAACTCTAGCCATGCATTACAGTAGCTTGGGAACTCAAGCACATTCCTCTTATCATTCAAGTTCAATCAATCATTCATTTGGCCAAGTGTCTCCCCACCACTTAACTTTATCAAAGGGGCAATTACATACACTGGATAAAGAAGGACTACTATTACTTTTAACAAGTCTAGCAAAAATTTTAGAATAATTTTTCTTTCATGTTAATGAGTATCATTAGTTATATGTACATGATTTCTTAACTTGAAATGTAATTTTCAGGTTCTTATATCTTATTTCCTAATTTATGCATTGAGCAATAATAAACTGAATATCGAGTTGCAAAACTAATAGTTGCCAAGTGAAAAAATGCAGCTTTTTTGAGGCACTTGCAATTTATCATGGGCAGTTTTTTATTGTTTCTAAATTTCAATTACTATTGAATATGGATAATATATCAGCACGTAAATGTTTAATGAAACTTAATTTCATCCCATATATTGTCATGCTTTCAATTAATGCCTAACCTTTCCATCTGTTTTTGGATTATAGTAGATATATGTTGAAACTTATCATGGTCATACATTTGTAACAACACATGCTTGAGTGTTCTGTTTCATATAAAAGAGATGTGTGTTTCTATATTTAAAATTATATTTCTTTTCAAAGAATCATGTATAGAATTAAAGTGTCTTTAACTAAGTCAGTGTTTTTCATTTACCTGTCAAAATCTCATATGTATTATAGATATGGATTCAAGGCTGTTGGGCACCTCGAGATTGAGTTCAGTGCCCTCACCTTATATATGCAAATATAAAATAGGGCAGAGTAGAAAATAGCTTGCCCAAGATCACAGAGCCTGTAGTCACTGGAAGCCAGAATCCTTTGGTCCAATCTAACCTTTTTCCCATTGCTACATAACTAGTCAGTGCCATATCATATGATTTAGGTACTTTTAAAAAAAGTACCATGCCACTCCATCCTCAGCTTACTGGATCAGGATTTCCCAAGAAAGACCTAGAAATTTATATGCTTTCCTTCCTAAAAGTACTAGTTAAATTTGAAACAGACTCAGGGAAATGTCATTGTAATTAAATATTATGATTTGATTTTTCTCTTTTTAATACTTGATCAAAATTCATAATTTGCCTACTCATTTATTATTTATTCTAATATAAGATGATCAGTTCAAGTTACATCAGACAGATCATGCCTATTATGGTTAACATGGTATCCTCAGCACTAAAATGCTTGTACTCTTCATACATAGTTAATATTTAGTAATATGAATGGAATCAATAAATATGTCTATCAAAACTATATACTTTGTGTATATAACATACATAGTTTACAAAATATGTAATGGCATTTAAATGAAAAATTGGAGTATAGTTTTTTATTATTTATTAGAAATGTACTTAGAAATCTATTGGATCTTTGAATCCTCATTTTAATAGTCCATTATTTTTATGCTATTAACTCATAAAAGTTTTAGTTTAAAATATACAGTATTATTCTACAGACTTATGTCCCCCCTGGAGGGATTATTATCTAGGAAAATGCAGGTTTATAAGCTAGCTATCTGAAATTCGTATAAGGAATTTGATGCCCAAAATGATAAAATACTTGCACATGGGACATATAAAATGGCTGGAAACAAGATAGCTTTTGATTAGGGATGTTCAGTTTGAAATAGGGAAAAAAGTTATCTTTAATATATTTAGTAGAAAGAATGTAGAAGTAGTTCAAGAATAGAATCTGGAACAAATAGAAATAATTCATAAAGTAAAGAAGATAACAGATATTAAGTTTCAGGAATAAGGAAAAAAGTCCAAAAACTGAAATGGGAAAACATAAAATAGTATATGCCATATTCTTAAAATTTTCATGTAAAGGCAGCATGAAGACTTAAGGCTCTAATCAGATTGGATGATTCCCAGTCACATTAATAAGGGTTACTTCTTTCTCTCTATACCTATTTAAATGTTTAATGTGTTCCAAAAACATCCTCATGGACATGCATAAAATAATATCTTACCAGTTATTTGGGCAGCACATAGCCCTGTAAACATGACAAAAACTTAATTATCTCAGCACTTGAGAAACTAAGGCAGGAGGATCACAATTTCAAAGGCAGCTTCAGCTACATAAACACTTTCACCAAAAACAAACAAAACATCCCAAGCTGCTACAAAATACCATAAACTGGATGATTTATACTTTGCAAAATTTTTCAGCTCACTATTTAGAAGACTGAGAATTTCAAGACCAAAATGGTAGATTTAGTGTTTAGAGAAGGTCCAATTTCTAGATAGCTGGCACTGATATTATATGGCAGAAAAGATAAAAGCACTCTCTGGAGATTCATTTAAAAACACTAAAACTGTGTAGGTGGCACATGCCCACAATTACAGGATGCTAGAAGACAGAGAAATGATTACAATTTTGAATCCAACCAGGGAAACCTAGTGAAAAGACATTTCAAAATTTAAAAACAACAACAAAACAAATGTCTTTTTAAAATTTTGAAATGTAACTCAGTGTGAAAGCCTTGGGTTCAATACCTAATACTGCATAAATGAAAAGTCAAATACTATCAGTAATATGATTCATGAGCAATTTACATTTATGACTTGATAAATCACAAGGACCGTACATGCTAATAGTTTCACCTTGGGCATTAGGAGTTCAACACACTACTTGGGGAAAACAACAGGATTATTCTGATCAGAACAGCTTCTATTATGACTTTGACCTTCTACAATTCTGGGAATACATAATAAAACTTTCAGCACTGTATTACATATTTGATCATTTCTTCTTGCCTTTTATTTTTGAGATATACCCCAATAGTTAATATTTTAACCTTAATAATGCAAAAAAAATTCACATCACGTACTTTACCTTTATTACACAATTCATTTTTACTCAACTATCTCAAAAAGATTGTAAAAGAAGCAGAAGATAAATAAAAACTTGGCTTATGCTTTTCTTTTCCTTCTGTCTCAAGTTTTGCGACACAGTGAAGCAAGAAGTATCCTATAGAGACACAGCTTCATTCTTTTGCCTATAATGTATCATCATTTCCACAGGATTGTTGTCTAGGATTATTGTATTGTAAAAGAAGAGCTTCTACATTACAATATTAGAAGAATGAATATTCACAGCTAGGAAACAAAATTTATGTGATAATTGAAAGGATCTTTAATAAGAAGTTGTAATTCTTCATTTTTTTCCCAAAATTAAGTAGTTCATTTTAAATGAGGCAGTGTAATGGAAAATTGAAAAGGAACTGTTTTTTTGAAACTTGTATTTCTGGCCATTCATGGACTTCAGGGGAAGAGAACAAGTCACCAAGAAGCAAGCCCTCCCTGTGAATCAGCACCATGCACAGGCTACTCGAGGAAGAGCCAGATGCCAGCCTTTTCCCATGAGTTGGTGCCATTCACAGACTGCAGGGGAAGAGAACAAGAAGTCACCAAGAAGCAAGTCTTCCCTGAGGATTGGCACCATGTACTGGCCACAGAGGTGGAGAGCCAGATGCCAGCCTTTTCCCGTGAGTCAGTGCCATTCGCAGACTGCAGGGGAAGAGATCAAGAACTCATCAAGAAGCAAGCCCTCCTTGCAAATCAGTGCCATGCGTAGGTCCCAGGGTGAGAGATAGATTCCATCCCCTTCTGGTATGTGGACTGGGAAACAAGAAGAGCCAAACAGCGCCCCTGCCAAAAGTGACCAATGGATCTGGAAAAACACAGGCTGTGATGATAGCTTTGATGTAGAATAGAATTTAAGGCTTGTAGTGTTTAGTGTTTCACTGAATTTTCAGGTCTAGAGCTGGTAGTCTGATCATCTATTCAAAGGATAAAAATATGAATGTAGCATCTAAGGGGGATCTCCAATTGTTAATTCCCTATCATCTTGTTTTGAAATTCTGTATCATTTTTATTGTTTTGTTGGGTTGGGGATTATTCTGTTTTGTTTTGTTTGAATTCATTTTATCCAATGGCATAGACAGCTATTTCAAAGATAACACGATATATTATGGTAGCCATTTTGGATTTACTCTTATCTTGTTCTGAAGTCCTTTATTGCATTCATTGTTTTGTTTTTATTGGTTCTACTCTGTTCTGTTTTGTTGTTTCATCTTTACTATGTCTGAAGGTATCTGCAGACAAGACAACAAGAGGCATTATGTTAACCATTGTTGATTTAGTATTATTTTGAAGTTCTGTGTCACTTACACTGGTTTGTTTTGATTGGCTTTATTCTGTTTTGTTTTGCTTGGTTTTATTCTGTTTAACATAAAATGTTTTTTAAAAAAACTTTGTATTTCTCATTTGGGGGAAGTTAGTAAAGCTATGAAAATTAAAACTCATAAATGTTTTTCTTTTCTTCTTGGTAATCTCATTTTGGAATCTACAAAAAATACATGTATTTCTGGCTATACATTTGGAATTGAATATTAAATATATTCTAAGAACAAGACATGGTAGTGTACACATATAATTCCATTACTCTAGAAGGCAGAGGCAAAAACATTACAAATTCAAGCCCAGGCTGTACAACTCAGTGACCTAGAGATTCCCTATTTTGAAATAAATATAAGAATATCTAGAGATATAGCTCAGAATAAAAACCCTGTGGTCAATTCCCAATGTAATAAACAAATAAAACAAATATATTCATACGTATAGACATACATAATATTGTGCTTCTTGGTTTTTTTGTGTTTTATCATTTTACTTTGTTTTAAATATTTCATGGGTATTAGTGATATATAATGTATATATTCGACATGTGTTATCAATACTTACTCATATTGAGCCTTGATCTTATTTATTTCCACTCACTGTTCTCCCATGCCTACCCTGTCATTTCTTCCTGAGGTTCCCTTCTCATCTCTATGAAATCTATCTTCCTGTTTTCTATCATCTTTATTTTCTTTTTCTCTTTAAATTATACTGTGAGTTTCTCACACTGAGGAAACCACGTAATGTTTAACCTTTCATGACTGACTTATTCCACATAGCATTCTTCAATTAAGACTCACCCATTTTCCTAAAAATGACACAAATTTATGCTGCTTTAAAAATATATGTAACTTTTTAGTCTCTTATCCATTTATGAGCATATACATCCCTTTCAAAATTTCTTTTTATGAATTATGCTACTGTAAACATAGATATGCATGTATCACTGCAATATGATGTCTTTTTTTTTTGTATTGGTAATCAAACTCAGAACTTTGCACTTGCCAGGCAGACACTGCTAAACTATGTCTCTGGCTGTAAAAAGATGTCTTTAACTCTTTCCAGAAGATGCTCAGAATAGATATAACCAAGTCAAAAAGAATTTCTGTTTTTATTTTCTTCAGTAATCTTCACACTGATTTTCCTAGTGGTTATGCTAGTTTACATTCCACTAACAATACAACAATTTTCTTTCTCCCCATAATCTCATCAGCATTTGTTTTTTTTTGAAGTTTGTTTTTAAAAGCAGTCATTTATTTCTGTATTAACATGAAATCTGAGAAATGTTTTGACTTTCATGTTTTACTTATGGCCAAAGATGTTGAAGTTTTTAATATATCTATTAGCCACTTGTACTTCCTGTGTTGAAAACTGTCTACTTATTTTAATATCCCATTTTTATTGGGTATTTTATTCTGGGGACTCCAATTTTTTATTTCTTTACACACTCTTGATATTAGTGTACTGTCTGAGGAGTAACAGGTAATTTTTTTCCCATTCTAAGGGCTCTTTTGTACTCCATTTTTCCTTTGGTCAATAGAAAGTTTTTAATTTATTTAAACCCATTTATTGATTTTTGTAGACATCTAGACATAAACCCTAAAGATTGTTTATTTTACTTTTGTGAAGAATCCTGTAGGTATTTTGATTAGGATTGCATTAGTTCTACATATCATTTTTAGTATTATGGCCATTTTGACAATGTTGATTCTGCCTATCCAGGAATAGGGAATTTTGATCCATTTTCTTGTATCTTCTTCTATCTTTTTTTCAGATCACTATACTTTTCATTATAAATATATTTCTCCTGCATTACATTAATTCATTTTTTTCAGTTTTGATTTTTAACTAGTATTTTTATGAGTGCATTATGTCCAGCACATAATTATTATATTCCTTGTGGAAAGTTGTTACATGTATATAATCCATATTAATTATTTTTTCATCTTCCTAACTTTCCTCTTTTCGCCTCTTCGTCACCATCACTTTTGCCAAAGATCTATCTTCCTCTTTTCTATCATATGTCTAGTATTTTGATCTTTATTTATATTTGAGTTTCTTCATATAACAGAAATTATGTTGTACGTAATTGTTTCATGTATGTATTTCTCTGTGAACTAATTTTTCATATAAAAATTATTGATTTTTGTGCATTGATTTTGTATAATGTGAATTTCTATATTTGCTGTATTTATTAATGCTGATTTGCTGTATTCCTGTAGCCTTTTTGTGTAAATTTTGTAGTCTTCTATGATATGGATCATGTCAAGTGTCTATAAGGAGAGTTTGAGTTGGTCCTTTCTTATTTGAATCATTTTCATTTTTTTCTCTTGTCTGGTCACTGCCTGAAGTTTTGAACACTGCACTAAACAAGAGTGGTGAGAATGAGCCCCCTCATCTTGTTCCTGATTTTAGATTAAATGCTCCAATATTTCTCTTTTGTGGATAGTGTTGGCAGTGGGTTTGTCCTAAATGGAGTTTGCTTGTTTGGGATAATGTTCTTGTACATTTACCCTCTTCAGGATTTTAATTATAAATAGTTGTTTGACACTGTCAAAGTTTTTCTTTATTTATTCAGATACCTTTGATATTGTATTTGTTATATGTTAAACTTATTGATTTATTTTTGTTAAAGCTTCCTTGCATTCCTGGGAAAATGCCCACTTGTTTGTGATGCATAACCTTTTTAATATTTTTTGCATTATATTTAGCAGTATCCTACTGAGGTATTTTGCATTTATATTTATTAAACTGGTTGGCCTTTAGATTTCATTTTTTAAAGTTCTTGTCTGATTTTGGTATCAGAGTAATGTGAACTTCTGAATAATTTTGACATTTATCCTTCTCTTTCAATTTCAAGAAAAATTTTGAGGAGTATTAGTATTAGATATCTCCTGAAGTTCTGTAGAATTTTTCAGAAGCTCTATGGTCTCTTGGACTTTCCTTACTTAGTAGAATTTTTTAATTCTCTCTTTTATTGTCTTTTATCAGTCTATTCATAATTATTATATATTCTTGGTTTGGTTTGGATAATTGATATAATCTTAGAAATTTTTCTATTTCCTCCAGGTTCCCCAATGTATTGATATGTAAATTTCTGAAATACTTCATTATACTTTTTTGAATTTCAGTGTTAGTCATTGTAATTCGATTTTTTTGTTTATAATTGCATTAATATTGCTGTTCCCTTTTTCTGAGAAATTTGGTTAAGTATTTATCAATTTTCTGTATAGACTATCCTATTGTATTGGTCAGCTTTCCAGTTGGAGGGACAAAATATGTAGCAACCCCAACTTAATGAAGAACTTTAATTTGACTCAAAGTTTCAGCATTTTTAGTGCATACTTCACTTTCTCCAAGATAGAAACATCATGGAAGAATGGTGTGGTGGAGTAAACCTACTCACTTCATTTGGGAAAAAGACTACAAGGGAAGAGGACATGATAGGAAAGGACCAGGGACCAGATATAGTTCTCAAGCTCATGACTCACTGAGACATACCCAGAAGTATGCTTTTCTAAACCCCTAGACAGTAACTATAACAATCAGTTAATAATCAATATTGGCACACATATAATGTGAAAATAGGGAGAATTTAATTTGTCTCTTGTTATCTATGCATCTCTTTATTAATTTTTAAAATTGGTGTATAGAACCGAATCTCCAGTACTGTGTTGAATATGATTTATCAGAGAATGGATTTTGCTTATCTTCTGTTCTTAGGGGAAACCATTCTAATTTTCCCCACTAATCTTGTTAACTGTATGTTTTGGAAAACTATTTCCGAAAATTTATTTTGTAGGAAAATTTGTATTTTTCATGGAATTGGTTCATTAAGGTATATTCAACTTGCAACCTTCAGCCCTTTGATCTCCTTTTAAAAAGTGTTGCAATAACATGTACAAACTAAAGGAAGTTTTATAAAGACCAAGACAATTCCTGTATATGCAATGCAGCCCAGAGAAGCCATAGTATTGGGCATACTTGAGTGTAAATCATTAAATTTGTGTATGTATAATAATTTGTATTATTCCTTTATGTTCTCTTTCATGCTTGCAAAATATAGTAGTATTGTAATAGTTCATTCCTCATGTTAATAACCTCCGTCTTCTCTTTTTCTTTGGTAGTCTTGCTATATATTTGTCAACTTTATTGTTTAAATTAACTCTTATTTTGTTGTTGTTTTTAAATAATATACATTATTAAAAGCAGTATTGTGTTTATGCTGCAGGAGTCCAAAATGATAGGAATTAAAACTACAGACCCAGCTTATATTGTTCTGTTCTGATCTGCTTAGATCTGTCCTCTTTTGTTTTATTCTCTTTAAAATAAAAAAAAATTAAAAAAATAAAATTCCCAAAGGGGTGGGGGTGTACAATGATATAACTCCACTGAAAAATAACTTGAATTTTTTAAAAATTTTTTTATTTAAAGAGAAAAACAGAAAAAGGATAAAAATATTACAGAATTTCAAGAAAAGAAGATAAACAGAAATCACTAGTTGATAAATTACATATTGTTCTTTTAGAAATAGTTTTTTAAGTTTGAATTTTTCTTATAAATCTTAACTTGTATTTATACAACCTTTTTATTTATCTTACAAAAATGGTTATTTCTACACAAAAACATTTACTTGACTCTTCATAATATATTTTTATAATAACCAAAAACTATAAACCATTCACATCCTTCATAAACAGTTATATTCATATCATGATATATTTTTACCAATAAATATAATACAGTGTTGACATATATAACTTGAATGTATCACTAGAGAAATACTGTTTACTTAAAAAACAGATTTCTAAAAATCGCATAATGTGATTTAATTTACATATATTCTTGAAACAACTACAGAGATGGAAAACAAATTAGTGATTCCAGGAATTAGGGATAGTGGAAAGAAGGGGTGAGAGTATAGTGTGAAAAAGAGATATAAAAATTTACACAAACATTGTACAATATCAATTTCCTCTTTTTGGAATTGTGCTATAATTCAGTGATAGTTGGAGTAAACAGAATGAAGAATACACACGCCCTACTCTTGAAATTTTCTGTGACTCTAAAATTGCTTCAATAAAATGCTTTAAAAATTGTCCCCAAATAAAGTTGGAATGAAGTATAAAAGTATTTGAATAATAAGGTAATGATTACTGAACCAACAATATTAATAGAGGGCATAATATCTAGGAAGACTGAGATTGGAAATGAAATATAAACTATAGTTTGTCTAGAACAATAGCAAATTCTTTCTTCTGAAAGATTTGATGAATTATTTTCCTCAGTAACATAACAAATACATAAACAAAAGCAATCTATAGTAATCCACATGTTACTTGAATCTCTGAATATTTAGAAAAATAGTCTCCACTAGTAAATTATTTTAAAATAAAAATAACTTTTTATTTTAGCTTACTAAGAGAAAAAAATTGCACTATTGTATGTATTGTTTTCTTCTGTTTAGGTATATTTTATGTAACATCCGTTCATTAGTTTAATGGCCAGAGCTACTATGTTTTCTAATGATAAAACTTCTTTTTGTATTTCTTTTATAAAGACCTGGATTGGGAATCGAAGAAGGAAATATCGTTTAATGGGCATTGAAGTTCCACCTCCAAGAGGAGGCCCTGCTGATTTCTCTGAGCAGCCTGAGTCTGGTTCTTTCTTTGCATTTACACCAGGAGATGAAACAGGGCCTGAAGTAGGAGAGGATAATGACAAAAATGATGAAGTATCCATCTGTTTGTCCGATGGAAGTTCTCAAGGTACTTTATCCTAACAATAGCGTTGGTGTATTTGATGCATTCTTATGTGTTTTTCATCTCACTACACTTCAGATCTAGCATTTTCAAAATATTTGACTAATAATGTTACACTTTTTTTTTTTTTTGGTACCTGGGATTGAACTCACAACCTTGCGTTTGCGAAACAGGCTGGCTGCTGAGCTAAACCCCAGCCTTGACTAACTATTTTAAGAGAAGCAGATTTATTTTTAATGCTTCCTCCTAAATAATCTCCCACATCATCACAAAGGCTATTCACCTATCTCAATAATGGACTCCCAGTTTAGAGTTTTTGGGTATTATAACAATCTATACATTACAGTTAAGCAAATGATTTTTTTTGTTTTATTGGAATTCTAGTCAGGTTAGACTAGAATATTATAAACACACAAATGGAAGAGAATATGAAATAATGTGATTAACCTTTGGCTAGTAGTTTGCAAACTGGGTTAAAATCTTTGCTTTTTTTCCAGCTGATTATGTGACTTTAGGAATTCAATATTGTTTAATTTTCCTGACTTGAAAAAGAATTTAGGCTAGATCATCTTTATAATACCTCTTGATAATTCCCTAGATGAAATTGCAAGTAACACCATGAAACTATGCCACTCATCCATAACAAATATGCTTTATTTGACTTCAAAAATTTTGGATGTCATTTTATTAATCTTTTTAATAATTTTAATATACATATAATAAAATTCATCCATTAAGTAAGAATTGAATTATTTTTACTAGATTTTTGCAACTATCACCATCAGTAAAATCAATTTTTGGATGATTTTCATAACTACAAAATCTTTGTTGAGCCTATTTGTACTCAATATTCCCTGCAACTGTCAACTCTAGACAGCCATTGTGCTTTTTTACTAGACAAATGAAACCATGCAATATACAGAAAATTTGTACCTGTGATTGAGAAACAAAGGGAAAACCATGAACTTGTCTATTTTCCTTTATTAAGACCTGCTCTGTATACCAACATTTTATTTTCTTGTTAATTGTTTGTCTTTTGGTTGTTTCATGGTGATTTTTTATTTCATAGTTTTTGTTCATAATTTTTAATGAGTTCAGGTTACCAGTACTTTCTTTAGTGGTTTCTGACTTTGTTATCATGATTAGTCTTTCCTTGTAGTACAATCATGTAAAAATATCCCTGTATTTGCCTCTGGTATCCTTATGGCTTTATTTTTGTAAATTTCATATTTTCCTTAAAGTATCTTAGGAAACTGCCTAATTTCCAAATAGTTATAGAATTTTCTATACATGATTTGCTTGATAATCCATTCTTTTCCTTGTGACCTTCAATATACCTTTCAATTGCATATGATGGCACACAAATAAACATATACACATATACACAGATACAGATGTACACAGATGGGTATAATTCTGGATTTATTATTACATGCATTTGATTGTTTACAACTGTGGTTGTATAAAATGTCCTACTATCTGCTAGGAATCTTGTTGTTCCTAGTTTGTGTACTCTACTGAATTCTTTATTTAGGCTTTTTCTTAAATTCTTTCCTCAATTATCCATTCTGTCTCTCTCTCTCTTTCTCTCTCTGGAATTTAATACAGAATTCACAACATGAGAAGAAATGTAGGAGTCACACTGAGTCCAAAAATACCTAGCCACACAATTATATTTAATTAGGTATGAAAATAAAACATATCAAGAATGGATAATGGAAAAGAATTGTGTGATGACACTGTCAAATTTGGGGGCAGGTAGAAAAACACAAGGTTTTTAGAAAACATTCAGAAATCAGGGATCTAGGATATCATGCTATTCCTAAATACAAGGAAAAGAAAAGATTTCAGAAAGAAGAGTCACTATCTCAATGAACTCAAAAATACTGAGTATGAAAGAGAGCTTTAAATAGTATTTTTAAGAGGTTCTTTGAAAAAAAAATTGGTTGCATGCCCAGGGTGGAGAAAAGCAGATAGCAATAGATTAAGCAATAAAAGTGAAAGAAAATCTAGAGGGCTATATATTTTAAGACTACATGTTTAAAATTTTATCTGTGTGAGCATTAAACTTTTTCTCTTCCACTCATGACTGATGTTTACGAAGATATTAGCAAAATTCAGTGTATGGAAAAATTATTAGGCTGATTTAAAACAATCAAGAAAAAGTTTTTCATTATTTCTAAGTCCATTAATTCTAATATACTTGGTTCATTACTCAGAGTTTTGTCTTGTAATAGTCCTTACTGAATTGTTTATGCCTGAAAAAACTTAGAAATTTCTAGTGACTCATTACAGGATCTTTAGAGAATGGTGTCTAGGGATGAGTGAGTGTAAATGGGGAAGTGGGGGTGTGTGTGTTTCACTGAGTAGGTGGGAGAGATTTGAGGAAATACTCTGACAAAAGAAAATATAGACACCCCTAAGTGGAGTTTCATTCCCCACCTGCCACTTTTCCACCTAAAAAGACAATTATAGAAAACAAATAATGGGAAAAAAGAAAGTTACATTTAAAGTCCACTTTAATATTTCACTTTTAGTAAACTTGTTTCTCTCTGCACCTACACTGGCATCCTTTGCCACAAACAGCGCATACTCTAGATCAATAGTGGCAAACCTATCGTACATGTGCTGCACCAGGCACACAAAGCCTTCACTATTGTCATGTGAGCTAATTTGCCCCAGCAGCTGAGCATTGGATAACACTGGTTTGTTTTAAACTGAAAACTCTATTATGCAGGTTTAATTGAAGTGTTGATACTATGTAATAAATAAATGAGTTTTAGATTTCAGTTTGGGATTTCAGTCTCTAACGTTAAGACAACAAGACATCACATGTCTTGGAATTGTTATTAATGTGCATGAGGAAACACCTAAAAACACAGGCTTTTATGAGGAAAAGACTGGATTGAATTCTGTCTAGGTCCATGTAGACTGAGATCAGAATGATATCAGCAGGTATCTGGAGAAGTTTACATAGAGGTTTGGGGTTGGGTGGTCACAATCCCAAGGAATCTGTATGGAATGTTTTGGGTTAAAATTTCAACGATGTTCAGCACAGGTGTGCAAATAATGCTGGACATTCTGACACCTGGCAATTTGTCTATGCAGTCTTAAATTTCTTTATGGCCATCTGTTCTGTTTGCCAAGGGCAGGATATTTTGTTCTCATTATTTGCTGTAAATGACCTGTTTGCCAAGAGGATCCTTTCCAGGTCAGGCATGACAGATATCTGGCATAGTAATCAAGACCTAATGTGGAAAAGAAAAGACAGTTTAATGTATCAATAAACCATACACATACACACACACACACACACACACACACACAAAGTGATGAGAATTTCTCAGGACAGCTTATCTTTTTCTCAGCTGCATGGTAGTAAGATCATGCTTATCAAAAACTGCTATAGAAAACATTTTCAAATATCAAAAGCAGCCCTTTTTTGCAACTTTTTACAAGTTATATCCTAGTCTTATCTTCATTTTGCCAACGGAGAATACTAATCTGATCGGTTTCATCCCTTTATAATGATTCAATTACTGATTGTATTATCTGGCTTAGATTAATAACATATCTTTAGAAAATGCTAACCATATTTTACCACTTATGAAAATGCAGTTTGATGAGTGTCTATATTGAGAGTTCTATTAATTACATAGAGATATAGAGATAGAATAATGAAAGTATCAAAGCCTAACAGAAATTTGGAATTCTTATAGATGTTGATTCTGAATATGTAAAGAAGGAAAATAATAGCTTTAAGCTGGGCCTTATATGTTTAATATTAAATATCAATAAAAATCACAAAAACCTATCTTTTAAAAATCAATACAAGCAAATATTAGGATTTTTTAAAAGATTTCAGTAAAGGGCAACTTTATCCAGTGTTAACAAAAAGTGCCACTAATCTTTTTAGCAGTTTCAGATCCATTGCTTGGTTTCTGAGAGGGCAGACATTTACTTACCTCACAATGTCTGAATCACCACTAGTTTCCAATTTATACATTTTCCCTTCTCGTCTTGAGATTCCTTTCCTGTTCTCTGTGTGAGAATGAAAAGAAAGAAGGTATTGCTAGGTTTTTAATTTTATTTTTTTAGCTACATGGGTTCACACCCTCACAATTGCAACAGCTTGTCTTGCTAAGTGTGGGAATATAGATGAGTGCTCTGAAGAGTTTTAACTGATTAACGTTGTGATTTATTTTCAAATTAACAGAGCTGCCTTCCTATTACCAGATACATTGACTGTGGGTAGCTTTCAGATTTTCAATAATGTTGAACTATCTATGAGCAAAAGAAAGCTTTTCTTATTCTACTTTATATTTTATTTTAGAAACTCTCAAAAACAGTTTTTAAGTCTTCTACAATAATCAAAATCATGTAAAAATATGTTTCAGTAAAGCACAACTGTGTAAAAACCTACAAGTGAGAACAGGAAAATAAGGTAAACCTATAACATCCCCTCTTGAGGTCATAAGTACTATTACCTGGTCTGCAGCTAAGGTCAATGATAATCCCTACCTTCAATTTCTCTAGTTTCCAACCATGTAGGACTCCAAATGTCTGTAATTTGAAATGTCTAAATAGTGAATAGTTAAAAGTTCTTGCCTATGAAACATTCGTTTTTAAACATTTAAATTGATTTTTTTAGTTTCCACATATAAATGACACCATGCAATACTGTACATTCTCTTTGGATTGTTTTACTAAGCAAAACATCTTCCAGGTTCATCCTTTTGTAGCTCATGGAGCAACCTATTGTAGCAAATGGTAGGAGAGAATAAAAGTAAAGTATTTAGAAATAGAGAATACAACAATGGTGAACAGAGTTGATGGCCAGGAGGAAATGGGGAGAATCCAAATACATCTAGTTTATCTCTAAGAGTTTTCAAACTTTTAAGTTTCAGCATTGTGAAAAAGTGCAAGTCCAAAGTTTTCTCTGAGATTTAAGACAAACTCTTAGGCATGAGTCCCTATAAAAATGGAAAGGAAGTTAAACTTCCTACATACAGTGGCACAGGATAAATATTTCCATTCTAAAAGGTACAAATAGAGGATTGAAAGGAATGAAATCAAAGCAAGAATAAAATTCATCAAGGTAAACATTAAATCTCATAGTTCTAAGTCAAGAACATGGGGAAATCTGTGGCTAGTGTGAACTCCACAGAGTTGGGGAAACCCTGGTTCTCCAGCATTGCTGGTGTTTGTTGTAGCACTCATAGCTTCTCTCTTGGGCCTGCTTTGCTCACTCTTTTTAGCTTTCCTGAGATGGTTCACAGTCCTGGGTTCTCCATCTTTATGGACTTTCCACTACCTTTTTGCCTTCATACTCACTGCTTCACACAGTGACTTGTCAGAGGCACAGTGTCTGGCCTCCCAGGCCCTCTTCTGGAATTTGATTGCAAGTTTCCTAGCTCCATAACACTTGCAATGCTTGCACGTCTGTAAAAGCAGCACCACATGAATTACACCAAAGACTGTCACCAGCCTGAGCTGTAGCTGAGTCCTTTAGTATCTCACCAGTGGTTGTGGAGGATTCTGCATGTCCGAATGGTTTAGCACAGTGAACTTAATCCTGGGAAATCAATTTTCATTCCCAAACCAGCAACCATTCTGGAGATTCATACACTGGGGTTCTCTTCTTAAAGCAAATTCTCATTTTTTCCAATTTTGAGATTTTGAAAGGTAAGGTATTACTGGTTCCTTTGATACACTGAGGTCACAGTTTTAATTTTTTTCCCAAAGTACTTGACTTCTTTTTAATGCTGATCATTGTAGCAAGCAAGCTTTCCTCTGCTCCAGTTTTCAGGCATCAACTTTACCAGAGCTTCCTTACTGGTCAAATACAAAACTCTTAAAAATTATTCTGTTGGAATGTTCACTTTTGATTCTCAATGCAGAGATGTTTTAGCCATCTGCTAAAAGCCAAAAATTGTAACTCAGCCACTGCATTGAAATTTCTACTGCCAAATTAATTAGTCAACTGCCCTTGATCTTATTTTGCTTCAATTTCTCTGTACATGAACAAAATACATACAAATTTTCTGCCAACATATAATACACATTGTCTGGTGTCCAACTCCCAAGGAAACCCTGTTCCCTTCGGAAACCTCTTGTGCCTGTTTTTTAAGGGCTGTATTTCTATCATCACTTGGGTATTCTGAGCACTGACCAGAATCCTCTATCAATTTCAGCTTACAGTATTCTAGAGCTTCTCCTCCAGGTAGCATTTCCAAACCTTTCTACACCCTCCCTGCAAGAAAATTCCAGACAGTATCTGAACCACATAATCAGATAACATCACAGTAACAACCCCAACTTGTTTGGTGCTAAAGTCTGCCAGTTACTTTCTTGTTACTGGAACAACTACCTGCTAATTAGAGGATTAGGTGTATTCTGACTGACAGAGGATTAAGTGTATTCTGACTCACAGTTTATAGAGCTTTCCATCCATAGTCAGCTGGCCCAAAGGTGGGTGGTATTGCAGAGAAGGCTTGCTTATAATATGGCAGGCAAGAAGCAGAGAACTGTACGAGAAGGAAGGGCGACACACCCTTCCAAGCCATGCCAACAGTGACCCACCTCCCAAACTAAGTTTCACCTCCCAACATCACATATACCATAACCTGATCAGAGGACTAATTCACTGATGAGTATAAGCTCACATGATTCAATCACCTCAAACAAAACCCCAAGTATGATAACAAGAGCTTTAGGGAGGACATCTAAATATGAAATATGACATCAGCCAAAGGTTACAAAGTAGAAAATCCATAAGATGAATACGTAGAGAATTCTAGGGTAGAACAAGTGGAGTTTTATTAATGAAAATATACTATATTCAGGATTTTTGCTAAGTGAAGGTGTGGATAACTATGTGAGATGGGGAGCATGCTAATTTTTTTCAATTTGGTGAACATTTTATTAAGTATTTGTGTATTCTAACATCCTGTTGTATACTGTAGAAAGGAGGAAAAGGAGAGGCATTCTTACATTGTATTTCTAAAGGAAAGGAATGAGAGTAACGTAAAAAAGGGAGGTAAATATATTCATAAATCCAGGGCCTTGAACTTGCCACATCCCATAGCTTAGCATAGAAAGTATATTGCTTGACGTCTTTCTCTAGATTAATTTCTTTCCTCAATTTTTTTCCTTTCTCTGCTTTAAAATATTGAATCTGATCACAAAACAAGAATGTGTTCATTGCAGAAAAGATTGAGAAACAAAAATAGAAATATGCATATCCTTATGTAAATAGGAGTGAAAATATGTTTTTGCCAGATTTTTTTCTTTGCATATATAAGACAGAGAGCATACATAGAGTGCACATGTAGTCACTGATATTCATGCTTTCACAAAATTAGAAATGAGCTCCATTTAGTTTTTTAACAACCATTATAACATTGATTGTACCATTTTTCTTATAAAAATACATATTCATTCTACAAAGTTATTAAAGTACAAACAAACACAATGAAGACAAATTTTAAAACATCTAATTCTAAGAATAGTGACAGCAATGTTTTGATGTAAATAGAGCTATTCTGTTTTTCTCCATGTAACCACATTCTTTTAATTTACAAAATTAAATGTATGTGTATCTACACAGAGGTTTTGTCACCTCCACTTTTTAAAAACTAATTCATAATGGATATTCATTATGTTATTAACTATTCTACTTCACTTTTAGGGATTTTACAGTATTTGCTTTAGGGACAGGATTAAATGATTTTTCTAGTCCTCCATTGTTTATTATATATATATATATATATATTCTTCCATTTTTCTATCTTATTTAGCACTCTGTGACTAACCTTCCATTTACAACCATTCACATATATTTACCTAAGATAATATTCTTAAAAGGATAACTGTTCTTCAAAGCATGTGGGAGTTAAATTTGCCACTTATGTCCTTGTGAAATAAAGAGATTACTTGTGATCTTGAAAAAGGCATTCAAAATACAGTTTTGAGACATTAAAAATGAAATATTTACTTTTCCCTATAGAAGAGCCCAATGAAGTTGTTCCAAATGAGACTAGAGTTCATAAGAAGGAAGAGAATCATGCAGTATGCACAGATAATGTGGTATGTACAGTTTGAAATTTTTTCCTCATTATATGTTGATGTTAGTATTATATTGTCAGTCAGTGACTATCTAAGGGTTATGAAAATAAAATCTCACTCTACTTCACAAACCAATGCAGAACATTTACCAATAAACATC
The DNA here is from genome assembly GCA_004027455.1 of Hydrochoerus hydrochaeris. Taxonomy (NCBI): domain Eukaryota; kingdom Metazoa; phylum Chordata; class Mammalia; order Rodentia; family Hydrochaeridae; genus Hydrochoerus; species Hydrochoerus hydrochaeris. Next base: position 375,761 of record PVLA01000052.1, read on the forward strand.
TTTCTTTGAGTGCTTAATCAACAAAATTTTAAATCCTTCACTTTTTTTTAAGTATTATGTTTGCAAACATATGACCCTAATGTTTAGTACAAATATGGCATTTTATACATATTTTTTCTTAAACACTTTTAGCAAAGAACAGGTTTCATCATGTTTGAGAGATAGCAGAATTAAAAATAGAGTTTAGATTTGAGAGCAGATTTTAAATGGAGTTTATCTTGAGATAATGAAAGAAGTCTTTGTTAGTTCCGGCACTTTTGTCCAAGGATTTATGTCTCTGAGTTCTCCGAGACTGTACCTATCTTTATTGAGTTAGGAATCTTTCCCTTTTTTCTGGTAAAATAGTATTCTGTTAGTCATGATACAAATCACTTAAAGGAAGAAAGCTTCAGGCAGAGGTAGGCTTTTAGTCAATTAAAATGGAATATGTGAAAAACATAACCATATAATGTTGTTCCTTTAGCATTTTCACAGTATCTGTTTATTTTATGGCCCCATCAAATAATGCAGAAAAGTTGTGAGATACTACTGAGCAAACATCAGAAATAAAGGGGAATGTGGTTGTGTTTTATTTTCTTTTAAATCAGTATCCTGTGTTTGATTGCAACTGTTAAAACACAGCCTCTAAAACATGTTCACTGGAGGAAAGGGAGACCCTTTAATAAGTAGTGTTGGAAAAACTAGCTTTCTATATGCTGAAAACTAAAACTAGACCCAATGTCTATCACCACGCAGTAAACTAAAGTCAAAATGGATCAAAGATCTAAGTATTAAAATAGAAACACTAAATCTGCTAGAAGACAATTAGGTAGCAATCTTTAAGATATAGGAGTAGGCAGAGAGATCATAAACAAAAATCAAAGTGCATGGAAAATACTTCCCCAAATCAATAACTGGAATCTTGTCTTATTAAAAAATTTTTGTGTATCCAAAGAAATCTCCAACAGAATGAGAAGAAAACCCACAATTTTGGAAAAATCTTAGTTAGCTCTCATTCTTATGAAAGACATCTCTCTAGAACATACAAACTTTTTTTAAAAAATTGGCCCCCAAATTTCAAAGACCCAATCCAAAAATGGGCATCTGAGATTAACACATACTTTTCAACTGAGGAAATACTAATGGCAAATAAATACATGAAAAAAATGTTCAGCATCATTGGTCATTCAAGAAATGCAAATTAAAGCCACACTGAGATTCCATCTCACTCTTGAATGAAATGCCAGGATCAAGAAAACCACCAATAAAAATACTAAGAGAGGCTGAGGGGAAAAAGGAACACTTCTACACTGTTGGTGCAAAGGTCGACTGTTGTAAGCACTGTGGAAATCAGTTTGGAAGCTCCTCTAAAACCTGAAACTGCAGGTCCCATATGACTTACCTATTCCACTTTTGAGTATATTCCCAGAAGTATTGAAAACATCATACCACAGTGATATATGTGGACCCATGTTTATAGCAGCACAATTTGTATTAACTAGAAATTGGAAACAACCTAAATGCCCGTCAACTGAGGAATGAATAAAAAGATGTGGTATTTTTATACAGTGGAGTACTACTCAGCTATAAAGAAAGATCGCATCTAGGCTTTTACAGGTAAATGAACACAACTTGAGACCTTACTCATAAGTGAAATAAATCAAACTCACATGTGTAAGTACCGTATTGTCTCCCTAGTGTAAGAAACTGAGAGAGCAAATGAGACACAAAATCTGCAATAAATATTGTGTAATGGTAAGAAACTGCCCAAAGGGGAAAAGTAACTGGAAACTGGGATAGGGGAAATAAGGAAGGGAAAAGGGAAAAACATAATATATATATATATATATGTGTATATATATATATATATATATATATATATATACATACATATATGTATGTATATATATATGTATATATACATATATATATATACACATACATATATGTATGTATATATATATATATATATATGTATATATATATGCATATATATGTTAGGTAAGATGACTATACTACTAATTGTATTAGTTCTTGGAAAAGAACAATTAATATTCATATGATTAGATCAATTTTCAATGTCTATATCTGGTAATCTAAGCAACCCCTTTGAAGATGACAGTATGCAATATAACAACCATCATTAAATTCCTATCATCTTGATTTGAATGCTTATTATTTTATTATTTTGGGTTTGTTGTTGCTTGCTTGTCTCTTGCTTTTTTTTTCTTTTCTGTGTTTTTTCTCTTTAATAAAAAATAAATAAACATGGCCTTATACTGGGGTTTTCTGTTCCAAAATAGTGACATCTACATTTACCACAGGTTCTATTACATATATTACTTATTTGACACTATAATACTGTCACTTCTCTCTTAACAGAAATTGAATGCATAAAATAGTTTTGTATTGTTTTTTAAATATAAATAGTATGTAGCATTGGTTTTTTCATGTGCAGAATATAATTTAGAATTGCATTGTATTAATTTCAGTCCTACTTAGAAGCCATCCCATTTGAAAATAATGAAGTCATGACATGGACTGAGTTACAATCACTTAAGCACTTAATTTTTCAAGAATGACTATTTACAGAGACAAATCCCAAAAGTTTCATCTCCTCTGCCTATAAATCTGTATAGTGTACCCCCAATTATTCATTGGTGACAAATCATGCAGACACAAAAGACCTTTTTATATACACAAATCTGTACATTGTCCTTTCATGTATTCCTTCCTACATTATCTTACTCTTTTTTCAAAAACCAACCTGACTAGGTAAAATCTAAAAAATCACCAAAAAAGCATCAAGTCTGAAGATTAGGGAGAGTGAACATGTTTACACACAAACTTCATAGTTATAAGAGAGAAGAAGACATTTCATTTCTTTCTAGTCATTGATAGGGAGCAATTTCATTGCAGCCCAGAAAGCTGAAGGTCAGAAACCCTGTAATGCCATTGCATCCTCATAAGCAGTATATCAAATATGATCATTCAAACATTTTTATGACTATATATATATATACATATATATGAAGACTAATTTCAAATTCTGCCTATGACATGCTGCTATTAATATATTTGTTTTTTAAAGACTGTCTTCTAAGTAAATATAGTTCAGCTTTCCCCTTTTGAAATTTTCTTTTGAGTTGGCAGTATTCAAATATTTCAAGACTTTTTAAACTATGATTTTATGTGTAACAAGTAAATTTAGATCTGCTTTTGTCTTTTGCCCTTGTCTTTTACAAAAGATTATGTGAGTTGACAGCTTGCCTTAATTTCATGATTGGAGCACGTTGGTCATTCTTTTCATGAGTGCTGAGCTGTCTTGTTTATTCTTCTCACAGATATTTAATTAATACATACTGTGTTCAAGATAATGTAAAAGGCATGCTGTACTTTAGTTCTGAAGCTAATTGAAGCATCATCTCTCCCATTCTTTCTTTTCTCCTCTCTCCCTTTGTTACTGTCCAGTGAAGAAAAAAAATCACCATTCAATTTTCATCATTACACCTTAGGTGTCATATTTCTACCATCTTGCTAATGGGCTACAGTAAATATATGAAATTTTAGAAATTCTTTTTGTCTTTGGAATACATGTCATATGTTGATATATGGCATTAGAAGCAAGGAACAGGCATGTGAAGACAGTAAAGTAAACCATTGCTATCAATTATGTTTACCTTTAAAATTGACTACCCTTTCAAGAAATAATTAGTTAATTACTAAATGATGCTATTTAAGCAGAATTTGAATGCCTATTGTCTCAAAGATATTGTGAAAATAATTTCTATTTAGGGTATTATTAAATCACTTTCATATTTTATAACCAATCATCAATTAAATGTAGGGGGCTAAGAGACATACTTTGTGTAGCACTGAGGAACTAATGAATTTTTACTTTATCTAAGAGAATCTAAACTAGGTAACTCAATAACAAAAGTGAAACATTCTCTATGTATGTCTTATACAATGTTGAATATAGATATAATCTCATATACACATATAAAATTTTACTTGTGTTACAGAAAATAGAAATTATTGATGATGAAGAAAATGATGTGATAAGTAATTCTGAAGTAGAACAAGTAAATTCTCTCTTGGATTACAAGGTAAAAGTAATTTCAAATTATGAGCATATAAAGTAAGGAATTAAATGAAGGAAGCTCTTACAGTAGAGCTTATTATTATATATTATATGTCCATGTTAATATTACATAATAGTGAAGCTATATTGTGAACTGACTTTGAATTTAATACATGTTTTGTTTTATCATAGATTATGTATATTGGTGCAGTTTATACATACATAATGATCACATTCATCATATGAAACTTGTACCCATACATGGTATACCCCAATTCTTATTTTTTTCCTATTCCCCTATGCTTTCTTCTTCCCCTCTTCCTCTTTTTACTTACAAAATCTGTTTCCATTTTATCTTTCTTTCCTCATTTTTTAAATTTTCCCTTCCTTTTTTTTCCCTTTCCCCTCTTCCTTGTGCCCTTTCACATTTGAATGTTTGCTTCCTATTTTCTAATTTCTATAATGCATTGTGGTCTTCATTTACATTTTCAATTTTTCACACCAGATATTTTTCATACCAGAGTGAAAGCTTTCAGTTTTTAGCAATTAGTTGGTTGTTGCTTTATTGTAGATGGCTTTTATGAGATTGAGTTCATCAATCCAATATTTGTAGTTTTTAAAATAACGTATAGGTGTTGGACTTTGTCAAATATTTTTATGCATTTATTGAAATGATTACATGATTTTGTCCTTAGCTCTGTTGATATGGTGTATGACATTTATTGATTTGCATTGTTTGAAATAGTCCCACATCACTAGACTGATTCCTACTTCACTGTGGTATTTAATCTTCTTGATCTGCTGCGTTCTCTTTGTCAGTATATTGCTGAGGATTTTTGCATATATGTCATTAGGGAAATTGCCCTATAGTTCTTTTTTTAATCTTTCTCTAGAATCTTTCCTTAACAAGTATGTAGTGACTTTCTCTGACTCCTGATCTGTCTTGGCTTGAAATTCACTTCATCTGCAAGTCGGATAGCTACCCCTGCTTGTTTCTGGGCTCTTGTTCCGTGAAGAATTTGTTTTCCATCATTTGGCTTTCAGTCTAAGAATTTCATTTCAAGTTAAATATGTTTCTTGTATGCAGCATATTTCTGGAGCTTGTTTCTTGATTTATTTTCTAGTCTTGTGCTTTTGATTGATGAATTGAGACCACTTACATTTCTGTTTATAAGTGATGTATATTGGCTTATCATTGTCATATTGTTCTTCTGTTGGTTTTCTATCTTTCCCCTCTGTTTAATTGTCTGCCCCTTGTTTGTTAGCTTCTTTTATTATTATTATTCTTTAAATTGTGGACTTTTTTGTGTCTTTCTAAAATATACTTCAGAACATTTTGTAGAGCTCATTTGGTGGTCATGAATTTCTTCAATTGCTCTTTTTTGTGGAATTATTTCATTTCTCAATTGATTCTGAAAGATAGTTTTGCAGGTGCATCAATCTGTGTTGGAGGTAGTTTTGTTTCAGGAGGTGAAATGCATCACCCCTTGCTCTCTTTGACTTAAGGGTTTATGTTGAGAAGTCTGCTGTGACTATATGGGCTTTCCTTTATAGGTGAGTTGTTTCTTTTCTCTAGTAGCTCTTAATTACTTTGTTCTTCTATTGAATTTCTGGAATCTTGATATTTTATGCTTTTGTATAGACTTATTTAGACATGGATAATGGGAGTCCTATACTCCTTACTTATCTGTATATCAAATTCATTTTTCATGTTTGGGAAGTTTTCTGCTATTAATTCTTTGAATAGGTTTTTATCATTTTCAGTGACTTCTCTTTTTAATTGACTTCAACCAATTTTGTGTTGTTCTTCTTTACATCATCTAGCAGCTCTTAGACTGATTGCTCATCAAACTTGCTGTTTTTAAGAGATCCTTATGTTCCTGCTCACTAACCAGACTCCAGTGTTCTAGGCCTGGATGTCTGTCTCCACTTTCATTCATACTGTTTTGCAAATTTTAATGGAGTTTTTTGTTTCCTGATTACCTGGTTGAATATGTTTCACGGATTCTATTACTTTCCTATATTAGTATTTATTGTTTTCATCATTTTCCTAAACACCTCTATTTTTTAATTGACATTTATTCTACATTCACTGAGCATGTTCTTCATTATGCTCATTTTTTTCTTTTTTTAACCGATGAGATTATTTCTGATCTGATTTTCTCTACAGTCTCATCATATGTTGCTGTTGTTGCTGTTTAACATCTGTGGCTACCATTTTGGGTAATTCCGTTGAGTGGCTTTTGATTTGCTGTATCTCATTATCTCCTGGATTTATTCTGGGTGTGCTGGAGATCTGTGCATGCATCTTGCTTCTGTGTTGCATCATTTTATATTGTTTTATTTTAATATATTTTCTGCAATAATGCTTGTAAGTTTCCTATGTTAGGTATTTTTATCATTAATATCAAGACTTTTTTAAGGAAATAGCTAGTCTTCAGAGATGTATTCTCAGTATAGCTTGCTCTTGGACTTTCTATCTTTTCCAAAATTCAACCTCCACAGTTTGATTGGGATGAGCAGTTGGTATATATATGGCTCAGCACCCAGGCTTTGGTACTGAACTATGGTGGTGTTTATGCCCCCAGATCATTGCACTGTTGTTATATAATAGTGAACAAGTGGTAATATCATGTGTGGCCTTTTGGATACAGTAGTATAGTTAACAGTATCAATATCATCATGCAAAGCCTAAAAACTTATAAACTGTGTAACTGTTAATTTGATAATTTTAACTGTAGTAGCAAGATCTAGTTTTACAACAAAACCCAAAATAATGTAGAAACTTGTTTGCAGTGAGTTTCCTCTTGTTAGAGTGATTTTACTCTGTGTGTGGAAGGTCTTTCAGAGGGATGGAGGCAAAATAGAATGATAACTGAAGAGAAATGCAGTGGAAGTAAGGTTGAAGGACAAAGTACTATAAACCAAGCTTTGGAAAATTAAACCGCATGACAGGAAATAAAGAATGAAAAAGGAAGCAAAAGAATATCAAATTAACCAGAAATACTAGAGATAATGTTCATTCACATGTAAGTATCAAAGAATCTAGAAAGAGTTGAGGAAAGAGGAAAACAGGAGGTGTCGAACAAAACAAACAATGAATGTCAAAACATAAATAACTTCTCTCCCCAAAAAAAGTATCAACAGAAAATGGAAAACAAAACAAACTAATAAACAAAAAGAGAAAGAAGAAAAAAAATTCCCCTGGTAGTGTACAATTCAAAGCCTAGATCTGTCCTGGGTAACCCCATCAAGTCTTCAGTAGGGTTAATGTTGGGTGTGGGGCTGACCTTGGTCTCCAGATGTGGGGGCTGCAGACAGAGTCATCAATCAATAGCTTTCTGGTTGCCCTATCCTCATCTCCTTATCCTGATATTTTCAGCATCACTCTCTCAGTTTCTATAGGACCCTCAGTAGAGACAACCCTAGGCTGCTCCCTGTTCTGTGTACAGTTGGCTCCTTCCAGACCTCGTGCACCCTCCTCTCTTCCACACCACTGGCTCCACTCATGCACTGGTCACAGGGAAAATGTCAGAGGAGTATTACTTGCCATTAATTGTCTCTCCACATGCAAGGCTACTTGCAGTGCTTGTTGCAGGGGTGTTGAATTCTGATACCCATTCCTTGTCCCTCTGCATTGCTCGCCACAGAGTAGGAGGAATTCTGACTTCCTAACCCCAAACTGTTTGAATTCTTTTCCCCAACCACCACCACTGTTTTCCTTAATCTTGTTGTTGCTCTAAGTTCCACTTAGCACCTTTGGCACATTCAAGAAAAAATACTGGTGCCCCAGGAGGGAGAAGCAGCTTCCTGGTCACTCGCCCCTGTGTTCATCAGCAAAATTTGATGCCAGATTGCAGTGTTCTTCATTTGGAGTAAGGGATAAGCAAGTGGCCTTATATCCCAAATCTATCCTGTGTGGTTTGAGTTAGCTGCACTATTTCTGTTCATACATTTTTATGGATGCTTTCCCACTGATGGTTCTGCTTTGCCTATAGGTAGGAGTCCCAAAAGCAGCCCTGTGGGCTGAGCAATTGCTTTATAAAGTCCTATGACTATGTTTTGTTTGATCCCCAAGTCTCTTACTTCAGATTAATTTTGGCATCAGGATGTATGTCCCTCTCTTTCTTCCACTTACTGGTGTTTTTATTTGATATTCTCTGAGCAGCTGCAATGTGGTTTCTCCTCTATTCAGTGATGTTGGTTCCCCTGAATTTAATATATCTTATACAATTTCAGTTCCACTGCCCACTACTCTTTCCTATGCAATCTCATTGATTTTTTTCCTCTTGGTTCCAAAAGTCTGCTTTCTGGTTTCCAGTCTTTTCTCCTTTAATTTTATATTAATAGCACAGTTAAATGTTAGGTTTCTCTTCTAAGGGAAATCATATAGTATTTAAACTTTATTTCACATGAAAGTTTATAGTTCCATCTAGTTTCTTGCAAATCATATGATTCCTTTCTTCTTTATGGTTGAGATATATATATATATATATATATATATATATATATATATATATATCACATTTTCTTTATCCACCTATCTGTTGATTGCATCAAGGTACTTTTTCACATTTAGCTATTGTGAATTGTACTGTTTAAATATGAATGTGCATGTGTCACTATATTATGCAGTCCTTAATTCTTTCAGGAACATTTTCCTGATTAAACAAATGATCAAGTGGTATTGCTTTTAAGGAAACTGCACTGAATGCTCTACTGTTTGTACTAGTTAACATTCTGATTATAAATGTAGAAGGATTTTTTTCCTCAAATTCCTTCCAATTTTCATTGCTTTTTGTACTCTTGATGATAAGCCTCCTGACTGGAATGAAATGGAATCTCAACATATTTTTAATTTGCATTACTCTGATGTAATAGTTTCTGAATTTTTAAAAACGTGCTATTTGACTTCTTTCAAAAAGTATCTTTTTCAGTTCATTTGCCAACTTTTACTGAGTTCAGTATTTTATGGGGTTAATTTTTAATGTATGTATATATTTTAGACATTTATCCACTATCACAAGGGTAGCTATCATAAAATTTCTCCAATGCATTAGGTTGAAACTTTACTTGTTAGTTGTTTCTTTTGCAATACAGAAACTTTTAAATTTGATTTAGTCCCATTTTTAAATTCTTGATATTATTTCCTGTTTTAAGAACCTTGTTTTTTCTTTTCCTGTGCCAATGGCTTCACATATTTCTCATATGTTTCAATGTTTCTGGTTTTATATCTAAGTCTTTGATTCAATTTGATTTGATTTTAATGCAAGGTAAAATATAGAAATGTAGTTTCAATTTTCCCTATTTAGCTGTCCACTTTTCCAAGCACAAATTGTTAAGAGACTTTCTTTTCTGTAGCATGTTTTGGCACTTTTGTAAAAAATCAGGTGCCTGTAGATGCTCACAGCTAATTCTGTGTCTTCTATTCTATTCAATTTATCTACATTTCTACATTTTGCCATTACCATGTTGTTTTTGTTATCATTGTTTAGTATAAAATCCAGTATAGTGATGCTTTTAAAATAGTTATTTTTGCTCAAAATTGATTTAACTACTCTGGAAATTTTCTGATTCTACTTAAAATTGAGGGGTTTTTTTCCTAGTTATGTGAAGAATGTTTTTGGTGTTTTAGTAGGTATTGCATTGACTCTTTAGATAGCTTTAGGTAATATGCTCAGTTTTACAATATTAGTTCTTCCAATCCATGAGCAATAAATATGTTTCACTTTTATAATGCCTTTTATAATTTCTTTCTTCAATGTACTGTAATTTTCACTGTACAGGTATTTCACTCCTTGGTTAGGGCAATTGCTAACCATATACTATCTTAGGAACTAATGTGAGTGAAATAAACTTCCTTATTTTATTCCCAGTAGATTTATTATTTGTATATAACTACCTTTGAAATTTTCGTGTTGATTTTGTATTTTGTCACTTTACTGAATTTATCAGTTATAAAAGTCTTTTGATGGAGATTTTTGTATCTTCTATATATCATGTCATCTCTAAATAGCAATGATTTGACTCATTTTCTCATCGTAGTCTTTTCTGACATGTTCCTCATTGTTGTGGATAAAGTTTCAACTGTCTTTTGGATTATAGTGGTGAGAGTTCCATGCTGGTCTTGTTTCTAATTTTTGAGGAAATTCTTTATTTTTCCATATTCAATATTATATTAGTTGTTAGTTTGTCATATATGGCTTGTATCATTTTGAGTTAAGTTCCTTCTATGACTATTTAAATAGGAGTTTTTATTATAGATTGCTGCTAGGTTTTGTCAAAGGCATTCTCAGCATCTTTTGAAACCATGTGATTTTTCACATTTGATTCTAGAATTTGTGTGATGTATTATGCTGGTTGATTTATGGGTGTGGAAACTTCCTTACATTTCAGGGGTGAAACAAAATTAATCAGAGTACATGAGCTTGATATATTCTTGTATCCTTTTTGGGATAATCTTATTGTGGATTTTTACATCCGTGTTCATGAAGGGTATTGAACTATGGCATTTTTTTTCATTGAGTCCTTATCTTGTTTTGGTATCAAGGTAATTCTGGCTTCAAAAAATTAGTTTTAGAGGATATCTTGCATTTCTATTGCATGGAAAATTTGGAGGAGCATTGTTAGTCTCTGTTATGATTAAAAAGTGGTGGTAAACTTAACACCAGCTGGGTTACATCAGCAGGGTGCTGAGTGTAAATGTTCCACCTGAGGAAAGTTGCCAGCATAGAGACATGGAGGAGAAGCTATGTTTTAGTGCTTTGAGGCATTAGTGCTTGAGGTGTTGAGGAATTTTGGGTTCTCCTATGAGTTGCTGTTTGAGCTGCTGGTTCTCCTGGAGAAGCTCTGGTCCTTACATCGAGCATTGCTTCCTGACTCCAGAGGGCAAGACATGTGCCGCTTGGTCTCCAGGATCAATTCGTCATGCTGGCTTCCTGGCATGTACTTGACTGTGCTTGTTGTTGAAGGAGCTTGGGGCCTCCATGTCGCTGAGGATGGTTGTGGTGCTTTTCTGGACAGCCTTGGTCTTTGTTGTGAGGGTGACTTCTCTGCTCCAGTGTAGAACCCTCAACATACTAGCACAGTTCCTTCACCTTGCTGGCATAGACTTTCTAGCTTCCACTGCTCACCCTTTGGACCTTCCCAGCACGGATCTGTAAAAGAGACTGGCATGAGTCCTTCTTGTGGGCTCTAGACCTCCAGTTGGACTTGTGGGAGGCATTGTCATGAGCTCTGGGTCTTCATCTGGACTCATGCGGGACATTGCTTTGGAACTGAGGCCCTTGGATAAATATTTTATGTCTTTAGCTTTGTGGATAGAGTTCCTGCATTTTCCTGTGTTAACTGTGGGTGACCATCATAAAACAATATTATAAACTCCATGTCCTGATTCTAATTGTTCTCCTCACAACCCCTGACTACAACAGTCTCTAAAGGTTTGGCAAAACTCAGCAGTAAGTCCATCCTGTCTTGGGATTTTCTTAGTTTTTAGAGCTTTAGCTACTGATTGAATCACAGTGCTTGTTACTGATCTGTTTAGATTTTTTGTATCTTCTTCATTCATTTTAGTTTGCTTATATGTGTCAGAAATTTAACCATATTAGATTCAGCAAATAGTTGGAATATAAGTTTTATAATCTCTGATGATCCTTTGGGTAGCAGTAGTTTCCTTTTACATCTCCTATTTTCTTAATTTTAGTCTTCCTTCTTTCTTTTCATAACATTTGCAAAGGATTCATTAATCATTTTATTTTTATTTATTTATTTTTTATTTAAAAAGAAAAAACATGTAAAGGGTAGAGATAATACAAAATTTTAAAAAAAGATAAAAGTAAGAAATCACTAGTTGATAAATTACATATTGTCCTCTTAGAAATAGTTGTTCAAGTTACAAAATTAAGCATACAAAGTAGATAGTCAAAGAGTGAGAGTGTAAACAGCTATGCATGTATGAATCTCTGCATGTATTTCTATACTTTCTGTATTAGAGGGAAGAACAAAACTTAGCAAGACAAAAAAAAAACAAATTCGTATAAAAACATGAAACCAAAAAGTTGTATAAAACCATAGTACAAGGTGATCTACAATGATTACTGTGTTGTTTCTTATTATCTTCAATAGAATGTCTACATCCTCAGGCATAATTGAATATAGCAGTATGATTGAGTATATCAGTAAAAAATAATAGTAAAAATAAAACATTGTAGACAGTATAAAACTTCAAAGGCAGGTAATAATCAAACAAGTGTGGATATTCTAGTGGATCTTGTCATCTTAAGTGCAGTTGCCTATACTCTCAGACATGATACTATCAATCATAACAGCTGTGAATAAAATCTATCAATACAAAACCGTGATTGAACAAACCAGATTCGATTATGATCAATCATGGTAAAACAGTGTAGGTTTTACAGAGCTTTAGATTAAGTTAATAGGAAATTAAGGATGATTACCATACTATATCCTGTTATTTTTGGGATTACTGTCTGTACCCTCAAATCTAGTACAGGTAGAATGACTGGAACAGAATATAATACATCTAAGCAGAGTAGTGTGAGTAATGTGGGTTTTAAATCCTGGTGCACTATTAACAAGATAGAGTATCAAGGCCATCTATGTTAGAGTTTCTAGTTATCCTTCTCTGCCTCATTTCTGCCATGCTATTTTCCTGCCTTTGTTTGTCTGATTTTCTCCTTCATTCTACTGCCTGCCCCACCCATTGAGGCCTTTCTGCCACTGTTCCTAAAACCCTGGTTTTTTTTTCTCTCTCTCTAGAATGTCCTTCAGTATTCTCTGTAGGGTTGGATTGGTGGTCCCAAACTCCCCCAGTTCCTCTTTGTCATGGAAGCATCTTGTTTCTCCATCAACTTCTAGTGACAGTTTTGCAGGGTACATCAATCTGGGCTGGAGGTTATTCTATTTCAGGGCTATGAATATTTCACGCCAAGCTCCTCTTGATCTGATGGTCTGTGTTGAGAAGTCAGCTGTGATTCTGATGGGCTTAACTTTATAGGCAATCTGTTTCTTTTCTTTGACGGCTTTTAATATTTTGTTTTTAGATTGAATTTCTGGCATCTTGATTATTATATGTCTGGGTGTAGACCTGTTTTGGTTGTAGGTGGCTGGGGTTCTGTATGCCTCATACAACTGAATGTCATTTTCTTTTCCCATGCTTGGGAAGTTTTCCTTAATTATTTCCATGAATAGCCTTTGTAATTTGCCTGTATGTATTCCTGCTTCTTCGTTCACATTTCTTATTCTTAAATTGTAGATGCTCTTGTCATCTTCTAGCCTTTGTATTGTTACTGCCTGTTTCCTTGTTATTTTTAAGAAATCTTTCCTTTCATCATCACACACTGCCAACTTGTCTTCAAGTTTTGATCGTCTATCCTTAGTTTCTTTTAAGGAGTTTTGTCAGCTTTCAATGGAATTTTTAATTTCCTGATAGTCTCTTTGAATCTGCTTCATATGTTCTATATTTTCTTTATATTCTTTATCAAATGTTTCTCTGCTTTTTTTTGTATTCCTCCCTTCTTTCATCTGTATCATACTGAGACATGCTTCCTGAGAGCATTTCTATTATTACTCTACTCATATCTTGTTTTACCTGATTTAATAATTCAATTTTGAGCTTGTCTACTACTTTCCGAAGATATCTCTTAATGTCCATTGAAGCCATGCCTGATGTTGTGTGTTTGCGACCCTCAGTTACCCTTGTTTTTCCTTCTCCTGGTTCAGTGTTGTCAGGTTTCTGGGCTGGGGGCCTCCTCCCACCTCTCTCTCCTGTCATGGCCCTGGCTTCCTCCACACAGGTTACAGTGTAGGTCCCAGCCCCCTTCCCTGTTGGGGAGGGTTCCTCTGAAGCACACTGTCAAGGGACCTCTGCCCTCTCCTTCCTGCTCTTGTCACTGAGGTGTAAGCAGGCTGAGTATGCCTGCCCCTCCCCACTGTGCCAACCAAACTTCAGGGGCCTTTCAACCTGTTAGTGCATGCTAGGCACAGTGAATTGATTTGGGAAGGCTCAATGGGTCCTGGCCAGGGGTGCACCCCTTCCAAGCAAATCCTACGAATCTACTCTGGGGAGGGAGGAACCAACTGAAGTCACTGTCACTCCCAGTTCAGGCTCCTCCTGCCCGATTCCAACATGTTGCCCATTTGATCGCACCCCTCCCATTTGGGGGTGGGTCTCATTCCCAGCACTGATCATGGATTAATGAAATTCCCTTCACTGGCTCTGCTCTCTGTTGGGCTCACCAACTCCTGACCTCAGCACTGATGTTCTTCCTGTGAGTGGTGGTGAGAACAAGTCTGGGTGGCTCTGCTTGTCATCGCGGATCCAAATTGGTGCACAATTGCTGGGTCACCATGAAAACGCTGTGTCCCGCAATCTTCAGCTGTCCCTGTTGTAGTCCCGCAGTATTTGACGAGCATTTTTTATGTTTTAATTTCTTCCTGTGTCAAGAGGATCCATCTCCCCCATCTGGGTCTCTCCAGGGTGCTTTATTCTGGCATATGAGTTGTTTCTCCCAGGAGGCTTTGTATTTTGCTGCTCACTGATCAGCCATCTTGTATTCCCCCGTTTATCATTTTAAATTTGCAAAGAACCAACTCTGATTTCCTGATTCTTTGTTCTGTTGCATTAGTGTCAATGTCATTAATTTCTACACTGACATTCATTAACTCTTTCCTTTTACTCATTTGAAGCTTGAATTCTTGCTTTTCTAGGACATTGAGTTGCATTATTAAGTTACTTGTTTGGAGAGCTCCATTTTTCTCATGTAGGCACTAGTAATTATAAATATTACTCTTAGAACTGCTTTCATGGTGCCCTAAAATAAACCATATTTAAGTCCATGAAACAAGTTAAATAAATACAAAAATACTGAAAAAAATCTCATGTATCCTTATAGTTACTTTTCTCATCACTGAGACACTATGCCTTTACCCAAAAGTTAAAAGAAGAGATTCTGACATGCAGTGCTATTATTATTTAATTCTAGGAACTTCCAAATTTCTCCACTGATTTATTCTGTGACTCACTGATCATTTAAGGGTTTAATATTCTGCCAAGTATGGAGTTGAGCATCAGTAATTCCATCATTCAAGAGGCTGATGCACAAGTTTGCAAATTTGAGTTCGACCTGGATTACATAATAAGTTAAAAGAATCTGTACTGCAAAGTGAAACCCTGTTGCAAAAACAAAATGCAGAGTGTATTTTTCCATAACCATATGTCTGTGCAGTTTTTTTTCTTTTCTTGTTGATTTCTAATTTCAATCTGTTATGACCTCATAGAATGTCTTATGGTTTATATCTACATCTTGTCCAAGAACCCCATGTGCTCATAGGTGGGGCATTTGAAAAGTTATTGTATTATAGAGGCATTATATTTGACTTGCTTTTAGGACATGGGAAGTGGTCAAAAGAAGCAGGTTGGTGGGAATGTGACCTGGACAAGTATATCTCCTCTGCTAGCTCTAGCCTCATTCTCCTTGCTTCCGCGGTAGCATGTAGTGAACAGTTATGTTTCTGCCATTTCACTGTGCCATACCATGCTGCTTTGGAACCAGCTAACTGTGTACTAAAACACAATTCAAAATAAAGTTCTCCCCTTTTAAATTTTGGGTAAGGGCACTATCTCAGTGATGAGAAAATTAACTAGGAAGGATATGTGAGATTTTTTCTGTATTTATTTAACTTGTTTTATGGACTTAAAAGTGGTTTATTTTAGAGAAAATTGCAGAGTATTGAAAAGTACGTGTATGGATTTTTCAGTAAGTCCATTTATCTATACTGTAGTTTAATTCTGATGCTTATTTTTTTTATTTTGTCTAATTGATATGACTAGTCATAAAAGGATATTGAAGTCCACTACCATGACTATATTGTGGTTTATCTCTCTTTTTATGTCAATTAGGGTTTGTATTATGAAATTAGGTATCTAAAGTTCAGTGCACATACAGTTACTGTTGTTATCTTTTGTTCGTGAATTTTTTCTTTTACCATTATCTACTGGACTGCTTTGTCTAATCCCATCAGTATTAGTTTGAAGTCTACTTTGTGACACAAAGGATAGCTATTCTGCTTACTTTCAAGCTCTAGTTGCTTGAAGTACCATTTTCCATTCTTTCAATATCAGTTTGTATATGTCTGTGCAGATGAGGTGTGTTTCTTGCAGATAACATGTGGATGTTTCTCTTTTTTTGACCCAGGGCACCAAATTGTTTCTTTTAATTGGAAGGTTAAGCAAATGTAAATTAAGTATCACTAGGCTATACTAATTTCTGTAACTTAATTGCTTTTGGATTTATTTCTGTTTTCCTTTAGTTTATCTTCTTTCCCAGTGAAATTTAATTTTTTCCTCCTTCATCTGTGTTTCATATTCCCATAAGTATAATCTAAAATATTGGCTTGGTCATGAATTTCTCAAGCTTATATGTATCATGGAAACTTTTTTATTTCTTCTTCAATTTTGAAGGATTACTTTGCAGTATTTAGTAATTGGGCTTGGCAATTGTTTTTTTTAGAAATTGTTACAATCCCTCCTCACTTTTAAAACTTCTGTTGAGAAATCTGCTCTTATTCTTAACAGTTTTCCCTGATGAGTGATTCATTGTTTCTAACAACTTTTAATATCCTTTCTTTTTTCCTAATTTCTGACCTTTTGACTATGTACACCATAGTCAAATCTATGGATAAATTCCTTTATGATCTTGCCTATTTGAGGCTATAAATATCTGTCTTACATGGTTGTTCATCTTATTCCCTAATTTTAAACTTTTCCGCAATAATTTCAGTGAATAGATTTTTAAGTCATTAGTCTGTATTTCAATATCTTCTTCTAGACCAATGATATATATATACATATATATATATATATATATGTATATATATATATATATAATTTATTTTAGTTATATCCTAGGAAATCTTGCATAGTCTGTTCAGTCCTTATTCTTTTTTTAAAAAAATATCTTATCTAAATACTGTAACACTTCACCCTCTCTTCAACTCCTGATATTCTTTTTCTAATCCATTTTGCTTACATTCTTCATTTTTAATTGATTTTTATTTGACTTATTGATGTTTTCATTTCCACCATTTTTGCCCTGTTTTTTTCAAAATCTGTTTACTGAAGTAATCTTCCATATTCTGCAGTTTTCCTTAGTTCAAGCAGCTGTTTATTTGTATATTCTTTGATCGCATTGATCTTTCTATCAATTGGTTCATCAAGTTGCTTATTTGCCACTTCTTTGATCTCTTTTGATTAACGTAGCTTTCAGTTATAAAATTCCATGTCTTAAATTTCAGCTATTTTACCATATCTGTGACCTGATTTTCAAGACTTTTGTATTTTTGGAGGCATCATGTTGCCTCATTTTCGCTTTGACACTGCTTTTGTGTTGAAGTTTACGGAACAATTGGCTTGAATGTTTCTCCCACTTTTGTGGGTATCTACCTGTGAGAAAGTTTCTACTTGGTCTGTGCAAAGTGTTAAGTTCAGCCCCTAGTACTGTTTTGAAAAAGGGGTCTGACTACCAGTATCATCAGCACTTGATTAACTAACCATGGATTTTCTAGGATTGAAGAACTTGGTGGAAAAAGTCTACAATTTTGCAATCCTAGAAAAAGAAAAAATAATGTAGTATACAAGAATAGAAGAAATCAAGCTTATTAGTATTCAAAGTATTTCAAATAATATATAAAGGAAAGGAAGCATAGAAAAAGTAGGAAGAAAAATAATAATGCAAAATATCAAAAAAGAAGAGTATAGAGAAAAAAACAGTAATGTGGAGGAACAAAGAGAGTAGAGAAATGAAACAAATATAAATTGTAAATGGGAGAGAAAGAAAAGAGTTTATATCTTATTGTTGAACAAAGTAAATTACTTAGGATATTTACAGTGTTCCTTAACAAGTATCAATGTGGTGATATATGATCAAAAAAAGGTATGGCGCTTTGGATTGAAAGAATGCAGCTAATATGTGCAGCCACATCCATATAGTCATATATAAACAGACCGACCCTTCTCACTAAAATCCAAGATACCAATAAAATGTCAAAAATGTGAAATATATAATATATGAATGTGATATATAATGAAAGGTTGGATAATAAAATTATCACAATGAGACACATTGCCATTAGTCTCCCTGAAAATGCTTCTTATGGCATAGTTATGGCACTGTTATTTACACTTTCTGAAGCAGCTTTGGAAGTATTATTTCATGATTGTCTTTATGAAGTATACTAAAAAATGTAGTGACTGTTGCTCCCAAGTACCACTCAACAGAAAGACAGCTTGTGAAGCCCTAACCTCAACCTTTTTCACTCACTGGATCTGACAGTGTATAACTTCTGACTTCCTAAAAGTTAAAATGTCCATGAGGTAGCCATGATAATGTAACTGAAAATACTCAGGAAAGGACTTTCGAAAGGGTCAAAATGATGGGATTTTTGTATTTGAAGTGAAAAGGAATAATTTGAAGAAAATTAATTGCAATGCACCTTTTGTTGTAATAATGTTTAATTGAAATAGTCACTTAGCTTTGAGACAACAACTCATAAGAGGAAAGAGAGACAGAAACAGAGAAAGATGGCTGAGTTTTGTTGTTGCCTTGGCTGAATATCCCTGTGCAGTTTTTCACTGCTGCTGATTTTTTAAAATTTTTATTTTAATAGTACATGTTTGTAGTACATAATGATCACATTCATTATAAGGAGTTTGTAAGTGTACATAACACACCATATTTTTATCACCTTCATTTTACCACATTTTCCCTACCTCTCTCTCTTTGTCCCTGTCCATTTTGCAAAAGATTTCTGTTTCTTATTATTTTTATTATGTTCCATATTATATTTATATTTTAGGTATCTTGTGTAAGAAAAATCATGTACTATTTAAGCTCATGTGTCTGATTTATTTCCTTTACCATGACTGTCTCTAAGTACATCCATTTTTCTACAAACAACTCAACTTTACTATTCTTTGTGGCAAAGCAGTACTCCATTGTATACAAATAACACATTTCCTTTGTCAATTCAGCTGCCGATGGACATTTACAACACTTCCAAGAATTAGCTATTATGAGTTGTAATATACAACAGTGTTCAATAGCCTTGTGTGTTCTAAATTTCAGTGATATTTACTCTATGTTATCAATTATTCTATGTCTACACTTGCTAGTGATGAATTTATGATGCTCCACCGTGAGTTTTTCTCATCTCTGGAACTCCCAGCTCCAAGGGTTCAGTAGGCCCTGACTTCAATGATTTAGGTGGAGTTTGGAATCAGAAAAGATGTTTTATTTGATGCTGACTATTTTTCTCCATCCAGAAGTGCTCACATGTCCCAGCTACCAAAAACCTCTGAATTTCTGACACTTACTTCTGAAACAAGTCTCTCCAATCTGTCACCTGCCACCTCTAACCTTAACTTGTTCTGATCTTTTGTATTTACCTTTTCTTTTAATCCAGTTCTGGTTTTATTGGAGCAACTGGTGTCTATCTCCTCATTTAGCCATGCACTGACTTGCCTTGGTGCACCATTTTCTGGATCATGTTACATAAAAGTTTTATAGTCTAAGAATTCTGGGACTGTTCACTCAATCTCTTGGGCAACCTGAGTATTACCCACAATATGGGGCATTTTAATTATTGGTGGCTGGTATAGAGGTTAGTGTTTTTTTTTTTTTTTTGCTAGCACATGTTTGTAGTACATTATAAGTATGTAATGGTGGGTAGTTGGTATATGTATGTAACACATCTTAATTCTTTTTTTTATATCCTTCCCCTCCTTTTTCTGTCCCCCGCCATCTCTTGCTTCCCTTTCCTTTGACAAATGATCTATCGTCCTGTTTCTTAATATCTTTTACTTTATTCTATTCTTTATTTGTACTTGGGGTTTCTCATATAAGCTGTGTCTGATTTATTCATGTAACATCATGATCTCAAAATACATCTGTCTTCCTAAAAATTATATGAGTTTGTCTTTCTTCCTGACTGAGTATAACTTATCTATATACCAATTTTTTTAATCAGTTCATCTGTTTAGGGACATACAGGCAACATCCAAGTTTAGCTATTATGAATTGTGTTGCTATAAACATGGATACACATGTGACTCTTTACTATGATTCATTTAACACTTTTGTGACAATATTTGAGGTAAAATAGATAGACTACATAGAATTTCTATTTTTAGTTTTCTTGAGTTATCTATAGGCTGATTTCTATAGTAGTTGTACTAGTTTACATTTCTAGCAACAATGTAGAATTATTCCCCTTTTCCTCCAGAATCACCAGCATTTTTCACTATTTATTTTTTAATAAGAACCATACTTTTTGCACCACAATAGAATCTCAGTGCTGTTTTAATTTGCATTTTTTTCATAACCTAAGTTATTGAACATGGTTTTTTACATGTTTTGGTCATTTTGTAACTCTTCTAAAATTTTTCATTTTTTCAACTGCCAGTTTTTGATTAGTCTTTTATTTTGGGTGTTTTAACTTTGAGTTTATTATATACTGTACATATTAGTACTCAGTCTAAGGAATAACTGGCAACTTTTTGCCATTCATAGGTTGTGTCTTTATTGTTTTCTTTGCTGTGAAGAGGTGTTTAAATCTGATATAATCTCATCCTTTGTTTCTTGATATTATTTCTTGTGCAGTTGAATTTCTTTTCACAAATTCCCTTTCTGTGCCTCTTGAAAAGTTTTATAGATTTTATCGTATAGTAGGCTAAGTGTTTCTGTATTACTATTTATACTTTTGATCCATTATGACTGTGTTTACTCCATGGCAAATATTATGGGCATAGATTCCATTTTATGCATGTCAATAACCTGTTTTTCCCAGCATTATTTGTTAATGAATCTGTTTTCTTTCCACTGTATATTATTTGCCCTTTTTACAAAACTTCAATGATTTTATGTCCCTGAGGTTTTTAAGCATCCTTTATTATGTTCTATTGATTTATGTGTCTATTTTTGTAGCATTGCTGTGTTTCTTTTGTCACTGAATTTTTGGAATACAGCTTGAAATCTCAACTTGTTATATCTCCTGCTTTGCTCTCATTCCTGAGGAATGTTTTTGCTATTTTGGCTCTCTTCTTTATTCAATATAAATTTGTAGATTCTTTTTCTAATCTTTAAGAAGTGTTACTGGTATTTTGAGTGAGGCTGTGTTAAATCTGAGTATCATTCTTTGTAGTGTGGCCATTTTAAAAACACTGTTTCTGCCTGTTAAGAATTGCAGATGTCTTTACATTTTTTAATGTCCTCTTCAATCTCCTTTTTATAGAGTACTATAGTTTTCATTACAGATATCTTTGACTTTCTTTGTTAGGTAAATTCTTAAGTATTTAATTTTGCTTTGACGTTATTGTAAATGGTATTGTTTTCTCAATTTCTTTTTCTATGGGTTCACTATTCATGAAGAGCAATGCCATTGGTTGTGTTGATGTTATAGTCTCCTAAATTGATGAATTCATGTATTAGTTCTACAAGTCTACTTTTGCATTTTGAGGCTCTTCTACATAAATAATCATGTCATCTGGAAATATTGTTTCAGCTCTTTGTTTTTTTTTTCTCTTATCTGACTGTTTCTATTTAAGTTTTGAGTACCATGTTGGACATGTGTTGTGACAGTGGACATCCTTGTCTTCTTTCTGGTTTTAGGGAAAAAGCTTTCCAATTTCCCCAATTTAATATACTGTTGGCAATATTTTGTAATAAGAGCCTTATATCTATTTGCAATAAGATACTTATATACCTATTTTCCTTACAATTTTATCATAAATGGATATGGGATTTTGTGAAAGGCTTTTCCTGCATATAATGATACAAGCATGTGATTCGTATCCTTGCTTCTGCTTATGTGACATGTTACATTTTTGATTTACATATGTTGTACCATCTTTGCATCTCTGAGATGAAGCTTATTGGTCACCATATATAATTTGTTAAAGGTTAGCTCCACTGGAGCCTGAGCAGCTGGGAAGCTTTGGTGTGGTGCATGGTGCAAGCTGAAGGCCTGCACAGCATACTCCACATAGCTGTGCAGCTTGGTACATTGCTTAGAACCTGGTAGGGCCCTGTCGAGTGACCATAGAAGCTGGGGAACTTCTGTGTGGCACATGGTATGGGATGAAGGCATGGACAGCATAATTCACCTATCTGTGCAGCCTTGGTATGGCACTTGGAACCTGTTAGGACCCTGCCCAACACCCAAGCAGCTGGGGAGCTTTTGTACATTGCTTGGGTACTGGTTGGTCCCCTCCCAGTGACACCAAGCAGCTGGGGAAATTTGGTTCACCATGTAGCATGAGTCGAAGGCCTGCACAGAATACTCCACCAAGCCATTCAACAAGATATGCCATGCAGAAACTGGTAGTGCACTGCAAAGCAACCTCAAGCTACTGGGTAGATTTAGTGTACCATGTAGGGTGTGGTGAATGTCCACACAGAATATCCCCCCTATCTGGGGAGCTTCCAAGTGCAGATAAGAATCTAATAAAGCCTACACAATGATCCCACTTAGCTGGGGAAACTCCCTCCAATGAGAACAACCATCCTCAACCAGGAAACAACTGAGACTTTGCATTTGGCCGCCCCAGGGGAATACAGGAACATGGCAAAATGAAAGAGCAAACTGCTATCTCAAACGTCCAGTCCATCCCAAACTAGCCTAGAAGAAATGGACACAGCAGAATGTTTAAGCCATATACCTAAAATTTCTGAAATAATAGTAACTGAAATAAAGAAACAACCCCACGAAGCTGTAAAGCAACTAAGATCAGGAATAATCTCCCAGGTAAAAGAAGAAATGATAAATGCAATAAAAGAAATGCTGAACACATTTAAACAAGACATAGTTAAAAAAAAATAGAGGAGCACTGCAACAGGATGGAAACCTTTAATGAACAATGTAACAAAGAATTAGAATCATTGAAACAGAATCAAAGAGATATCCAGGAAATCAAAAATCCCATTGAAAGCTGGCAAAACCACCTGATTGAATGGGAAGATAGACTTTCAGACTTGGAAGACAAGATTTTGAAGATAACTATGCAAACTAACAGTCTTTGTTTTTTCTATGACCTTGTTTTGAAAGCCTATACTGTTATTCTTTTGGGTTGTTGTTATTGTTATTTATTTGTCTCTTTTGTTTATTGATTTTCTTGTATTTTGTTTTGTTTTTCCCTCTAATACAAAAGGATAGATGTATGTATAGAGGCATATACATGCTTAGAATTACTCCTGAAGAATTTATAAAAATTGATTTTACTATGTGTGATGGTGTGAACAGCTATTTTGAAGAAAATGAGACATTATGGTAGCTACTGCTGATTACCTGTCATCTTGTTTTGAAGTCCAATAATGTTTTATTCTTTGTTTTGATTGGTTTTAGTCTGTTTTCTATTATTTCATTTCAATATGTGTGAAGCTGTGGATAGCTATTTTGAGAAAAACAAGAGACTTTATGTTAGCTATTGTTGATTTCCTATTGTCTTATTTTGAAGTCCTGTAATGCTTTCTTTGTTTTATTTTGATTTTTTTTACTATTTTGTTTTGTTTGAATTTATTGTGTGTGAAGGTGTGAACAAGTATTTCAAAGAAAACAAGAGACATTATGGTAGCCACCACTGATTTCCTGTTGCCTTGTCTTGAAGTCCTGTGTTGCTTGACTTGTTCTGTTCTGATCTACTTTGTTTTGTTTTATTCTCTTTAAAATTAAAAAAAATCCATACTATTTCTCTGTATACTGTTGAGGATTTTTACATCTATCCTCATTAAAGGGATTTGTCAGTTGTTTTTTTTTAAAGCCCTTGACTGATTTTTGAATCCTGCTAATACTAGCTTCCAGTAAGTACTTTTCAAGCCCTTTCAATAACATCGAAGAATTTGAAGAGTATTTCATTAGTTGTTCCCTGAAGTTGTTATAGAATTAAATGTTGAATATATTACTTTTTTATTAGTAAGGATTTTTTTTATTTATTAATGCCATAATTTTATTAAATATTTTTGGAGTGTTTCTCGTTTTAGTGTCTTCTTGTTTGGGTTTTGATAACTCATATATATCTAGGTATCTATCCATTTCTCTTGGATTCTTCAATTTATTTGAGTACAGGTTTTAGATGGTGTTAACAACTTTTCAGTGTCTGTTTATTTTTCATTTTTCATTTTTAATTTCATTTACATAGGTTTTTTTCTTTCCTTCTTTCTGTAACTTTGCCTAACTCTTTATCCTTTTGAAGAACAGTTCTTTAGTTAAATAATTCTTCATAGTCTCAAGTTCATTAGTTTTCATTTATGTTTATAGCATCTTTCCTTGTACTTGATTTGCATTTGGATTTTTCTTGTGAATTTAGGACATTGGTGTACATGATTAGATGTTTCATTTAGCTTTCCATTGTTTTTCCAATGTGAACATTCTCAGCTATAAACTTTTCAATTATGACTGCTTTAATTGTGTCTTATAGGCTCTAATATGTAGAACTGACATTATAGTTTGATTCCAAAATTTTTAATGGTACTTGATTTTTTTCTGTAACCCATTAGCCAGTCTGGAGAGTACTATGTAGTCTTCATGTTTTACATAGTTTCTGTGGATTCTTTTGTCATTGACTTCCAGTTTTTTTCTCACTATGATCTAATAATATGCATAAAATAATTTTGATTATTTTGTATTTATTTAACATGCCCCAGTCCTACCTTCTAGATTGAATACTTTGTTCTCACACTGTCCCATGGGCATGTCATGCCCAATATTTGAGGAAGGAATGATGAATGTTTAGTTTTGGGTAAGTCTTATTTCTTCACTTGCTGGGGTACCACTGGTCACAGATTCTGCTCATTAATATAGCCTTCAGGCAGCAGTTTTTTTCAGCAGTTAGACACATGCTCCTAATAAGTATTTCTTTAAATTTCCATTTTCCCTCCAGTGTTCACTCATACCTTTCTCCAGTTTTTGTTACTGTAATTGATGTGGTTCTGGATGAGTTTCTAGGTTTTTATGTCTGATGAACAAAATTGTACATGGCATTCAATTGTAAGGAAAAAGCAACAAAGTTGAATTTAGCCAACAGCATGCTTTGAGTGAGTGGATTCATGCCAGTGGAAAGGAAAATGGTACAGCTTCTTGAAACCTTTGAATTTGACTATAAAATGTTTTTTAAAATCTTCAAAAAATGTTGCACTGGGTCTAGCATGTTTTCTATTAAAGCATGATCAATAGGGTGCTGAATCATATGAGTTGTGTCTATTGCATGTGACCTTTCCCCTAATACACTCTGCTATAATTTTTTTTAATTTTTTTTATTTTAAAGATAGTAAAATACAACAAAACAAGATAAAACAAATCCAGTCAAGACAATGCAGTGAAATTGATACAGAAATTCAGAGCAAGGTACTGGGATAACAGTAATAGCTACTATAGTGTATCTGATTATCTCCACAATAGTTGCCCATTCAGTCAGTTGGAGCAAAATCAAACCAAAAACAGAATGTTATAAAAGAAATCAAAAGAGAATATTGATTAGAGCAAAGCAGTTAATCAGAATAAAGCGAAGCAATGAAAATAATATTGGCCTTCAAAGACAAGACAGAAGGAAATCCATTGTATTTGCTATATTGCATCTCATCCTACCACAAGATGCTCAGATATCTGGCCACAGGTCAGCATAATCAACCAAAAAATACAAGTATTTAGCTTCTTTATGTACCTTAGTTGCTAACAACTCCGGCTGACCTTGAAACCATCCATTTACTAATTGGTGTGGGGGGGACACAAGACGTTTGATTCTCAGCCTGTGCACCAGTAGGCTCAAGGGAGACACTGACTTATCCAGAGGGAGACCTCACATGCTGACAACTCGCACAGCTTACCAGGAAGGCTGGCTCATTGATTTCTTGGTTGGTCCCCCACTCTGCTATAATTAAATGCATTAGATGTAGTTCATGTGCAAAATCCTTCAATAAGCTCTGTTGAAGAAAGGTTACTACTATAGGTCATGCAAGAGGATCTGGCATGCATCTTTATCTCTGGGCAATACTAGGTCATATAAAAAGGTTAAGGAGGTATCCTTGAGGAATAAGTGCTGCCTAGATAAAGTGTTGCCCAGGTTCAAATTAATGATAGAAAGTTGTCCTATTGGCCGAGATGTGCTTTCTATATTATTTCTCCCTGAGAGATCTGGTCCCTGAAAATCAAAGGGTGCTTAAGGTGGGGTGTACATTTTCTACAGCTGCTTTTTGCCGAATAAGTATTGGTCCTACCTATGCAGAGAAAATGCCTAATCCAGAAGGTTAAGGGAGCCATACTCCCACTCTGAGGCTTTGCTAGTGAGCTCTACAGATGGAGGAAGACTTTGGTCCATGGTACAGATCACCATCTGTATCTTAATGACTTTTACATGAGAACAAACAAATTTGACTACGACACTAAATATTCATAGTCCAAATAGTAAGCGTATCAGAAGGCCTAGATAAACAAGGTTGCATATTCCTGTCCAGTTCATTATAAAATGCAAGTAAGAATTAATGTCACACAGGAAATAATGTCCCCAAGTCTCAAGATAAAATTTATTTTCAATAGGGAACATATGAGTAAGCTGATTTGCTTCATTTTTGCAGTAGCTCCATTTTCCCAAAGTGTAAAAATTTCTTTTGGTGTCTATTGACACTCATTCTGTTGAATTTCCATAAACAAGCACTAATAAGCACTAACAAACAAACACTGATGGCAGTCTGAAAACAATCTTTCCATGGAAATATAGAAACCTAACTAAAGGGTCTACCTTGGCAATATTTTGGCCCTCTGTTGCCTATCACTTGTGAGTTCAGAGATGGTTTCCATGAGAACCATACCAGGGTTTTTAAAGGATGCAGCATTGTTTACCTGAATATTGGCATGTTCCAGTGAATGCTTAATCTTTAGGATTTGTTTGCAAATGAAGTCTGAATCTTGATTGTGGCCCTGGTTTTCAGTCTTCTTTATACAAAGAAACATCTGGAAGCAATATATAAATGGGTGTTTGTCCCCAAATGGTAGTTTTGTGGAAAAAAACCTGTATAAGATTACCTTGATAGGATCTGAAAAGGGTAAGACCTGTTAAGATGGTCCTGGTCATTTATTTGACCTGACATTAATAGAGGGTACTTAAGGACCTTAACTGAAAGGGATGGTGCAGTTGATATCTGAGATGATAGGTCATATTTCCAGTAACTCAAAGTCAAAATAAGATGGATACAAAAATATATTGACTGGAGAATGGGTGAAGAAAAAGTCAACAGTGTAGGACTCAATGGGGATTAGTAGAATTTAACCCAAGAAGGGTGAGATTTAAGGTTCTGTGTAAGTAATTTCTGCTCCTATCTTCCTCAGAGTTAGTCCCTGTGCTACCAAAGAAGGTCTCAGAAAAAATAAGAACAAACCAAAGGATCAGTTTATAACTTGGAATAAGGATCTCAAGGATGA
This sequence comes from Hydrochoerus hydrochaeris, assembly GCA_004027455.1. Lineage (NCBI taxonomy): Eukaryota > Metazoa > Chordata > Mammalia > Rodentia > Hydrochaeridae > Hydrochoerus > Hydrochoerus hydrochaeris. The sequence continues at coordinate 403,308 of PVLA01000052.1, forward strand.
GTCATGGAAAGCAAGAAAATTTTTTAAAAAATAACTAGCTATATAAGACATGCAAAAAGGGACTCTTCTTCCAGGACAGAGCTGATTTTCTCTTTTATTTAGAGGTAAAAAACTAACAACAAAATAGTTTACTTATCTGACTCAGCAGGTTGGTTTTTTTTTTTTCTGAAAAGTAACTTGAGATCATTCACTTATGTGGAAGTGTAAGATGCTTGTGCTCTCTCTTCTTCATTTTCTGGTACATTGAGTGGCTTAGATTTCATATTGGAGAGGAAATGTTTTGTTAGATAGGGTCCAAAGTCATAAAAAGATGGCACTTTGAGATTAAGAAGAAAGAACTACTTAGCATTTCATAGAATCTGAGCAAAAAGGGTGTATGTGTCTGTTGCTAAGTGGAAAATAGATACTGCAGCCTCACTTATGGTTCTGAGATCTTGTACTAGGTGATATTCCTCTCATGGCTTCACTACTGGTGAAATGACTCTGTTGCATGCGGACTAGTATGGCATCAATAACTCTGTTGCTAAAAATACATTAATAATGAGTTTAGCCCCTGCCTATTTTCTCTTTTAAAAAGATACTGCCTTCTGAGAGGGTGTATGTTAGAGTTCTTGAACTGAATGTGTCATCATATCATGATTGGAATTCAACTCCTGTCAGGGGAACTGCTCTGAAGGAATCAGATTGGCCAGGTCTCTAATGACTAGGACATGGGTTTCTAGAGGTTTGAATGACAGAGGGACACTACAAAGGAAGTATATATGTCTTCCAATTACTGATAGGAGGTATAAGAAGGTAGATTGGAAAAGGAAATCTACAAAATGACAGTTCAGATTGAATGGCTAACTCCTTCAAAACCCACAACAACTGAGAAACAGGATGAAAATTTAACCCAGTAGAGGTTAAAATTAAGATGATACAGGATCAAAAGTGAGTGAAATTTGTTTATCCATGGCATGCAGATTTACACAAGGCTCCTGCAATGTGATGGGGCTGTCCTTATATGGGGACCACATAGACCACATGGGCACCATCAGTCACTGTCAGGGCATTCTTCGCTGGTAATGATGGTGGTAAATGGCCTCATCTCCATCTAGGAACATGGGTAGCCTCTCTTCTAATGCCAAGGATTGTCATCTTTGTTCAGACAGACTTGTCAAGGACTTGGAGGCTTTTGACGGTCTTCCTTTTGCATTGCCTTCATTGCTTTCACTTGAAGCACAGAGTTGTCTCCATTACCCTTTGGATTACCTTGGTTCTCCCTGGTGCCATGCTCCTTTTCAGGAGCCTTCTTTATCATGGTCAGCATGGCTTTAGTCTTCTTTTTGTCCTTATTCAATTCCCATTTGTTTTCATTTTCACCATTTGTTAAAGACCATGTGAACCAAATTACTTACTTATTCCATCTTGTGTCCTATTGGAGTTTTGTTTTATTAGCTAGTTAACTAGCTAGTAAAACACAGTCCCAGGATAAATTAACCCTCTCTGGACATTGGATTTACATATGTATATTTATGGAGTGCTTCCCCAAGATGATACTAGAAAGTTGCAGGAATTTTATAAGATACCTGAATGATAATTTGAGAGTATCATAATTTATTGGTCTGGGAATGACCTCGAGCATATCTATTAAAATGGCCTGGAGATATATCCTGAATTTGTTTCTCTCCTTCATATTACAACCCTACATGAGTTCTTCTTGGGCCCAAATAATACATCAGTTTGCTGATTATCCTTAGATGCAGCCCCAAAGACTTCAACAAACTTCTCAGAATCCTCAGAAAATGTATTCAGTTCTTTCTTGCATTGCTGGATATCCATGACTGAAAAAGGGACCTGAATTCAGGTGGTATCATTCATGCCTTCCTAGTTTCAAGGGGTAGAATAGTGGCAGGGTTAGATGTTAAGTCCTTTGAGTCTAGGTCCTCATGATAGGCAAACACAAAACCAGTATGGAGAGGGCCCAGGATGATGTCTGTTATCTCATGGGTGCACTGATGGTACAAGTTGGTAATGAAGGACCTTATAGAAGGGTCAAATTTATCCTGGTGTCTGAGAATGTATTCATACAGAATCAAGTGGAATGAATGAAGCATTCCCAATAATGAGTCTGGGTAATGGGAAAATCATATGGCATTTTGTTACTCAGCTCCTGATCAGTTCTATCCCATGGCCTCCCCCGGAAAAGTCAGATGTTTTAGAGTTCATGTGAACCTTACCGGACACAGCATGGGTCAATTTCTAACCTGTTCATCCCAAGGATGCTCCCTGGTAAAACCATACTCCGTGGGATTCAGATGCCAGAAAACTCTGACCCTTGTATTGACACTGGTGCCACTTCCTTTGGAGCTTTGAATCTCTCTCTTTGATCACAACCCATCTCCCAAACAGTGCGTAAGGAGCTCTGGTTCTCTATTGGCTAAAAGCCACCAGCCAATTATAAAATGACCTAATATCATAGTTAGTATGCTTTCCAAAGAGGGATAATAAGGGTTTCTCTCAATGAAACTCTGATAAATTTTCCTTCACAGATGCTTCCTGGTGTTCCTGGCTGACAGAGGTATGTAATTTGACAAGAGGTCATTAGTCATGCACCACATCTGGAAAGGAAGGGAATCTCTCAATTTTTTTCTCAATCATTACAAGTAGTGTGAATGGAGCTTGCTCACTTGCAAGAGCTGAGGAAAGTCTAATGGGTAAGGAACAGTCAATGGCAGTCCAGTAATTAAGTAGGAAAAGTTCCTAGGGAAACAGACCAAAAAACTTGGGAGGCCACCTGAACCACCATTAGCCTAAGAAAGGTGAGAATTTGGGCTCTATTGCCTCCAGTAGTGCTGTCAGGACATATATTTAAAAATTGGGATACTTGTGTAGTCTTTTTGCTCTTCTCTAGATGCTTCCTCTGTCCTTAGTTTTCCCACATTCCCACTAACCCATGACACAAGAGAATATGAGTTTATAGTCAGGTGAAAGCTTTACAACAGCAACTACAAATCACATATCATATTACATAGGTAGATAAACATAAGGCCAAATTATCACAAGAATACCATAACTAAATAAGATGGAGGGAGGAAGAGAGCTAGCATTAGATAAGTAATCCCAAAAGGTTCCAGGAAAGTTATCTACAGGTGGAGCTCAATAAACAGCCTTCAGACCCTGGAAGGTCATGGAAGATAGCTAAGGAGGACTAGAGTAGAACCCCTCCTGTGGGCCTGTGGGCCTCTAAGCAGCTTTCACATGCTTCTTCCCACCAACACCTGGTGGACCACACGAGGGTCCTCTATCCTCTAATTCTTTAAGAAACACTCATTTTTCTAGGGGCTTCATAGTCTCTAGCTACTGAAAAGGTGTCCTAAAGCTGAATGGGTTCACAGAAAAAGAGAAACTAAACTGTATAAATATAAACTTGAGTGATGCATGAAAGTTTTATTGATCCCTAATGACATTTAACAGCCTGGCCCAGACCTACAATGGGCTACCAAGGATATTGAAAGTCAGAAAAAGAAAAAAATATAAATTCTCCTCAAATGGAGCTTTTAAATCCTGGTTGGCTTGTCAAGATTTACCATGGATGATAGAGTTCTGGAAAGGTTTTTAGATTCTTGTGCATGAAAAAGAAAGAATTGGACATGCCATACAATGATAAGGAAAATTCCATAAGGTTTAACTTAGGTGATAATAAGCTTGAAGTGACCATGCCCATGTTAGTGGAAAGGAAAAGGGCATAAGTGCTTGATGGCATTGGGCTTAAGAAGTTAAAATTTTGCAGCAGGTCTAGGGTGTTTCTCATAGGGTCTTATAGAACATGATAGACAATGTGATTGACAGGGTGCCCAGTCATGTCAGCTGTATCATCACAGATGTTCTTTTCTATAATTTACTCTGTTATAATTAGATGCATGAGATATAGTCCTTATTATGGACCTTCAAAGATATGATTGGAAAAGTTACTCTAGGTCATGTAGGAAAATCTGTCATGCATGCATTTTATCCCTTCCTCTGGGTAGTAAGCCTTAGGACAGAGATCAGAGAGTTGAGCATGAGTTGTCTTCTGGGTTCAGACAAGTGCAGAGGAGGAGTCCAATAGCACTTATATAAGGATAGATTATACTATCTATATTGCTTTCACTTTCTCTTACTCCCTCATTTGTAATTAACTCATTAACTGTGTTCCTCTTCTTGGCAGAAAGGTTAGAAGAATTGGGAGCCTATTTCAGCAGGTTGGCTGCACCTAAAATACTGGAACCCTTCCTTACAGTACCTGATTCTTTCTCAAAATATCATCTATGCCAGACATGTGGTATGAGGAGATTCACCTTCCCTTTCTAAATCCCCTTACACTGGATTTTGATCCAGTGACTTTCCCTTTCTGTTTGCCTTCCCATATCTAGTTTTCACTAAGACTTGCACCTTAGTGTACTGCTTTCCTCTGGTGCATTTAATGGTACCTCCCTCCCTTTCTGTTGTCAGCCATCATGTATTTCTAATGGTTAGATTTCAGAAAAAGAATATTTACACAGCAAAGTAAAGTAGTATACAGTGGTAGTTAATATGAAATATATGGCAAAGCCTTTTAAAATCCACCATTTATTTCTAAATAGTGGTAAAGTGGCCAGTTGTAACTATGTATACCTGTATTTCTAGCAAATCGGGAAGCTGAGGCAAAATGATCACTTGAGCCCAGGAGTTGAAGCCAGCCTAGGCAATATGATAAAAACCCATCTCAAAGAAGTGTTGGGAAAGAGGAGACTTTTCTACTGACTCTCACTAATTTTATCTTCAAGTGCAACTTCTCCTGAAGATGGTATCTAAAAATATAATATATATGTACTTTAAAAAGTTTAAAAACAATTCCCAAGACAAATACAGAATGAATATGAAAGGAAGTAATCTTTTCTTAATGTCACTTGTTTCCACCTGAAAAATTGTTTTTGTTAAATTTTGATATAAGCTCTTTATCTGTATGTCAGTGTATTTTCTGCACAAACATATACTTGCAAATGCTGTCCCTTTATTAATCAGAATCTTATCTTACTAAGAAATTTGAAGTCTTGATCCTTACCATATTGGAACTTAGGGTGCTCAGAAACCAAGAAACTCGTTTGCCTCTCTGGTAAGCAGCCATGGCTCGAGCAAGCAGCAGCCACCCCAGACAGAACTATCCAGCGTCTCCCAAGATCCGCACCATGTTTGAAATTAGGGTTCTGGGAAACCAAGCAACCCACTTGTCTCCCTGCTCAAGGAAGTTGAGAACTGGAAAAACAACCTTGCTGAATTTATGGAAGTGGACAATATCCTGAATATTCTCTGCCATTTCTAATGGGCTCCTCCCTACACAATGCTCAGAGTCTTCACCCCTCCCTCAGGCTTGACCATCCACTTACTTAGATCAATGCATTGACCCTCTTTGCTCCCACTCTCACGACGCCAAGAATGCCCTCAGCAAGAGACGAACTGCTTCTTTATTTTGGGTTTTGAAGAAATAATGAAGACCCATAGGAAACCTAATGAGACACACTATGAATGAGAAATAACCTTCCAAGTGATGCATCCTGAACTAACATGTGCTGAGTGAGAGTCACTGGGCACTGGGGAAAATTTTCAAATTAAGCTCTATTTGGTTGTGATATTCACCCAGTATACAATAATCTCTTAAATTTCCAGTGGATTAGATGAAATTGATTTTCATAATGAGAATATACATTAACCAAAGCTTCCCTGGGTCAGAAATGCTTTCTAAATGTTGCAATATAATAATAATTTTCTTTCCTGTGGGGGAAAAAAAATAAAGATATTTGAGGTCTTTTGAAATCTTGGCACCACGGTCCTTTCTAAATGCAAAAATTCTTCTTCAGATTATTGTCAGTGTTCAAAACAAAATAATTTTAAGGTGCTCATAAATAATATCATCTAATCAGAAATGACAACAGATGTCATTTTCTCAAAACTTTCTTAGAATTAATGTAATTGAAATGTATGCTCTTCAACAGATTCTACTTTCTAAATGTTCATAGCATTGTCATGCTTTTAAACATTGAACAGTCTAAACACACAAGGAAATTGTCTTTTGAATTTGATTCTTTAAGTGATCAAATAACACAATATAATTTTGTATTTGAACTGTCTTTCTGACCATCAGAATTATAAAATGGTTTTAAGATTCCAAAGAGAAAGTCCTACTGCTACTTATGATGTGTTTGGGCTGTTTTTCTATTGTCTTGTTCCAAAGTACTTGGCTTTTTAATGCTAGGGTTTCTAGCAATTAAGTTTTCCTCTACTCCATTTTTGAAGGCTGCAACTTTACCACAGCTTCCTTTCTGGCCAAACTCAGAAACTTTGTGTCATTTTTCTGGACTCTTTCCTTTTGATTCCCAAAGTATACCTGGAAAACAGTAGCCATGTCACCACACCAACATTAGGATAGACTGCCTTGAAATTCCTTTCACCAAATTATTCTGCTCCTCTTAACCTCAGTCTCCTGTAGTATATTTGCACATGAGCAAAATGCAGACAAATTTTCTGCCACAGCATAACATATATGGCCTAAAGTCCAGTTGCCAATGCTGTTGTTCACTCTTGAGTCTACTCTTTACCAGCTGCAATTCTGTTAGCAATATGGTCGTTCTGATATCCCTTAAGAATCTCCCATGAAGTTCAGTTTATAAGATTCCAGGGCTGTTTCTTTAGCAGGAATCTCCAATCCTTTTTCAATTCTTCCAGTAAGCAAGCTCCAAAAGACTTCTGAACCACATGATCATGTCATCACTGCAATGACCCCACACTTGATTCCAAAGTCTATTTCAATTACTTTGTCACTGAGACATAATGCACAACACTCAAGTTAATGAAGGAAAGGTTTATTACAACTCACAGTTTGCAGAGCTTTTAGTCCACTGTCAGCTGGCTCCAAGACTAGGGAGCATGGCAGAGGGGTATGGTAGTCAGGAAGTAGTGAGCCATGAAGTATAGGGGGGTATATACTCACAGTAGCTTACCTCTTCCCAGTAGGCATCGCCTCCCAACATTATACACAGCTATAAGCCCATCAGTAGATCCATCCAATATTACTCATTGATGAACCAGTATCACACCAACTGTCACCTCCCAAAAGCTACACCTATAAGCACATGAGGGTTTAGGAGGATGTCTAATTGCAAGTCATAACAGACAGGGTTTTACTAGGTCCCTTATTTGTCCAGTTTGGGTTCAAAGTTGCAATAATCTTGCCTCAGCCTTTTCAAAGTGATAAAATTACAGGCATACAACACCACTTTTGACTATAGTCAAAAAGACTATAGTATATAGGTCATCATAAAACTTTCACACACTGCATTAGTCGCTTATTCTTGCAGTTTGTTGTAACAAACAGTAATATTTCCTACAGTACATTAGACAATTATTAATATACAATAATCCATACTGAATTTAGGCATAGCAGAATTTCTCATTGTGATACATCACTAGAACTCCATATTTCCAGGATTTCTAACAAATCTAAGATAGTAATAAGACAAGTTGATGTGCATAATGCCTGAAACATGAGTAACTGTGTCATATAGTTCTACCTCAGTCTTGGTAGCAATTAATGTAGCTTACTCAGAAATCAAAGCTATATTTAACATCAAACCACAAGGAGGAATACAGGAGTGAATTTTGTTGGGTTTGAGCCTTCTGCTTTAAAATATTTTGTTGGATTTGCTTTGTTTTCTTTTAGTTTTCTACAGTGCTAATGATCAATTTTAGCTAGGGTGTACTCTTCATAGCACTGAGTTACACTCAGTCCACTTATTTTTCTTTTAAGTGAAACATCTCATTGTGTTGCTCAGGCTGAACTCAAAATAGATGTTCTCTGGCCTCAGCTTTACATTTAGCTGCCACCACAGGTGCCTGTCACAATGCCCAACTATATATTTTTGGTTTTAAATCAGGTTTACTGACGTATAATTACTGTAGAGTAAAAATTACTTCTTTAGCTGTACAAGTAGGTTAGTTTTGACAAATGGACTTAGTTGAGTAAATAACACAATTTATTTATTTTAACTAATGCAAACTTGGACCTTTTCTAGTTTGGAGCTCTTATCAATAAAGGTGCTGTAAATATTTATGTATAGTGATTTTAATATATGTTTTCATTTCCCTTTTATGAATACCTCAAAATAAGATGACTGAGTGAGAAGGAGTATGTTGACTTACATAAGAAATTATCAAAGTTTTTCCCAAAATGTCTGTACTATTTTTCACTTCCACCAGCAGTGTATGAGACATTAATTGTTCCACATTCTTACTGATTCTTGGAATTGTCAATTTCTTTTACTTTAGTATTTGTACCATATTAGTAGTAGTATATTATTGTGGTTTAAATTTCTATTTATTTACTGGAAAATTACAATAAATATTTCTTCACATGATTATTGATCACTTATGTGTTTTCTCTGATGAAGTATGTATTTATGTATTTCTCCTGTTTTTTAGACTGCTGGTGATCCTGTAATTTGGTTGTAAGGGTTCTTTATGTATTGTGGAAACAAGTACAGTGACCTCTTGTGTTACGACCAGCTTGACATACAAAACAACTTGTGTTATAACTCGAATTTTAGTTTTAACTGAAGACCAAAGTATTGAGTTGTGACCCAAATGCCAGCTGCTTGTGCTTCCAGATAGTCTTAGATGCAGATTTAACTCTGAAAGAGTTCTGGAAGGAACATTACTCATTCTTTCCCACATGGGGTTAACTGAGAAGCCCTGGGCCAATATTTCTCTAAGGAAACTGAGATTTGCCTGTATACAGGAGAGAGACTTTGAAGGTTGCATATTGGAGCCTGAGCCTTCCATTGACAATTTGAGTTACCATCAGCCCTCGGGAACAAATTGAGGTCATAAGTCAAGGGCTCACTGTATAATTTTAGATGTGTGAATTGGAAATATTTTATATTGTTGTGTTTTTATATCATTTATAATGTTTTTATTCCAGAGACAACTCTTTTTTCTCAAGACTTCTTTTGAAAGTTCATACTTTTTGTGCTGCATTTAAAAAATTGTTACCTTACCTAAGGTGACAGAGATTTCTTTCTATTTTTCCGTAGAAGTTTTATATTCTTAGATTTTTAGGTATAGACACTATTAGTTATTAAATTTTTCTATGATAAGAGGCAAGGATTGATAACATATTTTTTCATGTGGATTCACATTGTTTGTTTAAAAATCTCTACTTTCTTGGCCCATTGTCTCACACTAGCACTTTTGTCAAAAACCATTTAAACATATATTCATGGATCTTTTTCTGGGCTCTCTATTCTATTTCATTTGTCTGTATGTCTACCTTTATTACTGTACTGTGTTTTCTTGATTATATCAACTTTACTAGTAAATCTATTCAGAAAGCTTTCATGCTTATTGTCTTATTTGTCCTCTATAGCTCCCAGAGCTAAACTTTCAATTTTTGATGACCCATGTAACAGGTAAACATAGTCACAGAAAAAATAGTTGATTTACCCAAATTTACATAGTTATCGGTAGACCTAACACTATAATACTCCTAAAGCCTAGTCCAGTATTTTATTGCTACAAAAGTCACAAAAATACTGATGACTATTATCAGGGTTACACTTGGAGATACTTTCTAAATAACAGATTTTACTAATGATAGGGAGAGGGAGATCAGCAAACTACATACAGTTTTGGTTATTTCAATCATTCCTTGACACAGAATAACCTTTTAAATAATCAGTATCTGGTTTTCTGAATGATATGTTCAGTGTTGGTGTTTTTCTGTTGGTTTAGCCTTTAATTTGCCCCTATTTTTAATCTTAAACGAGACACTGGCTAGGTGTGATATAGGAAGGTTCTTTCCAACAAGAAAACTGTTTCTTTTATAAATGAAATTTGATTGTATTTTTAACCGAATCGATGTTCTTGTTGGTGATTTATTTTAAAAAGCAGCCTTTGAGTTAGCAGTATAAATCTATTCTGTGATTTATATTTCTTTATGCTAAAATGTTAGTTTCTTTGTTATTCCTCTTATTTGACTATTTTAGAGTTTTATTGTGTATCAAACATGTACAGTCTTAAATTTGCATATGGTAATTTTATCGTTCAATGTTTTCTTCTTTAGAATGAAGAATTCAGATTCATTGAAAATGAACTAGAGACTCAAAAGAAAAAATACTTTAAACTTCAAACTTTCGTTAAAAGCTTGATATTAGCTATGAAAGCTGATGATAAGGAACAGCAACAGGTGGGTTCCAGAAGAAACTAGAAAACTACAGTGCATCATGTTGAAAAATTAAATGCTCTACCTCACTTCTTCATATCTTTTTTTATTTTTTGCTTCATTCCTGCTTGCCACAGAGAAAGTATTCTTATTTGAAGACTATTTTTAAACAGTTTTCTTGAGATAGGTGTTCAGAATTTTTTATATTTCTAGATTTTAAAACAAAAACAACTGCTTATCATGTTTCATTATTCCAAGAGAGACTTTAAATAAGGAAGAACTAATTCCAAAATGATTTTTAAAGGAAGTACTGAAAGTGATTGCAAAGAAAGGGCTGCCTTAATGGAAGAGGCATATTGTAGGAACATTTTGTGAATGAAAGAGGTCAGTCTTTTATTTAGTTTTATATGGATCTTAGTTATCCACCTATCCTTACTAAAATTCACTAATATTTTATTCTATAATGTGGTGTTCAATACTGAGAAAATAATGAAACTACGTGTGAGTTATTTTGTGTCCATGAAACGTAACTTACTTTTCTCAAGTGTTTGAGTCTTCTAATCCAAAGATGAAATGTCTTTTGATTGTTGCTATAAATTATTATTCATAAATTCTTCCAAATTACATTTTCTGTCTCATATTTTGTGTGAAATCTATAAGACAGATAAATAGGCTTGAAAATAATGATCATGTTACATTAAATGTTATCTTTAACTAAATGATACCAGATTTGACTCTAAGTTGTATAATACCATCTTGATACTTTATCAGCAAATTTCTATATTAGTATTTTGAGATACATGTGACCATTTAGGAAGAAGAGTCACAGGTTTTTATCCAGTAAGAAATATGGAAAGTACAAAAATTCACCCCTTTAACCAAAATGAGACTGTACATACATAACCTGTCTCAGATAGCTCCAAGGGAAAGAGATTAACGGAGCAATGCCCAACCTTTTTGACACCAGGGATTGGCTTTGTGGAAGACAAATATTCTATGGCCTGGAAGTATTAGCTTCTTTTTTAAAATTTTTATGTGTTTGCTACGCACAGTTGTTGCTTTTCTCAGCTCTAGCACCACGTTCTCAGCTCCACCTCAGATAAGTAGGTATTACATTACCATAATGAGTAAACAACCAAGAACCCTTACATTTGCAGTTCACAATATGGCTCATGCTTTTAGGATAATCCAATACCACTGCTGATATGGCAAAAGGCAAAGGTCAGGAAGTAATGGGGAGTGCCTGTAGATACATTGAAGTTTGACTAACTCATCTGCCCCTCACCTGTTTTACAGTCTAGTTTGTGTAGTTCCTCACAGACAAGAGACCAATATTTGTCCATGGCCTGGGTATTGGGGACCCTTGAATTAGAGTATTAACATACTTATTCCTTTTCCCAAAGAAAAAAATCTTTGATACTTACTAATATGTTTAACAACAATATTTCAACTGGAAGGATTTACATTTGAGGCACAAATCACCGTGAATATTATGTGTCCAGTTTCAAGGATTTTATTTTCTTAACTTTATACATACACAGACACCTCAAAACAGTAGCCTTCAGTTACTTTTGCCTCTATATTAAGCATATTACTTTATTTTATGAGTAATACATACTCCACAATGTACTAAAATGTATTTTTTAAAACTTATAATACAGATTTTGAATGAATAAAAGCATAGATATTGAACATGGTCTCATGAGTACAGTAAATTTTAAATAACTGTAAAAATGTAGTTCCAATCAGGATTATTTTCGCATGTCGAACTGATCTTAACACTGCCAAGTTTTGAATGCAGTTATATGTCTAATTGCCTAGCAGTTATGCCTGTTTTGCTCATCTAGGAATAACATGTGGAACTCATTTTACTTCCCAATTATAATTGCCCCTTGGCTTTTCTTTTGTAAGGACAATAACAAATAACAAAATTAACTATTATATTTTATTTTTCTCCTTTCCTACTTTTTTTCTGAAATAGTCTAATGAATTAATGTGTGGACAAAAAGTTTGCCAAAAGATAAAATAATAAAAAATTGCACTAAATGCCATATTCCATATAACCAGCACCAAAATAGAAACTGATTTTAAAGATTTTCCTAGAGGAGAGTGATTATAATGGATCTCAATTTATATCAGACAACAGTAGTATTCCACAAAACTAATATGTAGTCTCTTAAATTTCTGATTTTTACTACAAAATATTTAGCAGCTTATTTCAGGAAATATTTTTTATTCTAAATAATAAAAGACATCTGTCATGTTATTAGGTCTTGGTGTGGTGGCACATGGCTATAAACACTGAGGAAGCTGAGGCAGGAGGGTCACTATGAGTTCAAGGATGAATTAGGCTCCATAGATAGTTCAAGGTCAACTTGAAATAAATAGCAAGATTCTGTCTCAAAAATTCAAAGAAATAAAATACAAATCTTCAATGTTTTTCAATTAATCCTGCTTTGGGTAAGTTGAATGCAATGATTGTTCTACACAATTTTCTTCTTTTTTATTATTTATAAAAAAATAAAGTTTTATAACAAAAATGAAAAAATAACAGTAGTTAAAAGACTATCATTATAATTTGATTTAAAACTCATTCTCTGGGCATTCACAGAATATTTTGGCCCAATGAAGCAATCTGGAATTTAAAAATATATGATACTCTGTGACTGAAATATTAGATTACCCAAACATGTTTGTTTAAACAATGGCCATCATAAAATAAAAATAATGTTGCTATTATTGTTCTTAGTCACTAGCTTTGGTCTTTCCTCTCCTCATAATTCCTTATGTGATCCTAAAAAGATCAATTTCTTTATTTGAATTTAAATTTCTTCACTTTGTAAGAAAGACAAAAATTATTAACATTATATAACTTGACATTCACAATTTAAGATCTAAAATAAGTGTTGTAGAGACTGACCACTTATTTTGGGAAAGTTCTACTTATCTCTTGGGAAGAATAGCAGTTGATTAAATTTTAAAAAATGTTTTTTAATGATAAGGAACATATGATAAGGAAGGCTAATTTGTTTTATTTTGATCTCTGTGAAAAATGCAGTTTCCAAAATTCACATATTCCAAAGATTGTTTTCAGAGTACAAGTTTTGCAGTCCCATAAGTTATTAGAAGAATTTTGAAGTAGACTTCATGCATTAATAGTACCATATATGTTGTCAAGTTTTTATATTTTTACTACACTCCTTCTATGTAATGCAATGACAAAGAGATAAATAATAGCATTTCTCTGATTTGTAGATCTCACCACTAGAATGTAGAATATCATTGACTTTACAGGATGCTAGGTATATGTTCAGCAAGTGATAATTTGAACACTCTTCCTTCTTTAATATTGTGTCTTCAAAACTGTGTAGCAAAGTAAATCCACTGATATATTACTCACAGTCTCAGCCAGAGTCAGCAAAAGGCTCCTTTGCATCTAGATTTGGTTACAATTAATCAATACTGTTAAATAAAAATGAATACTATAGTTGCAAACCAGCACCTTAGAAAACATGTGGTATCTTTAGGTAACTTTGTTATGTCAAAACTGTCAGTTTTAGCAAGGTCACTAAAGATAAAAAATAAATAAGGCTTTTTTTCTAGATAGAAGTTAGTATCTCCTTATAATCTGACAAAAAGTAACAAGTATTAATCCATCCTACATGCTCCAAAGGCAAAATATATAGGACTTGTAGCTGTCACTTATTTTAATAAAGAGAATTTTAAAATACTGTCCTTTGGCAACAGTAGATGTTTATAAACTTTCCAATACACCCAGGCTTTCTGTTCCCCAATTAGGTAATGCTAAGTTTTTCTGTGTTCCTGTTTCCTCAGTCCTTGTTTACCACTATGCCTAAAGTTCACACTACAAGTAATATGCTGTCTAAAAGTTACCAGCTATATGCATTATTTGTATTGCTGAGAGCAGCAAATGAAACTTTTACTTCTAGTTTCTTATGGTCAAATGGGCATTACTTTCAGAAACATAAAATGTGATTACTTATTTATTTCCCTAGTATACATGCATGGCATGCCACTACAAATGAATCTATTAGACCATGATTCTGGGCTTCTCCTAATCACTCCAACTGAAACATGAAAAGTTGTCCAGATACACCACTACAAAAGATACATTCTTTGACCCAGTTGGTCCTAGTGAGTGCTTGCTATCTCTTGATGTGGCCAAGGAAAGGAGAAAAATTATTTGGTCTTTTCATGTTGTTACAGTTTACTTTAAAATATAATAGCTGAATTTTTTTTAATTGATAAGTTCTTTATCCCAATGAAGAATGCAACAAACCTTTGTGGAATGTGGTTTACTCTAAAATATAGTATAAATAGGCATGGATATTTTAATAAAGTGTACAATTTTCAATATCTTTAGCAATGATCAATGAACATTCATTTAAAAATTACATACAACCAACACGTTAAATAACTGGTTCAGAATAGTTGCACATTTGTCTTTGATTTTCTCCTTTGAACAGAGTTCTATTCTACACAGTTCACATTGCCTATATCTAGTATGTTGTTGCTTTTTAAATAGTGTACGAATAGTTTTTATTTTATTTAAGGTGTTGTATTAAATACTGAAATAGAAATGTTTCTTTGTTTAAATCTATGTAAATAAATCAATATGACAGGCCAGCAACTATTAAAATAAAATTTGGAAAAAACTATCCACATACTAATCTCCCCAAAAATGATTTTTCTGAATCAGGCACTGCTATCAGAATTACCTCCTGAATTAGAAGAGATGGATTTCAATTATGCCTCGCCGGAGCCTGATGATACCTCATTCAGTGTGTCTTCTTAATCAGAGAAGAATGCATCAGACAATTTATGATTTGAAGGGAGATATATGATGCAGTATTTTGGCTGCTTAACAGGTGTGAATTTTAAGATAACTGCATTCTCTTATCCCAGTATTCTTCAGTTGAATAACCATATTATTGAAACAAAGATATTCTTGTGAAGGATAGACCACATGTAATGGCTACAATGCAAAAAATGTATGTTAAATTTTAAAACTGAGAGGTTTTTTTTACAAACTAATGGTACTCTGGAAAAATTTGTGTTTCATTTTGAACAACTCAGCTATGAAATTTATTGTATCTAATTTCTGAAAGACATTTGCTTGATTTTATAAACTATTTAGTAATAGCTTTAACCAGGGACACAAAAATAAATATATTTCAACATTAATTATCAAGCTACTAAAGCTTGGTTTGTCTTGTTTTTTTAGCAATTATGCCTTATTTCCTCTCATTTTCCTATCATTCATATACATTTTTACTCAGGAAAGTGAACTAAAACTTAGAAAACAAAACTTTAAGGAACTACTTATCCTGGATAAATTATGGGATTTATTTTTCAACCCCTAAGAAAAAATGATTTAAAAAATGATTTTAAATTACTTAAAATTGAAGTAATGACTACTATGTAATTGCATATTATTTGTTTTCTTTTATCTAACCAAAATATCTGTGAGGAGAGGGGAAATACTAAGGAAAATTAATTTTTCAACATAGTCAAATAAATGTCTATGGGTACAGACAGATATTGTAAAATATTAGTCTTAATGAGAATTCTTCATTGTTGTGAAAGACAAAATATTGGGAAGCTTTAAATTCTACTGATAAACACTTGTAAATGAGTTAGATTAAATATTGCACAAATATTTCAAGTATATCACCATCTTTGAAATGTTTTTTTCAGTTCTTACATTTTATGAAACAAGAAGTTAAGGTAAGCCACTGAGGTTTTTTAAAACCTAGTCACTGAGCAAAAATTTAACCCATTTCCATGTGAAGCCCCTACTGAGCCATTAGCCAAGGAAAATATCCGAAAAGAATCTTGCTACTTTGGTTGTAAATGAGTCCTCCAAATTTCCTGGATATTATTATATGAATGCACACCTAAAATGAGCATAGTACTAGTTGTTCTATTACTATGTGCAGGTGGCAACACACTGAAGACAGTTGTTTGCAGATTCTTCCTTCCAGGGTACCAGGTGGCATTACCAACACACATAAAAAAGTAAATGCCAATTGTTCTGTACCCTCATAGTGTCATGTATTTGTGACTTGGCAGTGTTAAATTGTGTTGCATGATTAAATTACTACCTATACTTATGTAAAATATTAATAAATAACTATATGGCACATTTAGTTATCAAATTTATACTTCAAATATTTAAAAAATTAATTAGAGACATTCTGATCATGGAATTAACAAATACAAATTAATGAATGCAGAAAGGCAAATTTGAATGTCTTTAACCATTGATACATCCCATTGTATACAAATATAGATAATGCTTATTGATGGTCCTATAGTTTGATTTGATATTATTACCATACCCTTCCTTGATTCCTCTGTTACTAGAAATATTTTAGTGCTCTAGTATGCTCCCTTTTAGCTGAGAAACGTATATTCTTTGAAATATTCAATATTCCTCGCCAAAAATTCAAATTCCATTTTTAAGAAAAGAGCACAGATAAAAAGAATTTCAGATATTAGCATTGAATTTTATCAATCACACCAATTCCTCCATGATATAGAGTCCTGAATATAGACAGCAAAAGTAGGAAACCATGTTTAACTAATATGTGCAAATTTCAGAACTTCATATCTCTCCTAGGGTCTCCTTCCAAGTCATTAAGTTTATCTTTTAACTCAGATTTTTTCTGTTTCTATTTTGTCCTTTCTTAGTTCTCATTGTAAAGTACAGATAGGGAATTCTTTAATATACATTTTAAGATTAAGAATTTATCTTTCACATTTTAGAAACTAGATACCATCAAAAATGTTGCTGAACTCCTGCTATAGGGAAGTCACTGTTCTGGACACTGGATTTCTTGATACTGAGCTGGACACTGGATTTCTTGGCAAGCTGTAGACGTCAAAAGGAATTATTTCATTTTAATGTAGTCAAAAATGTTAATAAAACATATTTAAGCAAAAAATTTTATCTTATTTAAGTAGTCTGCCAGGTGTGATTCCCAAAGTAATCCCTCTTTACTGTTTTGAGAGAAAACATAGATGATTCCCTTGTACTAATTTTCTATTAGAATAGAAACAATGAATCATAACAGTATACTTAGGATTCCTTTTGGCATTTGTGTTTCAGTAGCAGAATTATTTATTTTGCCAACACTAGAATTAAAATAGACCTAAAATAAAATTGGCTATTCTTCAGCAGGAATCAACTGAAATAGTTTTATCAAGAAAAATTAATGCAATTGGCAGAATGAAATTATGCACCATGGGTTTTTAAATAGATGTCAAATTCAAGTATTAAAAGAAAGTTAGTATGAGACTGGGATTTTAGCTCCGTGGCAGAGCATTTACCTGCAGTTTCATGCGTTGAATGTCCATCACTGGAAAAAAAATAAAGATAGGAATACATGAAAGGAAAATACATATTATGAATAAAATATGTTTTCACATATATAGATTAGGATTGCTTTAGTGATATATTAGAGCAAGAAAAGTAGCATTTTATGATTATTCCTATGAACAATTTCATGACAAAAGGTAAAAACCAGCTTGTGATTTTCCTTCAGGGCTTTAATGATATTAAAACAGATTACCTGAAATATCTCTCAAAGAGACAGAAGCTAATGTGAGGAAAAAACCCTTTTTTTCTATGAACTAAATTTGAATGTCTGCTTCAAGATTAAGTCAAACACACAATTTCTACAAAAGAAATGTGTATTAAGAACATTTGACTGCTCAAAATGTATACAAAGAGGAAGAACATTACTTATTTCAGCAAACTAAAATTAGTTATGAAAAATGAAAATTGTATTTTCCCTAAAGAATAGGAAAATTAACAAATGCAAGAAATATTGGATGAAAATTGACCTCTTCATAGAGATTGGGTATGTTTTGTTTTAAGGTCAGTTATCAGGAGCAGAGCTTTTGTACTGCCATTTTGTAATAGAATTCTATTATTGATGGAGAAGAAAAGGCTGAGGTCAAATCACTTCCTCTGCTCTCTATACTACTGAGACCTCAAAATATATTCAAAGGGCCATTTCTTTAAAGACAGAAACATTTCTATTGAGATCCTCTAATATTCAACAGGTTTATGTTTGTAGTATTTAAAAGAACTCTGGAGTTTCAGACATGGTGTTCCAAGCCTGTAATCTCAGTACTTCAGAGACTGAGGCAAAAGGACTGGAACAAATTCTAGTCCAGCCTTAACTACATAGTGAGAATTTATCTCAAAACAACAAAAACAAACAAAAATAATTTGGGGCTCTGATACTGTCTTTGTCACTTTTTTGACACAGGGAACTTCATCCAATATCCATCAGGGTTTCCTCATCTCTGATAAATTATTTGTGATCACTTTTAAGAGAAATTGTGAAAATTTGGACTGCTATCCTTCCTTCACATTGCAGCAATAGTATAACAGGAATATTGACAGTTTTTAATGTATCAAATTTTAATTCAAATATGCAAAATGTAAAATTGTTACAGGTGACCAATTTGAGGGCAATTTAAGTGCCATTTTTTCTAAATTATGGATAGTTTTGCATTTGCAGTTGATGTTATCCTTGGCAGACTGCACCGTAACATGCCCTTCACCAATCTGTGCTATGTAACAGTATATTGGAGGAGCCTAGTAACATGTGAACCTACACTCAACATAAATGTCATTGCTTTATACAAACATTTATCAAAAACATATTTGCTAAGGGAAGAAAGAAAACAAAATGATCTCTTCAAGCAATTATTTTTCTGACTGTACCATTAAATCATATATTGAGTATATATTGCTCCACAATGAAATTTTACTTTTCATTAACTTACTAAGTACGTAATTCCTTTTGGCATTCTTGCATCCCATTTTACTTGTACTACCTCTGAGACATACTATCACTTTAAAACCACATCAGATTGTAACATGAATTTTTGTAGAATTTTTATTTACACTTTTATAGATGCAATAAATAATTTCCAACTAAGAGAACTTTCTTTACTTCTTCTATTTCTTCTATTTCCAACTCTTGGTATTGTAGGTTTTTTTAAATTTTAAGATGAATTAGTTTCTTCCAAAAATAAGGTCTTAATAAAAAGAGAAATACAGAGAATAAGGATGAGTTGGCTGTCAAAGAAGGGACAACACTAACTGCTTAAGACAAAATTTGGTTGATTTCCAAGCTGATATGTATACTATATTTAATTGATGTTATGTAAAAAGCACTACATTGACACCAATTAAATAACATTAACATTCTATAGTAGATAACAGATTTGTCTTCAATATGATAATTAAATGGTAGAATCAGCAAATCAACTGGCATGGTACAAAAAAGAATGGCATTTTTACTAAATTTTTTTTGTTCTAATATGTGATGGTGTTGAATCTAAATTTCCCTGTATCTTTTTGACACCAGGTGACATGATTTAAATTGGATACAATATGTCCATGCCTTCTTTATCACAGATTAATACTATTTAAAATCACTTATGTTACCTAACTAGTAGGGAAGAAAATAGATTGGGCCAAGGATAAGTTGCCAATAGCACATGAAGCAGTTTTTCCTATTTGACAAATTTTCAAGAGTTGCAAGGGGGAAAATTTACATGAAAAATTGTACTTCAGATAAACCACGTCTTTTTCAGATCTACAATGCATTGACTTATGGTAAAGAAAGTGTTTGATCAGGTAAAACTAAATGAGGATAATTACAAACCTATCTTATAAAGCAACAAATATTTACATACAATTGAATATTTTTGCATTCTTTGAAACTATGTGAGATTTTATATAGTTTTTATTTTTATTTAAAAAGAAAAAGAAGCAAAACAGGAAAAAGGGTAGCAACAATACCGAATTCCAAAGGAAAAAAAGAAAAAAAACCTAAGAAATCACTAGTTGATTAATTACATACTGTCATCATGAAAATAGTTGTTCAAGTTACAAAATTAACAGACACATAGTAGACATTCAAACAGTGAGACTGCAAACAGTTTTGCTCAAAGATCCAACAAAGATTCCACAAGATGGTCATCTATTTTACACACTCAAACATACATGTGGTTATATCCCTTAGAGTCCTTTCTTTTCTTCTCTTTTTTTACAATGGCAATTACACATTTTGGTTTTATTACACTTGTAGTTCTTATTTACTTTTTACACTAGAGACACAATATGATATTTATAAATATGATTATTTATTTCACTAATGAGGATAGTCTGAAGTTGTCTCCATTTACCTATGAAGGCCTCAAGATCATCCTTTTTATACCTGAGTAATATTCCATTATATAAAAATACCACATCTTTTTCATCCACTCTGCAGTTTATGGGCATCTTGGTTGTTTCCAAGGTTTACCTATTACAAATTGTGCTGCTGTGAACAGGGGTACACATATATTACTGTGATAAGAACTTTTCAGTTTTTCTGTTAAAATACCCAGGAGGGGAATAGCTGGAATGAATGGAGCTTCCAATCCTAATATTTTGAGAATTCTCCATACTGATTTCCATAGTAGTTGCACCAGTCTACCCTCCCATTAAAAGTGGAGCAGTGTTCCTTTTTCTCTGCAGCCTATCCAATATTTGTTATAGGTTGATTTCTTGATGGCAGCTATTCTTTCCAGAGTGAGATGAAATCTCAATGTTGTTTTAATTTGCATTTCTCGAATGACCAGTGATGGTGAACATTTCTCCATGTATTTATTTGCCATTTGTATATCTTTCTCTGCAAACTGTGTGTTCATCTCAGATGCCTATTTTTGGAGAGGATCTTTGAATTTGGGGGGTTTGATGTTTTTCAGTTCTTTCTATATTCTTGATATAAGTCATTTGTGTGAGGGGTTGTTGCCTAAAATTCTTTCCCACTCTGTGGGTATTCTCTTCACTCTGTTGGTGATTTCTTTTGAAATGCAGATATTGAAGTGGGATTTCAGTAATATGAGATCCCAGTTATTGATTCTTTGAAGTGCTTCTCATGTAGTTTTCACATTGTTCATGAATTATCTGCCTACCCCTCTGTCTCCAAGACTTCTACCTACCTTGTCTTACAGTACATTTAGTGTTTCTGTTTTAATATTTAGGTCTTTGATCCATTTAGACTTTAGTTTTGTGCATGATGATAGGCATTGATCCAGTTTAAGTCTTCAGCATGTGGAGAGCCAATTTTTCCAACACCATTTATTAAAAAGGCTATCCTTCTACCATTGAATATGTTTATCCCCTTTGTCAAATATCAGGTGGCTGAGTGTCTTTGTAGTTGTGCTTTCATCTTCTAATCTGTTCCATTGATCCTCAGGTCTATTTCTTTGCCAGTACCATGCTGAGTTTATCACTGTGGATTTGTAGTATAGTTTCAAGTCAGTAACTGAGATGCCTCCAGCCTTGCTTTTGTTGCCCAGAATTGCCTTTGCTATTCTATGTTTCTTCTGTTTCCAAATGAATTTAAGGAGTGTTTTCTCTAGATCTGTGAGTTATGGCATTGGTATTTTGACTGGGATTGTGTTAAATGTGCATAATAGTTTTGGTAGTATGGCCATTTTCACAATATTCGTTCTTTCCATCCAAGAGCAAGGAATGTCCTTCCATTTTCTAATATCCTCTTCAATCTCCTTTTTCAGCACAGTATAATTTTCAGCATACAGGTCTTTTACATTCTTGGTTAGGTTGATTCCTAAGTATTTCATTTATTTAAATGTTATTGTAAAGGGTGATGTTTCCATAATTTCTCTCTCAATGAGTTTTTTGTGTACAAGAATGCTATTGATTTTTCAGCAGTGACTTTGTATCCAGCTATGCTGCTAAATTTATCACCTCTAGTAGTCTTTTAATAAGTTTTTTTGGGGGGTCTTCTCTATAAAGTATCATGTCATCTGCAAATAGTGATAATTTAAATTTTTCCTTTGCTATTTTTATTCCTTTTATTTCTTTCTCTTGTCTGACTGCCCTGGCTAGTGTTTCCAGAACTATATTGAATAGGAGTGGTGATAGTGGATATCTTTGTCTTTTTCCTAACTTTAAAGTGAAGGCTTTCAGTTTTTGTCCATTTAGTATAACGTTGGCTGTTTGTTTGTTACAGATGACCTTTATAATGTTGAGGCAGACACCGTGTAGTTTGAGTTTCTAAAGTGTTTTTTTTTTTTTCATGAATATGTGTTGGACTTTACCAAAAGCATTTTCTGCATCTATTGAGATGACCATGCAGTTTTTGTTTTTGACACTCTTGCTGTGGTATATTACATTTGTTGATCTATCTATTTTAAAACATTCCTGCATTCCTGGAATGAACCTTACTTGGTCATGATATATAATCTTCTTGATGACTTGCTTCATTCTATTTGCCAGTATTTTATTGAGAATCTTTGCATCAATGTTCATTAATGAGATTGGTGTATAGTTCTCCTTTTTGATTGGGTCTTTCTCTGGTTTTGGTATGAGAGTAATACCTGCCTCCAGAAATGATTTAGGGAGGATTGTTTTTTTTCTCAATTTCATTGAAGAGTTTAAGGAGTATTGGCATCAAATAGTCTCTAAATTTATTATAGAATTCAGCCGTGAATCCATCAGGACCTGGGCTTTTCTTTGTTGGTAAGTTTTTAATTATGCTTTCAATTTCAATAGCTGATATTGGGTTATTCAAAATTGCTATATCTTTTTAGTTGAGTTTTGTTAGTTCATATGTTTCTAGAAATTTGTCCATTTATTATGTGATTTCCACTCTATATGAGTAGAGATTTTCAAAGTAGGTATTCATGACTTTAATTTCCATAGGTTCTGTAGTAATTTCCTCCGTTTAAGTCCTTATTGCACGAATTTGGGTTTTGTTCTTTCTTTTTTTTTTTTTTTGATAGGACAAACTAGAGGCTGGTCAATTTTGATTATTCTCTCAAAAAACCATCTTTTTGTATTTTTTTTAGTTTCGATTGCATTGATTTCAGCTCTAATCTTCAAAAATTCCTCTCTTATATTTGTTTTGGGTTTAACTTGCTCTTCTTTTTCTAGAAGCTTGAGATGAAGCATTAGGTTGTTTATTTGTCCTCATTATGTTTTCTCAATATGACAATGTATTCCTGTATATTACCCTCTCAAGTCCATTTTCATTGAATCCCACAGGTTAGAGTACATTGATTCTGCATTTTCATTAAATTGTAGGTATTGCTTTATTTCTTCTTTAATTTCATCTGGAACCCACTGGTTGTTCAAAAGGTTGTTATTTAATTTCCATGTATTTGTGCAGGTTTTTGAATTTCTTTTTCCATTTATTTTGAATTTCAGTGTGCTTTGGTCAGATAGTACACATGTGATAATTTCAATACCTTTGCATTTACTTAAGCATGTTTTATGGGATAATCCATTTTGGAGAATATCTCATGCACAGCTGAGAAGAATGTATGTTCTGATGTGGTTGGGTAGAACACTGTAAACATTTACAAAGTCCAATTGCTCACAGGTATGATTGAGTTCTATTATGTCTTTGCTGACTTTTTGGCTAGTTGATCTATCTCTTTGGTCCCCTGCTATAATTGTGTTCTTGTGTATTTGGTTTTTCATGTCCATTAATATCTGTCTTATATAGTTGGGTGCTCCTGTATTTGGTGCATATATATTTATAATTGTTAGTTCTTCCTCTTGAATTTACCACTTACAAGTATGTAGTGACCTTCTTAATCTCTTTTAATCATTTTAAGTTTGAAGTTCACGTTGTCTGCAAATAGAATTGTTACCCCTGCTTTTGTCTGGGTTCCTGTTGCATAGAATACTGTCTTCCATCCTTTGAGTTTTAATCCATGAGTTTCCTTTTGGGTCAGATGTGTTTCTTGTATACAGCATATTGTGGGATCTTGTTTCTTGATCCATTTTGTCAACCTATTTCTTTTGATAGGTGAATTGAGTTCATTTACACTTATGGATATCACTGATATGTACTGGCTTGACTTTGCCATGTTATGCTCCCATTGTTTACTTTCTACTTTTCCCCATTATTTAATTGCTTGTCTACCTGGTGCTTTCTTTCTGTTATTGTTATGGGAATTGTGTAATTTTTATCTCTGTCTAGTATGTCTTTCAATATTGTTTCTAGTTTTGCTTTGGTGGCCGTGAATTTCTTCAGTTGTTCTTTGTCATGGAGTTATCTTGTTTCTCCATTAAATTTTCATGAACGTTTTACTGGATACATCAGTCTGGGTTGAAAGTTGTTTTCTTCAGTGCTTGAAATACCTCACTCCAAGCTCATCTTTACATGAGGGTTTGTGCAGAAAAGTCTGCTGTGATTCTAATGGGTTTTCCTTTATAGGTGAGTTGTGTCTTTTCTCTAACAGGTTTTAGTATTTTTTGATGCTGTATGTCTGAGATCTTAATTATTATGTGTCTGGGTGTAGATTTATGTTGGTTGAGACTGTTAGGCATCCTATATGCCTCATTTTTCTGTATATCACATTTTTTCATCCATGTTTGGGAAATTTTCTGCCATTATTTCTGCAAATATTTTAGTTTTGTCATTTTCATTGACTCCTATTTCTTCACTAATACCAATTAATCTTTTGTGTGTGTATGTGTGTGTGTGTAAGTGTAACAAAGTTTATGAGTGCAGATGGTGTGCAAAAATGCATAATTTTTTGGAATCTCAGCATTGCATTAATTTGAATTTTTTTTCTTTATTTAAAATTATTTAAAGATATATGAAAGCATGTAAAGGGTAGAGATAATACAGAATTTCAAAAAAAAGATAATAAGAAATCAACAGTTGATAAGTTACATATTGTCCTTCTAGAAATAGTTGTTAAAGTTACAAAATTAAAGCATACAAAGTAAATATTCAAATAGTGAGAGTGTAAACAGCTATGCATGCATGAGTCTCTACATGTGTTTTTGTCATTTCTGTATTACAGTGAAAAACAAAACATAGAAAGACTAAACAAAACAAATTCCCATAAAAACATGAAACCAAAAAATCATATAAAACCACAGTATAAGGTGATTTACATTGATTACTGTGTTGTTTCTTATTACCTTCAATAGAATTGTCTATATCATCAGGAATAATTGAATATAGCAGTATAATTGAATATAGCAGTACATTACAATATTAGTAAAAACAAAACATTGTAGATAGTATAAAGATTCAAAAGGCAGGGAATAATCAAAGCAGAGTGGATATTCTAGTGAATCTTGTCATCTTAATTGCAGTTGCCTATACTCTCAGACTTGAAAATATTAATCATAACTGCTTTAAATAAAATCTATCAATACAAAACAGTGATCTAACAAACCAGATTTGATTATGATCAGTCATGGTAAAACAGTGTAGGTTTTACAGAGCTTTAGATTAAGTTAATAGGAAATTAAGGATAATTACTGTAGTATGTCCTGTTATTTTCGGGATAACTATCTGTGTCCTCAAATCTAGTACAGGTAGAATGACTGGAACAGAACATAATACATCTAAGCAGAGTAGTGTGAGTAATGTGGGTTTTAGATCCTGGTGCACTATTAACAATACAGTGTATCAAGGCCATCTGTGTTAGAGATTCTAGCCATCCTTCTCTGCCTCATTTCTGCCATGCTATTTTTCTGCCTTTGTTTGTCTAGTTTTCTCCTTCATTCTACTGCCTGCCCCACTCATTGAGGCCTTTCTGACACACTTCCTAAAATCCTGGTATTATTTTTCTCTGTCTCTAGAATTTCCTTCAGTATTCTCTGTAGGGTTGGATTGGTGATCACAAATTCACCAGTTCCTCTTTGTCATGGAAGCCTCTTGTTTCTCCATTATTTTCTAGTGACAGTATTGCCGGGTACATCAATCTGGGCTGGAGGTTATTTTCTTTCAGGGCTTGGAATACTTTGCTCCAAGCTCTCCTTGTCTGATGGTCTGTGTCAAGAAGTCAGCTATGACTCTGATCAGCTTACCTTTATAGGTAATTTTTTTCTTTTCTCTGATGGCTTTTAATATTTTGTTTTTTTATTGAATTTCTGGTATCTTGATTATTATATGTCTGGGTGTAGCTCTGTTTTGGTTGTAGGTGGCTCAAGTTCTGTATGCCTCACATAACTGAATGTCATTTTCTTTTCCCATGCTTGAGAAGTTTTCCTTAGTTATTTCCATGAATAGCCTTTGCAATTCACCTGTATGTATTCCTGCTTCTCTGTTCATGATACTTATTCTTAAATTGTAGATTCTCTTGTCATCTTCTAGCCTTTGTATTGTTACTGCCTGTTTCTTTGTTATTTTTAAGTGATCTTTCCTTTCATAAGCACACTTTGCAAACTTGTCTTCAAGTTTTGATAGTCTACCCTTAGTTTCTTTCAAAGAGTTTTGTCAGCTTTCAGTGGAGTTTTTAATTTCCTGGTAGTCTCTTTGAATCTGTTTCATGTATTCTACATTTTCTTTATATTCTTTATCGAATGTTTCTCTCCTTTTTTTGTGTTCCTCCCTTCTTCCATCTGTATCTTCCTGAGAGATGCTTAGCATTTCTTTTATTACTCTACTCATATTTTGCTTTACCTAATTTAATATTTCAGTTTTGAGCTCATCTACAAGGTCCCAAAGATATTTCTTAGTGTCCATTGAAACTGTGTCTGATATTGTGTTTTTGCCACCCTCAGTCTCCCTTGTTTTTCCCGTTCCTCGATCAGTGCTCTCAGGGTTCTGGGCCAGGGACCTCCTCTTGCCTCGCTCTCCTGTCATAGTCCTGGCTTCCTTCACACAGGTGTACAGTGCAGGTCCAAGACCCCTTCCCTGTTGGCCATGGTTCCTCTGAAGCACTCTGGCTTGGGAACTCCATGCTCTCCTTCCTGCTCTTTTCACTAAGATATAAGCAGGGGCTGTGTATGCCTGCCCCTCCCCACCAGGCCAGCCAAACTTTAGGGGCCTTCACTAGTCACAGGGAATCAATTAGAGATGGCTTATTGGTCCCAGCCAGAGGCATGACCCAGTCCAAGCAAATCCCATGAATCTGCTCTGGGGAGGGAGCAACCAACTGAAGTCATTTTTGCTCCTAGTTCAGGCTCCTCCTGCCCAATTCCAACATGTCACCAATTTGGTCATGCCCTTCCTGTGGGGGGGGTTTCATTCCTAGCACTGACTGTGGATTAATGAAGGTCACTTTGCCAGCTCCACTCTCCCTTGGGCTCATCAATCCCTGACTTCATTACTGCTGTGGCTCCTGTGAGTGGCAGCAGGAATGAGTTTGGGTTGCTCTGCCAGCTGGCATGGATTCAAGCTGGCACAAATTCAGGCTGGTGCAAACTTGGCAGGTCACAGTGAAAACACTGTGTCCCGTAATTTTTAGCTATTCCAGTTATAGTCCTGACATGTTTGATGAGCTTACTTATGTGTTAACTTCTTCCTGTGCCAAGAGGATTCATCTCCCTCTGTCTGGATCTCTCCAGGATGTTTTATTCTGGCAAATGAGTTGTTTCTCCCGGGAGACTTTGTATTTTGTGGCTCACTGATTGGTCATCTTCCCAATTAATATTATATTGTTGCTTGATCATCTTGAAGCTTCTGGATTTTCATTTCATGCTGCTTTGTTATTTTTAAAAGTTCTATCCTTTGATGATCACTAACTGCAATCCTTCCTCAAGGTCCAAAATCCTATCCTAGTGTTCATTTAAATGGTTTTGCACACTTTAAATAGAATATTTTGCTTCTTGGATATTTGTTTGAGTTTGTTTCATGAATTCTGCTTTTTTCTGTATTGTTCATTCAAGGTTTCAATCAGTTTCCCATGCTCCTGTACTTTTTTCTCTAGTTCTTCTTTAGCTGCATTCAGCAATTCATTTACTAATGTTGTTATTTTTATCTTTACATGGGAGAGTACTTCTAATTTGATTTCCTCTAAAACCTCATGGGTTTTTTTTATTTTACTATCTATCTTTTCAGAGATTTCTGGTGTGTTCTATTTGAAGTCTTCTATTTCAATGTCTCCTGTGCTTGGTCTTTGTGGACTAGATATTTGAGACTGCATTTTGCTTTTTCATTTTGCCATTTTCTCTTTCAAGTTATTGTTTGGTCCTTCAGTACTGCTAGTTTCAGCTGTTGGTAGTGTTTATCTTAGGGTTCTCATGTAAGGTTGATGTTTGTTCAATTGCTGGGTCCCACAATGAGGAGGTGGGCCAGTCACCTGACTTCCTGTTGCAGGGCCTGTTGGGTGAGTCCTATATTCTTCCTGGGCTGACAAGCCTCGTATTATTGATGTAGGTCAACTTTTAGTTCCTGCTATTACTTTATCTTCAGGTTATTCCAGGTCATCAAATCTCCCTATCTATAGTATTTGTGTCAGTTGAGACCATACTGTGTCCCTATTGTGTGCCTTTCTGTCTCATAAGCCCTTTTAACTTTCTTTAAGTTGGAGGAGTCCTTCTTGGCACCATCCTCACTCTGCTTGATGTTTTCTGTGTGTGTAGGAAGGGGTCACCCACACTCTTGTCAGGCTCACCAAGGCCTTACACTTAGTTGGAGGAGGCTTTACTACTCTCCGTATTTATTCACTGTACACCTCTATTTTAGGGGCATACTCAACACACTGACTGGTTCCTGCTGAGATCTTCTGTTTGGTGAGGCAGTTTCTGAATCTCCCTTCAAGTTAGCACAGTTAATATGCTTTAGTTCAAGGTTCACCTGGGAGCAAAGTTCCATGTCTTCCCCGTGCACTGGATTCTGCTGGAGTGCATGGTCAGGGCCTGTTGCTGGGTTCTGGGCCCTGCTCGTTGCTTGGAGTTCACTGGTTGTGGCCCGGTTAGGCTCCTGGTCTCTCTTGTGCACCTTGGGGTGGTTTCCAATAATGCAGGGCATAATGTTACCACCTGGGAGTGAAGTTCCAAGTTTTTGCCATGTGCTGGTATTCTGCTGGAGCATGTGGTCAGGGCTCATGGCTGGATTCTGGGCCTTGCTCACTGCTTGGAGTTTGCTTGGTGTTGATTTTATATTTTTTATTTATATCTTTTATAGAAGTGGATTTTCATTGTACAAATTTTGGAACATATTTAGAAACCACTTGTAATTTCACAAACTAATAATGGATATAAAAATCTTAGTTTATTCACTCTAGTCATGTCTCCTATATATTACATATATTTAACAAAACTGGGTTTATATGAAAATACAGGTATATGTCCTACATTTCTTGTATGAGTACTTGCTACCAAAGTATTTTATTCCCAGTTATATGTGAACCTAAAGATAAAGACAAAACTCATTTTAAAATTCATAAAAAGGGAACAAAAATTTTCTATTAATGAAACAATTTATTCTAAAGAGTTAACATACAGCTGCTTTACCTGGAAATTATGCTTCTTAACAGAGATTGAAAGCAAATGTTGCTGCTATTTTTGATAACATTAATGAAATTGGTATTCTTTAAGAGCAAATTGCAAAAAAGATCAAATTACAAGATAATTCTCCTTAATGCTTCTACATAAGTACTGTATTGTTTTGTGATCTATCCTAATAAACCATGCTAAGGTGTATTTTTTATTTTAAAAAGAAAAACAGAAAAAAAGCATAGAAATGACACTGAATTTCCAAAAAAAGAGGAAGTTTACATTAGTTATTATATTGCTTGTTACCCCAGAATTAGTTGTTCAGGTTACAAGATCTAGACACAAAAATAATCAAATAATGACAGCACAAACTGTTCTTATTGATGAACTAACAGACTGATAGTATAGTTATCTATCTTGAAAACTTTAAAATAGAATAAAAATCATTTTTACCTATGAAGGGTTTCATCTAGGATATACCAATATGCTCTTGAAATTATTTTTTTAAATATTTCATTGAAATGCAGGTCTATTTTTTTCTCTAGAGAACAACATTATATCCTTTTTATTTTAGTGCTCTGTTTCACTCATCCTATTGGGCAGTTTAGGAAGTTTTTCCTATCTTTAATTTTGTTGTGTAATAATGATTAAAGTTTATATTTCAAATCTACGGCATACTACAATGTATATCCATATTACTACAATCATCTACTTCTTTTTGCCAACTAAATTATATGAAACTCTAATCATTTCCAATACTTCTGTCAAGCCCTAGTTAAAAATGTAGACCTTTAAGGAAGCCTATTAATTTTTTCCAACTTTTAAGAGACTATTGAAGTTCCCAGTGATGTGGAAAGTGGTATTAATAATGTTTGTTAGCTTTTAAATTATTCTAAGACACAAGATACAGATTTGAACTCCAATAAAGTCAATAAGTTTATACAAAGCAGAAATTTCTTCTGCAACAGGATTACTATGCACCTGTATTTTTAAGGAATTTTCCCCTATTGATGAATATGATTGCTTTTATAGATTTTTTAAATTTATAAAACAATGAATCCTGGGAGGCTCTTTTGTTCAGTGTCATTGGAAATAATTTGTTATAAAATTCAATTATCTATGACTAAGTTAAAATGACCTATTGAGCTTTCATTCATGACCTATAGGCTACCAAGAAAAGGATAGTTAAGGTCATGAATATCTAAAACTGGATAGATACCTAGGTATTTATTTATTTTGGTACAAGGGATTGAACTCATGACCTTGTGCTTGCAACCAGGTGCTTATGCTACTGAGCTAAACCCCTGGCTCCAAAACTGGATAGAGATACCTATAAATTTGTTGAAAGTCTTCTAAAAGTCATCACAATGACAGTCACTAAGTGGGTAGGGGGCAGGACAAAGATTCTAAAATCTAGAAAATGAAGGTTTATGTAGTAGTATAGTTCAGGAAGTTCAGTTAAGTATTATACAAGTTAAACTGAATCAAATCTCAACACGATTTGTTTCTCCTTTTAACAGCTTTTGGTATTCTGTTCTTGTGTTGAATCTCTTCAGTCTTCACTATTATATGCCTTAGTATAGTTTTTATGGTTAATTGGAATTTGTATATGCCTCACTTATCAGTATATCAAATTCTTTTTCCATGCTTGGTAAGCTTTCTGTCATTACTTCTGTGACTAGGATTTTTCATATTATTTGCACTATCTCCTGGTTTTTCATTGACTGTGATCAACTTTATATTATTCTTTTTTCCTCATACAGCAGCTGATGGATTGATTTTTCATGGTTCCTTGTTATTTTTAAGAAATCTTTCTTTTCATGATTTCTCACCACAAATCTTTATTCTAGATCTGACATTTTGTCCTCATGATTATATATTCTGCTTCATATATACTCAATAGAAGTTTTAATCTCCTGCATATTTGTTTGAATCTGTTTTATGGATTCCATTTCTTTCCTATGTTGGACACTCATGGTTTATATAATTTTCCTAAGCTCCTCTACTTTTCTTTTTATCTTCATCTACTCTAAATTCACTTGTTATGTACTTCATTATGTCCATCAACTCTTTAATTGTCTGAGAAATTATTTCTATTTTGATTTTTCTAGAGCCTCATTCATCTGCTTTGTTCCTTCTGCTATTACCACTTCAGAGAGTTCAGGTGGGTGGCTCTCAAACTGTTTCACATCAGTGCCACTTGGGTTTGCCTGTGGTGAGCTGGTATTTTGGCACTGCAGCTTGTTTCTGTGTGTCATTTTCCATATGTACATTTTATGGTTGTATTTCTGCATTGATAATTGTAAATTTCTTATGGGAAGTAGCTTTATTACTAGTATGGAGAACTCCTTAGTGAATGAGTACTTTTCACAGATATTTTCTGGGTGTATCTGGATTTTGTCCTTTGAGATTGTTGCAAGATCCTACCTCTTAAGTTTATTGAGGTTGAGAATTTGCTGCTTATTTGGCCTAGCCCCTGGTTCTTTGGTACTAGCCTATAGTACTGTTTATGACCCTGAGATAATCTCAGTCTTGTGTTGCAAGAACAACTGATTAGAACTATGTCACTTTGGTTAAAGTAGTACAATCAGTGATACTGTTATCAAGGATATCTTAGAAAATGGTAAACTCTGGTAACTATTAATTTGTCATGTTTATTCATGTAAACAAATTTGTAGTTATGTAGCAATGTCTAAAGCAAACCAGAAAACCATATACAATAAATATCCCTTCTTCATAGCTATTTTATCCTCAGGAGAGAAAATTTAAATAGAGTAGAGGAAAAAAACACATAAATAGAAATAGATTAGAACCACGGATGAAAGAGAAAGAGGAAACAACAACTGGGAAGCTAGTGAAGAAGACTATAGGGAAAAATTAAAGGAAGAAATGGACTCTGAGGAGCAGTAAATTGCCACCACTTGGGCTCACAGTGTTGGGGTGAGACACAACCATGGAAGACACCCAGGCTCAGGTAGCCAAGATCAAGTTGAAAAGAGACATCCAGGGTGGTGTCGACTAAAAATTTCAATCCTTGGCTGGGGATGGAGCTCAGCAGCATAAGTGCCTGCCTGGCAAATTGGAGGTCATGAGTTTGACCCCCAGCACACACAAAAAAAATCTTGATCCTGGCCTCACATCCAGAAACCAGAACCAACCTAAACTTTAGTGGAGTTGAAAGTACAGGTGTGCTGGAATTATCTACCACCCCACCATAATTCTGCAGGGTTGCTGGGATCAACCACCCACCATAATTCTTCTGCAGGCTTGCTGGGATCAACCAAGACAAATCTGACCCTGTCTGTCCCCTTTGTCAACAAGTGGCAGTGAAGACACATCTTGAAGTAGACAGTTCTATTCTCTTTTTCTTCAGATGTTTTGATCATTCTTGTTTTCATATGAGCATGGACATTATATCTAGCTTTTCTGTTTTTTTATTGTGATTTCTGTTGCATCATTACCTTTATAAAGGTGTTTTGTACTTACATGCAGCTTTCCTTCTACTTTACTCATGAGCACATATTTTGTTTTCAAAAGGCTATACTTTCTAATTGTACATCATTCCAAAATATTTAATTCACCTCTGTATCAAGAATTGCATAAACTGTTTTCTCAGTGGCACATTAGGTCTGAAGTAGGGGGCTATTTAAACATTTATTATCCCTTGTTTTATATACAACAGTGTTATTTTTGTTAATTTGCTAACATATGTGCCAGACAAATTAGAGATTTCAATGGATTTTTTTTATTACAAGACCCCACTTATTTTTGTATTTTCTATTTTTCAAATAATTAGTTGAGATTTTAACTGGAAAAATCCAGTAAAATATATTAAGGCCTAAATTCCAAAAAGCCTCACATTCAATCAGCTAAAACAAAGTGACCTATTTGAACACAAATGCCTGCTGGAAGTCTGGAATAAAAATAGTTCAGGCACAGAAATTTAGAAAACCTTAGAAACAAGATTATATAAATTGAAATGCAATAAGTACAAAAAACTATGGGAAGTAAATTGTCAAACTAGCAAAATTCAACCTCTGCATGACCTGGAATCCAGGCACCTGAAAAATGGCAAGTTAGTAGACAAAAGATAAGATCTCCTGGAATCAAGAAAAATGGCAGGAAAATTAAAAGATACTGAGAAGCTGTAGAAATGAGCCTCAATGCACAGAAATAAAGGAAGCAGTCTGGAAGCTTACCGTAGGATCTAGGAAAAGGAACAAGTCACGGAGCTGCAAAGTTGGAAGCTCCGTGAAGAAAAGGTAGATGGGACTAGCAGCATTGGCCTTAGGAGGAACTCACAGCTGTTGCAAATGGACAGTAGATCTCAGTCACTGGGGAAACTTCACAAACCCACAGGATGTAAATCTAGGGAGAAAACTGTGGTTTGGTGATTTCAACACAGTAGCTGTTGGAAATAAGCTGGCCATTTACATATACAGAGAAAGTGTTTGCAACGTTTTTTCTCACTTCCATTTTCTTTACAGAATTTTTCAGTTTGGGGGATTTTCCTTTTCTGTTGCTCTTTCCTTTTTCTTTTTTCTTTTTTTCACTTTTAATGCTTTTCACATTTGTTCTTATTTTTTTCCATTTTAACTTCTTTTTCTCATTGATTCCATTCTGTTACCTTTATCTAAAGTATTCTCCTACTCCTTAATAGAACTCTAAATCTCACTTTTCTTTTTATTTTGATCTTCCATTATTTACTTTTTTAAAAGTTTCTATTTTCTTTTTCCTGCTCCCTGCCCCTTCTGTCTTTACTAGTGTACGAATGAAGCTATTTTAATTTTTAGATAGTTATTCTATATTATCACTGTTTCTGTCTTATTGTTAGTGGAGGTGTAGTTGTCACATTTTAACAGATATTTAATCTATGCCAATATCTGTCTTAGTGTTTATAAAAAATTATAGATAACATTTCTGTGGTTTAAGAGTATGCATTATTAGTTCTTATAGTATATCAATATGCAAGCTGTGTCTGATGATAATATTGTTGCTATTTTAATTGCTGTTCTCAGGTCACATAAGTGTTGCTAAAAATAGGTTTTCTATGCATGATAATATACAAATTTCTCTTGTGTTGCTAACAGTATTGCTCTCTATTTGAAGATAATGGAGTACTGAGCCAATAACACTGCATTCTCCCCTCCAAATTAATGGAGATGGTCAGATACTGACACAGAGGCAGAGTCCTAATGAGCCATGCCAAGTATGCCACTGAAAAACAGATAAAATACTAACTAAAGAGACATGCATACTATCAAAAATTCTTTTCATGTACCAAGAATACCCAGAGCAAAACAAACAAACAGACAAACTAAAGAAGTCAAGGCAAAAAAAAAATGCCTCCAAAAGTTCCCTAGTCCCCTCCAAAGCTGATCCTGTAGACATCAAGAGGGAGAAAATCAAAAGTCAAACAACAGTTATTTGAAAGTGTGACAGAATATATTTATATGAATATATATATATATATATATATGCTAAGCAAACTTAAGATATAACTGAACAAATGAAGTAATAAAATATGATCAGATATTTACAGAAGAAACTAATAATTAGCCAGCTGAGGTAACAAAATAATATAAAATATGAACAAGCAGTTTAGCAAAGAACTATTAGAGTCCATGAAAATGTTCCAAATAGAAATCAAGGAAATTAAAAATCCTATCAAAGGTATGTTCAACACAAGTGACTAGTGTAAGAATGAAGTGTCAGAACTAGAAGGCAGTACTGCAAACAGAGACCAATTACTTTGTGATAACACAAAACGAGATAACATGAAAAAAAAATCCAACAGCTGTCAAATGATGCATAGAAGACTTAGCTAAGAACACCTGGAATTGGTGAACAAACAAATAACTTCACAAGTAACATAACTAGCTTTTTTATAGAAACAATTGGAAAAACTTTGAAAATGGGACATAAAAATAGGTCATACATATGGCGCCCCAAATTTCCAAGATCAGAGAAGAATCTCTCTGCAAAACATCCTAGTCAAAGTTCCAGAAGCCCAACACAAGAACAAAATTTGAAAGCTAGTAGTAAAAGGCAAGGAGTCACTTATAAATGCAATCTCATGAGGAATACAGAATTCTCAACACAAACGTAAAGTTTGAGATAGAGCTGAAGCGATTTAAGCCCTGAAAATAAACAATTTCCAACTAAAACTGATATACCTTGCAAAATATCTTTCTCAAATGAAGGAGAAATAACTATTCTCCATGACAAAGAGCACTTCAAGAAATAACACCAAACTAGCACTAGAAGCATTTTATGGATATAACAGAAAGAGATTTGAAATCAATATTTACAAAAAGTCTAATAGAATGAGTATACTAAAACAGGCTGATCAATAAGTAAAAGGTAGAAAAAAATGAGCTTAGCAATAGGAAAATAAAGCAATGGCAGAAATAAGTAAATAATTTTAAGTAACAATTTTCAATATGAATGATCTCAATTCCTCAGTCAAAAGATGTATCCTGCAGAATGGAAAAGAAAGAATATGCTATACACAAGAAATAAAGAAAAGAAAGAATATGCTATACACAAGAAATAAATTTAAATCTAAAAAGAAAATCAAGACTAAAATAAAATTGAAGGATGCAAAGCAGTGTTCCATGCAACAGGAAATCTAGCAGGAGTAGCTCCCCTAAATTCACATAAAGTGCATTTCAAGTCAAAACTGATCAGAAGAGAAAAAAGTGTTCACTACATATTTGTTAAAGAAGTAACTTATCAGGAAGAGACAACAATTAAAAAAAAACTATATGCACCAGATATCTGTACATCCAATTTCATAAAATAAACAGTAAATACACTGTTTATTTATACTGATGAAGACATCAGACAAAAACCAACACAACTGTGGGAGAGTTTGACCCCACTATCAAAAATAGATCAATCAGCCAAAAAATCAACAAAGATACATCAGTCTTGAACTAACTCTTCAAACAAATGACATAGATATTTTCAGTGGTCCACACAACAACAAAAAATACTTGTTCTTCTAAGCAGTACATGAAACATTTTACAAAATATACTACATGCTGGTCAATACATAATTCTTACATGAACATAAAAAATCAATATTACATATTATCAGATCCATATTATTAGATTATAGTGCAATAAAATTAGGAATCAAAATAAAGCAAATGAGTTATGTAAACAGATGAAAATTATTCAGTATCCTATTCAATAATTAGTGGTTCACAGAACAAATCAAGGAATAAAATTGGTATTTCCTAGAATCAAATTGAAATGCCAATACAAAATAACAGAATCTTAGGAACACAATGAAAGTAGTCTAATGTGAAAAGATTTATCAGTAATTTTCCACACTAGAAAAACATTATGAGTCCAAATAACAAACCTAATGGTGCACCTCAATATCCTAGAAAAACAATAAAAATCCAAATTCAAAATGAATAAAGAGAAGAAAACTATAATCAGAGAATATATTAATGAATTTGAGACTATAAAAACAACAGGATGAATCAATGAATCAATTTGAAATAATAAACAAAACATTCAAATCTCTAGCCAATTTTACCAAAAGATGAAAAAACCTGAAGCAACATCATCAGTAATGAAAAGTAAATTCACAACATATATTACCCAAATCCAGAAAATTATTAATAAGTATTTTAAGATCTTATATTCTATTATTTTGGAGAATTCAGAAGAATTTAATGGAGTCATATATATATATATATATATATATATATATATATATATTTAAATTGTCAAAACTGAAGGAAGAAGATAGAAAAATTTTGAACAATCCAAAATAGGCAATGACATTGAAAATTTAATATAAAAAACTACCAACTAAAAAAATTCAGGTTCTGATGCTTCACTGATAAAGTCCACAAGGCTTGTAGGGAACTTCTAATGTCAGTACTCTTCAAACACCTTAATGAATTTGACAGTGAAGGAGTACTCCCAACTTCATTCCCTGAAACTAGTATCACCCTGATTCCAAAACAGGACAAAGATTCAAGCAAAAAAGAAACCTGCATGCAAGCATCCTTATAGACATAGACATAAAAATCTTCAGCAAGATACTGGAAAACAAAATGGCATACATTATCAAAAACATCATATATCATGAGTCCATCTCAGAAATATAGGGATGGATTGTTAATAGTGTACCAGGATTTAAAACCCACATTACTCACACCACTCTGTTAGGTGGATTATATTCTGTTCCAGTTTGTCTACTTGTACTAGATTTGAGGGCCCAGAGAGTTATCCCCCAAACAGCAGGATATAGTATGGTAATGATTCCTTAATTTCCCATTAACTTAATCTAAAGCTGTGTATAACTTGCATTGTTTTACCATGACTGATCTAAATCGAATCAGGTTTGTTAGATTGCTGTTTTGTATTGATAAATTTCATTCAAAGTTGTTATGAATGATAGTATCAAATCTGAGAGTATAGGCAACTACACTGAAAATGACAAGATTCACTAGAATATCCACTCTGGTTTGATTATTACGTGCCTTTGAAGTTTTATACTGTCTACAATGTTTTATTTTTATTAATATTGTTATGTACTGCTCTATTCAATTATACTGCTATATTCAATTATGACTGATGATATAGACAATTCTATTAAAGATAAGAGACAACACAGTAACCATTGTAAATCACCTTGTACTGTGATTTTTTATGACATTTGGGTTTCATGTTTTTCTAGGAGTTTCTTTTGTTTTGTCTTGTTATGGTTTGTTTTTCCCTCTAATACCGAAAGTATAGAGATACATGTAGAGACGCATGCATGCATAACTGTTTACAGACTCACGATATGAATATCTACTTTGTATGCCTCAATTTTGTAACTTAAACAACTATTTCTAAGAGAAAAATAAGTAATTTATCAACTAGTGATTTCTTACTGTTTATCTTTTTTTGAAATTCTGTATTATTTCTACTGTTTTCATGTTTCTCTTTAAATAATAAATGAATAAAGAAAAACAAAAAAATAAAAAAACTCTAATACCTCACTCACATGTACAGAAGTAAAGATAAAAGCAAAATTGTTATCTCATTTGATCCATAAAAAGTCTTTTATAAAATTTAATATAAATTTAGATAAAAATGAAAAAATTAATACAGAATGAACAAATAAATCTGATAAAAACGTTTATGAAAAAGCAATGGCCACAATATATTAAATAGGGAAAAGCTGAAAGCATTTTTTTAAATTCAGGAAAAGAAAGGGATGTCCTTTACTTCCATTCCTGTTAGACAATGGTTCTCACCACATTTGGTCGATCATTCAGGCAAGAGAAAAATATAAAACAGTATGTACAGAAGGAAGAAGTTAAATGATCATTATTTTTTAAATTTTTTATTTAAAGAGAAAAAAACAAAAAGAGAAGTATTACAGAATTTCAAAAAAAAGTTAAACAGTAAGAGATCACTGGTTGATAAATTAAATATTGTCCTTTTAGAAATAGTTGTTCAAGTTACAAAATTGGAGCACACAAAGTAGATATTCAAGCAGTGAGACTGCAAACAGATCTGTTCAACAATCCAAGAGCTTAGAAGTATGGTTGTCAATCCTACACACTTAAAGATTCATGCAGTTATATCTTTTATAGCACTTCCTATTTCCTCTCTTTTTTACAATAGCAATTACACATTTTTTTAAAAAAACTTATTTTAAGAGAAAAAAAGCAAAAGCAAAAGGGTAGCTTTTTCTTTTTTCTAAAAGAAAAAAAGAAAAAAAAACTAAGAAATCACTAATTGATAAATTGCATATTGTCATCTTGGATGTAGTTGTTCAAGTTACAAAATTAACAGACACATAGTAGACATTCAAACAGTGAGAGTGCAAACAGTTCTGCTCAAAGATCCAAAGAAAGATTCAGCAATATGGTCATCTATTTTACACACTCAAACATACCTGCAGTTATATCCCTTAAAGTCATTCTTTTCCCCTCTATTTACAATAGCTATTACACATTTTGGGTTTTATTACTCTTATAGTTTTATCACTTTTTACACTAGAGACACAATGTGATATTTATAAATATGATTCTTATTTATTTCACTAATGAAGATAGTCTCAAGTTGTCTCCATTTACCTATGAAGGCCTCAAGATCATCCTTTTTTATAGCTGAGTAACATTCCACTGTGTAAAAATACCACATCTTTTTCATCCACTCTGCAGGTGATGGGCATCTTGGTTGTTTCCAAGATTTAGCTATTACAAATTGTGTTGCTATGAACATGGGTGCACATATATCACTGTGATATGAACTTGTCAGTTCTTCTGGGAAAATACTCAGGAGGGGAATAGCTGCATTGTATGGAACTTCCAATCCTAGTCTTCTGAAAATTCTCCATATGGATTTCCATAGTGGTTGCACCAGTCTGCATTCCCACTAACAAAGGAGCAGTGTTCCTTTTTCCCTGCAGCCTCACCAACATTTGTTATCAGTTGATTTCTTGATGGCAGCTATTCTTTCCGGAGTGAGGTAAAATCTCAATGTTGGTTTAATTTGCTTTTCTTGAATGACCAGTGATGGTGAACATTTCTTCATGTATTTACTTGTCATTTGTATATTTTTTTCTGAGAACTGTGTGTTCATATCAGATGCCCATTTATGGGGAGGGTCTTTGAATTTGAGGGGCTTGAAGTTTTTCAATTCTTCATATGTTCTGGATATAAGTCCTGGGTCTGAGGGGTTGCTGGCTAAAATTCTTTTCCACTCTATGGGTTTTCTTTTCACTCTGTTGGTGATTTCCTTTGAAGTGCAGCAACTTTTCAATAATATGAGATCCCAGTTGTTGATTCTTTGAAGTGTTTCCTGTGCAGGTTGTGTTTTGTTCATAAATTCTCTGCCTACCCCTATGTCTCCAAGACTTCTACCTAACTTATCTAACAGTTTAGTTAGTGTTTCTGTTTTAATATTTAGGTCTTTGATCCATTTAGACTTTAGTTTTGTGCATGGTGATATGCATGGATCTAGTTTCAGTCTTTGGTATGTGGCGAGCCAATTTTTTGAATACCATTTATTACAGGGGCTATCCTTCTTCCAGTGGACATATTTAGCCCCTTTGTCAAATATCACATGGCTGAGTGTATTTTTAGTTGTACTTTCATATTCTAATCTGTTCTATTGATCCTGAGGTCTATTTCTTTGCCAGTACCATGCTGATTTTATCACTGTGGCTTTGTAGTATATATTCAGGTCAGGAATTGAGATGCCTCCTGACTTGCCTTTGTCGCTGAGAATTGCCTTTGCTATTCTAGGTTTCTTCTGCTTCCAAATGAATTTTAGAAGTGTTTTCTCTAGATCTGTGAGGTATGTCAATGGTATTTTGATTGGGATTGTGTTAAATCTGTATAACAGTTTGGGAAGTATGTCCAT
This sequence comes from Hydrochoerus hydrochaeris, assembly GCA_004027455.1. NCBI lineage: Eukaryota > Metazoa > Chordata > Mammalia > Rodentia > Hydrochaeridae > Hydrochoerus > Hydrochoerus hydrochaeris. The sequence continues at coordinate 444,161 of PVLA01000052.1, forward strand.
TTTCACAATGTTGGTTCTTCCTAGCCAAGAACAAGGAATATCCATTCAGTTTCTAATATCTTCTTCAATCTCTTTTTTCAGTGTAATATAATTTTTAGCATACAGGTCTGTTACATTTTTAGTTAGAATGATTCCTAAGTATTTCATTTTTTTACATGTTATTGTAAAGGGCAATATTTCCATAATTTCTCTCAGTGAGTTTTTTGTTTGTGTACATGAATATTATTGATTTTTGATCACTGACTTTGTATCCAGCTACACTGCTGAACTTGTTTATTACCCCTAGTAGTCTTTTAGTGCAGTTTTTGGGGTCTTCTATATAGAGTATCATGTCATCTGCAAATAGTGAAAATTTAATTTCTTCCTTTCCTATCTTTACGCCTTTTATTTCTCTCTCTTGTCTGATTGCCCTGGATAGTGTTTCCAGAACTATGTTGAAAAGAAGTATGATAGTGGACATTCTTGTCTTATATTCCGAGCTTCTGAAAGGTTTTTATCATGAATATGTGTTGGACTTTGTCAAAAGTTTTTTCTGCATCTATTGAGATGACCATGTGGTTTTTTTTTTTCTTTTTCGTTTTGGCTCCGTTGATGTGATGTATTACATTTATTGTTTTGCGTATGTTAAGCCATCCTTGCATTCCTGGATTGAACCCCACTTGGTCATAATGTATAATCTGCTTGATGATTTGCAGCATTCTATTTGCCAGTATTTTGTTGAGAATCTTTGCATCAATGTTCATTAGTGGGATTGGTCTACAGTTCTCCTTTTTGTTTGGATCTTTCTCTGGTTTTGGTATCAGAGTAATACTTGCCTCCAGGAATTATTTAGGGAGGATTGCTTTCTTTTCAATTTCATTGAAGAGTTTAAGGAGTATTGGCATCAAATAGCCTCTAAATTTCTTATAGAATTCAGCTGTGAATCCATTAGGACCTGGACTTTTCCTTGTTGGTAAGTTTTTATTTACATTTCAATTTCAATAGCTGATATTGTGTTATTCAAAATTGCTGTATCTTCTTACTTGAGTTTGGTAGTTCATACGTTTCTAGTAATATGTCCATTTACTATGTGATTTCCATTCTATGTGAGTAGAGATTTTCAATGTAGGTATTCATGATCTTTTGAATTTCCATGGGATTGTAGTAATTTCCCCCTTTTCAGTTCTTATTGTGTGAATTTGGATTTTTTCTTTCTTTCTCTTGATAAGGTTAGCTAGGGTTTTGTCAATTTTGTTTATTCTCTCAAAAAACCAACATTTAGATGCATTAATTCTTTATATTGTTTTTTAGTTTCCATTGCATTGATTTCTGCTCTTTACAATTTCCTCTCTTCTATGAGCTTTGGGTTTAGCTTGCTCTTCTTTTTCTAGAAGCTTGAGATGGAGCATTAGGTTGTTTATTTGTGCTCATCCTGTTTTCTTGATATGACAACGTATTGCTATATATTTCCCTCTTAAGACCACTTTCATTACATCCCATAGATTACAGTATGCGGTTCTGTGTTTTCACTGAATTGTAGGCATTGATTTATTTCTTCTTTAATGTCATCTGTAGCCCACTGGTTGTTCAAATGGTTGTTATTTAATTTACATGTATTTTTGCAGGTTTTGCAATTTCTTTTGCCATTAATTTCCAATTTCAGTGAGCTATGGTCAGATATGCATGGGATGATTTCAACACCTTTGCATTTATGTAAGAAATTTTTATGGGATAATATATGGTCTATTTTGGAGAATGTCCCATGTGCTGCTTAGAAGAATGTTTATTCTGATGTGGTTCAGTGGAATACTCTGTAAACATCTGCTAAGTCCAATTGCACACAGGTATGATTTAGTTCTGTTATTTCTTTGCTGACTTTTTGTCTGGTTGATCTATCTCTTTGTGACAATGGGATGTTAAGGTCCCCTGCTATAATTGTGTTATTGTGTATTTATTTTTTCGTGTCCATTAGTATCTGCCTTATGTAGTTGGGTGCTCCTGTATTTGGTGCATATGTATTTATAATTGTTAGTTCTTCCTCTTGAATTTTCCACTAACATGTATGTAATGACCTTCTTTACCTATTTAATCATTTTAGGTTTGAAGTTCACATTGTCTCCAATTAGAATAGTTACTCCTGCTTTTTTCTGGGTTCCTGTTGCATGGAATACTATTTTCCATCCTTTGACTTTTAATCTATGAGTTTCCTTTTGTGTCAGATGTGTTTCTTCTATACAGCATATTGTGCGATCATGTTTCTTGATCCATTCTGTCAGTCTATTTCTTTTTCTATGTGATTTGAGATAATTTAAATTTATGGATATCACTGATATGTACTGCCCTGACTTTGCCATATTATACTCCAGTTGTTTGCTTTCTGCTTTTCCCCTTATTTAATTGCTTATCCTAACTGGTTGTTTCTTTCTGTTGTTGTTTTGGGGATTGTGGTCATTTTTAACTCTGTGTAGTATGTCTTTCATTACTCTTTCTAGGGTTGGTTTAGTGGCCTTGAATTTCTTCAGTTGTTCTTTGTCATGAAAGTATCTTGTTTCAACATTAAATTTGAATGAAAATTTTGCTGAGTACAACATTCTGGGTTGAAAGCTATTTTCTTTCATGGCTTCAAAATACCTCACTCCATGCTCATCTTGACATGAGGGTTTGTACTGAAAAGTCTGCTGTGATTCTAATGGTCGTTCCTTGGTAGGTGAGTTGTATCTTTTCTCTAACAGCTTTCCGTATTCTGTTTTTATGCTGGATGTCTGAAATCTTAATTATTATGTTTCTGGGTGTGGCTTTATGTTGATTGTGACTGTTTGGCATTCTATATGCCTCACTTATCTGCATATCAGATTCTTTCTCTATGTTTGGGAAATTTTCTTCTACTACTTTTGTGAATATTTTGGCTATGTCATTTGCATTGACTCCTGACTCTTCATTGATGCCTAGTAATCTTATATTGTTGCTCTTGGCATCATCTTGAAGCTGTTGGGTTATCACTTCATGCTGCTTTGTTATTTTTAAGAGTTCTATCCTTTCATGATCACTAATTGCAATCCTGTCCTCAATGTCCAAAATCTTATCCTCAGCTTCATTTAAGCGGTTTTGCAAGCTTTGAATAGAATTTCTTGTTTCTTGGATAATTATTTGAGTTTGTTTCATAAATTCTGCATGTTTTCTATATTGTTCATTCAAAGTTTCAATCAGTTTCCCATGCTCCTGTACCTTTTTCTCAATTTCTTTGTAGCTGTGCTCAGCATCTCCCTTACTAAGGTTGTTATTTCTTTCTTTACTTGGGAGAGTACTTTTAATTTGATTTCCTCTATGGCCTCATGGAGTTGGTATTTTTTTTTATTTCACTCACTATCTTTTCAGAGGTTCGCAGTGTGTTTCTTTTGGGGTCCTCTATTTCAATATCTCCTGCACCTGCTTCTGGTGGACTAGATGTTTGAGACTGCATTTTGTTTTTTCGTTTTATCATTTTCAGTCTGGTGATGTTTTCTTTGTGTAGGAGGTGGTCACCCACACTCTTTTCAAACTCACCCAGGTCTTACAGTTAGTTGGAGGGGGCTTTACTACTGGCCCTATTTACCCACTCTACACTTCTATTTTAAGGGCATACTCACCACACTGGCACAGGTAATCTGCTTAATGCAAGTTTTGACACCTGGGAGCTAAATTCCAAGTTTTTCCTTGTGCTGGGATTCCACCAGAGTGGGTGGTCAGAGCTTGAGGCTGTAATCTGGGTCTCACTGGCAGCTTGGCAGTAGCTGGGTTTGGCCCAGTTGGGCCCCTGTCCCTGTGTGTCCTTGAGTAGTCTCAGACACAATGCGTGGTCTTATTGCCTGGGAGCAGGCTCAAAGTCCCTTTCCATGTGCTAGAATTCTGCCAGAGTGTGCAGTGAGGGCCCATATCTGGAATCTGGGTCCCACTGGCTGCTTGGCAGTTGCTGGGTGTGGCCCAGTTAGGCCCTTGTCCCTGTGAATGGCCCAGGTAGATCTGGGATGCAGGAGGTGGTCTTATTGCCTGGGATTAGGCTCAAAGTCCCTTTCTTTGTGCTGGGATCCTGCCAGAATGCACAGTGAGGGCCCAAAGCTGGAACCTGGGTCCCGCTAAATGATCATTATTTGCAAATGGCATATCCTCTACATATAAGACCCCAAATATTGCATGTAATGACACCTAAAATTAATAGCTAAATTAACATGTGTTATGTGCAAAATAAACACAAAAAATCAATAACATTCTTGCACACCAATAAAATGCTCACCAGAAAGATTAGGAAAACATTATCATTCACATAGCATCAAGAGATACTCTATTCTTAAGAATTAACCAAGGAATGGAAAGGCATCTACAAGGAAATCTACAGAACATTGAAACAGATCAAATAAGACACCAGAAAATAGAACTATATCACAAGTTCATAGATTGACAGAATCAATATTGTCAAAAGGCCCATATACATATCTAATGCAATCCTAATCAAAACATCAATAATATTTCTCATAGAACTATAGTAGAGAAAATAATCTGGAAGTTCATATGGAACAATAAAATGTTCTGATTAGCAAAACCAATGCTCAGCAACAAGAGCTAAGCAGGAATCACAGAATTTAAGTTATAATACAGTGCTATATGAAATGAATTTTTAAAATGAGGTATTTATGCACAGTGGAGTGCTATTATGCTATAGAGAAAGATAAACTTAAATAATTTTTAGGAAACTGGATGCACCTTGAGATCATATCATTAAATGAAATAGGTGAAACACATAAGCTTAAATATCATATATTTTATCCCATTTGAGAATCCCAAAATAAAAATAAAGAGCAAAATAAAAGATAGATAATAGAAAGTGGAGAAACACATCTTTTGAAAGGAAATCAAGAGTTGGAGTGAAGGGGGAGGCAAAGGAAAAAGGGATGAAAAATGTTGTATTATGTATATTTACCACCTCTCCACAAGGAATGTAATGATATGCTACAACCCTGTACTACTAAAAAATAAAACTCTAACAGTATAGCCAAGATAAATGTTCTTGCTTCATTAATAAGAAACTAAAACATTTCTAAGCTTTATTCATATCACTTTTATTTTGTTTTTAATACAATTATGATATAAGTACATGAAAGTGTCATGTTCATTAAAACATGTTAATATTTTATAATGATGGGATTTATTTGAGAGAGTTGATACATATTGTTAAGATGTCTTAATTTTAATCAGATTTCCTCCCTCTACCACTCCCCTCATTTGTTCACTTCCTGAACTTCAGAAGTTTATCTCCTTGTTTCTTGACCACATTCATTTGTTTGTTTGTTTCCTGGTTAGTTGATAGTTAAGTTGCATTCATATAAGAAATAATGTAAGATTTAATTTGGAAGAAGCCTTTATATCAATTAACAGATGAATGGATGAACAAAATGTGGCATTTATACATAATGGAGTACTATTCTGCCATAAAGAAAGATAAACATGACTAATTTCACTTAATATAAGAGTTTTTGCAACTCACATGTTTCCATTTTTCTTGATGTCTAACAAGTATTCCATCCTGTTGACATGTATCTGAACTGTTTCCACAATTATATATTATGAATTTCGCTACTGTAAACATGTTGCTCATGTATCACTATATTGTGCAGTTGTTAATTCTTTAAGGAATATATTCAAGAGACTGAGAATACTGGTTCAAATTGTCTGTTTATGGTTCATCATTTAAGGAATCTCCAAATTGGTTTTCACATTGACTGCAAGGTTTGCATTTTAGCAAAAGTGTAAGAGCATTTCTTCTTCCCCTCATCCTCTGCAGCATTTATTGCTTTTCATATTCTTGATTGTCATTCGGATTGTGTTGAGATAGAATCTCAATGTAGTATATATTTGCATTTCTGTGATGGCTATAGATGTTGGCTTTCATACAATTTTTGGCCAGTTGAACTAATTTTGAGATGTATCTTTTCACTTCATTTGTACACTTTTTTCTTGTGTGTCTTATTTATGGGGGTTAAATTTCTTTTATTTTGAAGAGAATAATACCAAATGAGACAAAACAAAATAGAGTTAATCAAAACAAAAAGGATGAACATGGTACATGACATAAAAACAAAATAGAAGGAGGTGAATAATGGCTACCATAATGCCTCTTTTATCTTCAAAAGAATTTCCCATATCATCAAGCACAATAAAATTCTACAAAACAGTACAGAACAAAACCAATAAAAACAAAATATTGGAGACATTATAGCACTTCAAAAGAAGACAATAGTCAAACCCAAGTGGGTATCATAGTGCATCTTATCGTCTTCAAAGTAGTTGCCTATACCATCAGACTTGATACTATCAACTAAACAGAATAGAATCAATTTAGTCAAAACAAAACAGTGAATGTAATACAGGGCTTGAAATCAAGCTAATAGGAAATCAAAAATGGTTACCATAATATATCCTGCTATCTTTGGAATAGCTGTCCATGCCATCTAATTTAATACAAGTAGACACACTGAAATGGAATAAAACCAAACTAAACAGAACAATGAAAACAATATGGGTTTCAAATCATGATAATAGATTAACAATGGCCACTGCCTTCCCTTTTTAGACAGTTCCTCCCCTTTGATTTTCACAGAATGAACTGTAATTTTGTATCCCATTAACTCCTTTAGTTTTTATATTAGGGAGGCAAACCGCTATTCACCTAAGTGATTCTGAACCTTTTTACCCATGAGCATGATCTCAACTTGTATCCATTTACTTACAAGAGCAAGGATTTCTTTCTTTATAGCTGAGTAGTTTTCTATTGTATAAAAGTGTCATGGCTTTCTAACCAATCTGCAGCTGATAGGCAAGCTAACCCCACTTTTTGTCTGGTTCCCTGTCACATAGATCATTGTTCTCCTGTCTTTGACTTTCAGTCTATAAACCAATAGGAGCTAATTTTATGTTATGTTTATTTTCTTGAATGAAGCTTTTATGTGACCACTAGCTGCCATAGTCTTTCTCCCATTATTTACACTTTATTTGCACTATTTGCTGTTTTATTTTTGCGATGCAGAACCTATTGACTTTATATGGTCCCATTCCTTGATTCTTAATACTAATTTGTGTGTTTTTGAAGTCCTCTTCAGTAAGTCTTTTCCTGTGCCTAAAATTTTAAATTATTTCCTTTATGATGTCTTGTAGTAGTTTTAATATGTTTGGCTTTATGTCTAAATCCTTAACATATTTTTATTTTAATATAGCATGATAGATAAGGATCTAGGTTTGATTTTATGCATGTGGATCTGCAGTTTGCCCAGAATTATTTGTTAAAGAGACTTTTCTCCAGCGTGATTTCACATCCTTTTCAAAACTCATATGAATTTAAAATTGAGTTTGTTTATATGTCTTCTATTTTGTTCCATTAATTGACATTTCTGTTTTTGCACCAGTACCATGTTGTTCTTTTTATTATGGCTTTATAATACAATTTAATGTCAAATATAGTGATGCTCCCAATATTATATTTTGTTGGGGTCACTGTGAGTATTTTGGAACTCTTCCAAGTTTGGGTAAAAATTGGTGTGACATTTTCTAATTTTGTGAATAATGTTACTGGTATTTTAATAGGCATTGTATTGAATCTATAGAGATTTTTAAAATATGGTCATATGAAACATTACTTCCATCCAAGAGGAGGGAATATATTTCCATTTTCTACAGTTATCTCCAAATTTTTCTTCAAAGTTCCATAATTTTTATTATAGAAATATTTTACTTCTTTTATAAGGTTGATTCCTAGGTATTCAGTTATTTTGAAGTGGCTACTAATGGTGTTGTTTTCCTGATATGTTTTTCATGAATTCATTCTCTATATAAGAAGGCAAATTGCTTTTGTACATCGATTTTTTTGCCTTGCCAATTTACTGAATTATTTTATAGACAGAATAGATATTTGGTGATATTTTTAAGGCTGCTGTGTAAAGAATTACATGATCTGCAAATACGGATAATTTCACTTTTTTAGGTACTTTATTTGAAGAATTATATCATCTGCCAATAGGGATGATTTTAATTCTTTCTCTTCTATTTGTATCAAGTTGTCTTTTCTCTTGCCTGGTTGCTTTGGGTAATGTTTTGGGAACTATATTGAGCAAGACAGGGGAGAATGGACACTCTTGTCTCCTTCTAGATATAAAAGGAAATTTTCTTAATTTTTTCAAATATTAGTATGATATTGACTATAGTTTTTTATATAGCTTTTATCAATTTTAAATAAGATCTTTCTTTAACTGTTTTCTTCATGGTTTTTATCACAAACGGGTGTTGGATTTTTGCAAAGCATTTTTCTTCATCATCAGAGATGATCATTTGATTTTTTTATCCTTGATTCTATTTATGTAGTGTATTACTTTCAGTGATTTATATATGTTGAACCATTCTTGCATTCCTAAGATAAAACCAACGATGTTATGATATATGATTTAATTTGCTGATGAGTTATGGCAACAAAGAAGACTTTTCCATCTATCTTCATCAAGGGTATATTTCTTTATTTTTCTTTTTGTCATGACTTTTTCTGATTTTGGAATCAAGGTAATGCTATTTTCTCATAATAAAGTAAATTTGGGAGGCTACCTTTCTTTTCCATTATATGTAAAGTTTTGAGTAGCTTTGATATTTCTTCAAGAATGTTTTGGTAAAATTCATTTATAAATCGATCTGGTCTTGGCCTTTTCTTAATTGGTAGAGTTTTAACTACTGCTTAAATTGAATTGGCGGGAGAAGACAAGATGGCTGATCAGTGAGCAACAAAATAAAAAGCCTCCCAGGAGAAACAACTCTTTGCCAGAATAAAACACCCTGGAGAGACCCAGACAGAGGGAGATGGATCCTCTTGACACAGGAAGAAATTAAAATGTAAAAAGGCTCATCAAATACTTTGGGACCACAACTGAAACAGCTAAAAATTACTGGATACAGGGTTTTTGTGGTGACTCAAGTTTGCACCAGCTTGAATCTGTGCCAGCCAGCAGAGCTGCCCAAACTCGTTCCTGCCACCACTCACAGAAAGCACAGCAGTGCTGAAATTGGAGATGGGTGAGCCCAATGGAGGGTGGAGATTGGAGAGTGGAGCCGGTGAAGGGACCTTCATTGATCCACAGTCAGTGCTGGGAATGAGACCCCCCCAATGGGAAGGGAGCAAACAAATGGGTGACATGTTGGAATTGGGCAGCAGAAGCCTAAACTAGGAGCTACAGTGACTTCAGTAGGTTCCTCCCTCACAATAGCAGATTTGTGGGATTTGCTTGGACTGGGCCATGCCCCTGGATGGGACCCAATGAGCCTTCCCTGTGCCTAGCAAGTACTGACAACATGAAGGCACCTGAAGTTTGGTTGGCCTGGTGGGGAGGGGCAGGCAAATACAGCTGTTGCTTGTGCTGCCATGACAAGAGCAGGCAGGAGAGGGTGGAGCTCCCTTGCCAGCATGCTTCAGGGGAAACATGGCCAACAGGTAAGGGGGCTGGGACCTGCACTGTAACCTGTGTGGAGGAAGCCAGGGCCATGACAGGAGAGAGAGGCAGGAGGAGGTTCCCAGCCCAGAACCTTGAGAGCACTGATCCAGGAGAAGGAAAAACAAGGGAGCCCGAGGGTGACAAACACACAACATCTGACATGGCTTCAATGGACATTAAGAGATATCTTTGGGATCTTGTAGATGAGCTCAAAACTGAAATATTAAATCAGGTAAAGCAGCATATGAGTAGAGTAATAAAAGAAATGCTCTCAGGAAGCTCCTCTCAGGATTATACAGATGGAAAAAGGGAGGAACACAAAAAAGAGCAGAAACATTTGATAAAGAATATAAAGAAAATATAGAACACATGAGGCAGATTGAAAGACACTACCAGGAAATTAAAAACTCCATTGAAAGCTGGCAAAATGCCTTAAAAGAAACTAAGCATAGACTATCAAAACTTGAAGACAAGTTTGCAGTGTCTGATCATGAAAGGAAAGATCTCTTAAAAATAACAAGAAAACAGGCAGTAACAATACAAAGGCTAGAACATGACAAAAGAATCTATAATTTAAGAATAAGAAGTGTGAATGAAGAAGCAGGAATACATACAGGCAAATTACAAATATTATTCAAGGAAGTAATTAAGGAAAACTTCCCAAGCATGGGAAAAGAAAGTGACATTCGGTTGTGTGAGGCATACTGAACTCCAGCTACCTACAACCAAAACAGAACTACACCCAGACATATAATAATCAAGATACCAGAAATTCAATACAAAAACAGAATATTAAAAGCCATCAGAGAAAAGAAACAGATTACCTATAAAGGTAAGCCCATCAGAATCATGGCTGACTTCTCGGCACTGACCATCAGATCAAGAAGTGCTTGGAGTGAAGTATTCCAAGCCCTGAAAGAAAATAACCTCCAGCCCAGATTGATGTACCCTGCAAAACTATCACTAGAAATTAATGCAGAAACAAGATGCTTCCATGACAAAGAGGAACGGGGGAGTTCATGACCACCAATCCAACCCTACAGAGAATACTGAAGGACATTCTAGAGAGAGAGAAAAAAAAATACCAGGATTTTAGGAACAGTGGCAGAAAGGCCTCAATGAACAGGGCAGGCAGTAGAATGAAGGAGAAAACTAGACAAACAAAAGCAGAAAAATAGCATAGCAAAAATGAGGCAGAGAAGGATAACCAGAATCACTAACATAAATAGCCTTGATATGCTATATTTTTAATAGTGCACCAGGATCTAAAACCCACATTACTCACACTACTCTGTGTAGATGTATTATATTCTGTTCCAGTCATTCTACCTGTACTAGATTTGAAGGCACAGACAGTAATCCCAGAAATAACAGGATATAGTACGGTAATCATCCTTAATTTCCTATTAACTTAATCCAAAGCTCTGTAAAACCTACACTGTTTTACCATGACTGATTGCAATCGAATCTGGTTTGTTAGATTGCTGTTTTGTATTGATAGATTTTATTCAAAGCTGTTATGATTGATAGCATCAAGTCTGAGAGCATAGGCATCTGCACTTAAGATTACAAGATCCACTAGAATATCCACTCTGGTTTGATTATTCCCTGCCTTTGAAGTTTTATACTGTCTACAATGTTTTATTTTTACTAATATTGTTATGTACTGCTACATTCAGTTATACTGCTCTATTCATTTATGCCTGATGATATAGAAAATTCTATTGAAGATAATAAGAAACAACTCAGCAATCATTGTAGATCACCTTGCACTGTGATTTTGTACGACTTTTTGGTTTCATGTTTTTATAGGAATTTGTTTTGTTTTGTCTTGCTAAGTTTTGTCTTCCCCTCTAACACAGAAAGTATATAAATACATGCAGAGATTCATGCATATGTAGCTGCTCACACTCTCACTGTTTGACTATATACTTTGTATGCTTTAATTTTGTATCTTAACTATTTCTAAGAGGACAATATGTCATTTAATAACTAGTGGTTTCTTATTGTTTATCTCTTTTTGGAATTTTGTATTACCTCTACCCTTTACATGCTTTTTTTTCTCTTTAAATTAATAAAAAAAGAAATTCAAATGGCAAATAAAATATTTAATTGATTGTTATTGATGTTTTGAACATCGGACCTGTTCTTGGCTCAATTTAGTTAGGTCTAAGAATTTACCCATTTGTGCTATACTGATCAATTTGCTGGTATGTGAAATAAATTTGCTTATATTTTTAATTTTCTTAATGTTGACTTTCTCTCTTTTTCTCAACTTTGAGATAGGTTAAGGTTTTGTTATTCTTGTTTATATTTTCAGAATCCTGCTTTATAAATTTTTTACTTTCAATTTGATTAATTTCTACTCATATTTAATACTTATTTCCTCTCACTGAGGTATATTTAGCTTGGTCTTACTTTTCTACCATATTGAGATTCATTATTAGATTATTTATTTGGGTTTCCTAATTTTTTCTAAGGTAGACACTCAGAGCTATAAATGTCCCCATTAAAATTGATTTCATTGTTTACCACAGATTCTGCTATGTAGTGTTTCTAGTATCATTTGATGTTAGAAAATTTTAAATTTCTTCTCTAATTTTTTCACTATCTTTCAAAGTGTATTATTTAATCTCCATGTGCTCATGCAATTTCTGGGCTTTCTTTCATTGCTTTTTCCTAGTTTCATTCCACTGTGACTTGGCAGGACACATGAAATTTTTGCAACATTTTGTATTTACTGAGGCTTCTTTATGGCCCAAAATATCATCTAAGTTGGAGACACTTCCATGGGATCCCTAAGACAAGGCATTATCTGCTGACATTGGATGAAATGCTATAGATATTAGCTAGCTCATTTGTATCTAAAATATTTTAATTATGATATTTCTTTGTTAACTTGTATCTGGTTGACATATGTATTTGTGATAATGAGTATTTGAAGTTCCCCAATATGATATTATTAGTATATATCTGTCTTTTATGTTGAGAACTTTTGTTTTGTGTATTTGGGTGCATTGATGTAAGTATATACATATTTATGATTGTTAACCTTTTTTGATTAATCCTTTCTTTTGAAAATAAACCGTGTCTTTGCTTGGCTTTTTTTTACCAGACTTAATTGGAAGTCTGTCTTGTGGAGTATAAGCATAACTACTCCCGCTTAATTCACATTTCAGTCTCTAGGAGTATCATTTTCCAACCTATAATTTTCTGTGTATATAAGTCTTTAGAGATCAGATGTGTGTATTGGAGAAAATGGAGGATGTTATTTTTGTTTTATCCTGTCAATCTGTGTCTTTTAATTGGAGAGTTAAAACTTTATTTTAAGTGTTAACATTTAAAGATCTGTACTAATTCCTGTCACTCTGTTTTTCTGGTATTTGATTTTTCCCTAGTATTCATTCATCTTCTCTTCTAGTAGGATGTACTCTTTTCTTTCTTCTCAAGGTTATTGCGCTTGTGTCTGTGTTTATAATTTTTTCACATATTTTCTGCAATGTTTGAATGGGCATCATAAAGTTTTGTAGCTTACTATTATGATGTAATGTGTTTATTTCTCCTTTGACTTTGAAGGATAGCTATGCAATATATCATACTCCACATTAGCAACTATCTTCTTTCTGAGTCCGAAAAATGTCATCAGAATTCCTTCTGGCAGTGTGCAATTATCTTGGTTTGTTGATTTAACTAAGTATCCCTGTTACTTTTTGCTGCCACTATCTTTATTTTTAGCCATCAGGGGTCTCTTACTGTTTTCAGAATCAGTGGTTGCTTTTAATTTGTTCTCCACAAAGAGTTTCTTTCCAGTTCTCAGCCTCCCATGACCTTGCAGAATGTTCCACTCTGTCCTTCACTCTCCATCTCTGAATCACCCCATTTTTGTATCAACTCTCTGAGATTTCTTTGATTTCAATTAAATCTGGGCTTAGGGAGACAGTTTTATCAGCTGATGGAGCCTTTTTTCTCCATCCCCTGAGGTGTTGCCATCTGCGTTTGACCTCTGAGTTTAATGCTAGCACCTATTTCCCCTGTTGCCAGTATCAGGGAGGCAAAAGCCCAGTCTTATCTATTCAGTCTGATTCTTACATCTTTTATGCTTGGCTAACTCCCCTAAAAATGACTAACACTTCACACTTGCTCACTTTCCTGTTATCTCCAGATGGTGTCCTGATAGGGATAACATGTGGTTTGGCCGGCACTATGGACAATGGGTCCTGGGAGTACACCCAACCATGGGTCCTGGGAGTATACCCAACCGTAGCTACCTCCCTTACTTCTCCCGAAAGTTTTTGTTCATTTTATAAAATGGTGTGATCTTTGGACCTGAGGTGGCAGCCATAACCTTGTATAGGGAAGCACTACTCTATTGCAATCACAGACACTGGGTCACATGTTGGAGGAAACCTTAGGCTCTGTAGTCTCCAGACATAAGCTGGGAGTTAAACTGGCTTGAGAGGAGAGGATTGGTGTCATTAAGTATTCTGTGATTTTCTTTTTCTGTAATAAACCTGTCTATCCAATTCAGGTGGTGATATTCCAGTGGTTAGTGTCTCTACCACTTCATATAGCTATAAACTGACTGGCTTTGTTACAAATCTCTGAGCTTTTGTGAGTGCTGCTTCCTCTATGACACTATGATCATGCCATCCAAAATTTTTGATACATAAAAGTCTTGGATACTGAAGCCAATCCCCAGATTTTCATTCCCCAATAAAAATGTAATGATGTGTAAAAGTAGTACTATTGGTATATGTCATTTTGGTTAAGCTGGATACCTGATAAACTTCAGCTTCTTCATCTACAAAACCATCTCCTCTGCATTCCTCTCAGAGTGATCCTGAGGATCAAATGAACTAGTTTTTAAAATTTTGCAACTTTCAAAGTATTACAGAAATTATATATATATATATATATATATATATATATATATATATATATAATATTCATTGATTTTCTATGCATCAAAAATTATATGTATATAATATATATTATATAATATATATATATATATATATATACACACACACACACACTATTCATTGATTCTCTGTGCATCAAAAATTATACGTGCCCAGGGGTCATACAGAAAGGAGTAGGTTTTCTGGTTTTCAGGAGTTTGGTGTATCCTGAAAAATTAGTCTTACCCACATGAAGTGTAACACCTAGAACACCATAAAGTTGAGGGGAAAATATCATGATCTTATTGGTAAGGGACTGAAGGAAGAGTTACTGGGAGGAAAATCTCAATAAGGAGTCAGTTATCAAATTAGGCTTCATGCCAAATGGTAAGTTTGATTTGGATTGGGTCCAACTAAGGTCTACCCAGTCATGTACTCATCCCTGATGGTCACTTTGAAATGATGTGAGAAAAATACGGTTAACCTCAGGCGTAAAGACACCTTCCAAACTTTTGCATAGCTTCCTTTAATGCATTGTCCATTGCCCCTACAATATCTGAGAACTTATTTATCATTACTTAATGCATTCACATAGCATTTTTTGAATCCATATTTGTTTCCATACTTTGTGCTGGGAGTTAGCATTTAGGGCCACTTGGAACAAGATCAATTAAAATCTGCTGTGCAGACTCATACAGTGTTATGACAGAGAAAGTCCTTAAGAGTTTATCTAGATGAAATATTTCAAAATTGTACAGCAAAATAAAATATCACTCAAAGAGATTACACAGCAGTAATATACAGAAGGTTCTGTCACTTACTGATGGATAAGATTCTAAGAAAATAATTGAGTTACCTGTAGCTGGGAAATTAGACAACTATGCATAAGAGTATAACTTAGAGAGATGCAACATGGTTGAATAAAGGAAGAGTTACATCTGAGAAACTCAGAGAAGGTCAACTACAAACACAAGTAATTGGAAGAAAGGGAGGGATGTAAACCATGATAGAATAAATCAGTTTGAAAAAATGAGACTTTTATATCAAACAGAACATGCATAAGAATTAAAAAGAGGAGTGATCTGCCTTTACCAACCATGGTAACAGCCATATGTTTAACTTCTCAAATAGCTGGAGGGTTCCAAAAACATGGTAAAGTCTAGCCTCACAAGATAGACTTGGGGTATATAGGTCCCTTCATCTAATTGTTCCCTCCCCAAACACTGAGGAGGCAGCAGCCAGGCAACATTTTTACCAGCATGTATCAGGCATCAGAAATCAGGTGCAGAGGAGGTTTCCTACACATGTGCCTGATGTTAGACTCAGGATAAACAAGCAATTGCTGCTTTTTGGGGGGCGTCTTCAGTATTGGACCCTTGGCACACCTGAGTCATTCCCAAAAGCCTGAAATATACTTCACACCAACTGGAGCATTCATCTGGCACATAGAGCTGGTCCAGTTTGGGTCTGTACTATACATCCAGCTCTCACTGCTCCTATCCAATCCTAGATCTGCCTGAGACTCTGACATCTCTGATCCCTGGGCAGCCTGTGTTTCCAGGGAGTGTTCCAATCACACATAAGTCTCTGCCTTGTACAATTGGACTGTGGCAGCATCCAATCAGCACCCTCATTTCTAGGTGCATCAGAGTCACCACCCTGCATTTTGCCAGAGACTCTACCACAGTCCCTGCTTGTCACAATGGGCGAGTTTACTACCTGGTTAGCAGAAAAACTTAAGGGTCTTCTATTGTGGCTGATGCTCCAGGTGCCCATGAAACACCACTCAGCACCCTAAAACATCACTAGGCCTGCTGGAATATCTGCATGTCAGTCCTGGGAGCAGATGGGTCTCCACTACGTGTTCCAAGGCAACATGATCCTCCACCTTGTGTGTGGAGCTGGTTTCATAGATCCTTCAGTATACAAGTAGCATTTGTTGGCCTTCAACCAGAGAAAATCCATCCTAAAAGCCTCAAAACCTAATGGTTCAAAATTTTCCTCAGCTTGAACAATTACCAGAAATAGGCATTTGCAGTTAGGAGACACACCAAACAGAGAAATGTCCATAAAAACTCGCAAATCTCACAGACCATAAAAGGTACAAAGAGAAATATGATTTGTAAGATTAAAACTGTAGGCTCTAGAAGAAAGTGGCCTTCTGCAAATATGTAGGAAATTTTCTCTTTTTCTTTTCTCTTCTTTGAGTCAACACAATTTTTACTTTTTTATTTGTATATTATTATTATTATTATTATTATTTACTACTGGTGTAGTTTGGACTGTGTCACCTATTTTCTTATTCCTCCTTTTTAAATTATAACTTTGCCTTATTTGAATAGATGTCCTCAATTTTTTTCTGTCTCCATTCTTTTCTTGCTCTCTCTTTCAATCTATTTCCTGAGTATTCCTTATTTTCTTTTCCTCCAGTCTAATCTCCATGCCCTATTATTTATCCTTATCCTTGGTGGCTTTTCCTTTTACTCTTATATAATGCTACTAATTTTCCTTTATTCTTAATAGGAATTTTAAAATCAATCCTGCCACCCTTCTATCAGCTTCCAACTGTTTAATTTCTCATAACCCATTTTTTTCTTCATGCTTCTATACCCACATTATTTAGCCTTATAAATCTGTAGGTAGTTAACTATATGTTACTATTACTGAATACTGTTCTATTTTTTAAAGAAGTAAAGTTGCTCTATTGAGTTGATGTTTATTGTATATGAAAATGTGGTTTGTCTAGATTTTGTTCTATAACCATAGATTTATTCTTATCATTAAACAAGGTACAGTGTTCATTATTAATTTGTCATTATCCAATTTGTGTTCAATATGCTTGTTTTTGTTGATTAGAGTACTGTAGTTAAGAGAAAAACATTACTGTGTTCAAGTGGTGTTCTGTATATGTCAACATACAGTTTATCTGCATCATAAACCTTACTACAGTCCATTACCAA
Organism: Hydrochoerus hydrochaeris; assembly: GCA_004027455.1. Classification (NCBI taxonomy): domain Eukaryota; kingdom Metazoa; phylum Chordata; class Mammalia; order Rodentia; family Hydrochaeridae; genus Hydrochoerus; species Hydrochoerus hydrochaeris. Next base: position 461,498 of record PVLA01000052.1, read on the forward strand.
AGAACAGTTCACTAGATCAAATAGTTTGTAACTTTTCCTCCCTAACAAAGGTGGTAGGATCTTGGGGCAGACCCAAAGGAGAATAGCTAGCTAATCCTAGAAAAGCTGATGTTGTTATAATCAGAAATATTTTTTCTGTAAAACACAGGGTCAAAGACTAAATCACTTAACTCATATAACAGAGATAAATACTAGCACTGGGAATACAAAGCTGGAAAGACTTCATGGGGAGGTAACATTTTATGAAAAGTATCCATACAAACCACAAGCTTCCTTCACTCTACTAGACTTCAACCAACATTACCCTCCTCTAAAAAAGAGGAAAGTATGCTTGCCTTAAGTTACTTTTCTAATTGCTGGCACAAATACATGATATTCAAAGTTAAAGTAGGAAAGATTTTATTTTGGTTCATAGTTTATAAAAGTTTGAATTCATAGATGGCTAGCACCAAGCTAGGGTGGCATGGCAGAGGTCCATTACAGAGGATAAAGAGTCCATGGCAAAAGACCAGACAGAAGGAAGCAAGCAGAGAAAGCAAGTGACAAGCTGTAATCATTGTTCTACCACTTATATTACATTGTTACCCTTAGAGTAAGTAGCATTCATACCCAAGGCAGGGTACCCTTAATCCTATCCAGAACAATGTGAAACCAATCAGTTTATTAATTTATTAATCACATACTCTTGATCCTAGCATCACACACACTAGATCTAGCCACCTTTGAAAAGCCCCACCTGTGACTGCATGTAGCTTTTGGGGAACATCTAGACACAAGGCATAGCAGGGGTATGATAGATAGGTGAAAGATAGCTAGATATAGATGATAGATAGATAGATAGACAGATAGATAGATGATAGACCACAGATATATATACATAGGATCATGGGGAAGCAAGGCAACAGAAGACACCTAAGTTCTCTCAACTCTCCTAAGGCAGAGCAACACAATGAAAAAGGAGAGAAAAGAAAATGCCAGGTACAGGAACTCTCTAAAAGGTTTGTAGAAGGGATGAGGAAACTAAATGATTTCAGAGAGGAGTTGAACCAAAAATTTATAGCAACATCACACATTATGTCCATGGTGAATTTCTGGAAATATATAGATGGTTAGATGATTTAATCACAACAGTTCAAAACTTACATGACAGATTCAACATGGAGAAAGAATCCTTGAAAAATATCAGACTAAAATATTTGAAATGAAACTATGTGTAAAATTCATAAATTGAAGTAATGACCAATGTGAAGAGAGTGTCAAAAATCGAGGAAAAAATAATGAAGTGTGATGAAGCACTAAAAAAAGCCACAAAGAAAATAAAAAGTGATTATCCACCAGTTACTAGATGACAATAACAAGGCCAAGCTAAGGTTAATTAGAGTTAGAGAAAAACTAGAAAACAACATGGATGAATTTAGAAACATGCTCCCAGAAATTAAGGAAGAAAATTCCCAAGTACAAAAAGCTTAAAATGCAAGTAAATGGCACAGAACACCAAATAAATAAGACAAAAAGAAGTTCTCAGATACATATCTTTATTAAACTGCTAGATATCAAGAAGTCAGAGGAAAACCAATAATCACAAATAAAGATAAACCATATCATTCTTTCTGAGTAGTTTCTTTCCCTTTCACAATATCCATGCTACTTTTTGATCTTATTAATATTTCAGTTTTTGAGATAGTTGAACTATTTGTCCTATTTATTGAAAGAAGCTATGATTGCTTATATTGTTTGATCTGTTTTGCTTGCTCATATCTTGTAATATGAGCAACAATTTTGAAGATAACAATATGCGATATAGTGACTATTGTTAATTTCCTATCACCTTGTTTTGAAATCCTGTATCATTTCTACTGTTTTGTTTTGCTTCTTAAAAATCTCTTCTCCCCTCCCCTCCCCTTCCCTTCCCTTCCCTTCCTCTTCCTATTCCTCTTCCTCCTCCTCTCCTCTTCTCTTTCGTTCTGTCCTCTTGTCTTTTTCTCTTTTCTCCTCTCCTTTTCCTCTTCTTCCTCTCTCTCTCTCTCTCTCTCTCTCTCTCTCTCTGCCTTTCTCATTCTCTCTCCCCCTCAATCTCACCTATCATCTTCTTACACCCATAAATTTATATGGATCAAAGACATGGTCAAGTCTTGCTTATTCAACCCATCTCAACTGCATCTTTTAGTTTTCTGTTCTTTACAGCTATGTGGACATTGGTAGGACTGATTTTGAGTAAATAGGAGGTTTTTAGTCTAAATCATGTTCTACACATAGTTTTCTAATAACATGAACACGAGTTTTGCAAGCACAGTTAATAATACAGTTACTCTTTACTTTCATATTTATGATTGATTTATATTATGTTTTATTCCTTAAGATTCTCTATCATTATAGCACTCAAAATCTTGCAGTAGCAGAGAAATATTTTAAGAGTAAATATATTTGGATCTTCTTTATCATAAGATTAATTTGTCCAAGATCTAAGACTTACATGAGGACTAAGGAAACAATACTGAACAAAAAAACTTGTGTTCTTGTCTTATAAAATTTGAAACAAACAATTCCATGCTAAACAGCTATTTACTACTAACTCAGTTAGCACTGTCTAGGTTTTCTGGCACTTCCCAAAAATAAAATGCAGTCACAACTTGCAGCAATGTTTTACGAAACAGAACTTTTACAAATTACAGTTTAAAGACTGGAAGTTTTTGATCTCTCACCAATATATAAATGGATAGCACAGTTACTACATATCTGAGTTTTTTGTCTTTTTTCTTTTTTTGAGATAGGGTCTCACTGTACACTTAAGGCTCATCATACACACACACTATGTAGCTTACATTGGCCTTGAACTCATAGTGATTCTTCTGCCTCATCCTCCTTGAGTTCTGGGATTACAGGCATGGGCTACTATAACCAGCCATATATCTGATTGCCATCTGTACAAACTAAATACTCAAAAATGCTTTTTGATGATAACTTACTGTTGCAAAATTATTGATCCTATGGACAAAGTTATCTGGGTTCAATTTGGTTTGCTGTCTCAGACTCAGAACACAATTTGAATGGTTTTAGAGCTTATATTAAGATAGCATGTAAGGAGTCAGGGATTTAGCTAAGCAGCACAAGCATTTTCCTGGCAAGAGATAAGTTTTTAGTTCAATCCCTGGCCCCCCCAAAAAAGACAACATAAAATCCCTTTAGGTATCACTGACACATACTCTTCCAGCTCCTACATGAACACATACGTGATGGGACACTCCCTCCTTCAGAAGGCAAACAATTCTCTTATGAAGTTACTTAAACAGTCTAAACAACTAATTCTGACTTCCTGTAACTTCCATCTATGGATCCAGTTTTGAAATGTTAAGTTGATATAGAGAAATTCTTTATTTTTGTATGTGAACTGGTTGCAAATACTTGAAGATAATAGGCATAACTTCCCTTCCTCTCTATACACAAATTTGATTCTCTAAAAAGACTTTTCACCATGAAAATAGTCCCAGTTTTTTTACAAGAATTCTACATTTGACTTCACAACTAGACTTTAAATTACCCTAAACTAGAAAAATAGTTGAGACTGTGGAACCTGAAAGAAAATTTCATTCCAAATGAAATATAGGGAGTCAGGAGTAAAGTGGAACTACTAATGGTATTGTGCTAAATTTCTGTACAATTAAATTTTTCCAAATGCAGGTTAAAAAATGTAAATATTCAAACCATACTAAAGAAGTTCTCACATATTTTTCCTTACTTAAATTAGTATTCTGTTAATATGGAAAATCTGTGCAAATAGTTTAGGAGTGATAAAACATGATAATATTTTGTCCTGGTGAATCTCTAAATTGGTTGGCAAATAAACTTTTCAACTCCTTAACTAATAAAAATATTTTTTCTTTTTTTAATTTTTAAAGTAGTAAAATACCACAGAACAAGATGGAACAAGCCGGTTGAGACAGTGTAATGAAATTGGTATAGAACTTCACAGTAGGTTACTGGGATAACAGTAATAGGTACTATAGTATATCTCATTTTCTTCACAGTAGTTGTTCTTTCAATCAGATATACCAGAATCAAAGGAAATGCAGAACATTATAGAACCCATCAAAACAGAATATTGAATAGAGCACTACCATTAATCAGAACAAAGCAAAACAGTGATAAAAATATTTGCCTTCAAAGAGATGGTAGAAGGAAATTCCCCTTATTTGCTATATTGCATATAGTCAACCTTGCAAGAGATGCTCAGATCTCTGTTTCCACTTGCTACTGGGGAAGGGAATGGATGTTTGAATCTCAGCCCTGGTACCAGTAGGCTCACAGCTGTTTACCAGAGTGGCAAGCTGGTTGCTTAGGTTCCCAGCACCCTAAATTCCAACATGGTGCAGATCTCATGAGACGCTGATGGTTCTTGCCCTGGGGCAGCCACAGCTTGCCAGGCTATATCCACTTACCAGACAGAGCAGAGAGCTGGCTGCTTGGTTTCTTATTGCTCTAAGTTCCAACATGACATGGATATCAGGACATGCTGATGGTTCTCACCTTGGGGTGGCTGAGGTTTGCCAGGCCTCAGCCGCTTACCAGGGCAGAGAGCTGGCTGCTTGGTTTCTGAGCTCCCTAAGTTCCAACATGACATGGATCTCAGGAGATGCTGATGGTTCTCACCCTGGGGCAGCCACAGCTTGCCAGGCCACGTCCACTTACCAGGGAGTGAGCTGCTTGATTAGTTTCCCAGTGCCCTAAGTTCCAACATGGCACAGATCTCAGGAGATGCTGATGGTTCTCGCCTTTGGGTGGCTGCAGCTTGCAAAGCCACATTTACCAGGGTGGTGAGCTGGCTGCTTGGTTCAAAAATAATTTCTTTAAAGAACAAATATTTTGTTTTCACAAATTTTAAACATGATATACATTATGAATATACTATTAAGAAATATTTTGTTGATTCCAATTATAAGTGGGTTTTGTTTGTGTTTTATCTTGCATGTTCTATTTATTTTTTAACTTTCATTAATAAATGTTAGCAATACACAAAAGTAGCATTCATTATAGGGAATTGGTACATTTACATAGCACGTTTCAATATGTCTTTTCCCTTCTGTCCAACTTCTTATTATTCTGCCAGCATCAGATTCACATACTTATCTTATACAACTATATAAAGCTAATTGTTATGCACACAGATTAAAAATCTGGTTAATAGGCCAAAATATATAAAACATGAAAGACAATTGTAGTAAGTCATGACAAACTTGACAAATAGTTTTTATACATTGTACAAACTGGATTAGAAAAATATTTTCTTTCTTTCTTTTATCTACTATCTTTATTTCATAGTTCATTTGTGTACTAAGGTTTTCATGTGAATATGAGCCATCTGATATTTAAACTTGTGTTTCTGATTTAGATCGCTTATGTGATAGTCTCAAACTACATCTATTTTCCTACAAATCACTAAAGTTTATCCATCTTTATACCAGAGTAGTGCTCCACTGTATAAAAAAATACAATTTTTTTCTTTCATTTTTAACAACATGCAAAAAAGATTACAAACAATAGTATAGAATTTCAAATCAACATATTAGGAGATTAGCAGTGGTTACTATAAGGTGTATTGTCTTCAAATTAGTTGCTCAGATTAAAAGATATAGGTATAAAATGATTGAACAATGAAAGCACAAACTTCTTTTGTTGAACAGAGATTAGTAATATGAGTACTTATCTTGTGTATATGTGCAATTTTCCCCTTCTTTCTTTTCTTCTTTCCCCATTCCTGTTCTTTCCTTTTGAGTGTTTACTTCCACTTTCACAAAATCCATTGTATATTTTGTATTTTATTTTTCAGTTCTTTACACTAAGGAGACAAGTCAATGTTTACACATGCAAGTCTGATTTATTTGCATATGGGTGTGATATCAAGTTGTATCCATTTACCAATAAAATCTCAAGTTTATCCTTCTTTGTAGCTGAGTAGTACTATATTGTATAAAAACATCACATTGGGGGCACCCAGCATGGGCAGAGAGAACCAGACAGATCCACCTCCACCTGTTGGGCACCACCACCAGAAAACTCCTTCCTGTGGGCATCCAGCAGGATCAGGCACACACAGCCAGGCAAGCTCTGTGCACCTGTAGGATACCATCGGAGGCCCTTGGTTCCTTTTGGCAGCAATCACCCACCAGGAGAATCAGGCAAATATACTCTTATGTTCCTGCCACCATCATGGGAGTCCCAGTGTAGACATATAGGCTGGGAGGAGCAACCCCACCACAAGCACACTTGGTTTTTGAAGAAGTCCCAGTGTAGCTGAGTAGGTCTGGGAGAAGCCTGTGACACACCCTGCTACCTCCATGGAAATCTGGGGTTAGAGGATCTCAGGTACACATTCACCTACGACATGGAGGGACAGCCAAAGAGGGAAGTTTCTTGGGTCCCACAACCAGCTTGTTGGGAGGAACCCAGGATTCTGTTAAGCAAAGGAGCAAAAGGCAGTCTCAAACCTCCAGTCCACACAGAACATGTCTCAGAAATGCAGTCATGGAAGAAAATGGAAGTCAAACATCTGAAATCTCAGAAAGGATAGCAACTGAAGTAATGAAACATTATTATGAGATTGTAAAAGCATTCAAACCAGAAATAATGTCTCATGTAAAACAAGAAATGACAAACATACTGAAAGACTTGATCAGCATGTCTAAAGAAGACATAGATAAAAAAAGACGAGCATAGAAAAATGATGGAAATGTTGAATGAAAGAGACTGCAGATAGACTTTGAAACCTTGAAGATGGATTGCAGCTAGGGATTGTGCAAGGAAAGATCTCTTAAAAATAACTAAGAACCAGGAAATAACAATTCAACAGCTGCAAGATGACACAAAAATAATCTAAAAGTGAAGAAGTAGGGGACAACACAAGTAAAATTAAAAGGGTATTTATAGAACTAATAGCAGAAAACTTCCCAAAAAAGAGAAATGGATCTGGAATGCAGATGAGTGAGGCATATATAACTCCAAGTAGTCATATCCAAAGCAATTCTACACCCAGATATATAATCAAGATCCCAGAAATTCAGTACAAGAACAGAATAGTAAAAGCTGTTAAAGAAACAGATCACCTATAAAAGAAAATCAATCAGAATCACGGTAGACTTCTCAACAGAAAACATCATGCCAGGAAGTGTTTGGAGCAAAGTGTTTCAAATCCTGAAAGAAAACAATTTCCACCCAAATTGATATACCTTGCAAAACTATCTTTCAAAATTGATGGAAAAATAAGATACTTCCATGATAAAGAACAAATGAAGGAATTCATGACCACCAAAACAACACTACAGAGAGTGCTGAAGGATATTCTATAGAGAGATAAATATGACCATTATTCCAGAAACAGCAGCAGAGGAGGATCGCCAAACAAAACAGGCAATTGAATGAAGGGGAAAATTGGAGGGTCAACAAGAGGAGGATAGCAGGGCAGAGACAAACGAATGTATGCCAGTGGTAACCGTTAATGTAGATGACCTAAATCCACCATTAAAAAAGAAATACAGGGAGAGTAGATCAAAAAACAAGATCCATCAATAAACTGTACAAAAGAAACACATTTAACTAGAAAGGAAATTCATAGACTGAAAATCAAAGGAAAGAATACAGTTGTTCCATGCAACAGGAGATCAGAATAAAAGCAAGAATGACTTGCCCATCAACTTCAGAATGCTAAAGAAATGTTGTATTATTATACAATGGAAAGCTACCCAGCTATAAAGTAGAATAATCTCAAGGTTATTGTAGGGAAATGTATGCAACTGGAGATCATGTTCATTGGCAAAAGTTTTAACACATAGGTTTGAACCTTAGCATAAAAAACAGAAGGAGTTAATGAGATCCGAAAAGCAAAATAATTATTGTAAAAGAGATAGGGGAGGAAATACCTGGGAGGGAAAGGTAGTAACTACTGTTAGTTTCTTTTTGTCTTGCTGGGCATGGTGGCTCACTACTGTAATCCCAGCACTCAGGAGGCTGAAGCAGGAGGATCGTTGCTAGTTCGAGACCAGCCTCGGCTACAAAGTGAGTTCAAGGCCAGCCTGAACTGCATAGCAAGACCCTGTCTCAAAAAGACAAAAAAATTTCTTATTCTCTTGTCTTGAACTCTTTTATTGTTTTCACAATTTTGTTAAGTTTGGCTTTGTTCTGTCTTGTTTTGTTAGATTTTACTTTGTCTGATGGTATGGGCAGCTATTTTGGACATAATGGGATGTATTATGGTAATCATGGTTGGTATCCTATTATCTTGTTTTGAAGTCTTATAATGCTTTCATTTGTTTGTTTAATTGGTTTTATTCTGTTTTGTTTTGTTTGATTTCATTATGTGTAATGATATGAGCAGTTCCTTTCAAGAAAATGGTAGCTATTGTTGATTTCCTATAATCTTGTTTTGAAGTCTTATCATGGTTTTATTTTTTGTCTTGATTGGTTCTATGCCATGGTGTTTTATTTAATTTTATATGCATGATAATATGGACAAATTTTTTGAAGAAAATGAGACATTATAGTAATCATTGTTCATTTCCTGTTACCTGGTATTGAAGTCCTGTAATGATTTCATTCTTTTGATCGATTTTATACTATTTTCTTATGTTTTATCTTTCTGTGTGTGGAGTTATAGTCAACTATTTTGAAGAAAACAAGAGACATTATGGTAGCCACTGTTGATATCCTGTTGCTTTGTTGTGATGTTCTGGGTACTAGCATTGTTCTGTTCTGATTTGCTTTGTTCTGTTTTGTTTTGTTCTATTATATTCTGCTCTGTTCTGCTCTTCTCTGTTCTGTTTTATTCTTTAAAAACAAAGTTGACTTGTTTTTATTCATACAACAGTGAAGAAGTGTCCATTTTCCCCCACAGCCCCACCGTAACTTGCTGTTTGTTGATTTCTTGGTGGTAATCATTCTTTCTGGAGTGAAATGGAATATCAGAGTTGTTTTAATTTGGATTTTGCAAATGATCAGGGATGTTGAACATTTTCTCAAATGTTTATTTGCCATTTGTATTTCTGCAACTGAGAAGTACAAAATCATCTCACATACCAATTTTTGGATTGGGTCTTTGAATTTGGAGAACCTGATTTTTTCCCAGTTCTTTATATGTTCTAGATAGAAGTGTTTTGTCTGAGGGATGGTTGGCTAAAATGTTTTCCTATTCTGTGGGTTGTCTCTCACTCTGTTGGTGATATCTTTTGATGTGCACAAGCTTTTTTAACGAGATCCCAGTTGTTGATTCTTTGAAGTACTTTCCAAGCAGCTTGCATTTTGATGATAAACTCCTTGCCTACCCCATGCCAAGAACTCTACGTAACTTTTCTTCCAGTAGATTTAGAGTTTCTCTTTTATCATTTAGATCTTTGGTCCAATTCAATTGCATTTGAATGCCTAGTGATAGACATGTGTCTAATTTTAATCTTTGGCATGTGGAAAGCCAATTTTTCCAGCAGCTTATATTAAAGAGGGTATTTTTCTTTCAATTAACATGTTGGACCTCTTGTCAAAGATAAAGTGGCTGAGTGTCTTGGTAGTTGTGTCTGCATATTCTAATCTGTTCCACTGATTATTCAGTCTTGGTTTCTGACAGTACAATTCTGATTTTATCATCACAGATCTGTAATATTTTTTCAAGTGAGAAATTGTGATGAATCCTGCCTTGCATTTGTTGTGGAGAATTGCCTTTGCTATTCTAGATGTCTTCTATTCAAAATGAATTTTAGGAATTTTGTCTCTAGATCTCTAAGGAATGCTAAAATTATTTTGATTGAGATTGCACTAAATCTGTGTAAAAATTTTGGGAGTATGGCCATTTTCACAATGTCCGTAATTCCCATCCATGAGCAAGGGATGTCTTTCCATTTTCTGATATCTTCTTTGATGTCTAGAATGTTGTATTATTCAATTTATAAATCTTTTATTTCCTTTGTAAGATTGATTCCTAAGTATTTCATTTTTGATCCTATTGTGAAGGTTCTGATTGTCCTTATTTCTCTCTCAGTGGGATTGTTCTTTTTGTACAGTAAGTAATGCTATTGATTTTTGAATGTTAACTATGCATCCAACTCTACTATTGAATTTATTAATTTTTGACATCTTTTGCTGGAATTTCTAGGGCCTTCCATGTAGTGTACCATGTCATCTGTAAATAATGATAGTTTTACTTCTTCCTTTCTACTTTTATTTCTTTTATTTCTCTTTTTTAAAATTTTGAGATGGAGTCTAATTCACCAAACTGAAGTCAAATATTTAGTCTTTCTGTCTCAGCCCGTTAAAATGCTGGGACTACAGACATGTGACACTATACTAGACTCAGTACACTGGTTTGTATAAAGCCATTGTGATTTTTGGAATGTCAATAAATCCATGACTCAAATTGGTTGGTTTTAATACATAGAAATTTTCTACAACTTGCAACTTATTTATTAAATTCAACTCAATGAACAACTCATGCAGTATTTTATTTTCTGTGTAGAGTGAAACCTGACACTGTGAGAAATGAATACATGATAGAATATAGTCTTTGCCTTTAAGATACTTTATTAAGATAGGGGAAAATAAAGACAAAGATAAATATAACATTAACTACAGTAATAGAATTAGCATAAATATAAGAGAAACCTTATAGAATAATGATTAAATTGACCTTGAAGAATTCACAGAACTATGATGGATAAAGATGCAAGATAATTGAATGTGGTGATTTCCAAAGAGGAATAATGAAAAAAGCAAAAAACAAAAACATGAGCAACATTAAGGCATCGATTTTGGTTGAATGGAAGCTTTAAAAAAAGCAGCAAGGCGTTTAGCTCATCTGCAGAAGTGTTTGCTTGACAAGCGTGAGGTCCTGAATTCAATTCTTGGTACAAAAAAAATAGAAATAAAACATAAATGGCAAAAAAGATAGGATTGTTAATACTAACTTTTCATAAAACTGTTTTGTGCAACAAGATGCTATAAAAATTAGCAAAGTGTGCATTTTGAAGTATTTAAATTGTAGAGGCTTTCTTTGTTCTTACCTACCTACTTGACTAGCAAAAACATCATGACTCTTAGATATACACCCAGATAATTTTGTGAATCAAGCATTTAAGAGATTGTCTTAGGTACTTTTCTCTTACTGCTCAGACAAAATATATGACACCCAAAGTTAAAGGGAGTAATGTTTATTTAGCTCATAGTTTGTAGAGTTTTTAGCCGGTAATCAGCTGGTTTCTAGGCAGGGTGGCATGTCAGAGGGACAACAGTTTATGGCCACAGAAGATAACAAAAACAGCAAGACCAAAAGGGAGGAGCAAACCTCTTTTCTATCCCTTATATTGTGTGTAGGCTATGTGCCCTAGGGCCGGTGTAACACTCACACCCCAACCACAAACTCTAGATTCAGCCACTTCTAAAATGCCCACTCCCCATTACTACATGAGACTTTCAGGGGCATCCAGATAGAAACCATAAGAGAGACTATTCTCTACCCCTAATATAGAGTAGTACCAAACAAGAAGTATATATCTGGTGGTTCATACCTTAAAATCTAGCATTCTAGAGACTGAAAATGGAGAATCAAAATTTTATGCTCAGTCTTAATAATGTAGTAACTAATTGAGAAATATTGTCAAATTTAAAAAAAATTATAAAGGATCAAGGAATGTAACTCAGTGCAAAGACCCTTGATTCAATTTCAACTTCTGGGAGGAAAATGCACTTCACTACAATTGCTGGTCAAGATTAATTGTCAATATCCTTGACTGGGAACAATGTTAAATTTTAGTGATACAAGTGCTTACCAGAACTAGTGAGCATGCCTTACAGAATAATTTCTAGGTGGACAAAGAGAAAGGAAATCTTCTATAGTTAGTAGTGAAATACCAAAAGTAGGCTTGTAGATTTCACAGTTAAGGCATAATTCACTTAAATTAATACTGGTAAGTGTTATAAAAACTCATGAAGTCCAATGTTATATTATCAATTGATATCTTAGAACTTTAAATTCTTTCTGCAAATACAGTGTTACTGTTGGAAATTACATTTTAATCTTCTGCCTTTTTCTGGTATAATGAAAGACTTATTTTGAGTACTCTGTCCTCAGCTTTCTTATTACCTATGTATTTCACATACATAGTTTTATATTTCTGATTTGAAAGAAAGTCAGGATAACTTTGTCATTTGTTTGATTTTACTGCAGTCATGAATAAATCTGCTTCCTAAACATGTTTGTCTAAAAAGGTTTCTATCTAGAATGCATAAAGAATTAAAATAAAATCAAGTCCCCCAAATTCAAAGACCTTCCCCCAAAAAAAACAGGCATTTGAGATGAATACACACTTCTTAGATGAAGAAATACAAACGGAAAATAAATATACAAAAAAGTTTCAACATTGCCAGTCATTTGAGAATGCAAATTAAAACAACACTGAACTATCATCTCACTCTAGAAAGAATGGCTAACATCAAGAAGTCAACAAATAATAAATGCTTGAGCAGCTGGCCTGAAAAAGTAACCCTTCTCCATTGTTGGTGGGAGTGTAGACTGAAACAACCACTGTGGAAATCCGTGTGGAGATTCCTCAAAAAGCTAGGATTAGAGAACCCATTTGCACCAGCTATTCCCCTTCTTGTTATTTTCCCAGGAGAATTGAAAACATCATACCACAGTAATATATGTGTACCCATGTTTGTAGCTGCACAATTTGTAATAACCAGATCTTGGAAACCACCCAAATGCCTGTCAACTGAGTAACAGATAGAAAAGATGTGGTATTTTTATGTAATGGGAATACAACTGAGCTATAAAGAATCATACACTCGGGACTGGGGATTTAGCTCATCGGCATAAGTGCCTGCCTTGTAAGCACACGGTTGTGAGTTCGATCACTGGTACCGATAAAAAAAAAAGAATCATACACTCAACGCTTTTATAGGTAAATAAATGGAACTAGAAACTATACTGAGAAATAAAATAAATCAGACTTGTATGTATAAACTCTGTTCTGTCTTGCTAGTGTAAGAAACTGAAAGAGTAAAAAAGATTCAGAATTTGCAATAGATACAGTAAAAGAGAATGAAACTACTCAAAGGGAAATTATACTGCTTGATCAACTCTGCATGCCTGTAACTGGCAACCTTAGTAACTATTCTGAAGATAACAATATGCAATATAGCAAGTATTGTTAATTCCTATCATCTTGGTTTGGAATCCTATATGGCTATTGGTTTTTGTTGTTGTTGTTGTTGTTGTCGTCAACTTTTTATTGCTCTTTTTATTTCAGTTTTGAATTTTCTTTTTTCTCTTTAAAATTAAAAAAAAGATGTTTGTCAAGATTATATTTAATTCCTTTAGCTGAGAATTAAACACAGTTTTCCTTTTAATATTGTCCCTGGAGCTAATATTCCTCTTTGAGGTTGAAAAACCCAACTCTTGCTTTGAACCCATTATAACAGTGACTAACATTCTTTAATTTTCTGGAGTGTTTTACAATTTCTAATTTGCCATCACGCAAACTGTTTTTGTAGTTGTTAAAAAGCAAAACAAAGGTTCTTATTATACTATCTGAATTTTAAATATGTTTTCTAGCTCAGGATCAGTAGAACTGTCCTACAAAACAACTATATGTGATAAATATTAAGTCATGTACCTTGTGGTAGTTCACAATATAAAATTATCAAATGGTATCCATCTAATACTATACGATGGATCCAAGGCATAGATTCCATTCTCTTGTGTACTATAAGTAAAAATTGCAAGTGTACATTGAATCACAAGAAAATAAGAAACATTTATGGAAGATAGTGGAAGATTATTCTCAGGACAAGTTCATGCTATCAAAAAAGCTGTGTTGATTGCAGGAAAATAAAAAGTGCACAGATAAATAAGGCTTTTGGTTTTAAAAGATCTGTACCTCAGTCCAGGTTTCTCTCATTGGGCCTCTCAATAAGATTGGCAGAGATTAATGACCAAATGTTGGGACATCTCATTGGCTTTCAACATGCACCTCTGTCCCAGATTCCTCTGTAATTAAATTATATGCCTGAAATCTGGTCCTTATATATGAACCTTTAATGAAGTTTGAATTGGTAAAAGGTTCCTGAAGTTCAGGCCACTAAATCTAGTATACAAGTACTCTGGTCTGAGATATGCAGGGTCTTTGTTATTATTTTTTTCTATTTTTCTTAGAACAATGGAAGGAGAAATGAACCCGGGATGTTGACTAAATTCAGAAGGGTGGGCAAGGCGTGATATCTCAGTCCCAATTGTGCTATCTACACTGTACCAATAAAGGTAACTAATTAGTAATATACAGAGTAAGGTAGGTCAGAGCAAGATAAATAATAAATGCTATGTCGAAGGCTACTTTAGAAGCCCTATGGGAAACAGTTTGGGTATGCTTACTTGAAGAGGTTGCAAATAATTGAAGAAAATGTGAAATTAGTAATCATTTTATTATTGAATCTATCACATATTTGAAACTCATATTGAAATGTTGGTATTTTGCATTATTAACTCATCAAGGCTATATTCCTGTGATGTAGGAGATCGGTCATAGTAGACTGGTGGGAAAAGAAGGTTTTTTTCTAGTTGTCCTCCTTCAAAGTCTCATGCAGTCATAGGTGGGGCTCGTTCAGAGGTAGATCTAGAGTGTGTGATGCTGGGATTGATCCATGATACAATGTTAAGCTCAAGAACACTAGGACTAAATATGTGCATACTACCTACCCTATGTGGCCTGAATAAGATATAAGGGACAGAAAGATGTTGTTAACGCCCCTCTCTGGCTTGTTTTGCTACCTTCTGCCTGCCATGAACTGTTTCTTCCCCTTGAGTCCTGTCTGCCATGTTACCCTGCATTGGAGCCAGGTGATTATGGTCTGAAAACACTAGAAATTATGAGCCAAATAAACTTTCTCCCCTTTAAGTTTGAGTGTTGGATATTTTATTCCAGCAATGAGAAAAATAACTGACCAAGGACATCATATGTTAATTGCAATGTTTCAAGACACATGTGTAGAACTGTTCTCAAAACTCTGCACATGGACTTCTCACAAAAACTCTAGCAAGTTTTTAATTGGATGGCCTAGGCCTGACATCAGCCTGAAGAGTGGGAGATACAAAAGGAAAGTATCTTTTGAGCTTTCTGCTACTGTGTTCTTTCACGGTAGTCCACACTAACACTGTGAAGTGTACTACTTTTCCTAATTTTATTTGGCCAAAATTCTCTGAGGAGTACATTTTTTCCTATATTTTTTCATTTCTTTTCCTAATTTTAATAAATGTAAAGACCTCACTAGCTTATGCAGTTGTTTTGTCTATTTCTTGTTCTAGACAGCAACATATGAACTACCTCTAGAAAGAGACTCCAATACTATAAAAACTGGTAACATGTTTGATAGAGCCAAATAGGAGATAAAGTCATTTCTTTCTCAATATTCTACAAATAAGGTTTTTTTTTCTTCACCATCTTCCTTAAACCAGTGATGAAAAACATTTTAAGAGTTTTCAATGATAAAAATGCTTGCTGTGTCATATGTGTCATAGATTCACCACCACTGCCCTAGGCTGTGGACTCAGGAAGCTTTCTTTTGGTGGCAAGAGCAGTTTCCCAATGGATCCTGTCATGTGGGAGAGAGGGGAAGGACATGGCCTCTATATTTTTTCCAGCCAGTAAGGGGGTCCAAAGGTCTGTCTCAAGTTTATCTTTCCTTTTCTTTCTTCTCTTTCCCATTTTTGTTCACTCACTGAGGGTAAAAATCAGTTAATGGCTGCCAGAAAGCCTGTTGTTAACCCAGTCACATAATGGATCATTTAGGTTCCATATGTGCAATATAAAGTTTGATATGACTTTTTGTCCTCAGGATTATGTTCTCTGAGGTATTGTACTTAGGTTTCTCACTTCTTGGTGAAAAAATTGCTATTGGTAGCTGGGTCTTCTGCTTGAGTAAGTGCACACTGCAGTTTTACTTCATTTTGTGCTCTAAGTCTCATCTCCACTTTTTCACTAGATGGTCTTTTATCTGGATATCATTAGTGAGTTGCTTTTTCAGGGTCTTGTTTCATTCCAGTCCACCTTTGCACCATGACTAGCAGTTATTTTGGTTTATCATGTGAATCAGTCACATGTATCAGCCATTTCAGTTTGTCAATTGAGTTGGCCACTTTCATTTATCAATGGATCAATCATAATGATTGAGTAAATTACACTGACCATTTTAGTTGATCAGGTGAGTCATTCACATAATTTCACCATCTTTTCTTTCCATTTTCTTTTTTGTGGTCTCATAGTCACCAGGAAATCTCAGCCTTGTGAACAGGAGCTAAGCCTCTGATTTAGGAAACATGTGAACCTCCTTTTTTTCATTTTTGAATCAGATTAGATCCCCTCCTTGCTTCCTCTAACAGAAATTTAGGTAGGTTTAAATTTATGCAAGATAACCTTAGCAGAAGAAAGAACAGTCTATAAAGTTCAACAAAGTGGCTGTGAATACGTAAAAGTAGAGACATCCTTGTACTTAGAACACTTTTAAGGATTTTAAAAGATTTTTTTCTTTTTAAGAGAGGTTTCTGACTCTAGTCCCTTAAGCAAAGTACCAAAGTTTTATTAACAAGGTAAATGAGAGGATTATTGTTTCTCGGGTGGCTAACTTCCCTAGAGGAGATGTCCCTTTCTAATGTCTTAAAAGTGTACTCTTTCTCAAGTGGCTATGATAATACCAGGGCAGGAGGCTCCACCCTGATGAAAGGGAGGCCTTTAGAGGACTTCACCCTATCTCTTAAGAGTTTACTTTTTGTAAGGGAGCTCCAGAGATGTCTTCACACTGATTTCCTTGGATCAAGTGGCTAAGGGAGCCTCCTTGAGGGGCCACTTTTATTTATTCTGAGTTTATTGTTACTCAAGTGGCTAAGGGAATCTCAGGGCAGGGTGTCCACCTTGATCTCTTAGGAATTTCTAAGGGAACATCTGGGTGGATTCCATCCTTCTCTCTAAGAATTCACTTGGCACTGCAGTGTAACAAACATGCAGCCAACTACGGTGACCTCACCATTAGGATGAACTAGGAGATGGTACAACATGGGTATAAAATGACAGTTTTTATTTTTCAGTTGAATTTTTTTCTGCAAAGTGCAAGGAAATTGGTGTAAATTATTCCTTGTGCTCAGGCTTTCATGTCTCTATTTCTGAAAGGTCAGGAGTCAGGGTAACTAAAAAGGGTTCTGTTTGCCCACTCAGGGGATCCAAGGGAGATTTTCACAGGTGAGGTCCCAAGACTAAAGAACACACCTGTGTAAGATATCAGCAACAACAGCAGACAGCATGAAGAAGAACAGAAAACCTATGTGCAAGAGCCACCTGTGTCTGTATTTTATAATTCTTAGGTAGTGTTTACCTGTGGTAATTCATGGTTACATAACTGTATTCCAATGTACACCTGACTAGACAAGTGAAATTACATTCTCAGGTAACCATAGATGCCACTGAACTTTGAGATAGTCTGAGTAGTTCCCCACATCCCACCTTTTCAAAGACCAGGAGTATATAATTATAACATTTAATACGCAACAGGGCAAAATACATGCAGTTAACAAATCAAGAATAATGTGGTTTTTACAAAACCCCTTTTTTTTCATTTAAACTTTGTAAGGGCTGACACATTGTAACAACTTGAGAAGTTTAGAAGTTTAATGAAGTGACTCAGCAGGGGCCAAGGCCCTCACTTTGTAAACATTCTCATCCTGTGCAACAGGAAAGCATGGAGGTGGTATGAGCATTTCACCCACCCTAGGGGATGGTAGCCTGCTTACAATATAAGGGAGGAAAAGAGGCTTTCTCCCTTGATTCTGCTTTTGTTACCTGTGCTGTCTTCTGCTGCAGTGAACTGTAACCCTTCCACAAAGTCACTCTATGCTGAAGCCAGCTGATTACAGATTGAACCTTCCACAAACTGCGAGCTAAATAAACCTTTCCTTGCTTAATTTTGGGTATCAGGTATTTTTTCTCAGCTATGAAAGTAAAGTAGCTAAGGCATACAGTTTCATCCATAAGCAACACCAAAGCCTGGCACATAACATTCAATGCTTGAGCCATATTTTGAACAAGAGCTTCAACCTGGAGGGTTAACTAAGTTTATGGTCCTTGCCCCTGTCAGAGGCTATCCTAACAGATGTAGAAGTCAGTTTTTCTGGTTAAATGCTATTCATAGTTGTCAACTATTGCTATGCCTAGTCAAATCAACTGATAAGCCATTTCCTAATGATCACCATCTGCCAGGATGGGTTTTTTGGCCATCTACATCATGGGTCTCAAAACTGTTACCAGTTAAGCTGCCAATAGGCTAGCCACAAATGAAGTATGCTATTGGAGGTACATCCCCTATGTATTCATGAGAGTGGGGGCCTGTGCCACTCCACTCCTGGGATGGGCTGTTCATGTTCATACCCAGCATTCTCTCTGTCCCATAATTCCTCACAGGCATGCAGATGAGTGTGCAGTGCTGTAGTTCCTCAATTAGGGAATACCAGCTCTCAGATCCCTTCTACAACTGTGACCAGCACCTAACAGAGTGCTTTCACTTTCTCCACTTTTGCCATAAGCCCCAACCAAATCCATTGTAATTCTCATTGAGGGTTAGGATAAGTGGTAATGTAGGGTCAAGGACTCATAGGGCTTGCACTTGTGCAGCAACTCTCTTTGAGTCCCGAAAAGCAACATCTGTTGAATCTGTCCAGTTCCATGTTGTGCCCTGTTGGTCATCTGGTATAAAGGGCAGAGCAGAGTAGGTAGGTGCAGTACATCTGGCAAAAATGCCTCTAATTGGTTTTCTGTCTAGGGTCTGAGCTTGCCAACCATATAACACCTATGCATTTGGCAGAAAAGCCAGGTCCTTGGACCTTTTCTTTGTTTATAGTCCATGCACATGACAGCAATCCTTCCTCCAGACTGTGTTCAGTAGATTTCAAATCTGCAAGACAATCAGGTTAACATAACATCATCAACACAAAAGTGATAGAGCATGTGATTTGGCCCAGGTGGTCAGGTCCTGGGCCACTAGGCCATGACACAAAGTTGGGCTATGCAATTGCCTTATAGAAACATCTGGAAGGTTCATTTCTTGACCTTCCAGGCAAAAGCAAATTGGCCCTGACTGCTAGCTTCAGGATAATATTTCACAGTAATTTGCCACAATCCTTCTGGCTTCTGCATAGGTTGTATTGAAGGGCTCTATAAAGGGAGGATCACCCCTGAGTTTTCCAATGTCTGTCCAATCTCCTCATGGCCTCCTGGTATCCAATACTGTTTTACACACACACCCCACGTGGCCTGTGGGAGAGTCAGCAATGCATAATGCATGATGGCCTCAGACTACAGATTTTATCACATAAATCCACCACTGGAATTCTCCATGCATGATATTGAGCTGAGCACCAGTCAGTATGTCCACATTCAGTGTGTATTCAGGGAAGCATAGACATCATTAGGCATGGAGGCAAAGTGTCTGATACTCAAAGTCACCTGGGTCTTCTGAATCATGATGTAAGAACCTCCTTACCCTTCTATTCAGTTCCAATATATTAGCATTGACTCAGCTTCATTATTGACCAACACAAGTACACACTGCACCTTCTTTGGAGTCTAGTAAATAGTCAATTCCACATATGGCTTCCAGTCTCCCGGTACCCCCAAAACATGGATATCTCAGCCTAATCATTACCCTCCTAAAAGGAGGCCAGTGCTACTTATTCCTGCATCACTGGACTGGCTTTCCCCTGCTGGCCCTGACCCATCCACCGGTATTGCTGCTCAGGACATAACGGCCTTCACAGAGTCAGAAACACATCCAAAGGCTAACTTATCTGTGGCTAGGCCAGTAGCCGGCAGGCCTGTTCAGATCTGGTACCATCTGACCTTCAGTTTCCCCACAGCCTGTCCTTGGGGCATGGCCCTTCTTGTTCTGGACCTCTCTTCTTTTTCTCCTTTGCCAGTACAATTTTTACAGATCTTGTGTTATCTTAGCACTTTACTTTGATATCTGACAATCTGTTCAAGATATCCACGCATCATGGAATGAGTAATCTGTAAAGCAAAATAGAAGGGCTTCTACTAACACAAATGGGCCAACCATCCCACTCACCAGAATCATTTCCTTCATACATGATGTCAGCAGCTCCTCATCTGGGCTACAGTACTGCACTTAAAACTTCATCTGCCTCATCCCCTTTTCATATAGCACAGTTATGAAGTCTAAATAATGATTTGCTCTCACAGATCACCTATATTCTCCCAAACTAGGTGATCTACTGCCATCAACCAACTTAGCACAGTCATTATCTATTTCTGGGGATGTCCTCTGCACATCCTATAGAACCTGACTCATAGAGGAGGTACTGGCTCTCCTGACAACTTGGGACATCTTCCGTGTGCTTAATTGCTTATCAATCCCATTGTCTGATAGTTGTAACAACTACACAGACACTTTCATCCGTCTTCTGCATTAGTTGTTTTACCAGCTTCCACAGCTCCATGGCTGGATAGGTCGCATACATTGTTTGCTGGGTAGAAGTAGGAGGTCCTCCCAGTCCATCTCCCAGGTTAGAGGTTTCTCCACCTCCACTTTTGGAAAAATAACCACCCTAGCATGTAAAACCAGGGGATTTTCCTAGGGTTTTTCTTAGATATGAGAAGTTATGCTTCTGGAGACCATCCTGAGGAGACAGTGCTTCCCACGCCTCACAACATGAGTTCTGCAGCAGCCAACCATTGTTCATGGTCCTTCTCTATCTCCTGAAACTGGTACAATTTTCAGACAAGGTCATCCTCCTCTTGAATTACAGAGCAGAAGAGAGTGAACAAGAGCTAATCCACGTGTCCTGCTGTTTCACAGAGAGGGGGAGGAATTTATCTCTTGTATCCAAGACTTGCAAGACATCCCAAAGCCCCAAAGGGACAGATTCCCAGTCCTCCAGATTCTTTAAAGCCATGGACAGGATGGCCACAGATAGTGAAGGCAAGGCTAGAGTCACTTATAAGCCATTCTTTGGGGTCCTACCTTGCCTTCAAGTGCTGTTTCCATAGTTGCCTTCAAGTGCTGTTTCCATAGCTGCCATGGGACAACATTACTCAGTATCCCACTAACTATGCCAGTTGTCATTCCACTCTGGGGGTCCAAGGCAAATTTTCATGGGTGAAGTCCCAAGGCTAAAGTATACACACGTGCAAGACATCAGCAACAACTTCAGGCAGCGTGGAACAGAGCAGATGGCAAGAGTAGAAGAGTTATCTGCATCTTATAATTCTTATACAGGTTTTATATCACAATGAAAATCTTAAATAGTGCTGTAAACAGTGCATGCATGTTTACCTATACTAAATCATGGTTACATAACTGTATCCCACTGTGCATCTGCACTTGGTATATAGTGTCACGTTCTCAGGTGTCCTTTGCTATCCCTGGGCTTTGAGGCAGTCTGAGTGGTTTCCCACAGGCTCCAGAGGAAAATTAGTATCTGTAAGTATTCTTTCCTCAATGACCTGTCTCTCAGGGAAATACTGGCCTTTCTCATCAGTTTCCAACAGAGGCCTGTGCCACAGAGAGACACAGTATTTTCAAATATGATCCATTTGCTGAACACAGCCTTTGCTTGTCTAATATAAGGAGTCTGGGTGTGTTGGTAGTTGTTTCTGCATCCTCTGTTCTGCATCCTCTGTTCCATTGATCCTCTGGTCTGTGTTTTTGCCAGTATCATGTGGATTTTCTTATAGCAGCATTGTAGTATAATTTAAAGTCTGAGATTGTGAAGTTTCTTGCCTTGCCTTTGTGGTCCAGGATTGCCTTTGCTATTCTAGGTCTCTTATGGTTCCATGTGAATTTTAGGAATTTTTTCTATATATCTGTGAGTTATACCAATGGTATTTTGATTGAGATTGCATTAGATCTATATAATAGCTTTGGGAGTATGGCCTTTTTTGCTATGTTGGTTTTCCTATCCAAGAGCAAGCAATATCTTTCCATTTTCTGATACCTTCTTAAATTTCCCTTTTCAGAGTACTTGAAATTTTATTGCATAAATCTTTTACTGTCTTTTTTAGATTTATTCCTAAGTATTTCATTTTTGAATGCTGTTGTGAAAGATGTGGTTTCCTTAATTTCTCTTTTAGTGTGTTTTCTATTTGTGTACAGGAATGCTGTTGATTTTTAAACATTGACATTGCATCCATCTACACTACTGAATTTGATTTTTAAGACTAGAAGTATTTTAGGGGAGTTTTGGGGTCTTATTTGTAGAGTATCATGTCATATGTGAATAATGATAATGTAACTTCTTCATTTCCGACACTTATTCTCTTTCTAGAACTATATTGAATGAGAGTTATGATACTGGAAATGCTTGTCTTGTTCCTGATTTTAGATTGGAAGATCTTGGCTTTTGACCATTTAATATGATGTTGGTTGTTGATTTGTTATATATGGCTTTTATCAGATTGAAGTATATTCTTATTTCTATTTTCTCTAGGGTTTTTATCAAGAATGAAGTTTGGCCTTTGTCAAAAGCTTTTTCTGCATCTATTGAAATGATCATGTCCTTTTTTTTTCTTTGCTGTTGTTGATATGGTGTATTATATTTATTGATTTGCATATGTTGAACCATCCCTGCATTCCTGGGGTGAATTCCACTTGGTCACATTGTATAATCTTCTTGCTGCATTCTGGTTGCTAGTACCTTATTGAGGATTTTTGCATCCATGTTCATTAGAGATATTTGCATGTAGTTCTCTTTTTTGACATGATCTTCCTCTTGTTTTAGTATAAGGATAACACTTGCCTCCAGGAATATGTTAGGGATTATTGCTTACCTCGCAATTTAATTAAAGAGTTTGAAGAGTATTTGCATTAAATCTTCTCAAAATTTCTTGTAGAATTCAACAGTGAATCAATCAAGGCTTGAGTTTTTCTTTGTTGGAAAGTTTTTAATTACATTTTCATTCGTATTACCTGTTATTGGTCTTTTCAGAATTTTTATATTCTTGATTCAGTTTTGGTAATTCCTACATATCTAGAATTCTGTGTATTTTTTTCTGTGTTCCCCATCCTATGAAAATAAAGATTTTTAAGTAGGTATTCATGGTGTTCTAAGTATTCACATGATCTGTAGTGATTTGATCCTTTTTATTTCTCGACACTTTTATTTCCTTTTTGGGGGGGTATGTTTGTTATAATGGTTACTTTCTCTCATTGCTGAGACAAAATACTTGATGCCACAAATTATGGAAGGAAAGTACTATTTAGTTCACAGTCTGTGGATGTTTCTCCTGGGTCCATGGTGTCTAATGGCAGAGGGTAACAGGTCATGTCAGCAGAAAACAGTAAAAGCAACAAGACCAAAAAGGGAGGGAAAAGAGAGCAAGCTTCTTTCCAACTCTTATGGTTCATGTAGGTTATCCAGCCCAAACCGGTTATATCACTCACACCCATAATCCAAGCACTGAACCATGAATCAATCACAAACTCTAGAAACCTGCCTCCTAAAAGATCTCCCTGATGGAATGAGGCTTTGGGGGGAAAACCAGACAGAAACCATAACTTTCCACACCTGGCCACCCAAAGACTCATGCACATCTCTTTATACAAAGGACATTTTAGTCCATCCCTAAGAGTTTCCAAAGTCCCAAAACACACATTGCTGAAAAGTTCAAGTTCCAAGTCTACTCAGAGATTGAAGGCAAATTCATAACTGTGAGCCCTTTTGCAAATGAAAAGTTAAACACTTCCAACATTCAATGACACAAAATAAACATGACTATCCCACAAAGTACAAGCAAGCAGTTATGGAGGATTGGGACTAAAACAAGTCTAAAATTTAGCAGAGCAAACATTAAGTTCCTTAGTTCTACATGCAGCATCTAAGGCTATCTGTGGCAAGATGCAAGGTCCAAAGGGCTCCACTCCTACAGCAATTCTAGCAGTTGTATCTTCCATGTCTTCTCTTACATGCCTACTTTGTTCCCTCCTTGCAAATTTCCTTAAACAATCTAAGTTACTGGCTTTTCTAAACTGTTGGTGTCTCTACTGTACCTTTGGTTTCACATTTACAGCTGCACAAACTGGCCTCTCAGGGGCACACTTCCTGGACTCTCAGGCCTTGCAAAATCAGAGTGGAAGCTGCTTCTCCACATAAATATGGCTAATAGCCCCAACAATGTCTATGCAACAGCCTCAAAATTTAATTTCCCTGAAATATCTTCTGCCAGATTAATTAGTCCATTGCCCTCAATCTCAGTCTCAGGCAAAGTCATTGAACACAAGTAAAATGCAGGTAAACTTTCTGCTAAGCTATAACATCCTTTGTCTGGAGTCCAACAATCAATGCAGTTCTTCTAAGTCGAAATTTCCCAAATCTGGTCTTTCCTGGAAAGATTTCTGTCAGCCTTTTGGTCTTCTGAACTCTCACCACGCCTAAGGTGTAACAGCCTTACACTTTCAGATGACATTTCTAAATCTTTCCAAACTCTTCCACAAAACATTTCCAAATACTCTTGAGCTACATGATCAGGTATAATACAGCAGCAACTCTAGCTTTCTGTTTTCAAATTCTGTCTTGTATGCATTACTCTCATGGCTGAGAC
This sequence comes from Hydrochoerus hydrochaeris, assembly GCA_004027455.1. Lineage (NCBI taxonomy): Eukaryota > Metazoa > Chordata > Mammalia > Rodentia > Hydrochaeridae > Hydrochoerus > Hydrochoerus hydrochaeris. The sequence continues at coordinate 486,121 of PVLA01000052.1, forward strand.
AAAATACCTGACACCTGAAATGAAGGAGTGAAAGATTAATTTAGCTTACAGTTTGTAAAGAATTCACTCCATAATCAGCTGCCTTCAAGGCAGGATGGTGTAGCAGAGGAGTAACAATTCATTGAGGCAGGAAGACAGAAAAATCAGCATGAGCAAGAAGGGGAGGAGAGAGAGAGAAAAAGAGGGAGAGAGAAAGAGAGAGAGAGAGAGAGAAAGGGACAGAGAGGGAGAGTGAGAAAGAAAGAGAGATCCTCTTTCCCTCCCTTATGTAGTATGCAGGTTAACAGGCCCATGGCAGATGTAGCATTCATACCCATAATGTCAGCACTGGACCATAAATAATCACAAACTCCAGAAGTCTGCCTCTGAAAAGTGCCTCCATGATTGCATGAGGGTTGGAGGAACACTACGACACATAAAAACAGTGGGCTAAGTGTTTATCAATTTTACTTATTCTTGCAAAGAATCAACTCTTTCATTCTTTAATTCTTTGTATTGCTTTCTTGGTCTCTATTTCTGCTCAGATATTTATAATTTTTTCCCTCATAGGGGCTTTGGGCTTGTCTTGCTGTTCTTTTTTTGCTAGCTTGAGGTGAAACATTAGGGTGTGTATTTGTGCTTCTTCTGTTTTCCTAGTGTGAAAATTCACCATTATAAGTTTTCCTCTTATTATTTTTTTACACTAGAGAGACAATGTGATATTTACTAATGTGAGTCTTGTTTATTTCACTAATGAGGATATTCTCAGGTTGCCTCCATTTTCCAATAAAGGCCTCAAGAACATCCTTTTTATAGCTGAGTAGCATTCCATTGTATAAAAATACCACATTTTTTTCATCCACTCTGTGGTTTATGGGCATTTGGTTGTCTCCAAGATTTAGCTATCATTAATTGTGCTGCTATGAACATGGGTACATGTACATAACTGTGACATGACCTTTTCACATTTTCTGGGAAAATACAAAGGAGGGAAAATAGCTGGATTGAATGGAACCTCCAATCTGAGTTTTTTGAGGAATCTCCATACTGACCTCCACAGTGGTTGCACCAGTTTGCACTTGCACCAACAATGGAGAAGTGTTCCTTTTTCCCTGCAGCCTCACCAACATTTGTTATCAGTTGTTTTCTTGATGGCAGCCATTCTTTCCAGGGTGAGATGAAATCTCAGTGAGGTTTTAATTTGCATTTCTCGAATGACCAGTGATGGTGAACATTTCTTCACATATTTATTTGCCATTTGTATATCTTTCTCTGAGAACTGTGTGTTCATCTCCAATGCCCATTTTTGGAGAGGGTCTTTGAATTTGGGGGGTTTGATGTTTTTCCATTCTTTATATAGTCTGGATATAAGTCCTTTGTCTGAGGGATTTTTGGGTAAAATTCTTTTCCATTCTGTGGGTTTTCTTTTCACTTTGTTGGTGATTTTTTTGGAAGTACAACAACTTTTCAGTAACGTGAAATCCCAGTTGTTGATTCTTTGAAGCATTTTCCATGTGGTTTGTGTTTTATTCGTGAATTCTTTCCCTACCCCTATGTCTCCAAGATTTTTATCTATTTGCCTTCCAATAGATTTAGTGTTTCTGTGTTAATATTTAGATCCTTGATCCATTTTGATTTTAGTTTAATGTATGGTGATAAGCATGGGTCTATTTTCAGTCTTTGGCATGTGGAAATCCAAATTTTTCCAACATCATTTATTAAATAGTCTATCCCTCTTCCAGTGAACATGTTTAGCCCCTTTGTCACATATAAAGGGGCTGAGTTTCTGTTTAGTAGTGCTTGCATTTTCTAATCTGTTCCATTGATCCTCAGGTCTATTTCTTTTCCAGGACCATGCTGATTTTATCACTGTGGCTTTGTATTATAGTTTCAAGTCAGGAATTGAGATGCCTCCTGACTTGCCTTTGTCGCCCAGAATTGCCTTTGCTGTTCTAGCTGTCTTCTATTACCAAATGGACTTTTAGTATGTTTTCTCTATATCTGTAATGTATGTTGGTGGTATATTGATTGGTATTGCACTAAATCTGTATAACAGTTTTGGGAGTATGGCCATTTTCACAATGTTGGTTCATCCTAGCCAAGAGCATGGAATATCTTGCCATTTTCTAATATCCTTTTCAATCTCCTTTTTCAGCACAGTATAATTTTCAGCATATAGGTCTTTTACATTCTTAGTTAGGTTGATTGGTAGGTATTTTATTTTTTTGGATGTTATTGTGAAAGGTGATATTTCCATAACTTTTCTCTTGGTGAGTTTTTTTGTTTGTGTTCAGGAATGCTATTGATTTTTGAGAGTTGACTTTGTATCCAGCTATGCTGTTGAATTTGTTTATTACTTCTAGTAGTCTTTTAACGGAGTTTTTGGGGTCTTCTATGTAGAGTATCATGTCATCTGAAAATAATGCTAATTTAACTTCTTCTTTTCCTATTTTTATGCCTTTTATTTCTGCCTCTTGCCTGATTGCTCTGGCTAATATCTCCAGAACTATGTTAAATAGGAGTGGTGATGGTGGACATCCTTGTATTGTTCCTGATTTTAGAGTGAAGGCTTTCAGGTTTTGTCCATTTAGTTTAATGCTGGCAGTTGTTTTGTCATAGGTGGCCTTTATGATATTGAGGTACATACCATCTATGCTGAGTTTTTGTAGGGTTTTTATCATGAAAAAGTGTTGGAGTTTATCAAAAACTTTTTTAGCATCCATCGAAATGATCATGTGATTTTTATTTTTGGCTCTGTTGATGTGGTGTATTACATTTATTGATTTTCATATATTGAACCATCCATGCATTCCTGGAATAAATTCCACTTGTTCATGGTCTATAATCTTCTTAATGATTTGCTGCATTCTATTTGCCAATATTTTATCAAGCATGTTTGTATCAATGTTCTTTAGTGATATTGGTGCATAGATTTCCTTTTTGGTTGGGCCTTTCTCTGATTTTGGTATCAGGGTGATACTTGCTTCCAAGAATGAGTTAGGGAGGACTGCTTCTATTTCAATTTCATTGAAGAGTTTAAGGAGTATTGGTGCTAAATCTTCTATAAATTTTTTATAGAATTCAGCTGTGAATCCATTGGGATCTGGGCTTTGTTCAAAATTGCTATAGCTTCTTGGTTGAACTTTGGTAGTTCATATGTTCCTAGAAATCTGTCCATTTCCTCTGTGTTTTCCACCCTATATGAGTAGAGATTTTCAAAGTAGGTTTTTATGATCTTTTGAACTTCTATGCGATCTGTAGTAATTTCCTTATTTTCAGTCCTTATTGCATGGATTTGAGATTTTTCTTTCTTTTTCTTGGTAAGGTTGGCTAGTGGCTTATCAATTTTTTTTTATTCTCTCAAAAAAGCAGCTTTTCAATTCATGGATTCTTTGTAATTTTTTTTAGTTTCAATTACATTAATTTCTGCACTAATCTTTACAATTTCCTCTCTTCTATGAGCTTTGGGTTTGACTTGCTCTTCCTTTACTCGAAGCTTGAGATGTAGCAATAGGTTATTTATTTGTGTTTGCTCCACTTTCTTGATTTATAGCTATATATTTCCCTACCTGAATTGCTCCTACAGACCTGTTGGGTGAGCCCTATATTCTTTCTGGGCTAACAAACCTAAAAGAGGCTAGACTATTTATAGCTATATATTTCCCTCTTATCACTTCTTTGATTGCATCCCATAGGTTATGGTATGTTGTATCTGCATTTTCATTGTGTTATAGGTATTGTTTTATCTCCTCTTTAATTTAATCTGTAACCAACTGGCTATTCAGAAGGTTGTTATTTAATTTCCATGTATTTGTGTAGGTTTTTCAGGTGTTTTTGCCATTGATTTCCAATTTTGGTGTGCTATGATCAGATATTATGCATGGGATAATTTCTCTCCCTTTGCATTTAGTAAAGAATGCTTTATGGGTTAATATATGGTCTATTTTGGAGAATGACTCATGTGAAGCTAAGAAAAACATATTCTGATGTGGTTGGGTGGAAAAACTCTGTAAACATTCATTAAGTCCATTTGCTCACAGGTATGATTCAGTTCTGTTATTTCTTTGCTGACTTTTTGTCTAGTTGGTCTATCTCTCTGTAACAGTGGGGTGTTAAGGTCTCCTATTACAATTGTGTTCTTGTGTATTTGGTTTTTCATGTCCATTAGTATTTGTCTTATATAGTTGGGTGCGACTGTATTTGGTGCATATATATTTATATTTGTTAGTTCTTCTTCTTGTAGTTTTCCACTAATAATTATGTAGTGGCCTTCTTTATCTCTTTTAATCTTTTTAGGTTTGAAGTTTACTTTGTCTACAACCAGAATAGATACCCATGCTTTTTTCTGGGTTCCTGTTGCATGGAATACTGTTTTCTATCCTTTGACTTTTAAACTATGAGTTTCTTTTTGAGTCAGACATGTTTCTTGTATACAGAATATTGTGGGATCTTGTTTCTTGATCCATTCTGTCAACCTGTTTCTTTTGATAGGTGAATTGAGCACATTTACATTTATGGATATCACTGATATGTACTGGCTTGACTTTGCCATGTTGTATTCCTATTGTTGGTTTCCTGTTTTTCTCCCTTGTTTAATTTCTTGTCTAGCCTTGTGGTTTCTTTCTGTTGTTGTTCTGGAGATTTTGATGATTTTTTTTATCTATCTAGCATGTCTTTCAGTACTCTTTCTAAGGTTGATTTTGTGGACATGAATTTCTTCAGTTGTTCTTTGTCATGGAAGTATCTTGTTCCTCCATTAAATTTCAATGACAGTTTTGCTGGGTACATCAGTCTGGGTTGAAAGTTGTTTTCTTTTAGGGCTTGAAATACTTCACTCCAAGCTCATCTTAACCTGAATGTTTGTGCTGAGAAGTCTGCCATGATACTAATAGGCTTTTAGGGCTTGAAATACTTCACTCCAAGCTCATCTTAACCTGAATGTTTGTGCTGAGAAGTCTGCCATGATACTAATAGGCTTTCCTTGATAGGTGAGATGTGTCTTTTCTCTAACAGCTTTTAGTATTTTGGTTTTATGCTGTATGTCTGAGATCTTAATTATCATATGTCTGGGTGTAGATTTATGTTGTTTATGACTGTTTGGCATTCTATATGCCTCACTTATTTGTATATCATATTTTTCCCCATGTTTGGGAAATTTTATGCCATTTTTTTCTGTGAAAAGCTTAGTTATGTCATTTGCCTGGACTCCTGTATCTTCACTAATGCTCATTATTCTTATATTGTTGCTCTTGGCATCATCATGAAGCTTCTGGATTGTCTTTTCATGCTTCTTTGTTGTTTTTACAAGTTCTACCCTTTCATGATCACTATCTGCGATGCTGTCCTCAAGGTCCAAAATTCTATCCTCAGCTTCATTTAAATGTATTTGCCAGCTTTCAATACAATTTTTTGTTTCTTGGATATCTCTTTGGATTTGTTTCTTTTGCTTGTTTTCTGCATTCTTCATTCAGAGTTTCGATCAATTTCCCATGTTCCTGTATTTTTTTAATCTATTTCTTCTCTAGCTATATTGAGCAGCTCATTTACTAAGGTTGTTATTTTTGTATTTACATGAGACATTATTTCTAATTTGAGTTCCTCTATAGCCTCATGGATTTGTTTATTTACTTCATTTGCTATCTTTTCAGAGATTTCTGCTGTGTGATATTAAAGTCCTCTATTTCCTAGTCACCTGTACTTGCTCCTGATAGACTAGGTATTTGAGATTGCATTTTGCCTTTTCATTTAGTCATTTTCACCTTTTTGGTAAATATCTGTTCTTTCTATCCAAATAGTCACAACTGTCCATTTTGTGAGTTTTAGGCTCCTACTGTGTGGTTGATGTTTGTCAAATTGCTGGGTACCACAATGAAGAGGATATCCAGTCACCTGAATTCCTCCTAGAGACCTGTTGGGTGAGTCCTATATTCTTTCTGGGCTAACTAGCCTAGAAGTATTGATGTAGGGCAACTCTTGGTTCCTGCTGTTGTTATATCTTCAAGTTTTTGCAAGTCATCAGGTCACCCTGGCTATACTGTTTGTGTCAGCTGAGGCTCTACCGTGTCACTGGGGATCTCATAAGCTTTTTAAATTTTCTCTAAGTTGGGGGGCATTATTTGCACACTCCTCAACTTGTCTGATGTTCTCTGTGAGGGGAGGGAATTGCCCACTCTCTTGTTAGGTTCACCAAGTTTTTACAGTTGGAGGGAGTTTGACTTCCTCTCCTATTTACTCACTGCAGACCTCTATTTTAGGGACAAACTCACCACACTAACTGGAGCCTGCTGAGGTCTTCTGTTTGGGTGAGGGGTTCCTGAGTCTCCCATCCAGGCATCCCAGTAATCCACTGTAGTCCAAGGTTCCAATGTTCCCAGTGGAAGGGCAGGCCCAGTGGTGGCAGTTCCAGGCAGTTTAGGCCCGAGGCAGGCTTCCACGATGTTCCTGATGGAAGGGTGGTACCAGGCAGCTTAGGCCTGCAGCAGGCTTCTGAGATGTTTCCAGTGGAAGTGCAGGCCCAGTGGCAGAGGTCCCAGGCAGTTTAAGCCTGAGGCAGGATTCTGAGGAAGAATTGATTCTTTGTAAATGCCCATCAATGTGAAGTAAATCTGCCTCCAAATCCTGGATGTTATTTCAGTCCTTCCATTTTCCACTGCAACATGGAATATAGAATTAAAAAAAAACTGATGATTTTTTTATCACTCAGATTTTTCTCTACTAGTCTGATCCAATCTTACCCTAGAGAGAAATACATGTCAGAACCAGTCCACATGATTGATTAACAGCGTTATTCAAAGTACCTCTTCCTATTCTATCCTCAGCTTGCCACTTCCAGCTAAAAAGAATGCAAGGATGCTATTTGAATATAAATAATTTCTGAGATAGAGGACATATCTCACAATTCTTTTTCAACTATCTCAGTTCTTCCTTGAGAAGTATTATGGTTCATGTCTAGATGTCTCCCCAAAGCCTCATACAGCCATGAGGGTGAGCTTCTAGAGTTTGTTCATTGTCCAATGTTAAGATTGTGGCACAGAGTGAGTGCAACACTTGCCTTTGATAAGTTAGCCTGAATACAGCATAAGGGACACAAAGGTTCTCTCTCTTCTTCCTTTTGATCTTCCCCTTTTGTTCCTATTGCTTTTGCTGTCTCCTGAAATCATGTACCATTACCCTCTGGCATGTGTCACTCTGTCTTGGAGCCACTTGATTATGGATTGAAACCTCCACAAACCATGAGCTAAATAAGTATTTCCTTCCTTAATTTTGGGTATATGGTATTTTGTCTCAACAATGAGAGAAAAGAAGCCAAGACAGAATTTGGTAATGACAGTGAATATGCTATGACTATACCTGATCATGGATCCTAGAGTCTTTTGGGATGGCTTGTGAGAAGAATTTGGAAAACTTCGGAAGTGTCATGAGAAAAAGTAGAACTAGAAAACCTTAGGCTGTTCTGTATGGGAGATTCAGAATACTCTGTATTCTGAGTATTCAGAAGACCAGAAGACTGACAGAAATTCTACTGGTAAAGATAAGGTTTGGGATGTTTCTGCTGTGAAGAAGGAGTACACTGGCTGCTGGAGGCAAGATGATGTGTGTTATGGCTTGGAAAAAGATGTTTGTCTTCATTTTGCTCATGTCCAAAGGATTTTCTTGAGACTAAGATTAAGAGTGGTGGACAAATTAAACTGGAAGAAAAAATTTCAAGGCAGTTGAATGTTGAGACAATAGCATGGCTTTGGTTGGATGATTTTAGCCAGATCTATGTGGAGAATCAAGAGCAAAAAGGCCAGCAGAATGATTTCAAACATTGCTAGTTTGACCAGGAAAAAAATTTCAAGTAAAACTGTGGACTATAAAGATAAGATGAGGGGATCCCACTTGCTGAGAAGAAACAGGATAATATAAACAATGGCCTGAGGGCATCACAAGAAGCTATAATTCTCCTTTCTTTTCAGTCTCATAACTTTAAAAGTGAAAGACTTTACTTTGAGATAAAAGCTGCAGAGTGCCATGCTGCAAAATGGCAGCAGCCACACCATGGTAAAAAATGGTGGTGGTGGTTGCACCAGGTTCCAAAATGGTGGTAACATACACAATTTGTTCCTCAGAATCAGGTTTAGAGTGCCCACTGATCCACACACTGTATTCCTATAACCACAAGAGAAGAAAGCCTAGATACTGCCCCAGCTGGTAGCAGGCCTTAGCATTGCCCATGTGACACTTGTTTTAGATACACACAGAATGAAAGAGTTTTGAATTTAAACAGACATGCATTCTGATGTCAGAAGAGGTCTGGGAGCCCAAGCAGTTTACCCCTAAAGGGCAATATGTGAAGCTTTGACGGTAAAATGAAAGGTGAAGTGGAGACTACAGAAGTTTGAAGACAAGAAAGTGGATCCTCTAAGGAAAACTAAAAGGAAGGAACAGAAAAGTCCCAAGAGAAAAGCCATGGGAGCCACCACCTGAAGAGTTTTATGTGGTGGAACCACACAAATTCTTTGGAGCTCACAATTTGACAAAGATTGCTTTAGATTCTAGACATGGAACTGCAGGACTTAAAGTTTGTGCTGCTGGAGTTTGAACTTCCTTCAATCCCAATCCTTTATATCCTACTCTTGATAACTTTTGAAATGAAAATGTATATCTTGTGTGATTGAATGTTGGAATTGTTTAAGTTTCTTTTCATTTTTGCAGGGGTTTGTGACTGAGAGTTAGCATTAGATCTCAGAGTAGACTTGGGACTCAAGACTTCAACAATTCTGAAACTTAGGACTTTGGCAACTATTAGAGATGAACTAAAATGTCTTTTGCATAAAGGATGTGCATGAATATTTGAGGAGCCAGGGACAGAATTTTATGGTTTGTGTCTAGAGATCCCACCAAAACCTCATGCAGTAATGAGGATGGGCTTCTAGAGTTTATTCATGATCCAATGCTAGGATTATGATTGTGAGTGCTACACCTGCCCCAAAGATGGCAGCCTGTACATGATACAAGGGACAGAAAGATTATCATTTGTCTTTCTTCACCTTCTGCACCTCCCCTTTTTCTCTTGTTGCATTTTCTATCTCCTGCTGACATGAACTCTTGCCATGTCTCATATACCTCTCTGCTTTGTAGCCAGTTGATTATGAACAGAAGCCTCAAAAATGCATGAGCTAAATAAATCTTTCCTTCCTTAATTTTGGGCATTGGATATTTTGGCTCAGCAACAAGAGCAAAGTAACCAAGTGTTCTGAGAAAGTGAGACAGTGAGCAGTCAGATTTCAATGGTGGGAATGGAAGAAACAGAGAGTAGTGATACAAAGAAGATAAAAACTAAAATTAAAAATATTATTCCCCAGCCCTTTCTGCCAATAGGAGATTAGATATGCAGGGAAGCACAAAAAATTTGGAAACAATCTGCAAAGAATAAAAAAGGTAAGAAACAACCATTATCTTACCTCCTTTGTCATATTATTGAGATACTTTTGTATTAGACAAGATTTCAGGATATCCAGATATCTTGTATAATCCTGATCACAACAATAGCTACTTCTAGATGAGAGAGTTATGGAGTTAGGTGTTTTCATCCTCTTTTAATTAACAATGGAAAACTCACTGTGTATGTTGTTGAGCAGCCACAAACTCTCTTCATCCATATCACATCTTTATGTTTTGTGATCTTCTCAGTTATTCATGGTCAGCCTGGATACTTGTACTCAAATTTAAATGGATTTAATTTATCTTTTGGAATGACATGGATAATTTGTTTCATTTTCACGTTTTATTAATACATGTTTGCAATGCATGATGTTTACATTCAACTAAAGGAATAGGTGCTTTTAACTAATGTATCTTGGTTCTTTTTATTTTCCTTATCCTTCAAGAATAATCATTTTTAGAAACTTGAAAGCTAGACACAAATTTCTCATCATGTTCCAAACTGAAATCAAAATGGATCAGAGATCTAAATAATAAAACAAAACACTTAACCTACTGAAAGATAAAGTAGGTATAGGCAAAAGCTTTCTGAGCAAAAACTAAATCACACAAGACATAACAGAAAGTCCACTAATACGATTACACAAAATTAAAAAGCTTCTACACAGTAAAAGAAACAACCCACAGAATGAAGAGACCACTTACAGAAAAAAAAAATTTGCCAGCTACACCTTGAACAGAGAACTAATAACCAGAATATATACAGAGTAAAAAAAAAGACCTCCCAGTAAAATACCACCAAAAATGGGCAACTGAAATGAACAGACACTTCTCCAAAGAAGAAATAGAAATGGCTATTAAATACTTGAAAATATGTTCAACTTCATTTTCATCAAAGAAATGCAAATTAAAACAACAATGAGAGTTCACCTTATTCCAGAAAGAATGCCAATCAACTAGAAATAAATTATAATAACAAATGCTGGCTTGGCTATGGTGAAAAGGAATTCTCCTATACTGCAATTCAGAATGTAAACTAGTAAAATCGTTGTGGAAATCATTATGAATATTGCTCAAAAAATATAATAAATTCTCTTTGATCCACTATTTTCCTTAGTATCTTCCTACATCATATTACAGTAATAGATATATTCTAGTATTAGTGGTACCACAATTCAAAATAAACAGGGACTATTTTTAATGAATTTTAATATTTATTTACTGCCAAACGAGTTAGAATTTCAAATGGACTTTAGGCCTCTCTTTGACTCTGGACACCTAGTGTGCAATGAATTGAGATCTCTAAAACCACATTTGCCCTCACAATTTTCTATGCAACACACATAAATCTTGTTTACATTAAGGTAAGTGAGAAGGTGATATATTGAAGATGATAGGGGAGTTTTTATAGCAAGAGTCAAATAAATAATCCTTCAGTGTGGACACAATTTGCAGGGAAAGGAGTAGAAAGTATTTATTTTTAGCCTCTGATCCAACTTGTTTCACTCTCTCTCAGTGGTGTACTGTCCTAGATTCAAGCCTTATGGTAACATTCTTATTTCAGCATACTAATTTTTAGAATTCATATGTCACCACTTCAATAAAGAAAGCATGTGATTCTGAAGGAGGGATGTGTAGGATGCTTATGAAAATTTGCCTGAAGAATTCAAATGACAGGATAATTTGGCCTTTCTGTTAGTTTTTTGTGTTTGTTTCAGAGGAAATAATGATTCATTAGCCAATTATAGACAGAAGAGATGAACACATGAGAGAGTTAACATGAGAATAAAACTTCAGTCCCCACCATAACTAGCTAATAGGTGACTACTTGGTGGCTGCCACAGATTGTTGTAAATCTGGGCTTCTTTACCTATATTCACTGTAAAACTTTACATTAAGATATAAGGAACACAAGTAAAGGAGAACAGAATTCAGTAGGATTAAATTTTGGGGATGGTAGAAATATAATGAAGCCAGTTTATGATTTTTATCTTTACTTGAAGTTTTCTCTTAACACGTATGTAGTGACCTTCTCTTTTTCATTTGGTAAGTCTTGGCTTGAAGTTCTCATTGTCTGCAAATGGACTAACTACTCTTCATTTTTCCAGAATTCTGTTACATGGAATATTGTTTTCCATCCTTTGAATTTAAGGCTATGAATTTATTTTCATGTTAAATACATTTCTTGTATGTAGCATACTGTTGAATTTTGTTTTCTCATCAACTCTGCCAGTCTATTTTATTGATTGGTGAATTGAGACAATTTACATTGATGGTTATATGTAATATGTCTTGAATTGTCTTTGTCATATTATTTTCTTGTTGATAGTTCCCTATCTTTCCTCTCTGTTACCTTGCTTACCCTGCCTGTTGGCATCTTTATATTTGTACTCTTGGTATTGTAGTTTTTATGATCTCTTTCTAGAATATCTTTCAAAACCCTTGTAGAATTGATTGCTTGTCATGAATTTCTTCATTTGTTCTTTGTCATGGAAGATTTTTTATTTCTCAACAATTCTGAAACATGATTTTGCAGGATACATCAATCTGGGTTGGAAGGTATTTTCTTTCAGGACTTGAAATACTTTGGGGTCTGGGGGGTTAGCTCAACAGGAAAAGTGCCTGCCTGGAAAGCATGAGGTCATTTGATCTGCATAAAATAAAATAATAATAATAATAATAATAATAATAATAATAAATTACTTTGCTCCAAACTTTTTTTACCTAATTTTTTGTGTTGAGAAGTCTGCTATGATTCTGATGGATTTTCCTTTGTAGGTGGTTCATTTCTTTGTTCTAACAGCTTTTAATATTTTGTTCTTGTGCTCAATTTCTGAAATCTTCATTATTGCATACCTTGCTATAGATTCTTTTTGGTCATGTCACTTATTCCCTCTATGTAAAATTCACTTTCCATGCTTGGGACATTTTCTGCCATTTGTTTTATAAACAGAATTTTTTGGCCTTTGTGTTTAGTCTTGCCTTGTCATTGACTTCAATAATTTTTATGTCTTCTTCTTTGCATCATCTTGCAGTTGTTGGATTGTTTTATCATGTTACCTTGCTATTTTTAAGGCGTCATTCTTTCCATGACTGCTACCCAAGATCCTTTCCTCTATGTCTGATATTCTATATTCACATTATTTAATATGGTTTTGAAAAGTTTTAATGGAACTTTTAATTGCCTGGATATTAGTTAAAACCTGCTTCATGAGTTCCATTTTTTTCATATGTTGGACATTAATGTTTTCTATCATTTTTCTATGCTCCTTTATTTTTTAAATTTATGGCTACTCTAGATTTGCTGATCAAGTCCTTTTTTATGGTTGTAATCTCTTTTTTAACCTATGAAATTATTTTTGTTCTGATTTCCTCTGGAGGTTCCAGTGCATGGCTTCTGATTTCCTTAATCTCATTGTCCCTAGGCTTCATATCTGCTTTAGGATTCTGTGGCTTGTCATTTTCTATTGTTTTCATTTTACTTTGTTTTATGTGTTGAATTTATTTTTCTTTTTTGTAGTTTTTTTATTTAAAGAGAAAAAAACAGGAAAAAGTATAAATATTACAGAATTTCAAGAAAGGAAGATAAACAGTAAGAAATCACTAGTTGATAAATTACATATTGTTCTTTTAGAAATAGTTATTCAAGTTACAAAATTAAAGCACACAAAGTGGACACTCAAGCAGTGAGAGTGCAAACATATCTGTTCAAAAAACCAACAAGAACCTAGAAATATGGTTATCAATCCCACACACCTAAACATACATGCAGCTATATCATTTATAGTGCTTCCTATTTCCTCTTTTTTTACAATAGCAATTATACATTTTTAAATTTTTATTTAAAGAGAAGAAAAAAAGCAAAACAGAAAAAAGGGTAGCAACAATCCAGAATTCTAAAAGAAAGAAAGAAAAAGGAAAATGAAAAAAAAACCCACTTAAAAATCAGTAATTTATAAATTACGTACTGTCATATTGGATGTAGTTGTTCAAGTGACGAAGTTAATGGGTACATAGTAAACATTCACACAGTCAGACTACAAACAGTTCTGCTCAAAGATCCAACAAAGATTCAGCAATGTGGTCATCTATTTTACACACTCAAACATACATGCAGTTATATCCCTTAGAGCACTTTCTTTTCTCTCTTTTTTACAATAGCAATTTCACATTTTGGTTTTATTACACTTGTAATTCTTATTTACTTTTTACACTAGAGACACAATATGATATTTATAAATATGATTTTATTTATTTCACTAATGAGGATAGTCTTAGGTTGTCTCCATGTGCCTATGAAGGCCTCAAGATCATCCTTTTTTGTAGCTAACTAATATTCCATTGCATAAAAATGCCACATCTTTTTCATCCACCCTGCAGTTGATGGGCATCTTGGTTGTTTCCAGGATTTAGCTATCACAAATTGTGCAGCTATGAACATGGGTGCACATATATCACTGTGATATGAACTTTTCAGTTATTTTTCTTATGTTAGATATCTTTATCATTGTTATCACTAATCCTTGAAAACATGTCTATTCCTTTGAGATGTCTTCTAGATTTAGTTGTCTGGTTTCTGTGTGATCTTATCTTCTGACTTTATTAGTGATGAGGAGCTGATGTTTATTCATCTTAGCACCGAGTCATTTGGTACTGGATTACACAGATGATCATGCCTTCAGATTATCACAGTGTTTTCATACAAGAGCAAATATCTTATTATAACAAGTATTTCATTCCAGCTAATGTAGTACAATTAGCAAGAACAATATCATCGAACACTTCCTAGAAACTAACAATCTGTGGTAACTGCTAATTTGGTATCTCTAACTCTAGGAGCATGATTTTTAGTTATATTGCAACATCCAATATAAACCAGGGACTTATGTGAAATACGGCTCCCCTTGGTAGAGTGATTTTATCCTTCAGGGAAGTGAAAGATAAGAGTAATAGGGGACAAAACAGAGCAATCACTAAAGAAAAGTATAATGGAAGCAAGGCTGAAAGACAAAGGATGATCACCCAAACTTTGGTAAGCTGGAGAAGAAGACAGGAGAGAATGAATGAAAGAAAAAGCAATTGAATATTGAGATGAATCATAAATACTAGAGACAGTTTTGATTCACATGTACATATCAGAAAATCAAGATAAATCATTAAGGGGAGAGAAAGAAAGACAGGACAGAATAAACAATTCAAATAATAAAAGCAAAATCCTAAACATCCACCTCTCAAGAAAAAAGAAATAGAAATTCTCTGCTAACCTAAATTCTGTGTTAGTTCCCTAGTCAAAGACAGAATCTGTACTGAGTAATTCCACCATATATGCAGTATTTTTATTACTAGATGCAGGAATGATCTTGGCCAGACCATTGACTCCTCTCACATGCATTCATCAGTGGTTGGGGGGAGTACTCTTGTCAACCACTGCCAGGGCCTTTTGTCCGCTTCTGCCACTGGTCAAAGAGAAGGGAATTGCTTCCAGTCCTTTTTACCTAGGACTAAGACTGGCTCTGACAACCAGCAGAAACTAATCTGGGGGTCTAAACTCCTACTTCTTGATAAAATTTCCTTCAGTCTGCTTCCCAACTGCCAACTGTCTACTGTGACCTGATTGACACTTCCGTTTTTCCACTCTGGGGCATTGGAATTGAAGGGAACTGGAACTTTTGTGCTGCTGCAGTTTAAGCCTAAAGCCCTTTGAAATACAATGACAAGCCCTCCCACCTACTGATGCCCCTCCACATAACTGTTCCAGGAGCTGCTTTGGTTTACTCAACAGTCACTGACTCTGGTTCGGAGGTACACAGGAAACTGCTTCATGTTCTCACTCTTGTCTCTGAGTTTACAAGACTGACAATCTGAGTCAGGTCAAAGTGAGAACAAAGTTGCTTAGGTTCAAGCCCTGACTGAACCCTTGGAAACAGACTGGTGAGGCTGCTTGGCAACTTCTGTTCTTCCATTTGACTCTGTGTGAGGCACCTCTTTAGTTCACTCACCAACAGCTGAATCAAAGAGGAAGGAGGCTCAGAAACAGTGTCTGGTGTTCTCACTGATGCCTCCAAATGTACAAGTCTTTCCTGATCTGGGTCAGGTCTCAGTCTCCCAGTGAGAAGCAAAGTTTCTTGGGTTGTCTCCCTGCACACCAGGAGAGCTATACAGTTGATTTATCTGCAGTTACTCTAGGTGTTGGGTGTTTTTCAATGAGCTCTTTCTTCTGTAGCAATGAATCCTCTTTTTTCTTCTCCACTGTCATTTCAATCATGATTCCCATGTACCTTACACTCCATTTATATTCTCTCTGGGTGCAGTTTTCCAGCTCTTGGCATTTTGTTTTGGAGAGGGTGAGTAGCTGATATTCAGGACTCCTCCATTTTACCTTCCCCAAATAGTAATCTTTAAACATGTTTGAAGTTTTCAAAATGTTAATAACCTAGAGTAATGTTTGCTAAGAAGTACTGATAGGCTGTGCCAAAATATTTCCTTGCTCTCTTATGCTCAGAACATTAGTCCTGAATCAGTTACATGTTAACAGCATAGATGAACACTGAATTACTCTGTGTGTGTGTGTGTGTGTGTGTGTGTGTGTGTGTTCCTAAGGATGAAAATCAGGGCATTCACACTGAGATGATTCTAAGACTTTTTTTTCTGTTTTGTGATAGTCTCCAAAATTACCTACTCTAGGCTCAATTTGGGATCCTCCTTCCATAACTTTCACAGGGCTGGACTACAGACATACACCCAATTCAATTTTAGTTTGCTTTTCATGAATGTATTACTTAGTCAAATAACATCTAAGTTTTTAAAAAGTAAATAAAGAAAAGCTAAATGTAAAGTTGGCAGGATAATTCTCTCAAACTAAAAAGTGTAATAGTTGTTTAAAAACTAGTGATTTCTTACTGTTTGTTTTTTTGAAATTCTGTAGTATTTCTCTCCTTTTTCTGTTTTATCCCTTTAAATAAAAAATTTTAAAAAACTATGATTTCCAATTGAACTAGCCAATTGGACTGTGCACTGGACATATTAACATTGCTCTTAGCATCATCATCAATAAATCAGAAAAATATATCTTTTCTGAACTTTTTTTCAGATGCTATCTCTTTCAAATAGCCCTCTCATATACTATTTCCTGAAGCAACTTTTACTCTTAATGTCTGTGCATAGTATACACACATATTTCTTGAATGAATGAATAAATGGATGATAAATATTAGGGTACCAACAGTTTAACAGGGAAGAAGTTTGAGAGAAATATTCCTCACTGTATCCTGAAACCATATTATATTGTTCCTCCCTCTTTTATTATTGTACAGTTCTGAACAGCAGGATATATAAGTAAATTTTGAGTCTCTTGATTCTGACTTTCAAGTTTCCTTTGGATTTAAATGAAAAGGACATTGCTGTTCTTTCATCTTGGACCAAGTGCAAGATCCAAACTAGTTTGGAAGAATGTTAACATATTAGCTGATATTGACTGTTCTTCCTAGTCTCACCATCTATTTTCATATGCATTCTATTATCCTAATTTATTGCAACACTGACCTGAATCACAATAGTGAAAGACTGAATTATTGCATAGCCATCCAAAAAATATGTCAGTTACAACAGGAAGCATAATTTCCAAATGTCAGAAGAAGTTTTACCATGCCAAAATGACTACACCAACAAAAAAGAGGTGGATAGTCTTAACCTACCTAGTAATAAATTGAGGTCAGTGACACACATTCCAATAGCTATAGGATGAGAAATGGATAACACTGATAAATTTTCTTTTATTCAGGATTATATTTCAGATTAGACAATTTGAAAATGAAATATTTGAATGTGAGTCATCTTTAATTTTGATGGACAGACCCTTCTAGAATGGTCACTGCTTTCATTAAAATAAAAGAAAAAATCTTTACATTTTGATGTCTTGAGTTAAATATGGCATCTGCCAAAAAAGTATACATCAGAAAAAGAAAAACCTGTATAAAAAATTTAATACTAAATATACTGAGACATCATTAGGTTCATACAAATTAACTTTGGCTTCTAAAATTAGAAGAGGTACTCAAATTGGTAACCATTAGATATATGGCAAGCTGCTGAAGTTTTATACAATTTTATTTTATTTTTTGGTGCACTCTGTATTGAATCAACCTCTGACTAGACTAGGAAAAGTTGAATTCTACTTCTACTCACAAATAATACTGACTTTCAGTATTATTTAAAAATTATGTATGGTTAAAAATTTACCATAAACTTGTTTTCTTTCTTTCTTTCTTTCTTTCTTTCTTTCTTTCTTTCTTTCTTTCTTTCTTTCCTATATTCTCCATTTTCCCAAAGCTTGGGTGGTATTGTTTTGTACATCAGCCTTCCTTGTAGTATCTTTATCTTTGTTTCTCTATTTTCTCCCTTATTCCTCTTAAATGCTCCTTGAGAGTAAATTCACTATGTTAAGAGTAAATTCACTGCATACAAGTTCCTGGTTTGTGCTGAATTTTGTTATATAACTGTAGATCTTATATCTTTGGGTGAAGGTATCAAATTAATGTTCTTCCTTTTTTTTTGGTACTGGGAGTTGAACTCAAGACCTTGTGCTTGCCAGGCAGGCATTTGTGTTGTTGAGCTATTTCCCCAGTCCTAAGTGTAACAAATTAATATTTATCACAGATAGTCAGTTTCTAGACTTGCTTGATGATATTGATATTGCTAATTGTACTATGTTTGCTAAGGTGTCATAACTTTTGTGATCAGTTCTTCTTTGTATGCCAGCGCTGAGATCATCTGGGTCATAAATGTTACCATGGTTGAGTGCCAAAAACTGGATACTGGACAAAATAAACAGCAACTTCTCACTCCTAATTCAATGGAGAATTGGGTTCTTGGGTGTAGACTCAAATGCCAAAAGACAGCTATACCTAGAAGAAATCTCTAAGGAATAGTTTTCTACTATAGAGGTGTCAACACTAGAGATAAATCTACCTACCATAAGTAATTTACAAACATCAACAAAAAATATTTAAAAAATAGAAAATGAGAAGACAGAGAAAAAGATGTGACTCCAGATCTCCAGGCCACCACGTCAAATCCAAGGGGTAGTGAGGTATAAGAAATCAGAAGTCATCCACCTGAATTTTCTGATATGACACTAGTGGAAGTAATGAAATTTATTAATGAAGCTATAAAGGAAAAGAGACCAAAAATAATTCCCCAGATGAGTAAAGAGATGATGACCATAATTAAATACATGATTAGTTAATCTAGAGTAGATACAGATTTTAAAAAATATAGGCAAACTTAGGAAAATGATGGAAACCACAAATACCCAGCATAGGAAACAAATGGATTCCATGAAAAAGTTTCTAATGGATATCCAAGAATTTAAAAATTGCATTGATAAATTGTATGTAGTAGAACAAACAAATATGAGGATAGAATATCAGATCTACAAATAGGATTCTAGTTAGCTAAAATAAAAATAAAAATTTCTTAAAAATAACATGGAAGCATGAAAAGTCAGTCCAATAGCTATTAGATAATGTAAATAAGACTAATATAAGATAAAGTGAAATCAATGTATAATTAAAAGATAACCTAAAAGGCATTGAAAAAGGGTTTGTTGAATAAGAATCCAATTGGGACATATAATAAGAATCAATAACTGTAATCTCATCTTATTAAAAAAAACAGTTACACAGCAAAAGAAACCACCAACAAAATGAAGAAACAATTCATAGATTGGAAAATATTTTTCCAGCTGATCCTCACGCAAAGAACTAATCTTTGGAACACATACAGTACTCAAAAAGAATCAGACTTCCCAATTTCGAGGCTCAGTTCAAAAATGGGCATCTGAAATGAATAGACACTTTTCAGATGAAGAAGTACAAAAAGTAATTATGTGAAAAAAGTTCAACATCCGTGGTCCTTCAAGACATGTAAATTAAAACAATGAGATTTCATCTCACTCTGGGAACAATGACAATCATCCAGAACTCAAGGAATAAGTAATGCAGGTTGGACTGTGGATAAAAAGGAAGCTTTTTCATTTTGTTGGGAGTGTAGACTGGTGCAACCACTTTGGAAATCAGTGTGGAGTTTCCTCAAAAACCTAAGACTAGAGATTCCATATGATCCAGCTCTTCACCTTGTTGGTATCATTTTGAAAAAATAAAAAGCATCATACCACCATAATATATGCACACACATGCTTTTAGCAGCACAATTTGTAATAGTTAAATCTTGGAAACAGCCCAAATGCCCATTAGTTAATGAGTGGAAAAAGAAGATACACTTTTATACAATGGAATACTGCTCAACCATAGGCAAATATAAACTTGAGACATTTTTAGGTAAATGGGTGCACTATGAGACCATACTCTTAAGTGAAGTAAATCAGAGATGTTGAAATATCAGATTTTTTCTCTCCTGCTAGAGTCAACATTTTAAAATAAAGCCCAAAATGCTTAATAGATATTGGAAAATGGAATAAAAATGTTCAAATGGGAAAGGGAACAAGGGATGAGGAGAGGAGAATGAAAGAAAAGAAAAGGAATAAAAGAACACAGAAAAAATAGAGAAATACAGTTTTTGTAAATAAAGGAGGGAAAAAGTGGTTAAAAGAAGGTAATGGAATTGGGGTACAAGAAGCAACAAGATATATGATGTACATGTACAAATTCCTTACTATGAATGCGATCACTATGTATATTAAAATGTACCAGTAAAGTTAATTTTATAAAAGGTGTGATACCAGGATTAAAGATGCATAATTACTTAACTAGTCCACTGATTTCTCCAGGATAATTCTACGTTTGAATAATGGGAAGATGCATCCGGAGCGTTGTTCGCACCACTCAAATGTAGCCTAAAAGGGATACAAGGCAGAGGTAAACTGATGCTGCTGCTGCTGTTGTTAACGTGGCTTGGTGCTTTGCTGCCTCCTGTCTGCTTGTCATGGACTATTTCTCCTCTTTGATGCCTCTTTTCCATGCCAATCTCATTTGTACCAGATGGTTATGAACAGAAACATCTACAAATGGTCCGTTGAAATAAATTTTCCTCCTTTAATTTTGGGTGTTGATTTTTTATCTCAGCAATAAGAAACATATGTAAGCCAAATGTATTTTCCCTTTTCAGGAATATACCCAAGAAAAATAGAGCTAGATCAATGAAATTTCAATTTTGAGTTATGTGAGGAATCTCCATACTGATTTCTAGTGTTTGTACTAGTTTACCTTCCCACATATAATGCAGAAGAGGTCCTTTTTCCTCAGGTCCTCATGTGAATTTGTTCATTTTGCATTGGTAAAAGCCATAATAACAGAGAATCTCAGAGTTCTTTGAATTTGCCTTAGCTAATATCTAAGGAGGGTAATTCTTTTTTATGTATCTGTTCGCCATTTGTGATTCTGTATTTGAGAGTTGTCTATTCAGTTCATTTACCCATTTTTTAATGGGTTGTTGGTTTTCTCAGAATTAAGCTTTTGAGTTCTGCATGTATGTTTGATATTATTTCTCTAGCAGATGCATAGCTGGCAAAATATTTTCCCAACCCGTAGATTATCTCTTCATTGTTGAGTTTTTACTTTGATGTATAGAAGATTTTTTTTAACTTGACATAGTATCATTTGTTTATTCTTGGTATTATTTCTTATACTAGTACAATTCTGTTTGGAAAGTACTTTCTCGTGCCTATGTATTCAAATATTTCACCTATGTTATTTTTCAGCAGTTTTAGAACTTCTGTTTTTCTATCTAGGTCTATGATACACTTATGTTTGGTTTTAGTACAGGGTGAGATACTAGTGCAATATTTAGTCTGGTTCTAATTTCAGTCTTCTGAAAGGTGATACCCAGTTTTCCCAGAACTATTTTTTAAAGAAATTCTGTTTTCTTTAGTGTATGTATTTGGCCCCTTTATCAAAAATCTAATGATTGAAGGTACATGAGGCAATTTCTGCATACTGTTTTATTTCTTTAGCTTTGTGTCTATTTTTCTGTCAGTAACATATCATTTTAATTGATGTGGCCTTGCAATACAAATTGCAGTAGGGAACTGTGGTGTTTCCCCCCTTTCTTTTTTTCTTGTAATTGTTTTGGCTCTTCTAGGTCTCTTCTTGTTCCAGACAAATTTTAAGATCATTTTTGCTTAAACTTGCAAGGAGTGTTCTTGCTACTTTAATAGGGATTATACTAAATCTATGTATCACTTTTGAAAATGTGACCATTTTAATGATATTAATGCTACCTACTTGGAAACAGAAGATATATTTCAATTTTCTCATGTTCTCTACAGTCTTTTTTCAGTTTTACCTTTTCTATTAAGTATTTTCCCTTCCTTGCCTAAGTTTATTCCTAGATATTTGAGTTTTTATGCTATTATAAATTGAACTTTTTCCAAATGTCCTTTTCATTGAGTCCATTATTGGTGCACACATATAATATTAATTTTTGGTTTTTGATTTTTTATGCTATCAATTTGCTGAATTTCTTTATCAGTCTTATGAGTCTTCTGGTCGAGATTTGTATTTAAGTATAATGGGAAAATTGTTATTCTTTCTGTTATTGTATCAAAATTAGATTAATCTCATCTAAATCATTCATGACATCAAGTTTTTTTCTTAATATTATTATTGTTATTTGCTTTTGCACTATCAAATATCTTGATAAGGTGAAATAGTGCTACTTGTGTACAGTGGTGCTTATTTATAAGTCCATCTACTCCAGATGGTGAGGAAGGAGGATCACAAGTTTAAACTTAAACTGGACAATTTAGTGAGACCCTGGCTCAAAATAAAGCACAAAGCCTGTGATTGTATCACATCAGTAAAGAACTTTCCTAGCTTATACAAGATCCAAGGTTCAGTCCACTTTACCATCTAAAAAATGTTGAATGCTACTTTATAGGCACATAATCTTAGTTACCAAACCAATACCTAGAGATTTATCACTCTGACAGATACATCCTTATTTGTTTTATACATTTGTATTAAAAATATTTTGGTTGGGGCTGAGGATTTAGCTCAGCAGCACAATCACCTGCCTAGCAAGTGTGAGGTCCTGAGTTCAATCCCCAGCACACACAGAAAAAAGAAATTTATTGGTTGCTAGGCAACTGTGTAACAATAAAGTGGAATGACTTGGAAACTGAAAAATTAGTTTCATGTTCTGACCCTGTTATTATGACCTTAGGAATACTAAATTGCCTATGGGAAATCAACTTTAAATTGTTGATTCCATTCACAAAGAGAGGATGTTTATGTACGTTCTTTTAAAACTGAAAATATTTTATAAAGGTTAGATATTAAGTGTAATAGAAACATCTGAATATTTCACTGTGTTAAAGGTCTTAATTCATGATCAACTATTTTTTCTCTTGGCTAAAACTTATTGGTTTGCTATATTTCATCTGCAGAGTCTCTTACAGTTATAATGAAACACAGTAAGAGAATTGTTTTATGAGTTTTCTTTGAAAGATAATTGCTGGTGATCCACAAAGTACAGTAACAGTAAAATTCAACTTGCAAAGCTGCTTCTGCCATTATGATGTTAAGATAATCCAAGAACCAATATAACATCTCAATTCTTTACTTTAGTGGTTTAAATTTAGATATTTTCTCAACAATTTTGTATAGAACGTAATGATATTTACATTAAACAGTTTACTGTAAGTGTGACAGTTTGAGGAAAATATAAATTTCCAATATTAATTATCACTTCTCTATCATCATGTGCAAAGCAATCCATTGGTCCAATTACTGTGTTTATTTGAGACATAAGATATTTTTCATCAGGAGTTTGACCCTTCTTTCATTTTTCTCTATTTCTGTATCTCAACAGTCAAGTGTCATAAATGGAATTTGCAGTTCATTTTAAATCTCTATTGCATTTGCTAACTATTTCTAATATCCCGAAGTCTCAAACTCCAACACAGGTTTTATCATTTTGCCCTTAACAGTGCTGACAAAGATATTAACAAGGGGAAGTTTTATAAATGTGCCCCTTCAACTTCTTAACCACCCCATTGCATATCTTTTTTATTTTATTTCAATTCCATATTCTTCTCTATCTATAGAATAACTTGCATTTATTTCTAATGATCAATTCTTATACCCATGTCCTTAATTTTACCTTCATTCTTCCTTTTCCTGAATATTGCTTCATCTATCATCTATGTCTGCATTCAGGAAAATCTTATGACAAATTAAGTAAGGAAAGATTTTCTTCTCTACTTTTTGTTAATAATGTATCTGGCTGCAAACTTGGCCACAAGAGTCCTTTGAAAGATAGTATGTAGTTTTCTCAACTAGTAGTTACATTTTAAAATACTGCTTAATAAATGCTGTGATATTGATAATTGATAAAAATAAAAAGATCCAGAATAATTACAATTAAATTTGGGGGTGAAGGAAGGACTGAAATATACAATCTTTGAAACCATTAAATCGGTAATTTAATAATGAAATTTTAACCATTATTGAAAGAAGTAATTTTAGACATTGTGATTTTTCAAATCCCTTTTGAACTATTCAAGAAAGATAAATGAGGACGCGTTTTAGGCCTACTCTTTGTTTCGTTTTCCAATTGAGTGGATTAATAAGAACACAATAATTCCTCTTGTGTAATTGATGCAAGTTCTGGGAATTGTGACTGGATGACTTGGATTTCCCAACCATCTCTGAAATTATTGTCTTTAAATTCTTGAAATTTTTAAAATACCCAACCACTGAATAGTAATAATAGTTTCACTGTGTACAATGTGTGACTGTTTTATGCAGTAAGTAACAATCTTTAATTTTGCTTTACCACTCTGTATTTTAGAAATAGTAATTAAGACTTCTGATGAATAACCCATCATTCTGTTTTTATTAATCACATTTGAGATTATCAAATCATCTTAAAAGGAATAAAATACCAAGCATTCCATGATCAGAGACACTGGTATTTTACTAAAGTTTTGTGATCATTGTAGGCAAGTAGGGGAGTATGGTAATTTTGATCTACTGAAGTTCTCTGTAAGTCTTGGAGAGGAAAGAATGGTTTAAGAAACTGATCTACATGGTACCCCTTAAAATTTTGATCTGCATGGCTTAGACACCATTAAGTAAGGTCTCAGAGTAGATTACTGTCTCGATGCTCTGGACTGATGACATAGGCCAACAAGATTGTATATTTCAAAATTGTTCTTATTAATAGTACTAATAACTAACAGCATCAGACAGGTGGGGAATGTGGTAGAAAAAATCACACAGCAAATATTAAAAACCATACAAATTAATCCTGTTCTATCTCCAAGTGCTGTTCTTCATAAAAGAATATGATTCATTACTCAAAGTGTATAGTGTATAAAACCCCTGTAAAAGATGACTAAGATAATACCTCCAGAAATCTTTATTATCCTCTACATAAAACCAAAATTTCAGTCAAAATTCATTCTTAAAAGATTTTTGGAAATATGGGAAAATACTGTATATGTTTTATTTGAGGTTATTTCTCATTTCAACCAACCCAGTTTACCTAGGTTAATCAAGTTTGCAAATGAGTAATAAAACTCATGAGCAGTAAACTGAAACAAAATGGATGAAAATGGTAGTAAGGTTTTGAGAGTGGGAATAAAGCATAAGAGAAAAAGATTTATTGCAGAAAATATAAAGATAACGAAGTTTCCAAGAACAGAGAACGATGAATGATGAAAAGTACAGGAAAATCTGTAGCCGTTTATTATCAAAAGAGTTACAGAGCATATATATATATATATATATATATATATATATATATATATATATATTTGTGTGTATGTATTTGTGTGTCTATGTGTTTAGAGGACAAAAAATCAAATGATGATAACTCTCCCTTATCTAGCAGTCCTCCGCAAAATAACTGTTTTGTGGAAGAAACTAGAATAAAACACTTAAATATTTAAAAACTGTGTTGAACCAGGTGTGGTGGTATATGTCTACAATCCAGTACAATAGGAGACTAAGGAAGTATAACATTAAAAACTTGACTTGGGAATGTAGCTCAGTAAGATGGCCCTGAATTCAATCCTCAATAGCACAAAAAATGAATAAATAAAAATATTTCAGGAATAGGAAATTGATGTATCTAAATGTTGTTGGAATTTGACTGCAAATTTCTTCAAGATCCATTATGAGAAACTGTACTCTAATAATTTAGAAAACATAAAAAATGGACAGGTTCCTAGATATGCATGAAAAGCCAAAATTCAATCAAGAAGTTGTAAAAATTCTAAATGAACCAACATTAATCAATTAAATAAAAAATGTAACAAAATCTTAAAAATAAAAAAAATTCAGGTGCTGATGGATTTCCTCCTGGATTCTACAAAAACTTCAGAGATTATCTAATGCAACTAATGATGAAAATGTTTAATGTAATTGAAAGGAAAGCAATATTCTCAAAGTCATTCCAATAAGTAAGTATTACCCTGATATCCAAACCAGAGAAAAACCCAACCAACAAAGAGAACCACAGGCCTATCTCCCAAATGATTGTTGAGGCAAAAATTCTCAATTAGATACTGACAAATATTATGTATCAAATCATCAAGAAGATTATTCATTTTGACTAAATAGGACTCATCGCAGGGATACAGGAGTGGTTCAACATATGCAAATCCATAAATTTAATACACCATATCAACAGAGTCAAAAACAAAAATCATTTGGTCATCTCAATAGACAGAGAAAAATACTTAACAAAGTCCTATGCTCATTTGTGGTTTAAGAAAAAAAATCTAAATGACATTGGAATAGAAGGTCTTTATCTCAATCTAATAAAAACTATGACAAACCAAGTGCTGAAAGCATACTAATGGCCAAAACATGAAAACTTTCACCCTGAAATCATGAAAAAACAAGGGTCTACTATCATCACTCCTATTTAATATAATTTTGGAAATATTAGCCAGAGCAATTAGACAAGGAAGAAAGAGAAAGAAAGAAAATGGAAGAAAGCAAAAAAGAGAAAAAAAGAAAAGAAAGAAAGAAAGAAAGAGGAAGGAAGGAAGGAAAAAAGAAAGAAAGAGAAAGAGAAAGAAAGAAAGAAAGAAAGAAAGAAAGAAAGAAAGAAAGAAAGAGAAAGAGAGAAAGAAAGAAAGAAAGAAAGAAAGAAAGAAAGAAAGAAAGATGAAAAAGAAACAAGGTCAGGAAAGGAACAGTTTAAATGATCATTATTTTAGAGATGACATGATACTTTACATAGAAGACCCCAACAACTCCAGCAAAAATCTTGTGGATTTAATTACCAAATTCAGTTGAATACTTATATACAAAGTCTATAATCAAAAAATAATAGAATTTCTATACAAACACACTGAGAAAAAATTAGGGAAATAACACTTCTCACAGTGGCATCCAAAAAAATTAAATAGTTACAAATGACTCTAACAAAAGAAGTATAAATTAAAATTTACAGTCCTCTGATAAAGGAGATCAAAGAGGATATCATAAAATGGAAAGATAACAGTTGCTCATGGGTAGGAAAACCAACATAGTGAAAATGGCCATACTCCAAAAAATCTTAATTCATATTTCATGCAATCCTAATCAAAATACTATGAGCATGCCTCACAAAACTAGAGAAAATATTCCTAAAATTCATTTGGAACCAGAAGAGATGTACAGTAGCATATATATTCCAAGAAAACAAAAGCAAGTCAGCTGCATCATAATCCCTCACTTGAAAGTATACTACAAATCTGCATTGATAAAAACAGCATGATATTGAAAAAAAACAGATCAGTGGAACTCAAAAGAAGATACATAAGGCTCATCCCATTCAGGATCCCTTCTTTCTCTCTCTCAGAAGCTTTCTTTCTCTCAATAAATGTATTCTGCTCTAAAAAAAGAAGATAAAAAAACAACTCTAAACACACTCACCAACCTTATCATTGAAAAAAGAGCTGTAGTAAATTGGTAACTGACAAACAACTTGCAATAACATTTGAATTGAATCAGCATGGTGCTGAGTGTGAATGGCCAACCTGAAGATTGCTGCCAAGATAAAAAGGAAAACTGAAGAAAAAAAGGTAGTGTTGTTGGTTCTTATTCTTATTGTTTGTTCCCCTGAAGTTGAAATGGATCAAAGTTCTAAATATTACAACAGAAACACTAAATTTACTGGAGGAAAGAATAGGTAGGACTCTTGAAGACATAGGTGTAGGCAAAGATTTCATGAGCAAACCCACAATAACATAGGAAATAATACAAAGAATCAACAACTGGGATCTCATTCTATTAAATAGCTTTTGTACAGCAAAATAAATTATGAGTAGACTGAAAAGATACCCTATAGAGTAAGAGAAAACTTTAGCCAATGTCTCTCAGAGAGGAGGGTAATATCCAGAATATATAAAGAATTGAAAAAAATCAGATGCTCCAAATTTAAAGGCCCAACACAAAAATGGACATGTGAGTTGAATAGCCATTTCTCAGAGGAAGAAATGCAAATGACAAATAAATATATGAAAAAATATTCAACATCATTGATAAGTCCATAAATGCAAATTAAAACAACACTGAGATTTCATTTTATCCTAGAAATACTGTATATTGTCAAGAAATCAGACAATAAGAAATGATGGAAGGACTGTGGGAAAAAGGCAACACTTTTCCACTCTTATTGAGAATGTAGACTTGTGCAACCATTGTGGAAATCAGTGTGGACATTCCTTTAAACTGTAGTAATAGAGGTCTAACTTGACTCAGCTATTCCCCTCGGGGGTATCTTCCTAAAAGAATAAAAAACATCATACCACAGTGATATATGATGACCTATGGATGCAGCAGCACAGCTTAAAATAGGTAAATGTTGGAAAGAACACCAATGCCCATCATCCAAAGAATCTATGAAATAGATGAGCTTTTTTATATGATGGAGTACCACTCCATCACAAAGAATGATAAGCTTGAGACACTTCCAGGTAAATTGCTCCACCCTGCGACCATACTCCTAAGTAAAATGAATTGGATGTACATGGGTAAATATGACATTATTTCTCTGGTGTGAAATACCAGAAGTAAAAATAAAGAACAATGTGTATAAAAATTATTGCAAAACAGGGAGAAATTGTTAAACACAAAAGGAGTTATTGGATCCTGATCCAGATCCCCTATCTCCCAAACAAGTGTACAGCAAAGGTTTAAATAAAATGAGATAAGTGATATTATTTTGGGGCTCCAGGAGGGTCAAAACACTTTATCTGTGTTCCAGACATTGAGGACTAAGAAAAAGACTTCTCTGGATTGCCCACATATATTAGGTCAAAAGCAAAGGGCAGGGAAACTGAGAAAAGCACAGGAAATGAACTAGACCTTGGGAATCACTTCAAAGACTTCTCCAAGTAGTAAATTATGCCAATTTAGGAGAATCATCTTATCTCCATGATTACATTTATAGTAGGAGTGTAACTGCAGGGGTAATATATCTTTTACTGCAGTCTCTATTTACTTAATTAGTCTGGAGCCAAGGTGTCCTCAGTTGTGACCATATCTTGCTCTTTGAGGTATCTCTGGCCTCACAGGCCACTACACATCTCAGCAAGGACTAGTGACTCATAGAGGTTCACTTACCATGAATAAAATCCCATTGCCAGGCAAAAGGTCTAGGCCTAGGACAGATTCACAGACAAACTGAGAAAGCCAATTAATTAATTTTAAATCCTTCTCAGAGCTGCTTTTTAGGGTCTCCAACAAGGGGAGGAACTAGAGAGGTGGAAGGGAAAAGGAAAAAAGGTTAAAATTGGGGCATTTAACTCAGTGGTGTAAGCACCTGCCTATCAAGCATAAAGTCATGCATTTGATCCCAGTACAAAAAAAAAGAAAGAAAGAAAGAAAGAAAATTTAAAAATTGATGAAGCAGTTTTACTATAGAATAAGACAATATGGCTAAATGGAGGAGGGCTTCATTCAGAGATACTCAGAGAAGTTTAATTATAAACATAGGTAATTGAAAGAAATGAGGGAGATATACATTCTGAAACCAAAATCAATCAGAAATAAGATACTCAGATCAAACAAAACATAGGTAAAGACAATAAAATAGATATACAGCCCACCCGGCTGCTAGTGGGTTGCTGGATCAGAGCAACAGCCTACCATACTTTGAATGTTAAAGGAACAATAAAATTGGATACATTAAAATGATGTGGCTAAATCAAGCTACACATAATAGATTTGGCAGCTTAGTTAGGTTTCTCATTTCTGAGACAAAATTTTGTTGTCCAAAATGAAAGAAGGAAAAGTTTATTTACCTTAAAGTTTTCTGAGATTTCAATCCATACTCAATTGGTTCCAAGACAAGGTGTTATGGCTAAGGAGCAGCCTTTCATGGCACCTGCAAATGAAAACAGTGAAAAGGGCAAAACGTGAGGAATGCCCCTTCCCTTCCTTATATTTTATCCTGGCTACCCACCCCTGGGCAGGTGCAGCACTCACATCACCAATCCCAGTGCTAGACAACAAACCAATCACAAACGTAGACTCAGCTGCCTTTAAAATTACCACCCCCATGACTGCATGAGGCATTGGGGAACAATTAAACACAAACCATATCACTAGGGAAAAAGGTTCGCAACCTCAACTGCCTTCCTCAAAACAGTATGCTACAGCCCAGCAGTAAATTTTGCCTGTACACACAAGAGTGTATAAACTGCTCCCTCCCTGAGGATGTGGCAGTTTTCCATTTCTGTTCTTGTTTTTTTTCTCTTCTTTTCTCTGCTCTTCTTTTCTCTCTTCTTCTCTTCTCTTCTCTTCTCTTCTCTTCTCTTCTCTTCTCTTCTCTTCTCTCTCTCCTCTCCTCTTCTCTCCTCTTCTCTTTTTCTTTCATTTCTTCTCTTTCCTTTTGTACACTATAGTATTAACTATATCCTCTAGGGAAAAGACTAAAGACTACAAGGGAGTGTAGTAAATGGAATAGGTAACTCCACCACCATGATCTGTGACTAGAGACATGCAGTGAATTAAACAGACTTGCACCAGGGAGTCTGTAAAGTCCAGGGTTGTCCCCACACCAGCAACAGGTGCAGAAAGGCACATCTCACACAAGGAAGTTACACATTTCAGAGGATGCTGGTGTTGGTGGTAGAGGACCTTGTAAAGCAAAGAGTAGGATGTTAGCACTGCCCTCTTTGGGACAGGAGCAATTTTTGGGACTGAGCAGCCTGGATGGCATTCAGGAACAGAGATTCAGACCATGTCACAGCATCAAACCCCACACTGCAACAAATGACATGAGAAGACAGAGATTTGCCAGTGGAAGAGGAACACAGAAGGCTGAACAATAACCAGAAGACAGCTGTGCATGGGACTGGTGTCAGTTCCCTGTCTCTGTCTGAAAGCAGCACAGCAACAGAGAGAGAGGAGAAAAACTGACATAAACAGCCTAAAGAGTGGATTAGTTGCTAACAGACATACAGAAAATATTGGCTAAAGACCCTGGTACCAGATCCCCATGTCTGGAGGGCACGATTAATCTCAAATCAAGCATAAACTCCACCGTAGCCTTGGTAGTGCTATCCATTAGTTTTGGGCTCTCAGTTGATACAAAAGGAATTTTGTTTTTTCTTTTATTTTTCCTTCTTCTGATTTTTTTTCCGTTTTTTCTTTTTGTCTTATACCTATATTTTTGTTCTAATCTATTAATATTCTTTCCTCCTTTCCTCAGTTCATCTCTCTATATTCACACATATTTTCACATTAGTAAATAGTCATTTTTTTCTGGTTACCTGTGATAAGCCCTTACTTACTCCTGCATTATTTCTTTCTCTTCTGCCTCCATGCTTTCAAAAGTTTGTGTGATCATCCTTTGTCCACCAGTTTTGCTTCTACTTTGTTTCTTTTTTGTTATCTCTTCTTTGTTAGATATCTTAAATTTCCCCACCACGGGGAGGAACAACTCAACCAAGGGGAAACACTTGGCACACAAGTTCCCAATTTATTATCGATTTTGTTGCATAACTACATCTTGCTTCTATTGTTTAAGATACAAAATTAATAGTTGCTACAATACGTCGGTTTCTGAACTGTGCTTGATGTTATTGTTATTTTTCATTGTACTACTTTAGCTAAGGTGTCAAGACTGTTGTAATCTGTTGTTTTCCCTTGTGTAACAATATTGTGAAGCTCTGAGTTTATAACCTCATAGTAGCCCTGCACCAAAAGATAGGGGACTGAGCCAAACAGATAACAACATCTCACACTTAATAAATTGGGAATGTTGAATTTGGGGACAGACACAAACCAAAAACCCTCTACACAGAGACAACATCCTTGAGGAACACTTTTCCTAGAGCAGCCAAAATACTAGTGAAAAAGCTATCTAATGCAAAAATTTACAAGGATCAACACAGAAAGCAAAGTTTAAAAAAGATTGAAAATTACAAGATGAAGGAGAAAAATGCAACCTCATATCTCCAGTATACCCCGAAGTCCAGGAATCAAGATAGAGGAAAATGGAACACACAAACCTGCAATTACTGAATTGATAGCAAACAAAGTAAAAAAATAAATCTATAAGGCTATAGAGGAAAGCAGATCAGAAATAATCTCAGAAGCAAAATGAAATGACAACCATAATGGAGGATTAATTCAACCAATCTAGAGTAAATATAGATTAAAGAAAAATAAAAGACAACAAAAAATTAAATGAAACATAAGTGATAGATACAGGAAAGAAATATGATGGAAGAAATAGATTCAGACAGATATCTAGGAAAGAAAAAATTCCATTGAAACCTGGCAAAACTGCTTCAATGAAACTGAAGATAGATGTTCAGACCTTGAGGAAAGGATCATGCCTATGATTTCAGAAGGAAAGATATCTTAAAAATAACAAAGGATCAGGAAGAAAAATAACTCAACAGCTTCAAGGCAATGCAAAGAAAAAAACAAAAAAGTGGCAATAAAATAGCAGGAGTCAATGCAAATGACATAAATACACTTTTCATAGAAGTAGCAGAAAACTTCCTGAGCACAAGAATATGGCATGACACACACATAAGTGAGACATATAAAAAGCTCCAATTAGCCAGAACAAGAATAAACCTACACCCAGGTATATAATAATTAACATCCCAGAAATTCAGCACAAGTTCAAAATATTAAGAACAATAAAAGAACATAAACATCACCTATTTTTAAAAAGCCTATCATAATCATGGTAGATTTCTTAACACAAGCACTCAAGCCAAGAAGAGCTTTGAGTGAAGTATTTCAATTCCCTAAAGAAAGCAACTTCTAAGCCAGATAGATGTACTCTGCAAAATTATCTTTCAAAATTAATGGAGAATAATATATTTACATACACAAAAAATGAAGGAATTCTAGACCATGAAACCAACCCTACAAAGGGTACTGAAACATATTCTACAAAAAAGAAAAATATAAGCATAATTTGAAGGTACACATAACTATCAATATATGTGGCCTCAATTAAGCTATCAAAAGAAATAGACTAAGAATTGATCAGCAAACAAGATCTAACAATGTTCTGTATACAATAAATACATTTATCTCAAAAGAAATCCAGAGACTGAAACTTAAAGGGTAGAAAACAATACTGCATGTAGAAGGAATCCCTCAAAAGCCACAGATATTTATTGTTTGCAAACATTGTGAACTTCAAACCAACACTGATCAAAAGAGATAAAGAATGTCACTACATACTTGTTAAGCAGAAACTTCAGGAGGAAAAGATAATAATCATAACTATGCATGCACCAAAGAAGGGATAACACAACTATATAAAACAAATATTAATGAACAAAAATTAAATAACCATTAGCACAGTTATAATGGGGGAACTTAATATCCCACTGTCATAAATAGAAAGATAAATCAGACAACAAATTAATAAAGAATTACCAGAACTGAACCAAACCTGTGAACAAATGGTCTTAGTAGATGTTTACAGAGTGTTTCACACAACAACAGAATACACATTCTTCTCCATGACACATGGATGACTATTCCAAAATAGATAATTTACTAGCCTTTTGAGCATGCTTAAGTAAATGTAAAGGAACTGAAATTATACTGTGCATATTATCAGAGAGTGCTGCAATGAGATTGAAAATTAATAGCCAAAGAAGCCACAAAAATTAAATTTATGCACATTAAATGACACACTCCTGAGCAATTAATGGACCACAGATCAAATAAAAGAAGACATTGGCCAATATCTATAATTAAATGAAAATGCAGACACAACATACCAGAACCTGTGGGATGCATTGGAAGTACTTCTAGGAGGAAAATTTATTGTGGCACAATTTCATATCAGGAAAACTGAATGGCCAAAAATAATGAAACATTGCACTTCAAGAATCTGGAAAAAGAAATGAAAGCCAGGTACAAACCCATTCAAGAGGCAAAACTATAAAAAGCAGAGCAGAAATTAATACAACTAAGACTAAGAAAACAGTGCAAGGAATTAATCAAGCAAAAAGTTGATTCTTTGAAAGACTAAATAAAACTGATAAATCCCTAGTCTTTTCAAAAAACAAAACAAAACAAAACAAAAAGACTCAAATTTATGCAATTAGGAAAGAAAATGACGACATCACTACAGAGCCTGTGGAAATTCAGAAAGTAATCAATACCAACTTTGAAACTTTTATTAAGATGGGAAACAGAAGAAATTGACAAATTCCTAGATACATATGAATTACAAAAGTAAAAATCACAAGATCTAAGAATTCTGAGTAACTCATTATCAGTTAACAAAATTGAAAATGTAATTTAAAAAACATACAATCAAAGAAAAACCCATGTCTGCATGGATTCACTGAAAAAAAATGCACAGGAAACATGCAGAAGATTTAATACCAATACTCCTCAAACTCTTTAGTGAAATGGAAAGTGAAGTAATGCTGCTTAACTCACTCCTGGAGTTAAGTTTTACCCTGATACCAAAACTGGATAAAGGCCTGACCAAAAACAAAACAAAACAAAACAAAAACCTACAGGTCAATATCCCTAATGAATGGAAATGCTAAATTCTTCAATAAGATACTAGCAAACAGAGTGCAGCATATCAAGATTATACAGCATAGTCAAGTGAGATTTATTTCAGGAATGCAAAGATGGCTCAATGTTTGGAAATTAATGAGTGTAATATATCATATCAACAGAGCCAAAGATGAAAATCACAAGATCATATCAATAGATGCACAGAAAGCTTTTTACAATGTGCAACACCCACTCATGATAAAAAAAAATACAGAACATCAGAGGAAATCAATTTAATATGAGAGCCAACATCAAACTAACTGGTCGAAAACTGAAACTTGGCCTGCCCTGCCACTGGGAACTTAGCAGAAGTCTGCATCAGGTATAGGCTGCCCAGAACCTCCACCGTGGGCCCGCCCTGTAACCGGGAACTTAGCAGAAGCCTGAATCAGGTGTAGGCTGCCCAGAACCTCGACCGTAAGACTTTGGTGTGTCTGAAAAGAATGTGTGTGATCCCCTCCTACACATAGAAAACACCAGGCAGAGTGAAAATGGCAAAACAAGACACCAAAATGCAGCCTCAAACATATAGTTCACCAGAAGCAAGTATAGGAGACACTGAAATAGAGGACCCCAAAAGTAACACACCAAGAATCTCTGAACAGATAGCCAGTGAAACAAACAAACAAAAAAAACAAACAAACAAAACAAAACAAAAAAAAAACACAACTGCTTCAGGTTATAGAGGAAATCAAATTAGAAGTAGTCTCCGATGTAAAGATAGAAATAACTTTAGTAAAGGAGTTGTTGAATGCAGCTAAAGAAGAACTAGAGGAAAAAGTACATGAGCATGGGAAACTGATTGAAAATTTGAATGAACAATATAGAAAACAAGCAGAATTTATGAAACAAACACAAAGAGACATCAAAGAAACAAAAAATTCTATTGAAAGCGGGCAAAACCACCTAAAGGAAGCTGAGGATAGGATGTCGGACCTTGAGGACAGGATCACAGTTAGTGATCAGGAAAGGATAAAACTTTTAAAAATAACAAAGCAGAATGAAATGACAATCAAGGCTCATAATGATGCCAAGAGCAACAATATAAGAATAATGGGCATTAGTGAAGATACAGGAGTGCAGGCAAATGACATGCATAAAGTATTTACAGAAATAATAGCAGAAAATTTCCCAAACATGGGGAAAGAATCTGATATGCAGATAAGTGAGGCATATAGAACACCAAACAGTCACAATCAACATAAATCCACACCCAGACACATAATAATTAAGATCTCAGACATACAGCAAAAAAGAAGAATATTAAAAGCTGTCAGAGAAAACACACAACTCACCTATCAGGGAAAGCCCATTAGAATCATGGCAGACTGCTCGGCACAAACCCTCAAGTCAAGAAGAGCTTGGAGTGAGGTATTTCAAGCCCTGAAAGAAAGCAACCATCAACCCAGACTGATGTACCCAGCAAAACTTTCATTCAAATTTAGTGGAGAAACAAGATACTTCCAAAACAAAGAACAACTGAAGAAATTCATGTCCACCAAACCAACCCTAGAAAGAGTACTGAAGGACATAGTAGACTGAGATAAAAATGACCACAATGCCAAAAATGACAACAGAAAGAAATGTCCAGGTAAGATAAGCAATTAAATAAGAGGAAAAGCAGAAAGAAACAACTGGAACATAACATGGCATAGTTGAGCCAGAATATATCAGTGCTATCCATAAATATAAAGAGCCTTAATTCACCTATCAAAATAAATAGATTGACAGAATGGATCAAGAAACAGGACCCCACAATATGCTCTATACAAGAAACACATCTGACCCAAAAGGAAACTCATAGATTAAAAGTCAAAGGATGGAAAACAGTAATCCACTCAACAGGAACTAAGAAAAAGGCAGGGGTAGCTATTCTATTTGCAGACAATGTGAACTCCAAACCTAAAATGATTAAAAGAGGTAGAGAAGGTCACTACATACTTATTAGTGGTAAAATTCAAGAGGAAGAACTAACAATTATAAATATATATTTGGCAAATACAGGAGCACCCAACTATATAAGACAGATACTAATTGACATGAAAAACCAAATACACAAGAACACAATTACAACAGGAGACCTTAACAGCCGATTGTCACAAAGAGATAGATCAACCAGACAAAAAGTCAGCAAAGAAATAACAGAACTGATTCATACCTGTGAGCAATTGGACTTAGTAGATGTTTACAGTGTTCCACCCAACCACATCAGAATACACATTCTTCTAAGCAGCACATGGGACATTCTCCAAAATAGACCATATATTATCCCATAAAACATTCTTAAGTAAATGCAAAGGTATTGAAATTATACCATGCATAATATCTGACCATTGTGCACTGAAATTGGAAATTAATGGCAAAAGAAATTGTAAAACCTACATAAATACATGGAAATTAAATAACAGCCTTTTGAACAAGCAGTGGGCTACATATGAAATTAAAGAAGAAATAAAACAATACCTACAATTCAATGAAAATATAGAAACAACATACTGTAATCCATGGGATGCAATGAAAGCAGTCTTAAGAGGGAAATATATAGCAATAAACTGTCATATCAAGAAAAAAGAATGAGCACAAATAAACAACCTAATGCTCCATCTCAAGCTTCTAGAAAAAGAAGAGCAAGCTAAACCAAACTCATGGAAGAGAGGAAATTGTAAAGATTAGAGCAGAAATCAATGCAATTGAAACTAAAAAAATACAAAGAATTAATGAATCACAAAGCTGGTTTTTTGAAAGAATCAACAAAATTGACAAACCACTAGCTAACCTTATCAAAAGAAAGAAAGAAAAATCTCAAATTCATGCAATTAGAACTGAAAAGGGAGAAATTGCTACAGATCCCATGGAAATTCAAAAGATCATGAATACTTACTTTGAAAATCTCTATGCACATAGAGTGGAAAACAGAGGAAATGGACAGATTTATAGAAACATATGAACTACCAAAGCTCAACCAAGAAGATATAGCAATTTTGAACAACCCAAAATCAGCTATTGAAATTGAAAATGTAATTAAAAACTTACCAACAAAGAAAAGTCCACGTCCTGATGGATTCACAGCTGAATTCTACAAGAAATTTAGAGAAGGTTTGATGCCAGTACTCCTTAAAATCTTCAATGAAATTGAGAACAAAGCAATCCTCCGTGAGTCATTCCTGGAGGCAAGTATTACTCTCATACCAAAACCAGAGATAGATGCAACCAAAAAAGGGAATTATAGGCCAATCTCACTAATGAACATTGATGCAAAGATTCTCAACAAAATACTGGCAAATAGAATGCAGCAAATCATCAAGAAGATTATACATCATGACCAAGTGGGGTTCATTCCAGAAATGCAAGATGGTTTAACATGCACAAATCAATAAATATAATACACCACATCAACAGAACCAAAAACAAAACCACATGGTCATCAAAATAGATGCAGAAAAAGCTTTCGACAAAGTCCAACACAAGTTCATGATAAAAATCCTTCAGAAACTCGGGATACATGGCATCTATCTCAACCTTATAAAGACCATCTAGGACAAATCAACAGCCAACATTATACTAAATGGACAAAAACTGAAATCTTTCTCTTTAAAATCAGGAACAAGACAAGGATGTCCACTATCACCACTCATAGTTTTCAGCATAGTTCTGGAAACACTAGCCAGGGCAATCAGAAAAGAGAGAGAAATAAAAGGAGTAAAGATAGGAAAGGAAGAAGTTAAATTATCACTATTTGCAGATCACATAATACTATATATAGAAGACCCAAAAAAATCCATTAAAAGACTCTTAGAGGTAATAAACAAGTTCAGCATTGTAGCTTGATACAAAATCAATGCTCAAACATCAATAGCATTCCTGTACACAAACAAAAACTCACTGAGACAGAAATTATGGAAATATCACCCTTTACAATAACATCTAAAAAAATGAAATACTTAGGAATCAACCTAACTAAAAATGAAAACTATACTACACTGAAAAAGGAGATAGAAGTTGATATTAGAAAATGGAAGGACATTCCTTGCTCTTGGTTAGGAAGAACCAACATTATGAAAATGGACACACTCCCAAAACTGCTATACAGATTTAACACGATCCCAATCAAAATATCATTGCCATAAATCACAGATCTAGATAAAACACTACTAAAATTCATTTGGATACAGAAGAAGCCTAGAATAGCAAAGGCAATTCTAGACAACAAAAGCAAGGCAGGAGGCATCTCAATTCCTGACTTGAAACAGTACTATAAAGCCACAGTGATAAAATCAGCTTGGTACTGCCAAAGAAATAGACCTGAGGATCAATGGAACAGATTAGAAGATGCAAGCACAACTACAAAGACACTCAGCCATCTGATATTTGACAAAGGGGCTAAATATGTCCACTGGAAGAAGGATAGTCTCTTTAATAAATGGTGTTGGAAAAATTGGCTCTCTACATGCTGAAGACTGAAACCAGATCCATGCATATCACCATGCACAAAACTAAAGTCTAAATGGATCAAAGACCTCAATATTAAAACAGAAACACTAAATCTACTAGAAGACAAGTTAGGTAGAAGTCTTGGAGACATAGGGGTAGGCAGAGGATTCATGAACAAAGTCCAAACTGAACAGGAAACACTTCAAACGATCAACAAATGGGATCTCAGATTATTGAAAAGTTTCTGCACGTCAAAGGAAATCACCGACAGAGTGAAAAGAAAACCAACAGAGTGGTAAAGAATTTTAACCAGCAACCCTTCAGACAAAGGACTTGTTTCCAGAATATTTAAAAATTTGAAAAACATCAATCCCCCCAAATTCAAAGACCCTCTCCAAAAATGGGCATCTGAGATGAACACAAAGTTCTCAGAGAAAGATATATGAATGGCAAATAAATACATGAAGAAATGTTTGCCATGACTGGTTATTCGAGAAATGCAAATTGAAACAACACTGAGATTTCACCTTACTGCCATCAAGAAATCAACTGATAACAAATGTTGGTGAGGTTGCGGGGAAAAAAGAACACTGCTCCACTGTTGCTGGGAATGTAGACTGGTGCAACCATTATGGAAATCCATATGGAGAATTCTCAGAAGACTAGGATTTAAGTTCCATTCAATCCAGCTATCCCCCTTCTGGGTATTTTCCTCAAAGAACTGAAAAGTTCATATCACAGTGGTATATGTGCACCCAAGTTTATAGCTGCACAATTTGTGATATCTATATCCTGGAAACAACCAAGATGTCCATCAACTGCAGAGTGGATGAAAAAGATGTGGCATTTTTATACAATAGAATATTATTCAGCTATAAAAAAGGATGATCTTGAGGCCTTCATAGGCAAATGAAGACAACTTGAGACTATCCTCATTAGTGAAATAAATAAGAATCATATTTATAAACATACTGTGTCTCTAGTGTAAAAATATTTAAGAACTACAAGTGTAATAAAACCATAATGTGTAATTGCTATTGTAAAAAAGAGAGAAAAGAAAGTTCTCTAAAGGATATAACTGCATTTAAGTTTCAGTGTGTAAAATAGATGACCATATTGCTGCATCTTTGTTGGATCTTTGAACAAAACTGTTTGTAGTCTATTTGAATACATACTATGTGCCCTTTAACGTTGTCACTTGAACAACTACATCCAGGATGACAGTACGTAATTTATAAATTACTTATTTCTTAGTGGGGCTTTTTCTCATTTTCCTTTTTCTTTCTTTCTTTTAGAACTCTGTATTGTTGCTACCCTTTTTTCTGTTTAAATAAAATTTTAAAAATGTATAATTGCTATTGTAAAAAAGGAGGAAATAGGAAGCACTTTAAAAGATATAGCTGCATGTATGTTTAGGTGTGTGGGATTGATGACCATTTTTCTAGGTTCTTGTTGGATTCTTGAACAGATCTGTTTGCACTCTCACTGCTTTAGTGTCCACTTTGTGTGCTTTAATTCTGTAACTTGAATAACTACTTCTAAAATAACAATATATAATGTATCAACTAGTGATTTCTTAGTATTTATCTTTTCTTGATATTCTGTAATATTTCTACCTTTTTCCTTTTTTTTCCCTCTTTAAATAAAAAAAAACTGAAGCTTTTCACTCCACAATCAGGAACAACATCATAGTAACTGGTCAAAACCTGAAACTTTTCACTCCAAATCAGGAACAAAGATGCCCTATATCAGCATTCCTATTCAACGTAGTCCTGAAAACATTAGCCAGAATAGTTAGATAAGATAGAGAACTAAAATGGATAAAAATGAGAAAGGAAGAATTTAATTATTATTATTTACACATCACATACTACTCTATATAGTAGACCCCCAAAACTCTACCAAAACATGCCTAGATTTAATAATCAAATTCAGTAGTGTAGCTGGTACAAAGTCAACACTCACAAATAAATGATATTCCTGTACACAATCAACAAATTCACGGATGGAGAAGTTAGGGAATCCACACCCTTCAAAATAGTATCCAAAAAATGTAATGCTTAGGAACCAGCCTAACAAAGAAAGTAAAAGATTTATATATTGAAAATAATGGTATTCTGAAAAAGGAGATGAAAAGAATAGCAGAAAATAAAAAGCTATCCTTAATTCATGAATAGGAAGAAACACATAATTAAAATGGCTATACTCCCAAAATATTTATGCAGATATAATGCAACACTAATCAAAACACCATTGACATACCTCTAAGAATTACAGAAAAGTTTCTTAAAATTAATTTTAAACAGAAGAGACCTAGAGTATCCAAATAAATTTTTGGCAACAATAGAAAGGCAGGGAACATCATAAACTCTGACCTGAAATTATAATACAAAGATAATGCCATAAAATCAACATGGTACTGGCAGAAAAGACCAAAGCTTAGCGGTACAGATTAAAAAATTGCCACAAACTCCAAAAACATTCAGCCTCCTTATCATGGACAAAGGGGCCAAAAATGCTCAACCAAAGAAAGACAGCATCTTTAATAAGTGGTGCTGGAAAACAGACCTTTAGCATGCTAAAAGTAGACCTATGTTTATTGCCATGCACTAAAGTCAAAATTGCTCCAAAATCTAAATATTGAAAAAGAAGCATTAAATCTGCTAGAAAAGAATGTAGACAGAAATCTTGAAGACATATGTATTGGCAGAGACTTCATGTACAAAACAAAGACTGCATGAAAAATACTTCAAAGAATCAATAACCAGCATTTCATTTTATCAAAAGATTTTGCAAATCAAAAGAAATTACCAACACAGTGAAAAGACATCCTACAGAGTGGGAGAAAATTTAAACCAATTGTCTGTCAGACAAAAGACTTATATTTAGGACATATAAAGCACTGGATAAAGTCAGACCCTCCCAAATTCAAAGACCATATCCAAAGATGGACATCTGAGACAAGTTCACACTACTCAGATAAAAAAATACAAATGGTAAATAAATACATAAAAATATTCAACATAATTTGTCATTCAAGATTTGCAAATTAAAATAGCATCAGTATTCCATCTCACTACAGAAAGATTGATTATTATCAAGAAATCAACCAATAACAATTGCTGAAGTGGTTATTGGGAAGAAGAAACCTTCCTTCACTATTGGCAAATTGAAGACTGGTGCAAGCACTATGGAAATCAGCATGAAGATTCCTCAAAAAGATAGTATTAGAGAATTAAACCAAGCCCTTCTCCTGGAAGTTTTCCCAGAAGAATTAAACATCATTCCACAAAAATATATGTGCACCTCTGTTTACTACAGAATGATTTGTAATAGTTAAATCTTAGAAACAACCCTAATTCTCATTAACCAATGAATGTATATAAAAATGTGGTATTCCTATAAAATGGAGTACTACTCAGGCAGAAAGAATGATTCGAGACTTTTAGGTAAATAGGTGCAACTT
Source organism: Hydrochoerus hydrochaeris (assembly GCA_004027455.1). Lineage (NCBI taxonomy): Eukaryota > Metazoa > Chordata > Mammalia > Rodentia > Hydrochaeridae > Hydrochoerus > Hydrochoerus hydrochaeris. The sequence continues at coordinate 528,439 of PVLA01000052.1, forward strand.
GAGACTATACTTGTAAGAGAAATAAAGCAGTCTTGCATGTGTTAACATTGTATTATCCCCCTGATGTGAGAAACTGAAAGAGTAAATAAAGTCTAAAATACACAATAGATATTGTTAAATGGAAGGAAATTGTTCAAAATGAAAATGGATTTATGACAGGGAAAAGAAGAAGGGAAGGAAGGGAAAAGGAAAAAAGCAAGTGAGTTATACTACTAGTGTCTCTTAGTTCACTGAAAAGAAAGACTTATACTAGTATTGATTGGCGAAAATTTTATGCCCATATCTTGTATGCTGTGTAACTACATTAAAGATAACATCATGCAATGTATTGACTATTGCTAGTCTCCTATTATTTTGTTATGATATTCTGTTTTACATTTTATTTTGGTGAAGTAGAAAATGATTGCAGAATTCTTTGAAAAAGGACTTGAATGATAAGATGTATCAAGAGAAAACTGGGGAATGTGCAGAAGAACTGAAGGAAAAGAAATATAATGGGGTAATGTTGAATACTGGCTAGTGTATTATGGTCAAGACTGAGTGACCATGAGCATATGAAGGATTTACAGTTTGAGATATTGCCAAATAAAGTAGATTTGTAAGACTTTTGAAATTATTTGTGTTAACCACAAAATTTTATACTTCTGCAGAATTCATCAAGTTAACTAATTCTGGAGTTTTGAGTTCTTGTTTTGTGCTCACAGAAAAATGTTTATAATTGGAATATTTAACAGCACTCTACCCACCTCCACATTACTCACTTAGTAAACCAGAACAGAGAAAGCACTGTATATGAATTGAACAGCTCATATTTTTAAATGACTCAACTCAATGTTAATGAATATGTTCCCTTTTAATAGCTGCCTTAAGTGGTGAATAATTTACTACCTGAATTCTTACATAACAGTAAAAATAATTTGATCTTTCAGGCATGTTCAAATACATGGGATTTGCCCATGCTCAGCGAACTCGAAGTGGCTAGCAGGGGTTGGAATTCAGTCCTGGTCCCTGAATGTGTGCAGGTTGAATCCCAGTGAACAGGTAAGCCTTGGAGCATCATTTCCAAGTGGTAAGACCATGCCGTGCATCTGAAATCACTGGAGCATGCAGGGAGGTCTGCTAACTGGCCCAAGCCTAGTGAACTCCAAACCACTAGCAGTTGCCTGCAGTCTGCCCCAGGCCCTGAACATGTGCAAGTTGAATACTAGCACACATGGAATCCTTAGAATGTTGCTCTCAGGTGGAAAGCCCACTCCCCACATCTGAAATCACCAGAGGATGCATGGGAGGTCCCCACAGGACTAACTGGCCCATGCCCACCTAACTTCCAAGCAGCTAACAGGGTCCAGAATTCAGTCCCAGGCCCTGAATGTGCACAGGTTGAATCCCAGTGCACAGGGAAGCCTTGGAATGTGGCTCCCAGGCAGTAAGACCACGTCTGTCCCACATCTGAAATCACTGGAGGATGCACAGGAGGTCCCCATGGGCCTAAGCAGCCCTTCACCCAGTAAACTCCAAGCAGCTAGTAGTTGCATGCAGTTTGCCCCAGGAGCCAAAAGTGGGCCAGGTGATTCCCAGTGAACAAAGTAATCTTTGAAACATCACTCAAAACACAGAAACATAGGAAAATGACAAAACAAAAGAGCAAATTCCAAGCTCAAACTTCCAGCCCAACTCAAGCAAGTCTAGGATACATGGGCACAGAAGAAAATATAATCCATGCACCTAAAATTCCTGAAATGATAACAACTGAAGTAAAGAAAAACTCCAGGAAGCTATAAAAGAACTCAAATCAGAAATAGTCACCCAGGTAAAAGAAGAAATGCTAAATGTAATGAAAGAAATTCTGAACACATCTAAAGAAGACATAGTTAAAAAATTAGAAGAACAATGCAACATGGAAACTCTGAATGAACCATATAAGAAAAAAAATGCATGCAACAGATTCAAACAGATATACAGGAAATCAAAAATTCCATTGAAAGTTGGCAAAACCACCTCAACAAAAGTGAAGTTAGAATTTCAGACCTTGAAGACAAGATTGCAGCTAGTGAACAGGAAAGGAAAGATCTTTAAAAAATAACAAAGAACCACGAAATAACAATTCAACAGCTGCAAGATGATGTAAAGAAAAACAACCTAAGTTTGATAGGTATAAAAAAAAGGAAGGTGACAACACTAATGATATCAAGAGGCTATTTACAGAAGTAATAGCTGAACATTTCCCAAACATGAGAATGAAAACTGACATACAGATCAGTGAACAATATAGAATGCCAAATAACCATAACCAAAATAAAACTACCCCCAGACATACAATAATCACATCCCAGAAATTCAGCAGAAGAACAGACTATTAAAAGCTGCTAGGGAGAAGAGACAGATCACCTATAAAGGAAAGCCTATCAGAATCACAGCAGACTTCTCAACACAAACAATGAAGTCAATAAAGGCATGGAGTGAAATATTTCAGATCCTAAATGAAAATGACTTTCAATCCAGGGTGATGTACCGTGAAAAACTGTTCTTCAAAATGGATGGAGAAATAAGATACTTCCATGATAAACAACAGCTGAAGAACTTCATGACCACCAAACCAACCCTGCAAAGAATACTGAAAGACATTCTAGACAGACATAGGAAAAAAACACTAAGCAAGGCAAACAATCAAACATAGTGGGAAGGTAAAGAGTCAACAGCAGAAAGATAACATGTCAAATTCAATATATATATATATATATATATATATATATATATATATATTATAACCATTAATGTAAATAGCCTCAATTCACCAATTAAAAGAATCAGAATGGCAGAATGGATCAAGAAACAACATCCTAACATATGCTGTATACTGGAAACCTATCTAACTCAAAAGGGAACTCCTAGACTGAAAATCAAAGGATGTAAAAACAATACTTCATGCAAGAAGATCCCCCCAAAAAGGAGGGACAGCTATTCTGTTTGCAGACAATGTAAATTTCAAACCAAGAAAGATCTAAACAGATAAAGAAGGCCACTACATACTAGTTAGGGGAAAACATCAAGAGGAAGAGATAACAATCTTAAATATGTATGCACCAAATTTGGGATCACTCAGCTATACAAACCAAATATTAACAGAATTTAAATATCAAATAAGCAAAAACACAATTATAACAGGAGACCTTAACATGACATTGACACAAAGGAACAGATCAACTAGACAGAAAATCATCAAATAAATAACAGAACTGAATCACCCCTGTGAAAAAATGGACTTGATAGACATATACAGAACGTTCCACCCAACATCAGAATATGCATTCTTCTCAGGAGCACATGGAACGTTCTCTAAAATACACCATATACTAGCCCATAGAACATGCTTAAGTAAATGCAAAAGAATTAAATTATCCCACACATGCTATCAGATCATAGCGCCATTAAACTAGAAATTAATGAAAAAGGAAACTGAAAAAACCCTACAAACACATGGAAAAAGAATAATACACTCCTGAGCAATCAGTGGGTCTTAGAGGAAATTAAAGAAGAAATTAAACAATATTTACAGGTAAACAAAAATGCAAATACATCTTTCTGGAACATATGGGATGCAATGAAAGCAGTTCTCAGAGGAAAATTTATTGTGGTGAACACCCACATCAGGAAAACACAAATAAACTGCCTGATGCTATACCTCAAACATCTAGAAAAAGTAGAGCAAGTCAAGCCCAAAGCCAAAAGAAGGGAGGAAATTATAAAGGTCAGAGCAGAAATCAATGCAATAGAGACTAAGAAAACAGTACAAAGAATCAATGAATCAAATAGCTGGTTCTTTGAAAGCATAAATAATCACTACAGATCCTGTGAAAACACAGAAGATCACCACATCTATTTCAAAGAACTCTACTCTCATAGGCTTGAAAACACCAAAGAAATGGACAGATTCCTAGAAACATATGAATTACCAAAACTGGGTCAAGATGTAAAACTGCTGAATAACCTAATTTCAATTAACAAAATTGAAAATGTAATTAAATCCTTACCAACAAAGAAAATCCCCAGTCCAGATGCATTCACTGCAGAATTCTGTAAGAAATTCAATGAAGATTAAATGTCAACACTCCTCAAACTCTTCAATGAAATTAAAATGGACAGCAAATATTGCTTTAATACCAAAACCTGAGAAATACCCAACCAAAAAAGAACTACAAGTCCAAACTCCCTAATGAACATTGATGCAAAATTTTTCAATAAAGTTTTTTAAACAGAATGTAGCAAATCATCCAGAAGATTATACACCATGACCAAGTGTGATTCATCCCAGGAATGAAGGGATGGCTCAACATATTCAAATCAATAAATGTAATCCACCATATCAGTAGAGCCAAAAATAAGAACCAAATGATCATTTCTATAAATGCATGAAAAGCTTTTGATAAGGTCTAACATCTAGATAAAAAAAACCTTCAGAAAATTGGAATAGATGGTCTTTACCTCAATATGATAAAAGCCATCTATGACAAAACAATAGCCAGCATCATATCAAAGGGCACAAAACTGAAAGCCTTTACCCTAAAATCAGGAACAAGATGAAGATGTCCATTATCATCACTCTTATTCAATATAGTGCTGCTCATACTGGCCAGAGCAATTAAACAAGAGAGAGAAATAAAAGGAGTAAGAATAGGAAAAGAAGTAGTTAAATTATCATTATTTTCAGATGACATAATACTCTACATAGAAGATCCCCAAAATTTCATTGACAGATTCCTAGATATAATAAATAAATTTAGTAATTTAGCTGGATACAAAGTCAACACTCAAAAATCAATAACATTCCTATACACTAACAACAAAACCACTGAAAGAGAAATAAGTCACATCCTTCAAAATAGCACCAAAAAAATGAAATAATTAGGAATTAATCTAACAAAAGAAGCAAAATATCTATTCAGGAAAAATTATAATACCCTGAAAGAAGAAATCAGACTACCTCAAAAAATGGAAAGCCATCCATTGTTCATGGATAGGAAGAACAAACATTGTGAAAATGGCCATTCTCCCAAAATTGCTATACAGATTTAAAACAATCTCAATCAAAATGCCACTAGCATACTTCACACATCTAGAGAAATCACTCCTAAAATTCATATGGAACCAGAAGAGAACTAAAATAGCAAAGGTAAATCTAAGCAACAAAGGCAAGGCAGGTGGCATCAAAATCCCTGACTTGAAGTTATACTACAAAGCTACTGTAATAAAATCATCATAGTACTGGAATAAAAACAGACCTGAAGATCAATGGAATACATTAGTAGATTCAATTGCAACTACAAACACACTCAGCCACTTTATATTTGATAAAGAGGCCAAATATGTCCAATGGAAGAAATATAATCTCTTCACTAAATGGTGCTGTAAAAATTGGCCCTCCATATGCCAAAAACTAAAACTAGACCCATGCCTATCACCATGTAGTAAACTAAAGTGTAAATGGATCAAAGACCTAAATATTAAGACAGAAACACTAAATTTGTTGGAAGACAAAGTAGGTAGAAATCTTGAAGAAGTAGGGGTAGGTAGAGAATTCATAAACAAAAATCAAACAATATGCAAAATACTTCACAGAATTAATAACTAGAATCACATCCTATTGAAGTGTTTTTGCATGTCAAAAGAAATCTCCAGCAGAGTGAGAAGAATGCACACAAATTCAGAAAAAATCTTAGTGAATGGTCCCTTAGACAAAGGACATCTGTCCAGAACATATAAATAATTTTGTAAAAAATCAGATCCCCAAAATACAAAGACTCATTCCAAAAATGGGCATCTGATATGAATACATAGTTTTCAGATGAAGAAATACAAATGGCAAATAAATACATGAAAAAAATATTCAGTATCATTGGTCATTAGAGAAATGTAAATTACAACAACACTGAGGTTCCAGCTCACTCCAGCAGAATGGCCAGGATATAGAAAACTACCGAGAACAAATTCTGGGGAGGGTATGGGGGAAAAAGGAACTCTTCTGCACTATTAGTGAGAGTGTAGACTGGTGCAACCACTGTGGAGGTCAGTCTGGAGACTCTTCAAAAAGGTGGTATTGGAGGTCCTGTTTGACCCAGCTATTCTACTTCTGGGCAGATTCCTAGAAGAACAGAAAACATCATAACACAGTGATACACGTGCACCCATGTTTATAGAAGCACGATTTGTAATAGCCAGATCTTGGAAACAACCTAAATGCCCATTAACTGAGGAATGGATGAAAAAAAAAGATGTAGTATTTTTATACAGTAGAGTACTACTCTGCTATTAAGAATGAACACATGGAGATATTTATAAGTAAATGGGTGCAACTCAAGACCATACTCATAAGTGAAATAAATCAAACTCACATGTGTAAATATCGTATAGTCTCACTATTATAAGAAATGTTAAGAGTACATAAGATACAAAAAACTCAATAAATACAGTGAAAGGATAATAATTTGCTTAAAGAGGAAAAATAATATCTCAGGAAAAATGAGGAAAAAGAAAAAGGAAGGGAAAAGAAAAAAAGTATCTTAAATTATGTAAATACACTTAGAATACTTAAGATGATTGTGCTACAAATTCTACATAAGTTCTTGGAACAAAATAGTAAACATTTATAGGATTAGAATAATTGTGCATATTATCTTATTGTGATCTGAGGAACTCTTGAAGATCATTATGTAAAGTAACAACCCTAGTTATGCTCATACAATCTTGTTTTGAACTCTGTATTGTCAGTGTTCTGGGCTCTTTCCTATTGTTGCTTATATGTCTTTTTTGTTTCATGTTTTTCTAAGAATTTGTTTTGTTTTGTCTTGCTTTGTTTTATTTTTCCCTCTAATCCAGAAAGGATAGGTATACATGTAGAAACTCATGCATGCATAAAACTTCTAAACAGTTTATGAGAATCGATTATATAATGTATGATGAAATAAACAACTACTTTGAAGAAAAAGAGACACTAAGTTACCCTTGCTGATTCTGTAGTGTCATGATGTGGAATCCAACAATACTAATATTCTTTGTTCAGAGTGATTTTGTCTGTTTTGTTTAATTTCAACATACATAAATGTATGGAAAGCTATTTTGAAGAGAATGAGAGACATAATGGCAGCTATTGTTGACGTCCATATTTTCTGGTCTTGTAGACCTAAAATGGCTTTATCATCCTGTTCTGATCAGCTTTATACTATTTTGTTTTATATGAATTCATTGTATGTGAAGATATGGACAGCTATTTGGAAGAAAACAAGAGACAGTATGATCGACATTTAAGATCTCCAGTTGTCTTGCTTTGAAATCTGTGTCTCTTACATTGTTTTCTTATGATCTGTTTTGTTTTGTTTAATTTTGCCCTCTTTAAAATAAAAGTTTTAAAAATGCATGGGATTCTAGACCATGGGTTTCATGATACTTAAGTCCTGTTTTGATTGCTACACAGGTTTAAGCCATTTGATTTTTTTGCAAATCTGGGTATAGCGTGTGGTGTCTAGAATCCAGTTATAGGTTGAGAAGACAAAAGAATAAATAGTGTTCTTATGATTTCTTTTGATACATTCATCAAAAATATTTGCTGATCACATAATACCAATTGTACTGTTAAAATTCTCTAATTACATATGGGACACTTCCTTCTTTGGTCAGTTTTTTAAGATGTAAGAAAGTACACATGGTAAGTTAAGTTATTCCAATCATTTTACAAGGAGGGCAAAGAAAATAGTGTATGGTGTTTCAGTTATGTTCTTATTTCTGAGGAAAAGTACAGAATACAAAAAGTTGAAGGAGGAAAGCTTTATTTTAGCTTTCAAGTTGTGGAAGTTTCAGTTCATAGATCACTGGCTCTAAGGCAGAGCATCACAACAGAATGGCATGGCAGAGGAGAAACACTCCATGGCATGGCAGACAGAAGGCGGCAACTGGTGACCATTTCTTTCTCTTTTATTCTATTGAGGTTACAGTCCTGCTTTTTAGTCCCACCAATACCCAAGATGAGGATTCTTAAGTAGTGGTTGATGCTATTATCACACACTTAATCAAGTATCATACACTCATAATCTAACCACCACACAAAAGCCTCATCTGTCAGTAAATGAGGTTGTACAAGGGCTTCTCACTCAAGCCATAATTGAGGGAACCTGATGTCAGTATTTCAAATTTAGTATTTTCTCTAGGGCCTTTCTTCTTTTCACTTAACAGTACACCCTTTAAATCAGGTCAGGAATTACAGGCATAGTAACAATAAATAAAATCCAAAAAACAATTAAAGTATTTTATCTACCCCCCAAAATTGTTATTTTTAAAAGCACAAGAGTTTCTGCCAAGCTCAACACTCAAAACCTCCAAATAAAATAAAAGCTTAACTCTTTCCATTACTCAAAAGAGAAGTTTTTGTAATATATATATTGTTGTATGTGCTGATCTTATTGGGTTAGAAAACTGAGCAGGTAATTTGCATGTTCTGTCAAGTATTTGTAGTCATAACTTTCACTAGATTTCTGAATTTCATTTTAAATCTAAGAGACTTGATAAATAAGTGCAATATTTCTTCAAGTGAGACAATATAATTTGTCTTTATTGTCAAAATCTTCCCCAGAAGTGTGGAATATATTATTCCTTTTATGGTATTTGGAGTCCACTCAGCAGACATCAGTAAATTGTTCCACAAAGCCTAAATTGGTGTATACTGTCCAGAGGATTAAAACATTGCTTAGAGATGCATTAATACATTCATTTGTATTGCAGCAATATATAATTATTCTGTTTTTAAGAAATGTTGCTGCAAAATAAACTCCAAATATCAGGTAAAAACCATTGACTATTTGACTACACATTTTAGACCTTATTTACTCTCAATTTTTCACATTGGGGAGACAATATGATGTTTATGCATGTGAGTTTGATTTATTTCAATTTTTAAAAATGAAAAAGAACCTAGAATTGGGGAAAGGGGAAAGGAAGAAAGGGAAAAGGGAGAAAAAAATTCAAGTTATACTATTAGCGTCTCTTCATTCATAAAAAAGTAAGGATAGTGCAAATATGTATTGGAAAATTTTTATGCCTTATCTTGTACTCTGAGTATCTACATGTTAAAATTCAAGTTATACTATTAGCGTCTCTTCATTCATAAAAAAGTAAGGATAGTGCAAATATGTATTGGAAAATTTTTATGCCTTATCTTGTACTCTGAGTATTACATCTAATAATATTCAGTGTATTAACTGTTGTTATTCTCCCATCATCTTGTTATGAAATTTTGTTTTACCTTTTTTCCATTAAAAATTTACTGGCTTTTAAGCGCTACTTATTTAAATACAAATATCAGCTAACATCCAAAGGACATACCTTTGCCTTTTTGTTTACCCTCTCCCAAGACAATTGATACTTTCTGGTTATCTTGTGTGTTTACTTATTTCAAATTCTGAGGCAATGCTAAGCCAGTAATTATGCAGATGATCAAAACCATTTCTAATATCTCTGATTGATTCTGAAAAGTCAAAGAAAACAAATGACATTAGTTACAGCAACTGCAAAGAATGATCATTGAGTATTTGACAATGTGGACTGTGCATAAATGTGTAGGTATGCACAGAAGACATGAAGAGACCTAGAGACAAATGGGGATAGAAAGCTAGTAGCAATTTGTGGCAAGTATAAAAACAAAAGTAATTTTTAAAGTATTGGATAAAAACTTAAAAGGTAATCTAAGTTATTTGTTTACTGTGGAGAAATTGTGCTTGATGCAAGAAAATATTTTTTTCTTCAAAAAGCCTATGTGATTTATTTGGCTTTTTATTTTTCCAGTTTCTTTGATTGGTGTAATACAAACTGAATCTCAAACTACAAAAATCAGAGGGCTAAGGAACAAAAAATAAAAATGGATTTTAAAAATATTTCCATCCTTTATTAGAGTTAATAAGAACAAAGGCAAAGTACATTGTCTTCAACTGAAATAAAATAACATCTCAAACTTGTGTTTATGAGAAATAAGGAAAAGTAGTTTGAAATTTAGTGCTATCAATTCAGTATACAGGCAGTTCTCAAATGAGTTTGGGTTTATGTATGATATTAACATTTTAAAAATGACATTCCTACCATGTATGTAAGTTGCATAGTGCAGCCTAAGGATTTGATTAGTGTAGCAGTTAGTGAAGCTTTGCAATAGTGAAGCCCACAATTCACCCTTTTCTTACAATGCACAAGCACTAATTAGATATAGAATGGAACGTGATATTTAAAATGATCCTGAACCCAAAATGTCCATTTTGCCTCTAAATGCTAACAAACATGGTAATTTACTGGCTTACCTATTCTTTCAGTTTATTAAAAGGTGTATTGAGGAGGCTCTTGAGAATATACATAAAATTAATACCACAAACTTCTTTGTTGAGGTACTTAAGAAATTGTTGAACAGGAAAAATCACATTATAAGGATGTAAAAGAAAGGGAGGAGATGTCCCTGGGTCATATTTAACAAATCATACAGGTCTTTTTCTGTGTCAGTTCTAATAAGGTTTGGTATTTTAAAATAAGAATAGAAAAGAGAAAATATGATTGTGACTATTATCAATCTGTAATTAAAATTAAAGACATGCTGATTATCACCTGTGGGATGAGATTTATGGACTACTAGAAGATCTATCTCTTAAAAGGCATCCCACCACAATACCCAAAAGTATGACACTTTTGAACTAAGATGAGGAAGACTGTTATTGTATTCCTTATTTACTATCTTCAAGGTAGAAATTCATTAACCCTCCATTATATCAATAGTAATTTTCTCAAGTGAATATCAGCGTACCAAACACTTGAGGAAAGAGAACACTACGAGTGAGAAATACATGGAAAAAAGTGCAGAAAAGCTCTTCCAGACAAATGAAATTGAATAGGGAACCTGGGTAGTTGAAGACATGATATAAAAGCAATGGAAAACAAGGACAAAAGTTGCCAAAGTTACATCCCCAAAATTCTGTCTCCTTCTTTTATACTTTTGTTAAGCACACTAGTCTAGTCTAATGCACTATACTCTTGCTGCTATTATTATTTATTATTTTCTTTCACCATTGTTGAACAGAACATAGCCATCTTGGTGAAAAATGACATTTTGTAGCTGTAGACCATCTCTTCCACTGTTCTAGTCCTTTCCTTTTTAGTGTCAGAGACAAGAAAGAAACACATAAATCAGCTTAGCTTTAAGGAGGCCAGGCATTAAATATGAAGCAAATAAGAAAAATTTTAGCAAGAATAGAGTACAATATTAATTGGAAATAATTTTATCAATTTTGGGGTTTAGTAAATAGACTTTGTAAAAATCACACTTAAGAGAATTATGGGCTAATGAGTGGCTCCCTTTGTTTCTATAATGAATAAAGAAGTTGAAGAAAATATATCAGCATAAAACCAGTAAAATGATTTCAGCAGCAAACCAAATAGTTTGTAGAAGTCTCTTGTAATTAATCACTAAAATATCTTTGCATGGAATATGGCTTTGAAAAACAAGAGTGATGGTGATAAGAAATCATGTAGTTGCATTCCATAGCTAATTGATCACTATTTTAAACCCCTGAATACCTTCATTTTCAAGCATAAATTAACAAGGAGAAAAAAATCAAATTTTTTTCTGTGTAGTCATAAATAGAATTGAAAAAGAAAAATATGCTTCTAGTGTCTTATTAAAATGCAGACTAAAATCTTTTTATTATCCTTTAAAAATGCCTCTTCACATTTGTTTTTTTTAAATAATATCTTGTTTGTTTTATGACAGAAGAACTGGAGTGACTCTCCTGAAAAGAGATCCAAATAAGCAACAAAATGGAGAATATGCCCTAACATAATTAAAGCTATTCTGTCTTAAGAAGAGAAGAATAAAGAGTAATGTAATTCTTGTCTGTAAAAAAATTAGTGAAGTTTATGTAGAGAAAAAATAATTACTGATAATTTGCCTTCTGTGAGAGTGAAAAAATTTTCAGAGTGGGGACAACTCCTTAATTTTAAAGCAAGGCATATCTTGCTTGATAATAAATATTTTTTTTCAACCTTAGGTGTTGGTGTGCATAAAAAAACCTATTAGAATAAATACTATGAGAAAAATGTTGTAGAGTCTCTAGGAGTTCATGAGGAATAATTATCATAAATATTTAGAATACACAGGAATTTTCTGTAATATTTATTATGACACTTTAAGAAGCTATCTTTAACTTTCAAAAATGATGTTAACATTTTAACACATACTTTTTAAAATTTTCCAATAAGCATACCATGAACGCTGTATTAAAAAGGATTGATGATGAAAGATGAAATAAAGACCTGTATTTTCTATGGATTCGACATTTTTGCATGTTTCTACTAAAACCACTTTGATAATTTTATTGTGATACTTTTGTCTGTTTTTTCTTTCTTTTCTTTTCTTTTTTTTGTACTGGGAATCAAACTCATGATCTTGTGCTTGCCAGTTAGACACTTATGCCACTGAGCTAAACCCCCAGACCCTCTGTTTATTCATTCTTCATTTAAGCTTTAAAAAATAATTAAATAATCATTATCTTACTTCATTTTCTTATTGCTGAGACAAAAATATCAGACACCCAGTGTTAAATGGGGAAAAATTTATTTAGCTTGTGGTTTGTGGTTTCAGTCCATAATCAGCTGATTCCAAGTTAGAGTGACACATGGCAGAGGAACAATAGTTTGTGGTGTTGGAAGACAGTAGTAACAACAAAAGAGAAGGACAAGCCTCCTTATATCATTTATATTGTATATATAGGTACTACCAGGAATAGAGTGACATCAATCCAATCATTGGGCTGATCTACCAATCACCCACACTTAATCCAAGCACTGCATTATGAACCAATTACAAACTCCAGATCGAGTCACCTCCAAAATACCCACTCTTCATGACTGCAGGTAGATTTGGGGGAATATCTACACAGAAATAAAAACAATCATTGTAAGTACCAATGCTGTTCTATCTTAAATACATTTGTACAAATATAAGGAAGGCCTACACCCTGCCTTCATGTTACAGGTGTCTTTGAATTGGCTTAATGACTTTTCACACTTATGATGGCTCAAAAAATACATATTCCATAAAAATTGTGCTTCAAATTTTGCATATATACCTTTTCTTTGGCTATCAATATGCCTTCTGATATGTGTGTGTATGTGTGTGTGTGTGTGATGCTGAGTAGTGATAACAAGTTGCATCTTCTTGTAGGCATATGATCACAAAAGTAAGTATCCAACACTCCATAGCATACTGGATTCCTAAAGAATAATATTTGGTAGGTAAGACATAGTAAAAGTATTTTTAATTTATAATTTCAACTGACAATGGTTTTACCTGATGTAACCTCACTGTAAATCTACATTTACAGTCTTAATGAGACAAAGAAGTAATCCTCAAGGTAAAGTTACAAAAAGGATGCTATAGAAGCTCAGAAGAATGAAGTCCTGAAGGAATGCTTAAGGTTAAAACTACATAATAAATGTAGGTAGTGTGAGTAGAAAATGTACCAAGTAAAAAAGACAAAAGATAGTTTATGCACAAAAAACACTTTGCAAAAGCACAGAGTTGTGAAATGGCTAATTATTTTAGGAAATGGTGAGAAGTTCAGTGAAAAATAAGGCACAATTAAATTTAATATCTAGGTTCATGAGTTAGAACTAAAAGGTAGGCAGTAAAGCTATTTATTTTTATTTGTAAAACTGCAAGGACAGTAAAGGATTAGTAAAAGGGCAAACAAACAATAAATGTAGACTCAACTGAATATATTGAATGCAATAATCTAGGAGAAGTATAAGTGGTAGATTTCTTTAAGTACGGAAAGTTGATTGGTTGCAAGTGTAATTCATGATTTATTAGTACCTAGCAATACAATCACTTAGGCATGAATGGATAAAATGAGAAAATCAAAGACTGATGATAAAGCACAAAGCAATAGCAACAGGTGTATCACAGGACACAGGACCATCATACTGAACAAAGCCAGGCCCCTCTAGCCTACCCCTTTTGTGTCCCCACTCTCCTGCCATGCACTGAAGAACACAGGACTGTCAGCAGCATGCAAGGGTGGATCCCCAAAGCCCATCTGTTCTGCACCTCAGCCATCCCACCTTGCACCATGGTACACAAGAAGATCAGCGGGGTGCAAGATTGGGCCCCCTGAGCCCACACCTTCTGTGTCCCCGCCATCCTGCCATGTGTCACAGGACACAGCACCTCCAGCAGTGCCCAGAGCCAGGCTGATCTGGGCTCTTCCACACCCTGCCATCCTCCTGCTCTCCTCTGGAACCTGCCACCTCCTGGACCTGGTATTGCTGTTGACCTTTGGCTCCTACTCCTCCTCCCAGAACCTTTGATTGTAGTGGATTAATGGTGCGGTGTCAATGAGAGACTCACTAACCCCTCATCCAAACAAAGACCTAAGCAGCCTTGCATAAGTATGATGAGTGTGTCCCTAAAATAGGAATAATGTTTGCCACATTCAATGGGTAAATAGGAGCAATAGCCAAACCCCCTCCAGAAGTAGAACTTTGACAAGCTTGGCAAGAGTGTAGGTGAGTCCTTCCTCCACACAGAGAATATCAGGTAGTTTGAGGAGGGTGCCAATAAGGCCTCCTCCAACCTGGAGAATTTTAAAAGAGCTTTTGAAACACCAAGTGCCACAGTAGGGTCCAGGCAAGGCAAACACTATCAATAGGGAGATCTGGTGACATGGAACAACCTGAAGATATTGTAACAGCAGGAACTAAAGGCTGATTTACATCAATACTCCTAGGTTTGACAGCCTAGGAAGAATATAGGACTCACCCAACAGGCTCTGCAGGAGGAATTCAGGTGACTGGTCCACCTCTTCATTGTGGCACCCAGCAGTTGGACAAACATCAATCACACAGTAGGACACTAAGATACACACAACTGATAGGTGAGACTAGAGGGGATTGAAAGACCACATACTAGCACAAAAGCTGAAAATGACAAATGAAAAAAGCAAAATGTAATCTCAAACATCTAGTCCATCAGGAGCAAATAAAGGAGACATTAAGATAGAGGACTTTAAAAGTCACGCACCAGAAATCATTGATAGGAAGTGAAATAAAAAGGCAAATCCATGAGGCTATAGAGGAAATCAAACTAGTAGTAATCTCCCACAAATAACTCCTTAGTAAATGAATTACTAAGTGCAGTTAGAGAAGAAATAGATTTTAAAAAGTGCAAGAGCATAAGAACGTGATTGAAACCTTGAAGGAACAATATAGAGAACAAGCAGGATCCATGAAACAAATTCAAAGAGATATCCAATAAATAAAAAATTCTATTGAAAGCTGGCAAAACTGTTTAAATGAAGTTGAGGATAGAAATTCAGGTCTTGAGGACAGGATCACAATGAAGGGATATAAATTTTTAAAATAACAAAGCAGCATGAATGACAATCCAGCAGCTTCAACATGATGCCAAGAGAAACAACATAAGACTAATAGGGATCGGTGAAGATATCAGGAGTCAATGCCAATGACATAGCTAAACTACTCACAGAAGTAATAGGAGAGAATTTTCCAAACAAGGGGAAAATCTGATATGCACATAGTTGAGGCATGTAGAATGCCAAAAAGTCACAACCAACATAAATCTACACTCAGACATATAATCATTAAGATCCCAGACATACAACATAAAAACAGAATACTAAAAGCTGTTAGAGAAAAGACAGAACTCACCTATCAAGCAAAATCCATTAGAATCATGGTAAACTTTTCAGCACAAATCTTCAAGTCAAGATAAGTTTGGAGTGAGGTGTTTCAAGCCCTGAAACAAAACAACTTTCAACCCAGATTGATGTACCCAGAAAAACTTTATTTCAAGTTTAATACAGAAACAAGATACTTCCATGACAATGAACAACTGAAAAAATTTATGTCCACCACATCAACCCTAGAAAGAGTACAGAAAGACATACTAAATAGAGATAAAAATGAGCACAATCTCCTAACAAGAGAAAGAAACTACCAGGCAGGACCAGGAATTAAACAAAGGGGAAAATCAGAAAACAAACAACTGGTACATAACATGGCAAGGTTGAGCTGGTATATATCACTTATATCCATAATGTAAATGGCCTCAATTCACCTATCAAAAGAAATAGGTTGACAGAATGGATCAAGAAACAAGATTCCATAATATGCTGTATACAAGAAACACATATGAGTCAAAAGGAAACTCATAGAATAAAAGTCAAAGGATGGAAAACAGTACTCAATGCAACAGGAACCAAGAAAAAAGCAGGGGTAACTATTCTGTTTGTAGACAATGTGAAATTCAATCCTAAAATGTTTAAGAGAGACAAAGAAGGTCACTACATATTGTTAGTGGAAAAATTCAAGAGGAAGAGATTATAATTACAAATGTATATGTGCCAAAGTCAGAAGCATCCAGCTATAAAAGACAGATACTAATGGACCTGAAAAATCAAATACACAAGAACACAACTATAACAGGGGCCCTTAATACACCATTATCACAAAAAGATAGATCAACTAGCCAAAAATTCCACAAAGAAATAATAGAAATGAATCATACCTGTGAGCAAATGGACTTACTAGATGTTTACAGAGTGTTCCACTCAACCCCATCAGAATACACATTTTTCTCAGTTGTGCATGGAACATTCTCCAAAATAAAACATATCATAACCCATAAAACATTCCTATGTTAACCTGCTTCCAAGTTAACATTGAAATCCAAGGGATTCAAATTATCCCATGCATATTATCTGACCATAGTGCATGTAAATTGGAAATTAATGGCAAAAGAAATGGCAAAATATGCCTAAATGCAAGGAAATTAAATAACGATCTTTTGAACAACCAGTGGGTTACAAATGAAATTAAAGTATAAATAAAACAATACTTATTTCAGGGATAACCTTATTAATAAAAAGAAAGCAAAAACCCAAATTCATGTAATAAAGACTGAAAAGAAGCAAGTTACCACAGATCCCATGGAAATTCCAAAGATCATGAATACCTACTTTGAAAAATTCTACTCACATAAGATGGAAAATGCAGAGGAGATGGAAAGATTTTTAAAAACATATGAACTACCAAAGCTCAATCAATTTTGAACAACCCAATATCAGAAATTGAAAATGTGATTAAAAACTTACCAACAAAGACAAGCCCAGGTCTTGATGGACTCATGGCTGAATTCTACAAGAAATTTAGAGAGGATTTGACCCCAACACTCCTTAAACTCTACAATGAAATTAAAAAGGAAGCAATCCTCCCTAAATCATTCCTGGAGGTGTACTACTCTGATACCAAAACCAGAGAAATACCCAACCAAAAAGGAGAACTATAAGACAATCTCACTAGTGAATATTGATGCAAAAATTCTCAATAAAATACTGGCAAATATAAATGCAGCAAATCATGAAGTGATATTCATTCCAGGAATGCCTGGAATGGTTTAACATATGCAAATAAGTAAATGTAATACACCACATCAACAGAGCCAAAAATAAAAACCACATAATCATCTCAATAGATGGAGAAAAAGCTTTGGATATAGTTCATCTATTGTTCCTGATAAAAACCCTTCAGAAACCTGTAATACATGGTATTGTATCTACCTCAATCTCTTAAAGGACATCTATGACAAGCCAACAGCCAAAGTTATACTAAATGGACAAAAAAAGAAATCTTTCACTCTAAAATCAGGGACAAGACAAGGATGTTCACTATCACCACTTCTGTTCAAAATAGTTCTGGAAATATTAGCCAGAGCAACCAAACAAGAGAGAAATAAAAGGAATAAAGATAGGAAAGCAAGAAGTTAAACTGTCACTATTTGCACATGACATTATAATCTATATAGAAGACCCTAAAAACTCCACTAAAAGACTACTAGAGGTGATAAACAAATTCAGCAGTGTATCTGGATACAAAGTCAATGCTCAAAAATTAATAGCATTTCTATACACAAACAAAAAACTCACTGAGAAAGGAATTATGGAAATATCGCCTTTCACAATAGCATCTAAAAAAATGACATACTTAGGAATTAACCTAACCAAGAATGTAAAGGACCTATATGCTGAAAATTATACTATGCTAAAAAAGGAGATTGAAGAGGATATTAGAAAATGGAAAGATATTCCTTGCTCTTGGCTAGGAATAACCAACATTGTGTAAATGGACATACTCCCAAAACAGTTATACAGATTTAACACAATCCCAATAAAAATACCAACAACATACATTACAGATCTAGAGAAAACACTCCTAAAATTCATTTGGAAACAGAAGAAACCTAGAATAGCAAAGGCAATTCTGGACAACAAATGCAAGACAAGAGGCATCTCAATTCCTGACTTGAAACTATACTACAAATCTGCCATGATAAAATCAGTATGGTACTGACAAAGAATGAGGATTTATGGAACAGATTATAGGATGCAAAGACCACTACAAAGACACTCATCCACCTGATATTTGCTGAAGAGTATAAAAATGTTCACTGAAGAGGGATAGTCTCTTTAAAAATGGTGTTGGAAAAATTGACTCTCCACATACCAAAGACTGAAACTAGACCCATGCATATCATCATGCACAAAACTAAAATCAAAATGGATTGAAGATCTAAATGTTAAAACAGAAACACTAAATCTTCTGGAAGACAAGGTAGGTAGAAGTCTTGGAGACATAGGGGTAGGCAAAGAATTAATGAACAAAATGCAAACAGCATAGGAAACCCTTCAAAGCATTAACAACTGGGACCTCATATTATTAAAAAGTTTTTGCACTTCAAAAGAAATCACCAACTGAGTGAAAAGAAAACCCACAGAATGGGAAAAAAATTTAGCCAGCAACCTCTCTGACAAAAGACTTATATCCAAAACATATAAAGAATTAAAAACTTCAGACCCCCCAAATTCAAAGACTCTCTCCAAAAATGGGCATCTGAGATGAACATCCATTTCTCAGGTGAAGACACACAAATGTCAAATAAATACATTAATAAATGTTCACCCTCTCTGGTCATTCAAGAAATGCGAATTAAAACAGCTTTGAGATTTCACCTCACTCCAGAAAGAATGGCTGCCACCAAGAATTCAACTGATAATAAATGTTGGCAAGGCTGTGGGGAAAAGGAACACTGCTCCACTGTTGGTGGGAGTGTGAGGTGGTGCAGCCACTATGGAAATTAGTATGGAGATTACTCAAAAGACTGGGATTGGAAGTTCCATTCAATCCAGCTATTCTCCCCCTGGGTATTTTCCCAGAAAAATTGAAAAGGTCATGTTACAGTGATACATGTGCAACCATGTTTATAGCAGCACAATTTGTAATAGATAAATATTGGAAACAACCAATATGCCCATCACCTGCAGAGTGGGTGAAAACTGTGGTATTTTTGTACAATGGAATATTACTCAGCTTAAAAATGGATGTCTTGAGGCCTTTATAGGTAAATGGAGGTAATTTGAGACTATCCTCATAAACCAAATAAATAAGAATCATATTTATAAATATCAAATTTTCTGGTGTAAAAAGTAATGAAAACTGTGGGAGTAATAAGATCTGAAATGTGTAGTAGATATTGTAAAAAAGAAAGGGAAGGAAAGTGCTCTAAAGGGTATAACTGCATGCATATTTAAGTGTGTAGGATAGATAATCATATTACTAAGGTTTTGTTGAATCATAGAACAGAACGGTTTGCATTCTCGTTGTTTGATTATCTACTTTCTATGCTTTAATTTTGTGACTTGCAACTATTTCTAAGATGACAATATGTAATTTATCAACTAGTGATTTCTTAGCATTAATTTTTTGAAATTATTATTTCTGCCTTTTTTTCTATTTTGCTTTTTTTAAATAAAAAAAGAAAGAGCAACATTTTGGAAAAAAGAGCCCACCCCCACAAAGGAAAGACAAACAGATAAGAAGATAATTAAGATAATGTCTTACAAATCAAAAGATAAGTTTTTAAAAAAGGAACCCCATGAAAGATAAAAGGTTATTTCCGCAAATGGAAGAGTGACCAGTGTGATCACTGAGTATAATAAGATAGTGATTGTTGATTTTGGCAATTCCAATTGACTAATGAGATGGAAACAAAATTATATCAAACTAAAGAGTGAATGATAAGGACACAGATTGATATGATGACTATAAACAACTATAAAAAATCTTAGGTAATATAGAGAAGCAAAGGATGTTGCATTAGCTAGTGGCCGAAGATTAAGGGGGCATGTTTGCATTTTTTAACAGGAAGGTAAAGACTTGAGCATTTTTCAATGCTACTGGGAAGAAATAGAAGTAAGTAAGTAAATGAGGGGCTTCAAATGGAGGAATGGATGGATTTGCAACATCCCTGAGCTGTCAGGAAGAAATATGTTTAAGAGTACATGTGGATATATTAGCTTTAGATCAGAGGTGTGTGATCTGTTTCATGATATGAATGAAAGAAGCAAAACTGAGTGCTGAGCAGGTACTGGATGAGATGCGAGAAAAAAATGAAGCATTCTCTTACAGTTGTTTTAACGTAATTACAAGTACTATTTTCTGAGGAGACACAGGGATGGGGATAAAAGGCAAGTAAAGAAGATTTCAAACAGCTATTGTGAAGAAAGGAAAATAGGGGTATTACTAAGTGACATTGAAAGCAAGTTGAGGTTAAAGATCAAGAATTTACATTGAATTATTTTATAACTTTCTTCAGAAATATTCAGGAACTCAACATGGAACAAGAGAAGTGAATCGATAATTTGCATTTCATCATGTTGATACTACCTCAGGCAAATGAACAAGAAAATTGAGAAAAATCATCAAGGGAATATTTGAGGAGATAAATAATGGAAATGTGGTTAAATAAAGAAGTAGAGACCATAACTTTTATTCTTATTGGGTTCCAAAAGGAGTTGTAGTCTAAAAATAGGCAGAAAGTAGAATTGTGTAACGTGTAGGTTCTCAAATATGTCAAAACATCATCAAGCTTCATTGCATAGTAGGACCAAATGGATATGTTATCAAACACATAGGTTTAGACTTAGTAAGATATGGATGTATAATGCAAAGTTTTGGAAGGAGCTTTGTATGTAGTGCTACCTTTGGCTTGATCAGTTGTATATAATGGACTTAGAGGAATAATAACTATGACAGTGAAAGGCAATGACAGTATTTGGTAATTTACTTGACACAACGCGTGAAGGAAAGTGATGAATCATAGATGTCAGTGTGTTGGATTTGGGAGAGGAGAGATTTAGGAAGGGAATATTTATACAAAAATACTGATGAATTATAATTTGAATTTGAGGGGTCTAGAGTAATAATGAGTAGCTATATAAATTTATTCAGTAGGCTCTATGAGTATGTAAGTAGCTTGAAGATTTTTTATTTTCATCTACATAGATATTCAAAGATATGAAAATAAATATTTGGAGAGAAGAATGAAACACAAAGCAGAAGCATTAAAAGAAGATTTCATGGAAAGCTGCAGAAGAAAAATTAACCAATTCAATTAATAAAGAAATAATAAAAAAAGAAATAATATGTAGGGAAAATGGAACAGAATACTGACAGTGTTATGAATGCCAAACAAAGTATTTTATGGTAAAGATTATGGGAATCAACATGCTGTACATGTATTCTGTACATTTCAGTGTTTTTTTCTTATTTTTGATAACTTTTTTGAGATAGGATCTCTCTATGTATCCATTCCTGCCTTGAATATAAGATCCTCTTGCCTCAACCTCTCAAGTGTCACCATGCCTGGGCTGAGAATATGGATTTCATGAAAAGGTCATTGGAATATTCTGAGACAGCAGTTGCCTTAGTAAAGTAAAGCAGAAATAAAATTAAAAAGTATATATAGGGAGAAATTACATGGAAAGAAGAGTAACCTTATGTAGCTTATATGAAAAGTATGATCATGAGAGAAAAAGAAAATAAAGTGAATAGCTAAAGGTAGTAGGATTAAATAATAGTGTTTTTTTTACCATAGCAATACTTTTCTGTAAGTTCTCACTTTTGGAACAGATTCCAAAAAGTCTATATTGCAGTTTAAATAAGCAAATTATTAAAACACAAACTAAGTTTGGGGTCTTAGAATACTAATGATATTAATGCTTGGAATTAATGGTTCTACTTTCATTGTTTAAAATTCATGTTTCTACTCCCTACTTGTGAACATAGAAATGCAAAATTCTTGCTCAATTATTATAAACATAATTTATTTAGAAGTTCTACCGTGAAAATATTCTTTGAAGCTGAGTAGAGAGCTGTATTTTTGTTTTGTTTTGTTTTGTTTTTACTGTTGGACAGAGTAGAAAAATAATGGAGAAAGGAAGCAGTAGTGACACTGATGGATCTTAGCATCTATTTTGTGCCTCATTATTCATTATATTTTTCACTGTATCTCAGTAATAGGGAGGGCACAACCTTAAATTTAGATAGATATTCAGTTTGGTCTATGTTTGAGCTATGCCACTAAATTAACTGTGGGCAATTAATCTCTTTAAAATGAATACTTTTTTGGTTTTAAAATAGAATAGTATTACCTATTTAGAATTTTCAGGATTAAATGAGGTAACTCTTGTAAAATTATCTAGCACATTGCCTCACCTGGATTTTTTTCTGCCATTTTCTTCTTATGTTTTACTCTTCTTCAACCTTAATCATCATTGTCTAAAAATGAATATTATCTTCATTATTTGTATGCACATAATGAATAACATTTACTGGAAATGTGGTCCAGGAAAACTAGCAATCATAAATTTAGTGGTCTTTAAACCTAATTCAAGAGGTGATGTAAAGAAATGTTTTCAAAGAAGGAGGAGAATAGATAACCACCATATAGTAGTAATGATATTTAGTGTTAATAAATAAAACTCTATTTCTTGTATTGTAATGCATTATTCAAGAGAGTTGAAAAGTATGGAAATTTGGATATGTTATTTTGATGGAGGAAAATGTTGTTACATTTTCCAGTCCTTATAATGAAGATCTACCTTTTCATTAGATTGTTTTGCATTCTTCAACATTACCAAATTTTCCTTAAAAAAGATAAAACCTATTTTCAACTTAGATATTTGAGGACATTTAAACAAAACCAAGAATGATACAAATATACACAACTGTTCTTAAAATATTTGAATAAAACATCACGCATGATTGGTGATAACATGTTTTGAACTCTATCTGTGAATCATTTTTGGAGAGTTAGATGGAGAATAAATTATAAATGAATAAAATATAAATTACAGACTCTAGCTGTCCTCTGTTCTATAAGGACTGTTGAATTAACTTTACCATGTCCTTATTATGTAATATTAGATGTCAAGTATTTATTCAATTGGTAAATTTTTAATCTCCTAAATTCTTAATACATTGTTGTAATCAAAATTTTTGCTACACACTTATATTTCTACAATAATAAACCCTATTTTAGTGTCACTGAATCTATGTTCAATGCTAATGACATTTTAAATGTGTCAATTGGGTCACAATCCAAGTTGATTACTCATGATGATATTTGTAGAACTACATGTATATAATTAGAATTAATCTAATTATTGTCAGAAATGACATGGCCAATTGGCAGATGGTCCTCAAGGTCTGGGTCAAGAAGGAGGGGTATATTTATGCAAACAACTGTTCAGGGTTCAAGAAAGTTCTAAGATGGAAATCCTAGGAACTTAGATGAAAAATCTTAAGTAAATATAACAGGATATGGTAGAGGAAAAAGGAATAACTGAGGCTATTTTCCTTTTCTGTATCTGAGAGACATGTAATACCTAGTTTTATTAGGAGGTAGTTATGTGGGTTCATAATCAATATAGGAGTGCAAGCAGCTGAATTGACAAATTTTGGGAATTTATTAGCTGAGCTCAGTGATCACCCACATAGACCCCTGTTTCAGAGTCAGACTGAGTGGCCCTGACTTGGAGTATTACAAAGTTTTTAAAGCAGAAAACTGCAAAGCAAACATCCCATTGGAAAAAGTTTAGATAGAATCTTACATTAATTCTGGTTGAAACCTGTATCCTGCTTCTTTGTTGAGCAGGTTAATTTTTTTCATGGGTGCTGCTTATTCTGATTTTCTCATGGGGCTTATACCCTGAGTAATTTTTCACTTTTCTAGGTCAAATACAGGGCACAATATAACATCAGTTATGCCAAGGTACAACAGTATAATTTCATTCATTGATTTTTCTGCTTTTTTCTTCTATTGTCCATGGCAGAGTTCACCTAAAAATTGCTGATTACTGTTGTTTCTAAAAATTATATCACAGTCTGAATAAAGCTCTCTTTCCTTGCCCAGCAAGCAGGTGTTGAGGTCAGGTCACCTATTGTGGAAAATTCTTATCCACTTCCTATCCACTTCCCTTCCTTATATATTGAATTACTGAGTTTCCTAGCTCCACATCTGTTCCATCACAAGTCATATATACTTTTTCTGACTGTGTCACTGGGTGAAACACTTGTACAGAGTAGCCATTTTAAGTACAATGAATTATAGAAAGATGAAATGTAGGCTATATTGCTGTAGGGTTCACTCCAATTTAAGACTGTGTTGGTTCGGTCCAATGATGTGTGGCATTGCAGGGAAGAAAGAGCTCGTGGCAATGCAGGTGGGAAGCCAAGAGGGATTAAAGAAAGAGGGGGAATACATATCGTTCCAGGACATGCTTATGTTCTGGCTATGGGACAGAAGTATAAAAAAACTTTCTTAATGTCCTAATTCTGCAGAAACTCAAAATAAATGTATCATGTTTAGATTTTCTCTAGGAAGTTTATATGAAATAAATGAATTTTACTTTTGTCAGTGTTGGGAGTTGGGAACGTGGAAAGAAATTGGATTCCAAACACCTTTGATGAGCATATGTGGTTAAAAACAAAAGAAACAACATAACTTATTAAAGCAGACTCACTCTCCTTAAGAGGAACAGAAATGCAGAAATGAGTACAAATGATATTGAATTAGTTTAGTACAAATGTAGTAAATAATAGTGTTGAGACTCTAGAAGTTACAGTAATTCCAGTAATAAAATATCCTGTTACTAGTGAACATTTTTATCCATATGTTAATCACATGAATTAGCCAATATAGATTTTAATGTATTTTTTTAGGTTTTAATTATATCTTCCATAGGGAATAATGCTTTCATTATTCAGCATGTATGATCTAAATGAGATGTGGAGTATTCAGAAATGGTGCAAGGTTCAACTAGGCAAAGTGATGATGTCTTTCAAAGTCTTAGAAAATCGCCCTTGTGGAAAAAAAAGCCTAAGGGAACTGACTAAAAGCCCTAAGCTGACTTCTCTTATGGTAAGTGGGTACATTAGCAGATTTTTAAATGACCTTAAAGAAATAGAATTCAGTGAAATAAGGATTTTTCCTGATTCAAAGGTAAAATTGTTTTCCTAAGTATTCATTTTTTTCTAATTATACTTTGATTGTATTTGGTCATGGGGAAGGCTTTTCAAAATCAGCCTAAAGCATTTTAAGATTTCCTAGACCTGTTTTTCTTTTGTAAATATTTAACACCACACTGTTTTCTATGTTCCTATACATTTGTCACTTATTCATCCTGATATCCTAGGTTTCATTATAGCAAAATAAAGTGACATATATGAAAAGTTCCTTAATAACCATATTTTCTGATTTATACAGTTATTGTAATTCTTACTTAGTTTTCTTTCTCCAGAAATTTCCTCACTGTCAAAAGAAGATGGTAATGAAAATAGATTTAAAGAAAGTAGGCTACTAACCTGGGTTCTCAAGTAATGTTTTATTCTGTATTGAAATAAATATTCATAACATAAACTTAGTTCATATTATAAAATGAAGAATTAGAGAAAATTTAAAAATTTTAATATATCACACTAACTCTGCCACAGGACATTCATTTTGCTTTCTTTCAATTTTGTTACAGCTATATCTAAACATCTGAGATCAGGTGACCAAACAACTGGTAACTTTAATCAATTAGTTACTTGTTTCAGCATAACAAAATCAAAAATCATTTTTGACTAGTTTCATTTAAATTTTCAGTGAAAATTTTACTCAATTGATTGCTTCACACAAGGTAAAATAGGGAATTGGAACTATTAAAAAAATGACCTCTTTGACCTCACATACAATAAGTGCATATTTTGAGGAAAATGCCAGCTTTGCTTGAAAGTTGGGAAAATGTTCATATTAAATATTTATAGAAATGGATCATTTGTTCATAAACTACCTTTGTCTACAACTGGAGTGCCTTGTTTTATGTGGTCTGAACTTTAATTATAACTAATGCTAAGAAATAAAATGAATGATATACTGATTCCAAATAATAATGCCATTGTTTGAAGAAAAATACTAATTTATTACTTTCCGAGAGCAAACTTAGGAAAATTAGAAAAGATAACAGTTTCTACACTGTGCTTTGTATTTACTAGTGTAGTGAAGTATCAAAATATGTAACAAAGAATGATTTAAAAATTAGCATTCAAAGCAGCAATAAATCAAATAATACACATCATATTAACAAGTGGTTGCAAACAGAGTTGGCTGAATGATTACAGGGGTTAGTTTTTTCTACTTGTAAATATATTTTTCACCGAATATCAGTTGGTTGAAACTATGAGCAGAAAAAAGCAATGATAATCATTTTTATCTGAGCAGTGCTTTAAAATATTGGAAAGTATAATGTAATTAATTTTTCACCATCACTTAACAAATTGGGAAATTATGAAAGCAAGTGAACCCTGATAATGTAACTATGTATGAAGCTTTATATTCAGTAAAGGTAAAAGATGAATTGAAAATGTTTATATAACTATAAAAATCCATATCATATGACTACTTGAATTTTGGCCCAGTGAGACCAACAAAAATCAGTGATGGAATGAATATATATATATATATATATATATATATATATATGTAGCAATTAACCTAATATGACTCCCTCTATCATCTATTCTCTTCTCCATAAAATAAACTAAGAATTCTCAACAATTTTTGTATTAGTAATCACAACTATACTACAAGATAATTTTAATTAAATAAATTTAAAACCTGAGATGTTGGAACTTAGGGTGCTGGGAAAACAAGCAGTCAACTTGCTGCTCTGGTAAGTGGCTGTGGCCTGGCCCGCCATGGGCACTCCAGGGTGAGAACCATCAGCGTTTCCTTAGGTCTGCGGCATGTTGAAACTTGGGGTGCTGGGCAAACAAGCAGCCAGCTTGTCACTCTGGCAAGTGGCTGTAAGCCTACCAGCATGCAGGCTAAGAATCAAACATCCATTCCCTACCCCACCCCCAATAGCAAGTGGGAGCCAGAGATCTGAGTATCTCTTGGGAGGATGAACGTATGCAATATAGCAAATAAGGGGGATTTCCTTCTACCATTTCTTTGAAGGCAAATATTTTTATTGCTGTTTTGCTCTGTTCTTATTAATGGTATTTCTCTCTTCAATATTCTGTTTTTATAAGTTTGGTATTTCCTTCCATTTTGCTGTACCAGATTGACAGAACAACTATTATGAAGAAAACGAGATATACTATTGTACCTATTATTATTATCCTGGTAACCTGCTGTGAAGTTCTATATCAGTTTCACTACACTATCTCAACTGACTTTGCTCTGTCTTGTTCTGCTGTATTTTACTACTTTCAAAATAAAAAAGAAAACTATATGACTCTGAAAAAGAAAATTGAAGAGGATATAAAAAAATGGAATGATATCCCTTGTTCTTGGATAAGAAGAGCTAATATAGTGAAAATGGTCATACTTCTAAAGTTTTTATACAGATTTAATAGGATCTTTGTGAAAATACCAATAGAATACCTCATAGAATTACTGAAAATGATTCTAAAATTTACTTGGAACTGAAGAGACCTAGCATAGAAAAAGCAATTTTGGGAAAAACTTATTTAATCTCTAGATTTTGGTTTCAAATTTTTAAATCATACATTTAAAGTTTTCCAAATGATTTAAACTAAAAAGTTACAAAGTGTAGAGAAATATAATTTTTAGGCTTGAAAGTTAACCTGAAGTTAGGCTTTTTCCTACTTCTTTTTTGGTTTTTGGAAAGAACCAGTGTAAAAATCTCAATTTCATTAGGTATCATAAAAATCAATTTTGTAAAGCAATTATTTAAGAATTAGGTCTTTACCATGTATAAGATGACTTATTAAATTATTACAATGTGCCTATTGGATTATTTTTAAAACCACTTAGACACAATAATTTCTTAAATAATAAATTTTGTACAAAATGAAAAAAAAAACCTGAAGAGACATTAAGTAATATGACCAAGGTCACACAGATAGCATGTGATACAAACCATGATTTAAATTCAATTCTATCATATGCTTCATTGTACTGTTACCTACCGATTAAATAAAGGACAGTGATAAGTAGTGATTAACACAATTGTCAAATATTCTATATATATATATACATACTTATTTACAAATAATTTATTTTATTATTAAAGTTTAGTTGAGATCTAATTTGAAGTATCATTTTGGACAAATATTTCAATATTTTGAGCATTTTTCCACATTTTTAATGAAATGAGCAAATATGTACAAATTATTTGATGCTTCTCAACATTTTTATGCATGTAAATTTATCAAAGGATTCTTGTTTCAAGGTAGTAAAGAAAACAGAATATACAATGATGTGTACACTCAGGGAGGTGTGTAATAAATTAAAGATATGACACAAAGGATAACTATTTATTCAACATTTATTTGTATGACCTCTACTATATGTTGGTGTACTGGGTGATAGAGATTTACAGTACTGAGAGTAGGTACATAAGGATTGGCCATCTTGTAGATTACATTTTATTGGGAGGAATAGACAGTAATGAAATAATCTCATAATGCATATAGACTATTAATGCTATGAAGGAAGGATATATGATGGTACTAGAACAAAAAGCAGAGGAATTTTACATTATCTGTCAATTAAGAAGTATTTGGAGAGAAGGGGTTACATGAAATAGGTTATGACAAACATTTAACAATCATTTGAGTAGATAAAGACAAAAGTAAGTGGCATAAGAATTCTTTATGTATATTCTTACACACCACAACAGAGTTGGGAAAATATAAAGGACAAATTACAAAGTAAAGTTGGAGACATAACCAGTTAGAGGCTTTGAAAGTAGTTCAGGTGAAAAATGATGAATGACTAAATTGGGAGTAATAAAAGTAGTAGAAAAAATAGATCCAAGATATTTGTTCACATATTTATCCTTTCAAGATATCATCTTATACATTTTCATTCTTGCTATTACTATTTTTAGCTCATGTTTATGACAAATTACATATAAATTAATTAAGATTATTAGTTGTCTGTGCATGGTATAACAGAGGTGAAGGGAGTGAGGTGGGTGGGAAGGTGAAGAGATTGAAAACAAAGAACAAAGTATATTGTGTACATATACCTACTCTCCAATACCAATGTAAACTTCATGTACTGCAAACATGTACTAATAAAATAACATAAAAATGAATAAAACATCCTACAAAGGTAGAAAAAATATTATCTCTTACTCCAGGAAGAATGGCCATCTTCAAAATATCAAATAAAAATTACTGGCAAGGCTACAGGGAAAAAAAGAACATTTCTACATTGTTCGTGGGAACTTAAA
Source organism: Hydrochoerus hydrochaeris (assembly GCA_004027455.1). Lineage (NCBI taxonomy): Eukaryota > Metazoa > Chordata > Mammalia > Rodentia > Hydrochaeridae > Hydrochoerus > Hydrochoerus hydrochaeris. The sequence continues at coordinate 558,120 of PVLA01000052.1, forward strand.
CAGGTAAAATCACTATGGAAGTCAAGATTGTTATTCCTCAAAAAAATTAAAACTTAAAATTCCATTTGATTCAAATATTCTCCTCCCAAAAATCTTCCTGAAAGAGGTAAATATATATATATTCATGTTTACAGAAACACAATTCGTAATACGTAAAACTTGTAAGCACTCTATATGTCCTTCAATAGATGAATGAATAAAGTATGGTACTTACAAAAAACAGAGTAATATTCTGCCACGAAGAAAGATAATTTTGTTTTTGTATGAAAGTGGATCCACCTTGAGAGTATAATGTTAAGAACATAAATGAGATAGATGAGCTTAGCTATCACATAATTTCTCCTATAAGAGAGATAAATACTATGAATAAAAAGCAAAATAAAAGATAGATAATAGGAAGTAGAGAGATAGATCTTTCTGAAATAGAAGATCAAAAGTTGAAGTTGGGGTATAGGAGAAAAAGATAATTTTAAAAAGGAATTAAGTTTTGTTATGTTATTGTAGCAACTCCATTTGAAAAATATAAGCATATGTACCACAAATTCTAATAATGAAAATAAATTAAAAATAAATAAAAAACAATCAGGGAACACACAGTGTGGCCTGCAGGGACTGGCAAAATGCCCAGTCACCTGCTCACCCACAGGAACCATAGATGAGGCTCCTGGGAACTGGAAATCTGCACCCAGAGATCCACCCACATGCAAGACCGATTGTGGAGGCCCACTAGGATGAGGAGTCTGTGCCCAGTGACTCACTGTTATCCAGGAACCCACAGTGAGGTGTGCGGGGACTGAGAAGCTGCACCCAGTGACCCACCCACACCCAGGAATCATAGATGAGGCTCCTGTGGACTAGGAAGCTGCACTGAATGACCCACAATTATCCAATAATCCTCCCTGAGATGCGCAGGGCCCCTAGTATGCAAGCAAAGACCTAAAGTTATCCAGAAACCTTGGTGAGGCCATGAGATTTGGAAGTCTTCGCTCAGCTACTCACCTAAACCTGGAAACTAATTTTGAAGCATGCAAAGATGCAGAATCCAAGTCCAGTGATCTGCAGTCAACTAGGAACACTCAGTGGGGCATATAGGTTTTGAAAGCCTGCACCCAATGATGCAACCACACACAAGAACCATCTCTAAGCCCTAAGGGGACAAGAAGTCTGCCCAACAAACCTTGGTCATCTGGAAACCATCAATGAGGCTTATAAGGACAGGAAAGTCCCCTCCCAACAACCCACAGGAACCTGGGAACATTTGATGAGGTCTGCAGGGACTGAGGGCCCACCTCAAGTGATCCTTCCACACCTGAGAGACAACACTGAAGCCCACAGGGACCAAGAGTCAACACCCAGAGATCTTCAGCCATTGGTATCCTTCAGTGAGGCCCAATGCTGAACAGGAAAAGAAACAAGAAGAACTTGGAATCCTGCTGAAATGGAGCAACACAGAAAAACACTAAAATGAAAAAAAATGCAATCTCAAATTTCTAGTCCAGTCAGATCTAGTATGAGACATAGATATGAATGAAATTGGAAATTACATACCTGAAATTTCTGAAATGATAGCAGCAGAAATAAATTAACAACTCTAAGAAGCTGGAAAGGAAAACAGATCAAAAGGAATCTTTCAGGTAAAAAGAGAAATGATAAACATAGTGAAAGAATTGGTGAATATATCCAAAGAAGACAGAGATAAAAAGAGGACCATAGAAAAATGATGAAATCTTGAATGAACAGTACATGAACCAATTAGAATACATGAGGAGATATCAAGGAAATAAACAATTCCATTGAAACTTGGAAAAACCACATAAATGAAATTAAAGACAGACACTCAAACCTTGAAGACAGGATTGCAACTAGTGATTGTGAAAAGAAAGATCTCTTAAAAATAAAAAAGAATCAGGAAATAATGATTCAACTGCTGCAAGATGATGCAGAAAGAAACAATATATGATTGATTGGTGTAGTGAAAAAGAGACAATGAAAATGATATAAAAAGACTATTTGAAGAATTAATAGAAGAAAATTTGCAAAACAGGGGAAAAAACAAATACTCAGATAAGTGAGGCATATAGCATACCAATCAGCCATAACCAAAATGAATTTACATCTCAATATATAATAATCAAGATTTCAGAAATTCAGTATAAAAACTGAATATTAAAGATGCTAGAGAAAACAAACAGATCATCTATAAAGGAAACCCTCTCAGAACTATAGCAGATTTCTCAACACAAACTATCAAGTCAAGAAGAATATGGAGTGAAGTGTTTCAAGTCCTGCAAGAAAGCTGAATTCAAACTAGATTGATGTACCCTGCAAAATTATCCTTCAAAATTGATGGAGAAAACAGATACTTCCATGGCAAAGAACAACTGAATAACTTCATGAACACCCTATCTATCCTACAAAGAGTACTGAAAGATATTCTAGATAGACATAAAAATGACTATGATTTCAAGAAAAACACAAAGAAACTGAAAAGCATTGCAAGCAATTAAACAGAGAGGAAAAGCAGGGAACCAACTATGGAAAGATAACATTACAAAAAATATATATCAATTATAACCATTAATGTAAATGAACTCAATTCACCAATTAAAAGAAACATACTGGCAGAATGGATCAACAAAAAAGTCGAAAAATATGCTGTTATATGAGACAAATCTAATTCAAAAGGAAAGTCATAGACAAAAAGCCAAAGAATAGGAAACAATACTCCATGAAACAGGAATGCAGAAAAAAAATCAGGTGTAGCTATTTTGTTGACAGAAAATGTGTACTTCAAACCAAGAATAATCAAGAGATAAAAAAGAGATAACTATATATTTCTTGGGAGAAAAATTTTAGAGAAGAGTTACTGATCATAAATGTATGCATAAAATTTGGGAGCACCCAACTGTGTAAGACAAATATTAATAGACATGAAAATTCAAATAAGGAATAGTACAATTATAATAAAGGAATTTAAAACCCAATTGACACAATATGACAGATCAGCTAGACAAAAAACCAGCAAAGAAATAACAGAACTGAATCACACAGGTGAACAAATGGATTTATTAACCATGTACAGTGTTCCACCCAGACATCAGAAAACATCAGAATACACATTCTACTCAGCTGCACATCTGTCATTCCATAAAATAGACTATATGTTAACACAGAATATGCTTAAATAAATGTAAATGAACTGAAATTTTCCCATGCATATTATCTCAACAAAGTGCACTTAAATTAGAAATTAATGACAAAAGAAACCACAAAAAAATCCATAAACACAGGAAAATTAAATAAATAGAATCTTTTACTTAGTTAATTAAAGAAGAAATTAAACAATATATACAATGAAATGAAAATGTAAACACAACTTAGTAAACCCTGTGGAAAAAATGATAGCACTTTTCAGAGGGAAATTTATAGTAGTGAATTCTCATATAAGGAAAACATAATGAGCACAAATAAACAACCTAATACTGCACCTCAAGGTTCTAGAAAAAGAAGAACAAGTCAAACTCAGAGCCCAAAGAATAGAGGAAATTTCAAAGATCAGAGCAAACATTAACACAATTGAGGCTAAGAAAACAATACAAAGAATTAATGAATAGAAAAGTTAGTTCTTTGAAGGAATAAATAAAATTGTTAAAACCCTAGCCAACCTTATTAACAACAGGAAAGAAGCAACTCAAATTTGTGCAACAAGGAATGAAAAGGGTGAAATCACTACAGATCCTATGGAAATATAGAAGATTATTAATGCCTACTTTGAAAAGCTTTACTCCTCTAGGCTGCAAAACACAGAAGAAATGGATATATTCCTAGAAACATATGAATTACCAGAGCTGGATCAAGAAGATATAACACTTCTGAATAACCAAATATGAATTAATTAAATTGAGACTATAATTAAAAACTTAACAACAAAAAATAGCCTATGATCTGATGGATTTACAGCAGAATTCAACGAGAATTTTACATATGATCTAATACAAATATTCCTAAAACTCTTTAATGAAATTGATTGCCACTGTGATATATGTGCACCCATGTTTATAGCAGCACAATTTGTAATAGCCAGATCTTGGAAACAAACTAAATGACCATCAACTGAAGAATGGATGAAAAAAAGATGTAGTATTTTTATACAATGGAGTACTACTCTGCTATAAAGAATGAACACATGGAGATTTTTATAAGTAATTGGATTCAACTCGAGACCATACTCATAAGTGAAATAAATCAAACTCACATGTGTAAATACCATATAGTCTCACTAGTGTAAGAAATGGTAGGAGTACATAAGATACAAAAAACTCAATAAATACAGTGAAAGGAAAAGAATCTGCTTAAAGGGGAAAAATAATATCTCAGGGAAAATGAGGAAAAAGAAAAGGAAAAGAAAAGAAAAAAATCTTAAGTTATATAAATACATTTAGGGTAGCTAAGATGATTGTGCTACAAATTTTTTAAGTTCTTGGAACAAAAGAGTTAACATTGATAGGATTGGAACAATTGTGCACATTATTGTATAGTGATCTGAAGAGCTCTTGAAGATCATTATGTAAAATAACAACCCTAATTATGCTCATACAATCTTGTTTTGAACTCTGTATTGTCAGTGTTCTGGGCTCTTTCCTATTGTTGTTTATGTCTTTTTTGTTTCATGTTTTTCTAGGAATTTGTTTTGTTTTGTCTTGTTTTATGTTGTTTTGCCCTCTAATATAGAAGGAATAGGTATACATGTAGAGACTTATGAATGCATAGGACTTCTAAAGAGTTTATAAGAATTGATAATATAATGCATGAAGAAATGAACAGCTACTTTGAAGAAAAAGAGACACTAAGTACCCAGTGCTGATTCCACAACATCATAATGTGAAATCCAGCAATACTATTATTCTTTGTTCAAAGTGATTTTAGTATTTTTTGTTTAATTTCAACATACATAAATGTATGGGCAGCTATTTTGAAGAGAATGAGGGACATTATGGCAGTCATTGTTGACTTCCCTATTGTCTTGTCTTGGAGACCTAAAATGCCTTCATAATCCTGTTCTGATCAGTTCTATATTATTTTGTTTTGTATGAATTCATTGTATGTGAAGATGTGGAAATCTATTTGGAAGAATACAAGAGACAATATGGCAGACAGTGAAGATCTTTGGTTGTTTTGCTTTGAAATCTGTGTCTCTTACATTGTTATCTTATGATCTGTTTTATCCTGTTTTGTTTTAATTTTACCCTCTTTAATAAAAAAATTTAAAAAAGAAATTGAATATGAAGCAATTATCCCTAATTCATTCTGGGAGGCAAATATTACACTATTACCATCACCAGAGAATGAATGACCTGACCAAATAAGAAAATTACAGGCTAAACTCTCTAATGAACATAGATGCAAAAATCCCCAATAATATACTAGGAAATGGAATGCAACAAATTGTCAAGAAGATTACACACCATTGCCTAGTGAGATTCATCCCAGGAATGCTGGGATGTTTCAGAATAGGAAAATAAATAAATGAAACATACCATGTTAACAGAGTAAAATACAAAAATTATGTGATCATGTCAATTGATGAATAAAAGTCTTTTCATAAGGTCCAACACTCACTCCTGGTAAAAACCCCAGAGAAAATTGGAATAAATGGTCTTTATCACAATTTGATATAAGTAATCTATGAAAAATATACAGCCAATATCATACTAAATGGTCAAATACTGAAAGATTTCACTCTAAATTAAGAAACAGGAAAAGGTTGTCCACAATCACCATTCATATTCAAAATAATTCTGGAAACAGTTGCCAGAGCAATTAGATAAGAAAGAGAAGAAAAGGAATGAGAATAAGAAAGAAGTTAAACTATCATTATTTGCAGATGATATGACACTCCATATGGAAGACCCAAAAAATTCCAGGAAAGGTTTATACAATTAATACACAAAGTCAGTAGCATAGCTGAATACAAAGTCAACAATAAAAAATCAGTAGAATTACTGTTTACAAACAATAAGCCCACTGAGAGAGGAATTAGGAAAATCACAGACTTCACAATAGAATCCAAAAAAAAATGAAATGCTTAGGAATCAATCTAACAAAGGAAGTAAATGATTTGTACTATGAAAATTTGTTCTCTGAATAAAGAAATTGAAGAGGAATTCGAAAAATGGAAAGATATCCTTTGCTCAGGGATAGGAAAAATCAACATTGGGAAAATGTCTATATTCCCCAAACTCTTATACAGATTAAATGCAATACCAATCAAAATACTACTAGCATACTTCATAGATTTAGAGAACATATTCCTAAAATTCATATGGAACCATAAGAGACATAGAATAGCAAAGGCAATCCTGTGCAACAAAGGGAAGGCAGGAAGCATCGCAATCCCAGACATGAAATTCTACTGCAAAGCTAGTATAAGAAACTCAGGACGGTACTGACAAAAACTCAGACTTGAGGATCAATAGAAGAGAAGAGAAGATAAAAACACAACTGCAAATACACTCAACCACCTTAGTTTTGACAATAGGGCTAAACATGCTCACTGGAAGAAAGATAACTTCTTTAATAAGTGATGTTGCAAAAACTGGTTTTCTACATGACAAAGACCTAATAGACATGTGCTATCACCAAGAAATAAACTAAAATTAATATGGATGTAAGATCTAAATATTAAGATAGAAACAGTAAACATACTGAAATATGAATTAGATATAAATCCTGAGGATATAGGCATAGGCTGAGAGTTCATGAACAAAAAACAAACTGCATGGGAAATACTTCAATAATTGACAACTAAGATCTCATCTTATTCAAGTCTTTCCACATAAAAAGAAATCATCAACAGAGTTAAAAGAAAACCCACAGTGGGTGAAAAGATTTTTGCTAAATTTCTCTTAGACAAAAGACTTATATCTAGAATGTATAATGAATTTAAAAAGAATCAGGAACCCAGATATAAAGACCCAATCAAAAATGGGCATCTGAGTTGAATAGATAATGAATGCAGTTGAAGAAATATAAGTGTCAAATAAATGTATGGAAAAATGCTCAACATCATTATTTATTTGAGAAATGCAAATTAAAAGTACACTGAGATATAATCTCACTCCAGAAGGAAATACTAGCATCAAGAAATTAACCAAGAACAAATGCTGGCAGGGCTGTCAGTAAAAAGGAACTCTTCTTCTTGGTGGAATGAGGGCACATAAAACCATTGTGGAAATCTGTATGGAGTTTCTTCAAAAAACTAGAATTAAAGATTCCATTCTACCCAGCTATTATCCTTCTGAGTATTTACTCAGAAGAATTAAAAACATCATATGACAGTGATATATGTGCACCCATATTTATAGCAGCACAATTTGTAATAGCTAAATTTGGAAACAACCTAAATGTCCACCAACTCAGGAATGGATGACAGTAATGTATTCTTACATAGTGGAATGCTACTCAGTCACAAAAATGATAAGCTTGAGTCTTTTATAGGTAAATGGATACAACTATAAAACATATTCATAAGTGAAATAAATCAAACTTGTGTGTATAAACACCATATTGTCTTGCTAGTGAAAAAAACTGAAATAGTAAATAATATCCAAAGGTTTCAATAGATATAGTAAAAGGGAAAAATGCTCAAAGGAAATTTTATTTTTTTATCAATCTTACATTACTGTATCTGCTAGCCTGAGCAACTACTTTGAGGATAACAATATGCAATATAACATTCATTGTTGAATGCATATCATCTTGGATTTTTATTTTATTTTAAAAAGCAAAACTGAAAAAGGGTAGAAATGATACAGAATTTTGAAAAATAGTAGAAAATTAACATTAGTTAACATGTTGCATATTGTTATCTTAGAAATAGTTTTTCAGGTTACAAGATATAGATATTAAAATGATCAATCAAACAGTGAGAACACAAACTGTTCTTTTTGATGAACTAACAGAAATTAGTAGTATAGTTATATATCTTGAATACAAACACATACAAAAGGAGAAGGAAAAGGTGGCAAATTGATAGAAAACAGGATACAGAGCCTCCCCTGAAAAAGACAATGCATGCCGTAATAAAACACCCTGGAGAGGTCCTTACAGAGGGAGACTGATCCTCTCCATCTAGGGAGAAACTAAAGGCAAAACAGCTGGTCAAACATGCAGTCCCAGGGTACATGGCAGAAGCTGAGATTAGTGGCCACAGTGCTCTCCAGCTGCCTGAATTCACACCACCACTGTGGCTGGCTGGAGCAGCCTGAACACACTGGAGCACCCAAAAACACACTGCTGCAACTAACCAGTCATGCTGAAGACCAAGTTTGGTGAGCCCAACAGAGAAGGGAGCAAGCAAGGGGCCTCCATTAAACCACGGTGAGTGCTTGGAATAAGACCCCCACACACACGGGAAGGACACGACCAAATGGATGACATGTTGGAATCAGGCAGAAGGAGCCTGAACTAACTACACATGACAGTGACTTCAATTGGTTGCTCCCTTCCCAGAGCAGATTGGTAGGATCTGCTTGGTCTGTGTCACGACCCTGGCTGGGACCCAATAAGCTGTCCTAAACCAATTCCCTACCCCTAACCCAGTGAAGGCCCCTGAACGTTGACTGGCCCAGTGGGGCGGGGCCAGTATATGCAGCCCCTGCCTACACCTCAATGACCAAAAGCAAACAGGAGAGGGCATAAATCCCTCACCAGAGTGCTTCAGAAGAACCATCAACAACAAAGAAAGGGCCTGAGACACATCTGTATGGAAGAAACCAAAAATATGACAAGAGAAAGAAACAACAAGAAAAAGCCCCCAGCCCCAAACCCTGAGAACATTGATCCAGGATAGGGAAATACACAAGAGACTGAGGGCAGCAAACATGCAACATCAGGCATAGCTTCAATGGACATTTAGAGATATCTTCAGGACCTTGTAGATGAGCTTGAAACAAATATTAAGTCAGGTAAAGCAGGATATAAGTAGATTAATAAAACAAATGCTAAGCATCTCTCAAGAAAACACAGATTGTAGAAGGAGGAACACAAAGGAGAGAAACATTCAATAAAGAATATAAAGAAAAGTTAGAATACATGAAGCAGATTCAAAGAGATTACAAGAAAACTAAAAACTCCATTGAAAGCTGGCAAAACTCCTTAAAAGAAAATAAGGATAGACTTTCAAACTTGAAGGCAAGTTTGCAATATGTGAACATGAAAGGAAAGATCTCTTAAAATAACAAGGAAACAGGCAGTAACAATACAAAGACTAGAAGATGACAAGAGAGTCTATAATTTAAGAATAAGAAACATGAGTGAAAAATGCAGGAATAAAAACAGGTGAATTACAAGTGCTATTAATGGAAATAATTAAGGAAAACTTCCCAAGCATGGGAAAAGTAAATGATATTCAGATATATGAGGCATAAAGAAATCCAGCCCCATACAGCCAAAACAGACATATAATAATCAAGATACCAGAAATTCAATATAAAACAGAATATTAAAAGCCATCACAGAAAAGAAACATATCACCTATAAAGGAAAACACATCAAGGTCATGGCAGACCTCTCAACACAGATCATCAGATAATCAAGAGTTTGTAGTGAAGTATTACAAGCCCTGAAAGAAAATAACCTCCAGCTCAGATTCAAGTACCTGAAAAACTGTCACTAAAAATTAATGGAGGAACAAGATGTTTCCATGACAAAAAGGAGCTGGGGGGATTTGTGACCACCAATCCAACCTTACAGAGAATACTGAAGGACATTCTAGAGAGAGAAAAAAAAATACCAGGATTTCAGGAACAGTGGCAGAAAGGTCTCAATGAAGGGGGCAGGCAGTAGAATGAAGAAGAAAAGTAGATAAATAGCATAGCAGAAATGAGGCAGAGAGGGTTGGCTATAATCTCTAACAGAGATGGCCTTAATACACTAAAAAAAAATGCAGGCATATTAGATCAGGAGGTAGGGTCTATTGAGATGCTCTGTATAGGAAATATAATCAACCTGAGAGAGGGTTTATGGAACAAAAGTCAAATAGGAGAAAACAATGCTCTATGTGACAGGAAGCCAGAGAGAAATAGGGGCAACTCAACCACCACCTGAAGATAGGATGGAAAGACAGGATACTTATGTGCAGTAGAGAACTACTCAGCTATAACAAAGGAAAACCTTGAGGCTTTTGTACGTAAAGGAATACAACTTGAGATCAAGTCCAGGAGTGAGAAGGTTCAGAACCACTTAGGTAAATAGCTGGTTGTCTCCCCAATCTAAAAACTGAGGGAGTTGGTGGGACCCAAAATGTGCAGCACTCTGTGGGAGTGAAAGGGGAGGAATAGTCTAAAAAAAGAAGGCAGAGGATATTGTTAATAGTTTACCAGGATTTAAAACCCACATTACTCACACCATTTTGTTTAGATGGATTACATTCTGTTCCAGTCTGTCTACTTGTACTAGATTTGAGGACACAGACAGTTATCCCAATAATAACAGGATATAGTACAGTAAACATGCTTAATTTCCTATTAACTTAATCTGAAGCTCTGTAAAACTTATGCTGTTTTACCATGACTGATCTTAATCGAATCTGGTTTGTTAGATTGCTGTTTTGTATTAAAGAATTTACTCAAAGTTGTTACGATTGATAGTATCAAGTCTGAGAGTATAGGCAACTACACTAAAGATGACAAGATTCACTAGGATACCCACTCTGGTTTGATTATTACCTGCCTTTGAAGTTTCATACTGTCTACAATGTTTTATTTTTTTACTAATATTGTTATGTACTGCTATATTCAATTATACTGCTATATTCAAATATGCCGGATGATATGGACAATTCTATTAAAGATAACTAGAGACAACACAGTAACCATTGTAGATCACCTTGTACTGTGGTTTTATATGACTTTTTGGTTTCATGTTTTCATAGGAATTTGTTTTGTTTTATCTTGCCATGTTTTGTTTTTCCCTCTAATATAGAAAGGGCAGAAACATTTAAAGACTCATGCATGCCTAGATGTTTACACTCTCACTGTTTGAATGTCTACTTTGTGTGCTTTAATTTTGTAACTTGAGCTACACTTTCTAAGAGGACAATATGTAATTTATCAACTAGTGATTTCTTACCATTTATCTTTAATATTTATCTTTTTAAAATTCTGTATTATTTCTACCTTTTCCTGTTTTTTCCTCTTTAAATAAAAAAAACAAAATACATACAAATATTTATATATGTATACCTACATACATATAATCTTTTCCTTTATTACTTTTCTCCTTTCCTTTATCCCAGCTGTTCTTACCTTTTGGGCACTTTCTTTCACTTTTGTTATTAAAATATCTATTGTACATTTTGTATCTTAATGCTCTTTCAGTTTATCATCTTGTTTTGAAATCCTATGTTGCCATTATTTTTATTGTTGTTATCATTGTTTTTCTTTTGTTGTTTTTAATTGTTTTTCCTTCTTGATTTTTCTATTTTTCTGTTCAAAAATAATGAAAATAAAATGAATTTAGCAATAAATAATAAATAAATAAATAAATACCCAAATATTTAGCAATCATTTGCTATGTTCTCATTACAAGTATAATTGTTGAAGTTATTGAACTGAACAAAACAGGTATTGATCTTGAACCAGTGACTTCGTGTGAAATTTAACATGACAGTTCAGAGCAATGATTCTGGAATTGTTGCAGTTCTGAATCAAGGTTGTTATTCATTAGTGTCTACCCTAGTAAAAGTTGCTTAGCTGGAGATTTAGCTAAGTGCCTGCCTGGCAAGCATGAGCTGGTGATTTCCATTTGTGGTACAAAAAAAATGTCCCCTCTCACTGCAATAAAAACAAGTAGCTTTGTTTAAAAAAAATCTGGGTGTGGTGGCACACTCCTTGTAATTGCAGCACTAGAGAGGCTGAGGCAGGTAGATCCTTACAAGTTCAGAGACCAGCCCGAGCTACAAAGTGAGCCCAAGGCTAGCCAGAATCACATAGTGAGACCATGCATCAAAAAGACAAAAAAAGGAAAAATTGCTTAATGTTTCAAGGCTTTGTTTATTAAATTCAAACAAAAAATACATCTCATTGTACATTTCCAACATATATTAGTAAAACTTAATGATAAGTGATACAAATGTAAGATACAGGTTTCATTCAAAGAGCTCACTAGGAGAATGTAACCTAGTGCAAGGGAGGTTAGGAAGTTTTTCCAAGGAAAATAAGAGGGCAATTGCATACCAAATTCATGCATGAGTATGTATTTACCATATAAAATGAGTTATAAGAAAGATCAAAAAAGTGTCAATGTGGCTAGAATTTTTTGATATGAGTGTAATTACTGAATCTCATAAGCAATTGGAAGTTTGGATATCATTTTAGGTACATTGCAAATAAAGTGAAAATATTCAAGAAAACAGACAAAATGGTGTCATTTATCCAGAACTGAAATTAACAAGTAGATGTGAGAAATTAGAAAGATAGAAGGGTGAAAGACAACTAAAATGTCTCTATTAGATATGAGTGTCTATAAAATCTTTTCATTAATAGAGCTAGAACTCAAAAGACCAACAATGGAATTTTATGAGAAGGATATAAATGAATTTGGTCTGTGGCACATTACATTTGAAATAACCTACAGGATACCTTGAGAGATAAGCTAAGATTAAATATATAATAAAGCCTTAATATTTTGCAATCTTTCAGACACAATTTAAAATAAATTATTCTCCTGTGTATATTTTTTTAACTTTTTGAAATATTAACGCTACATATTGCTAAAACTCACAGAGAACTTCTTGACTTAAGCAGCCCTCTTGCCTCAACATCTCATAGCTGAGAATACAGGCACCATACTACACCTAGATCTGAAAGAGGGTTTTTAATAATAAGAGATTTGACCCAGGGCTCTGGACATCTGGGAAATACTTTTGTGAACACTCTGGCATAAACATTTATGGTACATTTTCCAAGATGAAATCTTAAAGACCAGTTTGTCTGAAATCTTCAAAATTTGATACAGATGAAAGCATTCATCCTTGTGAAAATAAATTAGCTTAATATGAAATATTGCTAATTTCAGATATTTAACTATTTTGTTAATTGTATGTGGATGAAGAAATACAAAGCAAGATAAAAGAGATAATGAACCAAATGGTCAAATTACTAGAATAAATTCAATAGACATGAACAGTAGTGATGATATTAAAAATAGATAATTTAAAAAATATTATTCATTATTCATGCATTATTCATTATGCATACACATAATCTCATACTTTTGTTCATGATAAATTAAAGTACATACATACAGTTCTCTCAAAGCAATAGACTTTCTTATGACTCAGAAACTTTGCACATGTTTTATCCTTTGCCTAGAATATCCTTATTTCAGCTAATCATCATCTCTGTCTGTACTCCCTTCTCCTCCCTTCTTCTATCCTCAGGACAAGCACAGTTTATGTCAAGAGAATCTCCATGTTCACTTAGATTTCTCTCTAGAAAACCCTCCGTATGTCGCTAATTCAACCTATACATTCATTATCATAATACTGAATATTGTAATATAAATCACCTTACATGCACAAAGTGTAATAACAAAACATGAATGCTTTAAAAATTTATTAAAGTCAAGCCGGGCATGGTGGCTCATGCCTGTAATCCCAGCACTCACAAGGCTGAGGCAGGAGGATTGCTGTGAGTTCAAGACGAGCCTGGGCTGCAAAGGGAGCTCAAGGCCAGCCTGAGAGACTCTGAATTGCATAGAGAGACCCTGTCTCAAAAAGGCAAAAATTATTAAAGTAAAATATACTTTGCTATTTGCCCTCAAATATTCCTTGTAGCTTTGAACACACTTATCCTGTAGCTCTTACTTTACAGATTTCCAAAGCAAGTCTGGACGTCCTCTACCTTGACAATGTGTAGCTGCCCTGTTATGAACATAATGTGTTGAATTGAATCAAGACTTTTACATTTTATGGTCCTTTTGACATTGAGGAAAAGCCAGAAGTCAAAGTGTGCCTGATACTGTGAATAATATGGATGAGGACATTCCGTAAATATTTTATGATCTTCTGTTTTCATTGATAGTGCCAGGAACAGTATCTAAGATAGTTTTCATTTTTTAAAATTCCCTCACCTCCCCTGGCATCCCTTTCTTGTCTAATTTTCTTACTGTAGTTTTCATTCTTGTTAATATTATTGATCATAACTCCTGTATGATATAGAGTGTTTAAATTAATTGAGGTTTTTAGGTTTATGTATGTGAATATCATTATGCTTTTTATTTCCCCTTCCCCTATTTCTTATCTTTTGCACTTTTTCCCTTGGACCACTATCCTATTCTAAGAGATCCAACTCTAGTTCCATTCTACCTATTCTTCATCAACTTTTTATACTTTGCTTCACTCAAATGAGAAACATCATACAGTATTTAAGCTTGTATGTCTAGTTTATTTCACTCAACATTATATTTTCCAGGTGCATTCATATTTCTACAAATATTTCACATATCCCATTCTTTATGGCAGAGTAATAGTCCATTATATATAGATACTATGTTTTCTTTAATTATCTGTTTGTGGGTATGCAAGTTGTTTCCATGATTAAATATCATGAATTTTGTTCTATAAAAATTAAAATGTATATATCACCACAGTATGGTGTTCTAATCTCTGGGAAAGATAGCTAGCAGGGGAATAGATGGGTCACATAGAACTTTTAATTTCAGTTCATTGAGAAATCTCCTTAATGATTTCCATAATTTTTGCACTAGGTTGCATTCTCAACAACTCTGAAGGAGAGTTCCTTTTTCACCACAGCCTTGTCAGCATTTGTTATTTTATAATTTCTTAATGATTGGCATTCTTTTTCAACTAAGATGGAATTTTGTCATTGTTTTAATTTTCACTTCTCTAATGCCTAGGGAATTTGAGCATTTTTTCATATATTTGTTGACCATTCATTTTTTTTGTGAAATATCTGTTCATTTCTCTAACCCATTTCTTCACTAGATCTTTAACTTTTGGTGGCTTAATATTTTGAGTACTTTGTATATTCTAGATACTAGTACTCTGACAAGTAGATGACAAAAAAATTTCCCATTTTTAGGTTGTCTCTTCATTGTACTGATTGATTCTTTTACTGTACAGTTTTCTAATCTCATGTTACTGTATTTGTTGGTTCCTTCTGTTATTTTTGTGCAATTCAAGTTCTGTTTGGAAAATACTTTCCTACACCTATGTCAAATAATTTACCTCATTTATCTTCCAGAAGTTTCATGTTTCTTCCTTAATGTTTAGATTTTCATCCATTTTTATTTTAATTTAGTATATGGTGAAAGGTAAGTGTCCACTTTCAATCTTTGGAACACAAATAACCAGTTTTCACAGAACCAATTGTTGAATGGATCTCTCCTCCAACTTATGCAGTTGGACCCTTTGTCAAAGAATAAATATTTGAATATGTCTAGAGAAATTTCTGTATCCTATACTCCATTCCATTTATCCAAGTATCTGTTTTGTTCCACTACCATCTGTTTTTGCCACCATTGATTTGTAGTCAGCTTGAAGACATGTATTGCTATGCCTCCTTCTTTTCTCTTGCTTCCTGCTTTTGCTATACTTGATCATTTCTGATTTCATATTAACTTTAGGATTGCTTATTTTCTAGATCTGTAAAGTAAATTGTTGGAATTTTGCTTGGTGCTTCATTGTATCTGTACAACAGTTTTTGGAGTATGGCCATTATGACAATATTGATTCTGTTTATTCAGGAGTAGAGGGCATCACCCCAGTTTCTGATGGTCTCTTTAATCTCCATTTTCACAATACTGTAGTGCTTTTTAACTAATTAATTCTATTGGTAAAATTTAAATATACATGATGTTCACATAATAGGGAATTTGTATCTGTACATGACACAACTTGATTATTTTTTCCATGCCCCTACTCTCCCTTCAACCCATCCTTCCTCTCATTATTTACAAAAGCTTTTTAAAATGTAATTGTCTTTATAGATGTCTTTCACTTCCTTGATTAGGGTTAATTCCTGTGCATTTCATTTTTCTTGTCTCTATTGTGAATGGTATTTTAATAAATTTCAATCATGTTTATTATTGATGTACACAAATACTAATGATTATTATATTTTGATCTTGCATACTGCTACTTTACTGAAGTTTCTTATTAGTTATAAAAGTATTTTAGTGGAATTCTTTGAGTCTCCTTTGTAGAGTATTATGTCATCTGCAAATAATATTAATTTGAATTATATTCTTACATGTATTCATTTTATTTTTTTCTCTTGCCTAATTTCTCTGTCTAATGTTTCAAGTACTATGTTGATAGAAAAAGTGGTATTTAACCTTTTGAACCTTTTGAAGAATTTGTCTTGTTCCTGATTTTAGGGAAAATGTTTTTAGTTTTTCCCAATTTAGTATGATGCTGGCTATTGGTTTGTCATATATAGATTTAATCATATTTAGATTTTATCTTATCCTTGTTTCCATCAAGGTTTTTATCACTAAAGTGTGTTGGTTTCTATCAAAAGTCTTACTTAGATCTATTGATATGATCATGTGGTTTTTGACCTTGTTCCTGTTACATTTTGTAATGTAAGTCATGTGTTACATTTATTGACTTGCATATATTGAACCACCTTTGCATCTCTGGTAATTTTTTGATAATGTGATGCATCTTACTTGGTAATATCTTGTTGAGTCATGTTGTTTCTATGTTCATTAAGGAGGTTGGCTTATAGACATTTTTATTTGGGTCTTTGTCCAATTTTAGGGTCAGGATGATACTGGCTTCCATTAATAAGTTTTGGACCACTTCATCCTTTTCAATTCTTTAAAGACCTTGAGGAGTATTGGTGATATAACATATTTAAAGGTTTTATGGAATTCAGCAGTGAATCTCTCAGGCCCTGGGCTTTTATGGTTGGTGAATTCTTTTTTAATTTGTCAATTTCATTGTTTGTTACTGGGTTGTTAAGCATAATAATGTCTTCTTAAGTTAATTTTGGTAGTTTTATGTGTCTAGGAATCTTCCTACTTTTCCTAAATTTGCTAATTTGTTGAAATATTATTTTTTGAAGTAGGTACTAATTACCTTCTGAATTTCTAAAGTATCTGCCATGATTTCATTTTTGTCTTGGTAAGTCTGGTAGGGATTTATTTATTTAATTTAGTCTTTTGAAGAGCCAGATGTTCCATTAATTGAATTTTTGTACTGTTTATTTAGTCATAATTGCTTTGATTTTTTCATCTATATAATTTTCCTCCTTAATTTTAGTTTGGGAGTGGTTTGTTGTTCTTTCAGAGATATCTTAAGGTTTCTCATTAGGTTGTTGATTTAAGGTTGCTCTGTTTTTCCATTTGCCAGTATGAGGATTTTTGCATCAGTGTTCATTAGGAAGATTGGCTTGTAATTCTCCTTCTTAGTTTGGTCCTTCTTTGGTTTTGGAATCAGAATAATGCTTGCTTCCAGGAATGCACTTGGGAGTATTGCTCCCCTTTCAATTTCATTACAAATTTTGAGAAGTAGTAGTGTTAGGTATTCACTAAATTTTTGTAAAATTAAGCAGTGAATCCATCAGGACCTGGGCTTTTATTTGTTGATAGGTATTTAATTACATCTTTAATTTTATTTATTGATATTGGATTATTTAGGATTCTTATATATTCTTGATTTAGCTTTGGTAATTCATATGAATCTAGGAATCGATTTCTTCTGTATTTTCCATCTTGTTAGAATACAAGTCTTCAAAGTAGGTATAGATGATGTTCTGGATTTCTACAGTCTGTTGTGGTTTCCCCCTTTTCATTGTTAACTGAATAGATTTGAATCTTTTCTTTCCTTTTTTGGTAAAGTTAGCCAAGACTTTGTTAATTTTATTTAAACTTTTGAAGAACCAACTCTTCAATTCATTGACTTTTCATACTGTATTTTTTAGTCTCCAGTATGTTAATTTCTGCTCTGATATTTATAATTTCCCCTCTTATATGAGCTTTTGATTTAGCCTGTTCTTGTTTTTCTAGAAGTTTAAGGTTCAATATTAAGTTATATGTGCTTGTTATAAATTTCCCTCTTAAGACTGCTTTCAGTGTGCCCACAAGTTCTGGTATATTGTAATGTCATTATCATTCAGCCATAAAAATTGTCTAATTTCATCTTTAATTTCATCTCTGACTCATTGATTTTTCAGTAGTTGCTATTTAATTTCCATGTATTTATGTAGTTCTTGTGCTTTCTTTTGTCATAGATTTCCAATTTATTTGCACTGAGGTATGATAATATGCATGAGATAATTTCAATTCCTTTACATTTATTTAAGTATGTTCTATGAACCAGTATATGGTCTATTTTTGAGAAGGTCCCACATGCAGCTGAGAAGAACGTGTATTCTGGCTTTGTAGGGTGGAACACTCAACAGACATCTACTAAGTCCAATTACTCAAAATTTTGATTTAGTTCTAATGTTTCATTAGTCATTTTTTGTCTAGTGGATCTGCCTTTTTGTGACAGTGGCATATTGAGATCTCCCAATATTGTTGTATTAAGGCTTATTTTTTCTGTCAATTCATAATTGTTTTATATAACAGGGTGCGTTAATATTTGTTGCATAAATATTTATGATTGGTATCTCTTTCTCTTGAACTGTTTCCTTTACCAGGATGCAATAACCTTCTTTATATCTCTTAATTATCCTTGGCTTGAAATTCCCTTTATCTGCAAATAGAATAGCAACCCCAGCTTTACTCTGATTTCCTGTTGCATGGAGTATAGTTTTCTATCCTTTGACTTTCAGTCTATGAATTTCCTATTGAATTAAATCTGTTTCTTGTAAACAGTATATTGTTAGCTCTTGCTTCTTAATACAATTTGCCAGTCTGTGTCTTTTGACTCATGAATTGAGACCATTAACATTAATGGCTAAAACTGATATGTATTGACATATCCTTGTCAAGTTATTTACTTATTATTGGCTTCCACCTCTTTTTCTTCTTCCCTTCTATCTAATTGTTTGCCTTTCTAGGTGGATTCATTCTGTTGGGGTTCATGGATTTGTAGTCCATATTATCTTTTTATAGAATGTCCTTCAGATCATTTTTGGGTGGCATTTTGATACATTTACTCAGATGTTCTTTCTCATGAAAGCATTATATTGCTTTCAATTTTGAAAGACAGTTTTGCAGGATACATCAGTCTGGGTGGAAAGTTGTTTTGCTTTAGAACTTCGAGGACGTCACTCCAAGCTCTCCTCAACTTGAGAATTTGTGTTGAGAAGTAAGCTGTGATTCTGATAGACTTTTCTTTATAAGTGATTTGTTTCTTTTCCCTGACAGCTATTAATATTCTATCCTTGTGTTGAGTTTCTGGAACCTTGACTATGATATGCTTGGATGTAGACTTTTTTTTGATCATTGCTAAGTGGAGTTCTATATATTTCACTTATTTGTATGCCAAATTCTTTTTCTATACCATGAAATTTTCTGTCACAATGTCTGTGAGGATGTTTTTAGTGTTATTTGTGGTATTTCCTGCTTGTTAATTGACTCAAATTAATCTTAAGTCATTCTTCTTTGTTTCATCTATCAGCTGCTGGATTGATTTTTCATGTTACTTTGCTAGTTTTGAAAAATCTTTACTTTCCTGGTCACTAACTGCAAGCCTGTCTTCAATATCTGATATCCTGTCCTTGCATTGGCTTAATCTGCTTCAAATATTTTCAATGGAGTTTTTATTTTCCTGGATATATGCTTGAACCTGCTTTATGGATTCCATTTGTTTCTTATGTGCTTCCATAATTTGTTTAAGCTCATCTATTATTTTGTATCTTCTCTAACATCACTAAGCTTGGTGGGTATGTTGATGATCTCTGTAGTAATTTGAGGTATTATTTATGATTTCATTTTTTTCCAGAGCCTCATTCAATTGCTTTGTTATCACTTCAGGGAGACCTGGTATGGGGCTTTTGGATTTTCCAGTTGGATTGCCCCCCCAGCATATGTCTTTGGTGGACTGAGTGTCTGAGGTCTTATTGAAGTGTCTTATTGAAGTATCTTCTCATTTGTTTTTTTAAAGTTTAATTCCTGCAGTGATGCCTGTTAGCTGCCTATGGTGGATTGTTTTATTGGTGATATTTAGGACATACAAGTGATGATCACTTCACAGAGGTATCTTCCAGTCTAAGCTGGTTTTTGGGCTCTGAGTCTGTTTAAAGATCTTAATTCCTTATTTTGTTGGAGATGAGAAACTATTGCTTGCCTTGATCTAGTCCTTGGTTCTTTGTCACAGTATTCTCTATGACCTCTAGTCAATCTCAGTCATGGTTTATCAGAGCCAACAGCTATTCAGAACAATTATGTCAATTTTCACTGTAATGATACCAATAACATCAAACATAGCCTACAAAACAATAAACTCAGCCAACTCCTGATTTGCAGCTTTTAACAATATCAACTAAGTTTTTGACCATATAGTAATGCAAAACAATTATATACAATATATAAGTCCACAATATGTTGATTCTGTCCTCAAGGGTTAAAGTTCAAGATAGATTAGGGAGAAAACAAAGAAATGGAAAAGTAAAAAGAGATTAAAAGTAGATTGGAGGACAAAGATGGATCTCACAAACTTGGAGAAATGGATGCAGATGACTGAAGAGAGCTGGAAGAGATAAAACATGGAACAGAACCAAACCACACCCACAAGGAGTTTAGGAACCACACTTACGCTCAAAAAAGAGAAAATAATGAAAAAGAGAAACAAAAAACCAATTGAGATCAGTGATTCTTGAACTCTGCATCATGTTGGAACTTTGGGCGCTAGAGAACAGGTGGCGTACTCGCCGCCCTGGTGAGCAGCTGGTGGCCCTGCCAAACCACTGGCACACCAGGGCAAGAATTAGCAGCGACCCCTAAGCTCGGCATCATGTTGGAACTTTGGGTGCTGGGAGAACAGGCAGCCTACGGGCCACCCTGATAAGCAGCTGGGGGCCTGGCAAGTCGCTGTCGCACTGGGGCGGAACTATCAGTGATTTTTGAACTCTGCATCATGTTGGAACTTTGGGTGCTAGAGAACAGGTGGCCTACTCCCCACCCTGGTGAGCAACTGGTGGCCTGGAAAACCACTGGCACACCAGGGTGAGAACTAGCAGCGACTCCGAAGCTCGGCATCATGTTGGAACTTTGGGCGCTGGGAGAACAGGCAGCCTTCAGGACACCCTGGTAAGCAGCTGGGGCCCTGCCGGTGCGCGGGCTAAGAATCAGACATTGATCCATTTCCCCCCTCCTTAGCAAGTAGGCACCGGTGGTCTGAGTATCTTTTTGGAGGATGAATGTATACAGCTTGACAAGTAAGGGGGATTTCCTTCTACCATCTCTTTGAAGGCAAATATTTTTATCACTGTTTTGCTCAGTTTTGATTAATGGTACTGCTTTATTCAATATTCTGTTTTTAAAAGTTCGATATTTCCTTCCATTTTCCTCTGTTTGACTGAAAGAACAGCTAATGTGAACAAAATGGGCTGTACTATTGAGCCCATTGCTTGTGTCTTGGTGACCTGCTCTGAGCTTCTGTGGTAGTTTTATTGCAGTGCAGTCACATGGGTTTATTCTGTCTTGTTCTGCTGTATTTTGCTACCTTAAAAAAAAGTGGATAAGAAAGTAACAAAATACCTCTAAAAATCTCCCAACTCCACCAAAGCTGATCCATGGATCATGGATGAAGAGTAACTCAAAAACAAGGCAACATAATTATATAAGGTGATTAAAAGTATGTAACAACAGCAAAACGAGTTAGTAAAGTACTGAGCAACCTGAAACAGGATACAACTAAGCAGATAATGGACTTAAAAAGTAAAAAGAAGAAAAGAAAGTGCTCTAGAGGATATGGCTGCATGTATGTTTGAGTGGGTAGGATTGATAACCATGTTGCTAAGTTGTTACTGGATCATTGAACTTCTTTGCAGTCTCACTGTTTGAATGTCCACTTTGTATGCTTTAATTTTGTAACTTTAACAACTAGGTCTAAGAAGACAGTATGTAATTTATCAACTAGTGATTTCTTACTGCTTTTTTTTCTGAGATTCTGTATTGTTTCTACCCCTTTTTCTGTTTTGTTTTTTTCTCTTTAAATAAAATTTTTAAAAAAGCAAAAGGAGGAAAAGAAAGTGCTCTAAAGAATATAATTGCATGTATATTTAAGTGTGTAGGATTGTTAACCATGTTGCTAGTTTTTTTGTTGGATCATTGAACGGAACTGTTTGCAGCCTCACTGTTTGAATGTCCACTTTGTATGCTTTAATTTTGTAACTTGAACAACTATATCTAAGAAGACAATATGTAATTTATCAACTAGTGATTTCTTACTGTTTATTTTTTTGAAATTCGGTATTGTTTCTACCCTTTTTTGTTTTGTTTTTTTCTCTTTAAAATTAAAAAAAAACAATTGAGTAAAACAAACAAAAAAGAAGAAAAGAAAAACAAGCAAACAAAGAGAAAATAGTCCACTTCCAGGGTTCTCTCTGGATTCAATAGTAGACAGCCTGTGGAGATAGCATCTCGAATTGTGCCACTGTATCCCTGCAAGTCCGGAGTTGCTTTATGATGGAGTAGTAGACAACATTAGTAGACCTGCCCAGAGATCAAACTCACTGGGCTGGCCACAGTATAAGCAATTTACATGGGTCTCTGTCCAGCTAGGATCTGCTTGCGGAAGCTGGCAGCAGATCTGGTTCTGGGCTTACCTGGTCCTACTCCAAAATCGCTCTGTTCTTTGGGAGGACTGAGTTCTCTGCACAAACCACCAGCCAGTAGAGTCCTCCACATGTGTCACTCCCCTCCACTCCTCCACTGCAGAGTATCCCTGCAGAAGCCTCTTGGATCACCAGACCCCACTGTCACTGTGACCATGCATCCCCAGGTTCCATCAGCTTCACTCGTGCAGTGAATCTGGCTTCTGGTGAAGGCACTGCCAGCTACTGCCTTCTTCTTCATTGAAGTTTTCTTGTGACTGTCTCTGTGGGCTTTGATTCAGACTTCAGACTCTTCCTCGGACCAGGGGACACACTTCCTTCATTCTTGTCTTCCTCACAATTGTATATTCCCACTTCTAGATGATGTCTCTCAGAGAGCCTGTTTTCTCTGTTGCTTACTACTCTGCCATCTTTTTGGAAGTCTCAGTTGCTCTGTTTTTCTACTGTGAGCATTGGTTGTGATAACTTTTTCTCTTAAAACTGTTCTGATAGTGTATCAGGGTTTTGACTACTTATGCCAGCATTGTTATTAACTTAGAGAAAATTGTAAATTTCTTCTTTGGCTTATTCTGCAATGCATTGCTTGTTTAGAAGTATGTAGTTTTGGGGATCTTTTGCCTTTTGTAACTTTACTGTCAATTATTTCTATTTTCATTGCACAGATGTATGATAATATGCATGAAGTAATTTTTATTGTTTTATATTTATTTAAGATAGTTTTGTGCAGTAGCATGTGATCTATTTTTCAAAAGTATCATATGCTGCTTTAAAGAATGTATATTCTGTTGTAGAGGGATGTGATATTATGTGTATGTCTATAAAGATGATATGTTAAAGGGTGCAGTTCTGCTCTGAAATTTCTTTATTGGATTATGTTTAGCTGATCTATCTGTGTGTAAAATTGGTGTGGCAGAATCCCCTACGATGTTCTCACTAGTGTTTATTTGTTCTTTTAATGTCAGCAGTTTTTATTATATGAAGGTAGGTACTTCAGTATTAGCTGCATAAATGTTTATCAACATTATCTGTCCTTGTGGAATTGTTCCCTTAACTAGAATGTGGTGACCTTCTTTATTCCTTCTCATCAGTTTTAACATGAAACTTATCATGCCTGATATTAAAATTGATACCTCTGTTTTTTCAGGGTTCTGCAGAATGAAATGTTTTATTTCATCTTTTACAATTTAGTCTATGAATATCATTTTGGATTAAATCTGCTATTTCAATTAGCAGATTATTAGATTCTGATTTTTGACCCAGTCTTCCAATCTGGTTTTTTTAATTGGCTCTTTTATCAGTCAAAATCATGTTGATTATTTACTTCCACTGCCTTTTTATCTGTTGGCATATGATTTTTTTCTTTTTCTGATTTTTTTGCTGTTTTTCTACTGACCTCACTAATTTCCTCTGTGTTTTTAGTATGTTCAATTCATTGTTTCTGTCAAGAATTTTTTAAACTATCTTCTCTAGAGATAGCTTAGCACCAATATTTCTTCTGAGCTTCTCTTTTTATTGGAAATACTCTCTTTTCCATCTTTATAAAGGATAGCTTTACTGTATAAGTTAATCTGGTTTGGAAGTTATTTACTCATACACTTGATATGCTTCACTCCAAGCTCTTCTGGTCTTTAAGTACTGTGCTGAGAAGTCTGCTGAAATTCTAGTTGGTTTACCTTTACATGTGATTTTTTTTTGTCTGCCTGCCTTTAAATTCTGGGATCTTTTTATTGGAAGGATATCTGGGTATTTCATAAGGATATGCCTTGTAGAGCTTCTCCTTTCATTATAATTGCTTGGTGTTAAATGAGCATCACTTGTATTTTAAATTGTTTTTATTATATTTAGGAAATTTTCTTCCATAATGTCTGTTAGAGTATTAGTGAATATATCTGTGTGATTTTCTCATTTTTCTTTAACTCCAATCAGCCTTCGATTAGTCTTCTTTTTATCACCTAGTAGCTGTTGGAGAGTCTTGGCTTTTTCTCTTATTTTCTTTCTGGTCCTTTTGAGGTCTTTATAACAATACTCTGTTTTGTCCTCAATATCAGGCACTCTGTCTTCACGTTAGTAATTTTTTCAGTATGTGAAATCTGCATCTTTTCATCTTAGGTATTCTGTATGATTTATTTTAGCATTCCATATGCTTGTTGAATCTGTTGTTCAAATTTTGAAATGTTTTGTTTAGCTCATTCAGGTTTTCCCTGTTGACTGAAAATTCACTGTGGGCCTATTTAGTGAAATTAACCATGGACATATTGAATGAATTACTGCATTGATTTCCTCTTTTAACTCACCTGTTTTCTTCATCCTTCCTAAGAACTTTTCATAGATTTCTGTTACCTGGTATGACTTCTTCTCCCTTTGTGACCTCTTGTTCTGCCTTGAGAGAATGTGGAGGTGGTCACAGATCTATTTCCTTCCTTCCTTATTCTCCTACATCTATCTATGTTTATTTTTAAGCTTCTAAAAATTATACATGGCCCCCTAATTCTCCTATCCTTTTGGAAAGTAACCTCAGTTTAGGGATTTGGGAAGTGAGGTGGATTTATGATTTATATGGAGATTTTTAGTGGTGTTCTGCCTCTTTGGGATTAATGTTCATCTTTGTATGCCCAGGACTAGTATTTATTTCTGTTATTTGCATCAATTGATTTCAATTATGTGCCTCTTGGTTGAAAGAATTACTTCTTTTTGTAACAGCATACACGTTCAATCTTACAACATATCTATATGATAATTCTTGCAGTTACTCTCTCCTCATTTGTCTATTTTCTGTGTACATTATAAGATTTTATTTGTGTTTTTCAGAAATAAGTTAGGTATGGTGTGTTGGGAAGAAAAGGAGGTGGCTGAATAGATAGTATCGGATACTAAGTGGGAGATTTGAATGGGGAATAAGGAGAGATGAGAAGAAAAGTTTATGTGCAGTCTGATTTTATTGGAGAACTTTTAGTTGAGTTGAAGCATCAGTACTGAGGGTTTTCAGATATTTTGTGAGAAGAATGGAAGATATGAGAGAAAGGGTGTTTACTTTGTAATTGAGGAAGATATGTGGTTGTCAGAACATGCTGCTAAGGAGGAGAATAAAGCTAGGTTAGATATGGAAGAGCCAAAAATATAGGATAGGAAAGGCTGAGGAAAAATACTACTGAGAGTGAGAATGACTGTGAGGGAGGTAAGCATGAGAAACTTAAAAAATTAGGAGGAGGAGTTTGCATGTTTGGAAAAAGAGTGAAGAAATATGTTAATAAAGTTGTCTTGCTGATTTGAAAGGAAGAAACTAAATACAGATTTGTGATGATGGGGAGAATCTAGACACTTATTAAATCTGAGTTACTGAAAGAATATATATAAAAATGTATCAACCTATTAAACACAAGAAAATGTAAAAGAACATAAAATAAACATATATTACTAAATAAATCAAGAAACATACAAAACTTAAAACAATAAGGTGTCTACTAGAAACACAGGTTAAATATTCCAATGGGACATTGCATATGTGATTTCCATAGAGCTTCTTTTCCATTGACTCTGAGTGCTAACTTCTCAATCACTCTTCTGATCCCTCTACCATAAAGCTGAAGTTAAATCAACAGTAAGAACTTTTTTATGGAAGGTTGTTCTTGAAGAGTCTGACACAATCTGAGTTCTTGGGTTAGGAACTTTTGCTGTCCCTCTCTCTGTGGGTATTATTTTGGACTCAGCATTCAGGTTTACTGATACTAAATTTTCTACTAAGTCAGGATTATCCCAATGTGATCAAATCAGCTACAACATACAATCTAAGTCTTGATCCACAGTTAATATGCACTACAGGTGGTGACCATGTCTCTTTCACTGGTGAAAACAGCATTCAACAGTAATTTTATACAATCAGTTATCTAAACCACAAATTTTGGAGAGCGGGTAATGCCTTAGAGAGGCTAGAAAAATCCTCAACACTGTGACAAATGAAGGAAAAAATAAGAAGGCAGAAAAATATCCTGTTGATAGACGGGGTATCTTATTATATATTTAGAAGGTAATAACAACAAAATTCATAGGGAGAAATGGGGATGGGAGAAGATTCGATGATTGATACAAATATTAGAGGAAAAGTTAAAGGGAGACAAAAAGGTAGATTGGAAAGGAAGGAAATATTAATAATGAATAAAACACAAGTGAAAGAAGCCCTACTAAGAGATATAAATATAATTGAGAGGACTATAAAGGGACAAGGGAGGATTCCTTAACCATCAATACAGTATATTGGGAGAAAAACGTGCAAAAAGAGGGGAAGTATACAGACATATACATGCTAATAAAAATGGTAAACTAGCAGAATAAGAGTGTATGGAGAAAATGTGCAGAGGGAAAAAAAGCAAGGAGAACAAAAATAAAATAAAATTAAGGTAAAATAAAGATGAAAATAAAAATGAAAAATAATGCAATCAAATACAGAAAAATAAAAGGAGTTTTATAATGATTTGGACATGTGCTTCTTTTCTTCAGCCTAGGGATAAAGAGCAGAGCTCAGATCTGGATGTGTCTGTTCACACTGTATGTCTAAAGTGACAGTTTCAATTTTCCTTCTAACTAGTGGTTAGCCAGCTACTTTTGGCAGCATGGTGTGGGCTCTCCTCTACAGTGTTAACTCTTTCTTCTGTATCACATAATCTAATTTTTTTCTTCTCTGCCAGTGCCCTTATGTTTCAAGTTATAGACATTTTGTCCTGGAGAAGCTGAGTTTCTGACATTCACTGCTTCAAAATTTTGTTGCTAGTATTTTTGATCATAACTCATACAGACACTGAAAAAACCAGATTTCCAGAATTGTTTCAGAGAGTGATAAAAATTATGGAATAAGAGGATATGAAGCCAGGAGGAATACAGCAAGGAGGTTAATATTAATCGCACTTTTCCTGTAATTTTATTTATATTTAATGTTCAGCATATATTTCTATAACATCTCATATTTTTATTTTAGAATTTATCACAATTTATATACCTCCTTACCATATTTCTCCCTAATAGATGCTCCTTT
This sequence comes from Hydrochoerus hydrochaeris, assembly GCA_004027455.1. Taxonomy (NCBI): domain Eukaryota; kingdom Metazoa; phylum Chordata; class Mammalia; order Rodentia; family Hydrochaeridae; genus Hydrochoerus; species Hydrochoerus hydrochaeris. Next base: position 585,903 of record PVLA01000052.1, read on the forward strand.
TTCAAATAATGTGTAAATAGACTTAATAAAATTTATAATAATCAGATAAGAAAAGCATTACCTAATAAGTTCTAATGAGTAACAATTATGATGGCAAGGTTCAGGTGAACAGAAAATTGGTGTAAAACTGTTAAAAAATACTGTATTTACACACATTTAGGACTTTGTTAAAAGAACATGCCAAAACCATGTGGCAAAGCAAAGCTGTTGACAGAATATTTTATGGTGTTAGGGATGGAAACCAGGATTCTGAGCAAGGTAAGCAAGTGTTCTACCAATCTAAGTAAGTGAACTACATTTCCAGTCTAACAGCTAAATTCCATTGTTGGAAAAAGTAAATGTGAGTGGACAAGTGACTTGTACCCACAATAGGTACTGGAATTTTTATTGTAGAGTAGGTTGCATGTTAAGGTGAGATAACAAAGTTGGAATTTTAATTGTGATATGCAAAATTTACTTAAAATTAGAACCACCTAGCCAATTAGTAAATTCTAAGTGAGTCAATGGATGTTTGACATACAGGCCAGCAAGCCAAAGGTGGAAGATATACCTCCTATTGTCGGTGGCACCTACCTATAGGCTTGTAATCTTAATGGCATGAAAAAGAAAAGAAAAAAGGGACCTTATTATGCCTGTGCTTCAATCTCCACTGCTGACTTTAGAAACCAGTCTCATTTCTTTGGCATTCCAACATAGAATTTCACTGTCAATTCTACAGCAGGCTTCTAGGTCTTTTACCAGAGATTGGTCCTACATCCTTGATCCCTTTGTTCTGCAGCTTCCAACTTCCATATTCTTGGTCTGAGAAGCTATAAGATCCTCTGGCTCCCTGATGAACAGACAGCTATTGTGGCCTCTGCACCATAGATCCTGCAAGCTGATCTAGTAAAGTGGAATAATTTTACAAGTATTTTCTATTGATACTTTTCCTCTGGAGAATCCTAATTAATACACATTTTGATGCCAGTAGTGATTCTAAAGAAACAGAATTGGAAGAATGATTTTATCTAATTAGTTTAGTGTTTTGTGGAGTTGGTTTTCTAATGTGAGGAGGCCTAAATTTGGCATGCTCTCTCCTACAGTTAATATAGAGAGCACTGATAGTCTGTAGTGGGGGCTGTTTAAAGTAATACACAGCATAAATCCATTTGATTACTCTATTTCAACAGTTGCAAGTTGAAAATAATTTAAAGATTATATACAATAATTTGGAGCACATTTGGAAGAGTAAGAAACATAATGATGCTGGCTAGTTGTTTTTAGCATTTCTAGACACAGTACTGAAGGAAAATCATAAGCTACAGACATACATACGAATTTTGCATCCTTCTTAATGTGTCATAAGGGAGAGTCCTGTCTCCTTTATCTGAGGGATGACAGTTGCTGAAAACTAAGCACAAGTATTTGTAATATTTTTTCCAGGGTTACAGCCCATGATATGATTGGTTCAGCACTGAAAGATATCTGCAATCCAATTGAGAGTATGTATTGGAAAAGAATGGGATCCCTTAAAATGGGATAGAGATATTGGAAAGAACAGGACATGGCTGGTCTTATTGAATAACTTAATTCTGATATTATTTTCAGAGAAGACAATTATAACACTCACTTGCAGAGTCATCCCTGCTCCCACCTACTATGATCTTGGCATCTTCTCCTGTACCTGACAAATCTGATCCTATTAAAAGAATGTGTTGCCTATTAAAAGAATGATGATCATCACTCATGTTGTTAATGCCTATGCTCATGAAGATCTACCATCACAACCCACTTTTTCCTATAGGCCTATAAGTAGGCTCACATTTCAAAAGGTTTCTAAAAGTGAGGTACAGATTGACTCATGAGAAGGTTCAGTACATTTCCAAAGAACTTTTTTAATTTTCTAATTCTTACAAGCAGAGGTTTAGGGAACTTGTGTGGGAATGGATTTTCAGGGTATAGGACAATGGTGAAAGAAGCATAAATTTTTTGATATAAGTACATTAAATATAGATTCTGCTTTTAATGACAGCTATAGTGTTAAAATATACTAATAGTTAATTTTATTGGTTTGCTAAAATATGGGCTGGGTATAACTGATGTCTTTGGTTTAAGATTGATGAGAATATTGAAAGTTTCTGAGAAATGAGAATACTGAAATATATTTTCTAGGTAAAACTTAATCTTTCACACTAGGAGGTCCAGAAAATATACTCTTACTAATGCTACAAAAAAGAGCAAATGTGTGAGCATCCTTGAAAAGCTCTGTCATTGTCATTGTTTTTCACAGTATGGAAACCTTGCAGTGGGAACTCAACTAGGAAACTTGAATTCTTTGATTTTACTTGGATTTCAGATTGGCAGAGACCAAACTTTTTTGCTCAATATTCAAAGGCAAGGTGGTTGTACTTGACATAATAGATAGCAGAAGCAAAGCAGTTATTAGAGTGGTCTGAAACATGTACACACAGCATTGGCAAAAATGATCATAGCATGCCCGGGAGTGAAAAAAAAGCAAGCCTACTAAATTTTAATTAATTTATATAAGTCAAAAACTTTTAAGGTAAATGAACAGAAACCTACCTAGAATACTAGCAACAGGGAATTACAGACCCTTAATCAACTTCCAGACATGAGTTACTTTATAGATTCTTATACTTTGTAGATTCTTAATACTTTGAATGAAAAGGAGGCCAAGTCTTCTTGAGGAAGCATTACTAGGAAAGTAGGCTGTCAGTCTTTCTTCATCTTTACCTGAGATAACTTCTGCCCTTTTACAGGATTAATATACACCAGAGGAAAGGAAATGATTATCTATTTTATTGATAGTAGACACTGGTACTGAAATAATGCTAATTCCAAGAGATTCAAAACATCATTGTAGAGCCGGAATATAGATCAGTGGCACAAGCACCTGCCTGGCAAGCACAAGGTCTTGCGTTTGATTCCAAGTTTTAAAAAAAAATCATTGTAAGCCTCCAAACAGCACTGGAGCCTATGCATTTAGGTTATCAATGGAGTTTTTGCCAAGTTCTAACTTGCAGCATGTTAAGTAGCACTCCAAATTCATACTGTGGCAATATTTCCAGTTAGAGAATGTATTATAGGAATGGATATATTAGGTACTTGGTAGAATTGTCTCCGTAACCTGATGTGTCAAGGTCAATATCATGGGAAAGACCAAATGAAAACCATTAGAGTTGGCTTTAACTGGGAATATGGCATATAAAAAACAATTATGAAACCCTGGAGGTATTGTGGAGAATAGTCTCACTAGCAAGTATTTGAAAGATGAAAGAGTAGTGGTTACTTTTATATCCCCATTAACTGTCTGATTTGGCCAGCACACATGATTCATGGATCTTGGAAAATGTTAGAGGTTTAGCATAAGCTTAAGTGGTGACTCCATTTTCAGATGCTATACCAGATGTGGTTTCTTTGCTTGTTCAGATTAACACATCACCTGACACCAAGCTATTGACTTGGAAAATATATTTTTCTCCATCGCTACCCACAAGGTCAACTAGAAGCAATTCATTTTTTCACAGCCCTAATTCATGAGTATATAAATTCTCCAATGCTGTGTGACAAATCATTTCGCAGGAATCTTGATCACCTTTCTCATCACACTCTATCAGGCTGGCACATTGCATTAATCATTTTACGATAACTGGATGAAATGAGCAAGATATAGTAACCACTGTGAATTGGTGAAAAAGTATTTGTATGTCAAAAAAATGTAAAATAAACCCAACTAAAATTCAAAGGGCTTCTACCTCAATAAAATTTCCAAAAATATGGTTGTTTGGCATATGCAGATAATCTTTGTAATGTGAAGGATAGATTATCGCATCTGGCTTCTCCTAAAATCAAAATATATTCACAATACTATAGAGTACTCTATCCTGTCCTCATTGCTGCTCAGAAAGGGTTATATTTGCAATTCCATGGAGAAGTTATTGGAATTCTAGTGAGTTAAATCCAATTTATGACTTCCAGTGCAACTCATGGCAAGAATAAAGACAGTAAGACATACATACATCTATGGGGAGCCAAGGGATCCAAGAACAGGCAAAATGATGATTCACTGGAGCAAATGCCATGACCCAGAGCCCAATCTGTGTTTCATTTATTCTCCATGAGGGGAGTGGCTTGGGAATCAGTGACAGTGAGAATGGTAGGAAATACATGACTGGCATGACTGCTGTGAACAGGGCTAGGTAGGAGATCTGAGATCATATCTAAGATATGCAGAGGGCAAGAAATGCAGAGAGAATAATTTGCATAACACAACTGAGATAGCATCAAATAATTTATGGTTGGTGCTTCATTTCTGATGCACGATCCTTTTTTCCTTGGGAAATTATAACCTCTTTCTTGAGGCTCAGACCCAGCCAATAGCATGAAGGATGGTTCTCCATCCCACATGGCTCAACCACATATTTGGGGAGTTACTGAGAAGGGTAACAATGACCTGTCACCTTGCTTCAGAAATTACACATCAGTTCCTCAGCCAGCCCAGTTTACATTGCTTAAAAGTAATTGAAGGGACAAAGAAATAGTCTAGCCAGCTCTGTACATATCAATACATGGAGATAGGCCCAAGTTTATCCAAAATTGAGATAGTTGCTCTTCTTTCAAGGAGAGTCAAGGAGTGTCATTTGGGTGGTTCCCCTCACAACACCTAGTGAACCTATTAGGTCCTTGGCAGCTACATTTCTGTTGGGATAGTCCAGGCCATTTACTTAGTGACTTGGAAATATCCTAGTTTGGGGGGAGGGGAGAAGAACAAAAGAAATATTTGCATCAGTCCTATGCTATTGTGAAGGTCATGTAATGCAGCAGAATCAATGGTAACTGAGGTGTCAGAGGTAAATAAGAAGGTTGTTTTGCCCTCTTTTTCAAGTTCCCATAAGTGAATTATGATAAAGTTCCTTAGGATTTTGGAACAATCCTGTACAATCATCTGCATGCCACCACTCTTTCTTTGATATAGAGCTCAAGACTATTAGTTGTTGGACTTTACTTGAACCTGAATCCTTAACCATTGTACACTACCATGTGACCTCAGCTGCCTATCATGAACTGGATATGAATTCACCATATCATAATGTAAAATTCTGCCAAAAAACATAAGTAACAAGCATGTGTTTAAGTCTGATTAGGAAGGTGCAAGCAAATTACATGTAGAAGTGGTCCAAATGCTCATTGTCCCTATTCCTGTTATGTTGCCTTTTGTCTTCCATTATGTACCTGTAACCTCATTTAATGTACCCTATGATCAGCTGACAGAAAAAGAGAAGATTCAGGACAGATGTACAGATAGTTTTGTACATTATATTGGCACCACCCAAAAGTGGATAGCTGTAACACTACAACCATTTTCCAGGACACCCCTGAAGGACAGGGATGAATTGAAACCTTCACAATGAGCAGATCTTCAGGAAGTGTACGTGATCATACATTTTTGCTTGGAAGAAAAATGTATATGTGTGCAATTATATACTAATTCATGATTGTAGCCAATGACCTAGTTGGATTCTTAGGGAATTGAAAATAGCATGACTGGAAGTTGATGAGAAAAACATCTGAGGAGGAGTTACGTAGGTAGATTTCTCCATATGGGAAAAGAATGTGAAGACATTTGTGTTCCATGTAAGTCTTCACCAAAATTTGCTCTTAGCTGAAGATGATTTTAATAATCAAGTGGATAAAATGACTCATTCTTTAGATAACTGTAAACTTCTTTTCTTAGCAGCCCATGCCAATGCCCCATGGGCTGATTAATAAAGTAGTTACTGAGGTAGAGATAAAGGTTCTGTATTGGTTCAAGCACATGGACTTCTGCCCACCCAGGCTGGTCCAGGCTGAATGGTTGATCTGCCAGCAGGAGATACTAACCATAAATCCCTGACATGTCATCATTCCTAAGGTGATCACTCCACAGTCTAATGGCAGTTGCATTACATTGGGCCACTTCTATCATGGAAGGGATAGTACTTTGTCCTTACTGGCATACATAATTATTCTGGGTATCAATTTGCCTCCCCTGCACGTTATGCTTCTGCCAAAACTACCGTTCATATACCTGTAAAATGCCTCATCTACCACCACAGTATTGCATGCACCATTGCTTCTAGCCAAGAAATGCACTTCAAAGCCAAAGACATGTGCCAATGTGATCATTTTCATGAAACTCAATGGTCTCACAGTTTCTCACAACCTGGATGCAGGTTTGATAGAAATGTGGAGTGGCCTTCTTAAGATGCAGTTATAGTGACAATTAGCTGGCAATACTTTGTAGAGTTGGGGCAAGGTTCTGAAGAAAGTTGAATATGCTCTGAATCAATGTCCAATACAGGTATTTTTTCTCCCATGGCCAGAATTTACAGGTCCAGCTATCAAGATTGGAAATGAGAGTTGCACCACAAAGCAAAATTTTTGCTTCCTGATCTAGTGATTGTATTATTTTCTTGCTTAGAAGTCTTAAATCCAAAGGGAATAAGGTTTATACTAGGAAACAAAATAATGATTCCACTGAACTGAATGCTAAGATGTTCTTTTGGGCATGTTTGGTCTTTCATGCCTCTGAGTCAATATTCTAAAAAAGGAGTTAGTGTTAGTGGAGTGACTGATTCACACTGTTAGGAGAAAATTGAACTGTTACTTGTCAAATCAAGTAAAAAGAATAATTATGGAGTATATAAGATTATTTCAGGCAGGGACTTTAGCTCAGTGGTATAAGCACCTGCCTGGCAAGCACAAAGTCATGAGTTCGATCCCCAGGAGAAAGAAAAAAAAGAAGGAGGAGGAGGAGAAGAAGATAAGAAATCACTTCAGGTGTCACCTAATATTACAATGTCCCATTATTAAGTCAATTGGAAACTCTAACAAATCAATCCAGGCAGTATAAAATATGGCCTAGAAGCTTCAGGAATGAATGTGTGTGTACCCCTCCTGATAAACAATCAAGACCTTCTGAGGTACTTGCTGAAAGTCCTTGGAATACAAAATAGGTAGTAAAAGAATGTAGTTATAAATACCAAATGGAAAAAAGGAATTGTCTCTATTTTAGAAGAGCTTCAGTTTTCACCACTTCCTTGGAACATCAGTCTCCAATTTTTTGAATTTTCCAACAAGGCCTTGAACCAGAGATACTTCAGTCAGCTGTAAAGTTGTTTCAACCTTAACCTGGCATTGTCTTTGGTTTTCTTGTCCTGTAGTTTCCACATTCTTGGGCTAAGCAGCTACTGGGTACTCCAGCTGGGTGCATAATCAATCATTATGAATTCTTCCAACTCTGGTCCTACAGATAACCCTTGCATGGTCATTCAGCTCTGATTCTGTAAGCCTACCTAATACATCTTCATATATATTCATATTGAATCTATATTTCTTGGGAATGCTAATGAATATAACAGTATAAATTAATAAATCAAAGGTAGTAGGTCTGAGTATCTCTAAAGGAATAAGTAATAAAGGAACTCCTGTAGCAATAGGAATTTAAATGGAGAAATTTGAAGGAATGGTGTATAGGAATGAAGGATGTGTTTTTTCAGTGACAATCTTTCTTTAGTACAGAAAATTCAAATTATTCTGGTCCAAATGCTATTTCCAACATTGATGATTTTCACTAGCCAAAATTTGTAGGTCAATATTGCTGCCAACATCATGGCTAAGGAGGTCCCTTGGCATATTACTCATTACTATTCTGGCTGTAAAGATTCCCAGACTTTAGAGTCAAAAGTGACAAATATGACATAGAAAAAAAAGCATTCTGGAGATTCTGACAATGTGTAGAAGAGAGTTAAAGAATATGGGAGCTACCATGTGCTGAATTATACTTTGGAGTCATTCCAGTTTCTTTTCACTATTGCATCTGACATTGATATTGAGAATTCAACCTCAATAGCAAAAAAGTATTTATAACTTTAAAAACTTCTAGATTATACTATATTAAGCATTATTTTAAATGTATTAATTATACTTAAACATATCTTTTAGTCCTAGAACAGACTAAACCAGGAAACATTCATAGATAATCTAGGTATTAACAAATTTTTCTTACCAATGTATGTGCGTGTGTATGGGGGGGGTTGTTACAGGAATTGAACTCAGTACCTTACACTTGCCAGGCAAGAACTTATGCCATTGAGCTATATCCCCAGCTCTTATGAATATTTGGGAAGGCAGAAAAGCAAGAACTTGTATCAATTATTATATACAGTTTATTTCTAGAATGGTTATAATTGAGATTGATTAAATATTTTTATATCAGATATATCTTTACAATCTAGGTAAAATATATTTATCATGATGAATGAATATTTCTTAATCAGTACATTATCTTTGTTCATATAACAGTGCATATCATGTACAATGAAACTAATACTAATTTATCTTTATGTATATAAGCCCAAATACAAATTATTTTCAGAAGTATTAGTAAGAAAAAGTAATCTGCTGTGAAAATTACAAGCATATTAGTTTCTATGTTAGATGGACATTATCTAGTAAAATCAAGGTCCTGTGATTCTGATAAAGGTCTCAGTATAGGTTCTAAACAAGTTGAGATAGAGAGTATATTGTTTCCTTTTTACCAAGCACATGAATTAAACAGGTGATATTATCTAGTTTTAAGTAAATAGCCACATTCAAGTAAAAAAGTTAGATGATAATTATTATCATTTGAGAAATTAAAATGAAGAGAGGCTAAATAGATAAGTTCTAAAAGCTCCACTTATTTATCCATTATTTTTGTTGGGCTTATAAAATAACAGGACCTTAAATATCTTTGTAATAAAAAGAGAGATTCTGCATACAAGGAATAAAAGCATACAGTGCTTGAGCAAATGATCATAACCTGACTATTTCCAGTACCAGATGGCAGTCATGGGCAGGCAATTATATTTGCTTCATGCATTTGTGTTTCTGTCTCCTTGTCTCTGTCTCTGTCTCTGTCTCTCTCTCTCTCTCTCTCTCTCTCTGTCTCTCTCTCTTTGGTACTGGATATCTAACTCAGGAACTCACTCTTGCAATGCAGGTGCTGTACTGCTGAACTGTATACCCACCCAATCAGACTTCATACTTTTATGACCCCTGCAATTTTGCTGATGGCATATTAAATTTCTTTTTAAAAAATGTACTGTATTGACATTTTATGCTATTGAAGCTCAGTATTGCAAATATGAGGGATTTATTATGGATTTAATGAGACAATTTCTGAGGTATGCAAAGTATGATCTCAAATTTTTTCTATTCATATAAATTATTGATGATTATATAGTTTCTATAGTTTAGTTCACTGCTTCTTCACCCTAATGTCTAAAGGAGAAATGTATTTAGATTTCACTGTAATATAATTAGTAAGAGATGACTATAGATTATTAATTATATAGTAGATGATTAATTTTACTAACTTTCACCTGTAATATGAATCCTTATTATAGAACATGGGTAAAATAGAAAGATTTCTATATTTAAATAGATATTACATGAATTACTTCTTTACTGAAATCAAGAGTTTTATCAGGTGTGATACTTTCCTAAATCTTTGAGTTATAACCATAATGTTGTTTAGCAAGGACATATTATTTTTATGATATTAATAAACTCACAAATAAAATTATTTTAAATAATAATAAATAAGTTACATTCTAAGTAATTTATTATCCATGTTATTATTGATGGTTCTTTATTGATGGTTTTCATTTTAAGATGAATAACAATAAAAATGTAAGTTTAGCACTGGAAACTCAGTGCAAAGAATGTACATCACTTGTCATGAGATATGAGTAGCCAGTGTCCAGTGGAGTGGAATAACAACTTTATAATAAACTTAGCTGTAGGATATTAAGCGTCACATAACCTGGCTAGTAGATTTTTTAATTCTTCCAGAAAGATACTTACAAGAGGAATACCTGTTTCAAATGGAATCTCTAATCCTAAATTTTTGAGGAATCTTCACACTGATTTCCACAATGTTTGCACCAGTCGACACTCGCACCAACAGTGGAGAAGGGTTTCTTTTTTCCCACAGCTCCTCCAGCATTTATTATGGATTGACTTCTTGATAATAGCCATTCTATCTGTAATGAGAAGGAATTTCAGTGTTGTTTTAATTTGTGTCTCTTGAATATCCAGTGATGTTGAACATTTTGTCATACACTTATTTGCCATTTGTGTTTCTCCCTTTTAGAAGTGTGTATTTAATCTTAAATGCCTATTTTTGGGGTGAGTTTTTAAATTTTGCATATCTGATTTTTTCAATTATTTATATATTCTAGATATTAGCCCCTTGTCTGATGACAAGTAGTTAAATTTTTTTCCCACTATGTGTATTGTTTTCACTCTATTGATGATTTTTTTTTTGCTGTGCAAAAGCTTTTTAATAAGACAAGATCCTAGTTGTTGATACTTTGGGTTATTTACCGTGTGATTGAGGTTTTGCTCATGAAACATTTGCCTACATCTATATCTTTAATTGTTCTATCTATTCCTACTTCCAGAAAGGTTTTTTTGTTTCAATAATTCTATCTTTGATTCATTTTGATTTTAGATTAGTGCATAGTGATAGATATTAGTCTTTGGCATGTGGAAAACCACTTTTTCCAGCATCATTTATTAAAGATGTTCTTCCAGTGAACATGTTTGGCCCCTTTATCAAAGACAAGGTGCCTGAGTGTGTGTGGAGTTTTTTCTGCATCTTTGTATTTGTTCCATTGATCTTTTAGTCAGGTTTATTTTGTCAGTACCATGTGTTCTTTTCTTTTAAATCACTGCAATTTTGTGATATAATTTTGAATTGTAGATTGTGATGTTTATAAGGCACGATTAGCAAGATTTGCAATACCTAAATCTTGGAAACAACCCAAATGCCATTGTCAAAGCAATGGATAAAAACAGATGTGTTTTTTATATATAATGGACTATTGTTTAGCTATAAAAAGATAAACTTGAGATACATCTGGGCAAATGGATGCACATTGAAACTATATATTTAACTGAAATAAATCAGTCACACACGTATAAATATCACATTGTCCCTCTGGTGTGAGAAATCAAAAGTGTAAATAAGAACCAAAGTCTATAAAAAGTATCATAAAATGGGAAGAAATAGCTTAAAAGAAAGGGGAACTACTGAAGGAGTAGGGAGATAGGATGAGAGGAAAAATGAAATGATAAAAAGATAAGTTGGAAACAAAGCTTTGTAAATAAGGAGGCAAAGAGGATTTGAAGAGAATATAGGGTATTGGGAAAGAAAAAGAGGAATTAAGGTATATCTTGTACTTCTGGGTCAGGTGGTTCATGCCTGAAATCCCAGCACTTGGCAGGCTGAAGTAGGAGAATATTTTCAAGGTCAAGACAAGCCTGATCTGCAAAGCAAGCTCAAGGTCAGTCTGAACTGCATAGCAAGACTCTCAAAAATGTCACATAAAGGTACAAATTAGCCAATGATGAGTATGATCATTACATATGTAAATTATACCAATATACTTAACTAAACCATATATTCATGGTTTAAATATTATTATATTATTACTATAAAAAATCTGTGCAACCATCTAGATTGAAATTTGCAACATTGTCACTAGTTTAGAAGCTTCCTGGAGCTCTCTACCTTCATACTGCCCTGAGTATTGCATTCCTTTCACTTACCTACTATTACTGACTATTATTTTTGTCAATTTAACACCTGTGTCATCCCCTCAAAATAGATTATTTTTTACATATTTTTAAACTTCATATAAATGTAATTACACCGAAAAAAAGTCAAGTAGAAATTTCCAGAGGTCACAGAGGCATCTAATAGATTGTGTTGGTCAGCTTTTTGTTGCTTGGAAAAAATAAATGAGATAAACAAATTGAAAGGAGGAGAGATTTAGGTGGTTTAATGTTTTCTCAAAGGTTTTGACCCATGGTCAGCGAGCTCCATTGTTTAGGCCTGTGACAAGTTAGATATAGCATCATAGAAGACATGGAACCCAGAAACACACACACACACACACACACACACACAGAAAGAGAGGGGGGGGAGAGAGAGAGAGAGAGAGAGAGGCTGAGATAGATAAGTAGAAAAAAGAAAAAAGTTGCTGAGAAGGTTTATTTAACAAGGACAGGCCCCATAAACCAACTGTGTCCCACCTCCTAATAACCCACTCAGGTATGAGCTTGAGACTATATTAATCCATTGAATAGGTTAGTGCCAATATGATCCATTCACTTCCAGAAGATCATCAGCTGGATGTTAAGGAATATCTTAGATCTAAAACTTAAGTGATGTAATCAAAACAATATTAGGGAAGTACTAGGTGCATGAACCCCAAATCAAAGGAGGGACTATAAGGGTAGCAAATAGGAATAGAGAAGGCATTGAAGTGTGAATAAAAAGGGAATATATAAAGGAAAGCTAGAAATACCTAGAAATTATTTAGTAGTGTGGGAATTGAAGCAGTGTGAGAGAGATGATTCTTTAAACCATAAAAATGACACAACAGGTTAAGAACAATTTCAAGGAGGTAAATGAAGCAGAATTCTTAAAAGACAAAAAACAAATTGTAAAAGCAGAAGTGAAAGAGGATTGGGGAAGAAGAAAATGTGGTTTGATCAGACAGGGTACATAGGATAGTATGGAGTCAAACAGTGGGCTATTAAAATTTGAAATATTCTAAAGAAAATGGATGTATGGCATATGAGGATGAGGTAATTTATTAGTTTCATGGCATAAATAGAAGGTAATTTATGTTCCATTTATTTGTTATTTATTTAATTTTCATTTCTTTACTCCAGTGAATATAAACAATGTATATCCTCAAATTATTTTTGGTCACAAGCAGGAAAAAATGTATAATATGTATTAAATAATTCTAACCTTTACAGTACTAATTAAAGTATTTATGTATAATAACTATTAAACAATTGGATGATTAGCAATAGTGTATAGCAACCTGTTTGTGGAGAGTGTTACTGAACAATTTGGTATTATGGTGATCATTTCTAATTCAACAAGTTTAAGGTAAGAGAGAAGTTAGCTTACTGATGGCAAAAACTAAGATGAGATTAAGATACCAAAATCTATGAATAATCTGTTTTCCTTCACATATTCTCTAAACATTAGATTATAGTCCAGCTGGATTGTCTTTTCATTTATATTCATATATCAGATATTATCTTTCATTTTCATTTTCACCTCAAGGTAACTATCTTCATCAATCTTTTGTAGACACTCACCCTGGCATGCAGGGTATCTTGGGAAAGGATTAGAGTGAGAGAGTGATCTGGCCCTTTTGTGTCAGTCTAGTAAATTAAATAGGCACACAGTCATTTTATTCTCCCCACTGAGTGCAGCAAAGTGAGATATTTCTAATGCAGGGATTCAGAGAAGCTAAAAACAAATGAGATAAGAATATTTTTCCATATATCCATACACTTATATCCAGGGCCAGTGGTTGGCACTTCAGTGCCAGTTGAAAGCAAGATACAAGGAAGAGAAATTTCCCCAACAGAGATGATGAAGGTAATGATGATGATGATGATATTTTACATTCTTCTCACCTACAAGAAGAGCGTTCTTTATGCAACATTTAGTGTCCAACATGTGACTGTCAGTGGGACCATCAAAAACTCCTACCCAAGAACTGAAGAAGGAGGGGAAAACTTGTTCCATGATAATTACATAGAGCAGAATTAGAGGGTGACTCAATGGATACAAGAAAGAATGAATACCCTCCAAATGTTTGTGTGGGTAGTACTGAAACAAATGGACATTTTCAACTAGATAAATGGGGAAAAGCTCATCACCTAGGGGCTATTTGTTCACATTAAAATCAAGAAATGGGAGAAATGGAGCTGTCAGGTTATTTTCCCTCTTAAATGGATTCAGGTAATTGGATCCACACAGCTCTACAAAGGTCACACCTAGAACTCAAAACCAGGACATGTGTTTGAAGGTTGTAACAGTTCTCAAGGCTTTGGAAAAGCAATTATCTGGACCATAGGTGGCAACTGCATAGCTACTTAAAATCAGACTTTGATGCCCATTTAGAGATAGCTGAAAGAAAGCTCTGAGATGAAATTATACAACAGTGTGAAGATTTTTATACTTATTTGTGTTGCTATTTTGATAATGATACTGTATTTTTGCTACTTTCTTGTCTTTGGGTCATGCTGGGATTTTGGTTTATTGTATGCGGTATTTTCAGGTTTTTTGCTTTGCTCCTTGGATTCTTACTTTTTATTGGCATTGGTTTGCTATTATAATTTAAGTTGCAAAAGTTTCCACTTTGACCTGCTTCCTCCTTTAGTGTTTCTTCCTTCCTCCCTCCCTCCCTTCCTTCCTTCCTTTCTTCCTATCTTTTCACTGTCTCCCTTCCCTACTCTTTGTGCTCTATTCTTCCTCATTATCTTGCTTCAATAATGTATCAGTCGTTGCTCACTAGAAATCAAGAATGTCACCTGCAACTGCTATGGAAAAATTATGCACTGACAAATTGGAAAATTGTGAAAAACTTAATAAATTCCTTGATACAAAAGCATTACCGGAACTGAAAGCCTAATGCTGAAAACCCAATAACAGGAAATGGAACTTTGTAAGTAATACAAAATCTACCAATGAAGAAAATCATAGAACCTGAGAGAGTCATTGTTGAATTCTATAAGCCCTTCAGAGAGTATATACTCCTCAAATTCTTTAATGAAATGAAAGGGAAGGAAGACTTTCAAATTTATTCCTGAAAGATAGCATTGTTCTGATTCCAAAACCAGAAACTGACCACACTAAAAACAGAACAGAATAAAACAAAGCAAAACAAAAAACTTTGGGCTAGTCTCTATAATGAACATATGAGTATCCCCAACAAGATACTGGAAAACAGAATTCAACACATCATTAGAAAGATGACACATCCTGACATATATAGGATTCATTGCAATAATGAACAATGGTTCAACATAAGCAAATAAAGAAATGTAATAGATCACATAAACAGAAGCAAGAACAAAAATCACATTATCATCTCAAGATAAAGAAGTAGCCTTTGACAAAATTTATCCTTTGTTCATCATAGAAATGATAAATAAAATACTGGAAGGTACAATTCATATACAAGAACCTTATCTCTAACTTAAAAAAGGCATTAATGATAAAGCTACTGTCAACATCATATTAAACAGAGAAAATGAAGAGCTTTACCTAAAAAATCAGAAGCAAGAAAAACATAACCATTATGACCACTCCTATTTAAAATAGTGCTCAAATTATTAGCCACAGAAATCAGGCAAAGGAAAAAAATTATATATATATATATATATATATATATGAATAGAAGAAGTCAAATTACCATTATACACAGATCATATGATCTCTAACACAGAAGATATAGAAGTCTACCAAAAGATAGATACAATTAATAACTAAATTCAGCAATGTATTAGGATATAAAATCAACACACAAATTTAATAGGATTTCTGTACACCAATAATCAAACCACTAAGAAAGAAATTAGGAAAACAATATTATTTTTAAAACTTAAGAATAATTAAATACTTAGTGTTATGGTTTGTGTCCAGATGTCCCCCAAAGCCACATGCAGCAACAGTGTTTTTTCTGAGATGATTGAATCTAGAGAGTATAATACTTGGATTACTGATTGGCTTGCCATGGTTCTTGCTAGGATTAATGGTGTGACTGGTATACCTGCCAAAGGGCAATAGGACAGAAAGAGTCTTGTTTTTCTATTTTTGCTTTTGCTCCTTTACACTGTAATGAACTGGTGCTCCACTGGCATTCCACCCTGCCTTGGAGGCAGTGGATTACGGACTGAAATCTTTACAAACTGTGCTAAATATATCTTCCCTCACATTTTGGGTGATAGGTATTTTGACTCAGCAACAAGAAATGTAACTAAAACCGTTAAGAAGTAACTAACCAATGAAGTGAAAAAACTCTACAGAGAACACTTCAATATTCTGACAAAGGACAACTATAGATAGATAGATAGATAGATAGATAGATAGATAGATACAGATATAGATCCCCTGATCCTTGACAGGCAGAATCAAGATTGTCAACATGCATATATATATGACCAAAGCTGCATATATATCCCAATCAAAATATTATAGAATATTATACTTATAGAAGTAGAGAAAAATCTCCTAAAATTTATATGGAGCCATAAGATACCCAGGATAGCAAAAGTAATCCAGGGTTACAATGACAAATAGGAAAAAATAGAAGGCACATAATGGGCCTAGATAGACAGAGCCACCTGATTCTTTTTTTAAGATTTTATTTAAAGAGAAACAAAAGGATTTAAAGGTTAGAGATAATACAGAATTCCCCCAAAAAAGATAATAAGAAATCACTTGTTAATGAATTACATATTATCTTCTTAGAAATAGTTGCCCAAGTTGCAAAATTAAAGCATACAAAGTAGATAGTCAAACAGTGAGAGTGTGAACAGCTACGCATGCATGAGTCTCTGCATGTATTTCTATACTTTCTGTATTAAAGGGAAAAACAAAACTTAGCAAGACAAAACAAAACAAATTCCTATAAAAACATGAAACCAAAAAGTCCTATAAAACCACAGTACAAGGTGATCTACAATGATTGCTGTGTTGTTTCTTATTATCTTCAACAGAATTGTCTATATCACCAGGCATAATTGAATATAACAGTATAATTGAGTATAGCAGTAAATAACAATATTAGTAAAATAAAACATTGTAGACAGTATAAAACTTCAAAGGCAGGTAATAATCAAACCAGAGTAGATATTCTAGTGGATCTTGTCATCTTAAGTGCAGTTGCCTATGCTCTCAGACTTGGTACTATCAATCATAACAGCTTTGAATAAAATCTATCAATACAAAACAGCAATCCAACAAACCAGATTTGATTATGATCAGTCATGGTAAAACTGTGTAAGTTTTACAGAGCTTTAGATTAAGTTAATAGGAAATTAAGGATGATTACCATACTATATCCTGTTATTTTCAGGATTACTGCCTGTGCCCTCAAATCTAGTACAGGTAGAATGACTGGAACAGAATATAATACATCTAAGCAGAGTAGTGTGAGTAATGTGGGTTTTAAATCCTGGTGTGCTATTAACAGTATAGTGTATCAAGGCCATCTATGTTAGAATTTCTAGTTATCCTTCTCTGCCTCATTTCTGCTATGCTACTTTTCTGCCTTTGTTTAGTTTTCTCCTTCATTCTACTGCCTGCCCCACTCATTGAGGCCTTCCTGCCACTGTTCCTAAAATCCTGGTATTTTTTTTTCTCTCTCTAGAATGTCCTTCAGCATTCTCTGCAGGGCTGGATTGGTGCTCACAAACTTAAATCAAACCACTTAACTACTCGAAGGCAAATTAGGTAAAACTCTTGAAGTTACAGGTACAGGCAAGGAATCCTAACAGAGTCTAAATGGCACAAGAAACAACATCAAGTATCACTAAATGAAATTATATCAGATAAAAAGTTTCTGTACATGAAAATAAACAACTGAGTGAAGACACAGCCTACAAAATCATACAATTATACAACCTTTGAACAGAGTATTAATATTTACAATATATAAAGCTGTCAAAAATTATATCCTTAAGGATAAAAGACATGATCAATAAAAGGGGTGTCAAAATGGATAGAAACTTATCAGAATTATAAATGGTAAACAAATTCAAGAAAAAATGATGAATACTTTCATCCTTTAGAGAAATTCAAATTAAAACAACACTCAGGTTCTACCTTACTTCAGAAAGAATAGCTACCATCAATAAATTAAATAATAAATTCTAGGAAGTCTGAAGGACACAGAAATACTTCTACATAGTTTTTGGTGATGTAAACTAATAAATAACTATGTAGATTCCTCAAAGCTTTTAACATAGGAATTCCATTTGACACCAGTATTCCCCTTCTCAGTAATTTCTAGAAAGATTTAAAGACACCATATTACAGTGATACATACATTCTCATGTTTAGAGCAGCATAACTCATAATAGCTAAATCTTGGAAGCAGCCTATGTATCCAGGAACAAGTGAGTGGATAACAAAAATGTGTTATGCATACACAGTGTAGTATTGTATAAAGAAGAATGCATTTGAATCATGTAAAGTAAAATAGAGTTATATTAAATTCACAAACTTTAAAAAAAATTTTAAATTTTATTTTAAAGATAATAAAACCCAGCAAAACAAGACAAAATAAATCCAGTCAAAAGAAATAAGTAAAATTGGTATAAAACATCAAAGCATGTTAAAAGCATCAAAGAAATAAGTAAAATTGGTATAAAACATCAAAGCATGTTAAAAGCATCAAACAATAATGGCTACCATAATATATCTTGCCATCATCACAAAATTTGTCCATTCCATCAGATACAGCAAAATCAAAACAAAACATAATAAAACCAATAAAACAGAACATTGAATAAAGTAAAGCATTCATCAGAACAAAACTATGAGAACAATATTATATTTCAAAACCAAGATAGAAGGAAATCCCCCATAATTGCTACATTGCTAATTGCTATCCTCCCAATAGACACCCATACCAGCAGTGTGAGGCCTGCGAAGTCAACCAAACTACATGTGTCCAGCTGCTCTCTGTACATCAGTTGTTATCATCCCAAGCTGACTCTCAAACCAGCTCTTTGCTTATGGGGTGTGGGGTGTGGGGTGGGAGGTAGTAATTCTCATCCCCTGTGCCTGTAGGATCACAGAAGACATTATCTGACTCTTGTCCTGGGACCCACATGATTTGCACTGCTTACCAGAAAGGCTGACTAGTTGGCTTTTTCGTATGCTCCCCCCAGTCCCAGTATGGCCAGTTCTCTGGAGACACTATCTGGTTTTTCTGTTTCTGGGGTGTGCATGGCATTCATGGCTTACATAAAGACTGGTTAGTTAGTTTGTTGATTTTCACCTTCCAGTTCCAGCATGACCAATTCTCAGGGGGTGATTATTTTCTCCTCCTGGGGCCTGCATGGCTTGTATGTTTTACCAGAAAGACTGGCTAGTTGGCTTCTTAGTGTGCTCCTCTCAGCCCAAGCCTGGCCCATACTTGGGAGGCACTATCTGACTTTTCTCTTCCTGGGTCCCACATGGCTTGCATGGCTTACAAAAAGCCTGGCTGGTTGACTTCTTGGTCAGCAATTACCAGTCCAACCATGGCAGATTCTCTTGTGGTGCTGCCTTTTCTCTTCCTAGAGACTGCATACCTTGTGTGGCTTACCAGAAAGGCTGGCTAGTTGGCTTCTTGGTATACTCTTCTCAGTCCCAGCATGACCAGTTCTTGGTAGATGCTATCAGACTTTTTTCTTTCTGGGATCCATATGGCTTACATGGCTTGCCAGAAAGGCCAGCTAGTTGGTTTCTTGGTGTGGTCTTCCCAGTTCCAGTATGGGTGTTTCTCTGGAGGTTTTGACTTGTCTTTTCCTTGGTCTCACATTGCTTGCACAGCTTAGTAGAAAGGTTGGCTAGTTGCCTTGTTGGTCAGCAACTACTAGTTCCAGCATGGCCAACTCTTGGGAGGTCCTAACTGTTCTCTTCCTGGGGCCCACATTAAATCCATAATCTTAGGTGAAATGAATCACAACTACAAATGTAAATATCATATGGATTCACTTATATGAGGAACCGAATGTGTAACTATATCTAATAGTATAATATAAGATTGGCAATAAGAAAAATGGAGAAAGATCTTTAGCAAATGGGAAGGGGAATAAGATATGTTAGGTGGAAGGGAGATTACATGTTAAAAGATTAATGTGTTTCATGTGTGTTCACCCTCTAGTCACAACGAATGTATTCATTATACACAGCAAACCTATGCAAAACTAATAAAAATTAGGTTTTGGATATTTTTTAAACACGAATTGAATTCAGGACCTTGTGCTTGCCAGGAAGGCACTTTGGTTGCTCAGCCATATTCCTGGTCCTAAAAAATAGCTTGAATTAAATATCTTTTTCAGTAAAATTATCATCCTGAGTTTATTATTACATGTAAATGCAATAATATGATAATTTCAAAGTGTATAATAGGATCAAATGGTCTTAAGAAGCTATAAACAAACATGTGTCAGTATCACTATTTATTTATTTATTTATTTATTTATTTATTTATTTTGAAGAGAATAAAACCAAATGAGACAAAACAAAATGGGGTCAGTCAAAACAGAAGGATGGACATAGTACATGACTTAAAACCAAAATACAAGGTGATCAACAATGGTTACCATAATGCCACTTGTTATCTTCAAGAGAATTGCTCATATCATCAGGCATAATAAAAATAAGAAAACAGTACAGAACAAAATCAATAAAAACAAAATATTGGAAACTTTATAGAAATTGAAAAGAAGATAATAGTCAAACCAGAATGCATAACATAGTGAAGCTTACTGTCTTCAAAGTAGTTGCCTATAACCTCAGACTCAATACTATCAAACAAAAAAGATTTGAATAAAATCATTCAAAACAAGATAGTGATCAAACAAAACAGATTCAAATAAAATTAGTCAAAACAAGATGGGGAAAGCAATACAGGGTTTCAAATTAAGTTAATAGGAAATAAAAAATGGTTACCATAATATATCCTGCTATCTTTGGAATAGCTGTCCATGCCATCAAATAGGCAAACTGGAACAGAATATAACCAAACTAAACAGAGAGATGAAAACAATAGGGGTTTCAATTCATGATACAAGATTAACAATGGCCACTGCTTTCCCATTTTAGACAATTCCTTCCCTTTCATTTTCACAGACTGCATTGTACATTTTTTAAAAATTTTTTATTTAAAGGGATAAAACAGAAAAAGGAGAGAAATATTACAAAATTTCAAAAAAAACATAAACAATAAGAAATCACTAGTTGATAAAATACATATTGCTCTTTTAGAAATAGTTGTTCAAGTTTCAAAATTAAAGCACACAAAATGGGCACTCAAGCAGTGAGACCACAAACAGATCTGTTCAACAATCAAATGAGAACTAAGAAATATGGATAACAATCCTGCACACATAAATATACATGCAGTTATATTTTTTATAGCACTTCCTATTTTCTCTTTTTTACAATAGCAATTATACATTTTTTTATTTAAAGAGAAAAAACAGGAAAAAGTTAGAAATATTACAGAATTTCAAGTAAAGAAGATAAACAGTAAGAAATCATTAGTTGATACATTACATATTTTTCTTTTAGAAATAGTTATTCAAGTTACAGATTTAAGCACACAAAGTGGACACTAAAGCAGTGAGACTGCAAACAGATCTGTTCAACAATCCAACAAGAACCTAGAAATATGGTCATCAATCCCACACATCTAAACTTACTTGCAGCTATATCTTTTATAGTGCTTCCTATTTCCTCTTTTTTTACAATAGCAATTATACATTTTTAAAATTTTATTTAAAGAAAAGAAAAAAACCAGAAAAAGTGTAGCAACAATACAGAATTCTAAAAGAAAGAAAGAAAAAGGAGAATGAGAAAAAGCCCCACTAAGAAATCAGTAATTTATAAATTATGTAGTGTCATCCTGGATGCAGTTGTTCAAGTTAAAAAGTTAAAGGGTACATAGTAAATATTCAAACAGTCAGACTACAAACAGTTTTGCTCAAAGATCCAACAAAGATTCAGCAATATGGTCATCTATTTTACACACTCAAACATACATACAGTAATATCCCTTAGAGCACTTTCTTTTCCTCTTTTTTACAATAACAATTAAACACTTTGGTTTTATTACTCTTGAAGTTCTTAATTACTTTTTACACTAGAGACACAATATGTAATTTATAAATATGATTCTTATTTATTTCACTAATGAGGATAGTCTCAGGTTGTCTCCATTTGCCTGTGAAGGCCTCAAGGTCATCCTTTTTTATAGCTGAGTAATATTCCATTGTATAAAAATGCCACATCTTTTTCATCCACTCTGCAGTTGATGGGCATCTTGGTTGTTTCCAGGATTGAGCTATCACAAGTTGTGCAGCTATGAACATGGGTACACATATATCACTGTGATATGAACTTTTCATTTCTTTGGGGAAAATACCCAGGACGAGGATAGCTGGATTGAATGGGGCTTCCAATCCTAGTCTTGTGAGAACTTTCCATATGGATTTCCATGTACTGGCTCGAATTTGCCATGTTATGTTCCAGTTGTTTCTTTCTGCTTTTCCTCTTATTTAATTGCTTATTCTACCTGGTGGTTTCTTTCTGTTGTTGTTTTGGGGATTATAGTCATTTTTACCTCTGTCTAGTATGTCTTCCAGTACTCTTTCTAGGATTGGTTTGGTGGACATGAATTACTTCAGATGTTCTTTGTCATGGAAGTGTCTTGTTTCTCCATTAAATTTGAATGAAAGTTTTGCTGGATACATCAGTCTGGGTTAAAAGTTGTTTCCTTTCAGGGCTTGAAATACCTCACTCCAAGCTCTTCTTGACTTGAGGGTTTGTGCTGAAAAGTCTTCTCCGATTCTATTGGGCTTTCCTTGATAGGTGAATTGTGTCTTTTCTCTGGCAGCTTTTAATATTCTGTTTTTATGCTGTATGTCTGAGATCTTAATTATTATGTGTTTGGGTGTAGATTTATGTTGATTGTGACTGTTTGGTATTCTGTATGCCTCACTTATCTGCATATCAGATTCTTTCCCCATGTTTGGGAAATTTTCTGCTATTATTTCTTTAAGTACTTTACGTATGTCATTTGCCTGGACTCCTGTATCTTCGCTAATGCCCATTATTCTTATATTGTTGCTCTTGGCATCATCATGAAGCTTCTGAATTGTCATTTCATGCTGCTTTGTTATTTTTAAAAGTTCTATCCTTTCCTGATCACTAACTGTGATCCTGTCCTCAAGGTCTGAAATCCTATCCTCAGCTTCCTTTAGGCGGTTTTGCATGCTTTCAATAGAATTTTTTGTTTCTTGGATGTCTCTTTGAGTTTGTTTCATGAATTCTACTTGTTTTCTATATTGTTCATTCAAATTTTCAATCAGTTTCCCATGCTCATGTACTTTTTTCTCTAGTTCTTTAGCTGCATTCAACAACTCCTTTACTATATTTGTTATTTCTATCTTTACATGGGAGACTACTTCCAATTTGATTTCCTCTATAGCCTGATGCAGTTGTTTTTTTTATTTCACTCACTATATTTTCAGAGATTCCTGGTGTGTTACTTTTGGTGTCCTCTATTTCATTGTTTGCTATACTTGTTTCTGGTGAACTATATGTTTGAGGCTGCATTTTGCTTTTTCGTTTTCTCATTTTCACTCTGCCTGGTGTTTTCTATGTGTAGGAGGGGATCACACACACACTATTTTTAGACACACCAAAGTCTTACAGTTAGTTGGAGGGGGTTTTACTACTGGCCCTATTTATCCCCTGTACACCTCTATTTTAGGGGTATACTCACCACATTGATACAGTCAGTCCAGTGTAGTCCAAAGTTCACCACCCGGGAGCCAAATTCCAAATTTTCTCACACTGACTGGATCCCTCTGAGATCTTCTGATGTTCCAGGTGGGAAGGTTGGCCCAGATGAAGCAGTCCAGGGCAGTTTTCAGTCTTGGGCGGGCCTCCTCGATGTTCCCGGTGGCAGGGCGGACCCACGGTGGAGGTTCCCGGAGCCTATGCCTGATGCAGGCTTCCGCTATGTTCGCGGTGGCAGGGCGGGCTCATGGGGGAGGTTCTGGGCAGCTTACCCCTGAGGCAGGCTCCACAAATACATTTTCATATCATTTTCTCGGTTATTGTCACTATTAAATATGTATCCTATCATAACCCATCAGTATTCAGGTGCCCTATGCTGCAGCCCAAGTGATCCTTGAGGGTCCCTGGAAGAAAGATGTTCTGGTTTATTTCATTCATTGCGATCTGTAGCTGCGTGGCCAGAGAGCGCACGGCCGGGCGCAGCACGGACCCCTGAGCTAGCAGCGCTCACGCAGCTCGTCCTCCTCGTCCTCCCGCTGCCGGCCCTCAGCCATGGGTGAGGGCGAGCTGAGGCTCCAGAGCCCCACTCCACAGGCACCAAGTGCCCCACCCCAGTGCCCTGCGGGCAGCGAAGGCAGCCAGAGAGGCGGTGGCTGTGGAAATGGCCCCGCGCGGGATCCACCTGCGGTGCACGGCAGCCTGGCTCAGCTCTGTGCTGCGCTCGCCCTGGCCCAGCCAGGCCCAGCCCGGCCTCTCATTGTACATTTTGTATCCCACTAACTCCTTTAGTTTTAGCTACGGAGGCAACCCACTATTCACCTAGGTGGCTCTGAACCTTTTTAAACCTGAGCATGATCTCAAGTTGTATCTATTTACCTATGAGAGCCTCAAGGTTTTCCTTCCTTGTAGCTGAGTAGTTCTCAATTATATGAAGGTGTCATGTCTTTCCAACCAATCTGCAGTTGATGGGCAAGCTACCCCCACCTGTTTTTGGTTCACTGTTACACAGAGCATTGTTTTCTCACCTTTGACTTTCAGTCTATAAACCCTTTTTCAGGTTAATTATATTTTTTATATAGAGCATCATGAAGGACCCTATATCCTGATCCATTCTGCTTGTGTCTTTCTTTTTATTAGTGTATCAAGGCAATCTATATTAGTGATTATGGCCAATATTCTCTTCCTTATCTCTGCCATGCTATTTTTCTGCCTTGGTTGTCTATTTTCCCTTTCATTCCACTGTCTGCCCCGCTCAGTGAGTCCCATCTGCCTCTGTTCCAGAGATCGTGGTCTTTTTTCTCTCTCTCTAAAATGTCCTTCAGTATGTGTTGTAGAGTTGGTTTGGTGGTCACAAACTCCCACAGTTCCTCTTTGTAATGGAAGCATCTTTTTTCTCCATTAATTTTGAGAGATAGTTTTGCAGGGTACATCATTCTGCATTGGAGGTTATTTTCTTTTTTTATTTAAAGAGAAAAAAACAGAAAAAAGGTAGACATATGACAGAATTTAAAAAAAAGCATAAACAGTAAGAGATCACTGATTAACAAATTGCATATTGTCCTTTTAGAATAATTGTTCAAGTTACAAAATTAGATCATACAAAGTAGACATTTAAGCAGTGAGACTGCAAACAGATCTGTTCAACAATCCAACAAGAATTTAGAAGTATGGTTATCCATCCTACACTCTTAAAATTCCTGCTATATCTTTTATAGCACTTCCTATTTCCTCTCTTTTTTATAGTAGCAATTATGCATTTTTTAAAATTTTTATTTAAAGCAAATAAAAGCAAAAGAAAAAAGGGTAGCAACAATACAGAATTCTAAAAGAAAAAGAAAAAAAGAGAAAAAACCACTAAGAAATCACTAGTTGATAAATTAGATATTGTCATCTTGGATGTAGTTGTTCAAGTTACAAAATTAAGAGACACATACCAGACATTCAAACAGTGAGACTGCAAAGAGTTCTGCTCAAAGATCCAACAAAGATTCAGCAATATGGTCATCTATTTTACACACTCAAACATACATGTAGTTATATCCCTTAGAGCCCGTTCTTTTCCTCTCTTTTTTAACAATAACAATTACACATTTTGGGTTTTATTACTCTTATAGTTCTTATCACTTTTTACACTAGAGACACAATGTGATATTTACAAATATGATTCTTATTAATTTCACTAATGAGGATAGACTTAAGTCTCCAATTATCTATGAAGGCCTCAAGATCATTCTTTTTCATAGCTGAGTAATATTCCATTGTATAAAAATACCACATCTTTTTCATCCACTCAGCAGTTGATGGGCATCTTGTGTGTGTAATTTACCTATTACAAATGTGCTGCTATGAATATGGGTGCACATCTATCACTGTGATATGAACTTGTCAGTTCTTCTGGGAAAATACCCAGAAGCAGAATAGCTGGATTGAATGGAATTTCCAATCCTAGTCTTCTGGGAATTCTCCATATTGATTTTCATAGTGGTTGCACAAGTCTACATTCCCACCAAAAGTAGAGCAGTGTTCACTTTTCCCTGCAGCCTCACCACCATTTGTTATCATTTGAATTCTTGATGGCAGCTATTCTTTACAGAGGGAGGTTAAATCTCAATGTTGTTTTAATTTGTGTTTCTCAACTTAAGAAGGATGGTGAACATTAATTTATTTATTTATTTTTGCTACTGGGGATCGAACTCACAACCTTGTGTTTGCCAGGCAGTTGCTTAAGCCACTGAGCTAAATCCCTGGCCCTTTTCATGTATTTATTTGCATTTGTATATCTTTCTCTGAGAACTGTGTGTTCGTTTCTGATGTTCATTTTTGGAGACGGTCTTTGAATTTGGGCAGCTTGATGTTTTTCAGTTCTTTATATGTTCTGGATATAAATCCCTTGTCTGAGGGGTTGCTGGCTAAAATTCATTCCCATTCTGTGGGTTTACTTTTCACTGGGTTGGTGATTTCTTTTGAACTGCGGCAACTTTTCAATAATATGAGATCCCAATTGTTGATTCTTTGAAGTGTTTCCCATGCAGTTTGCATTTTGTTCATAAATTCTCTGCCTATCCCTATGTCTCTAAGACTTCTACCTACCTTGTCTTCCAGTAGATTTAGTGCTTATGTTTTAATATTTAGGTCTTTGACCCATTTAGACTTTAATTTTGTGCATTGTGCTGGGCTTGGATCTAGTTTCAGTCTTTGGCATGTGGCAAGCCAATTTTTCCAACACCATTTATTAAAAAGACTATCCTTCTTCCAGTGGACATATTTAGCCCCTTTGTCATATATTAGGTGGCTGAGTGTCTTTCTAGTTGTGCTTACATCTTCTAATCTGTTCCATTGATCCTCAGGTCTATTTCTTTGCCAGTACCAAGCTTATTTTATCACTGGGACTTTATAGTACTGTTTCAAGTCAGGAATTGAGATTCCCCCTGCCTTGCCTTTGCTGCCCAAAATTGCCTTTGCTATTCTAGGTTTCTTCTGTTTCCAAATGAATTTTAGGGGTGTTTTCTCTAGATCTGTGAGATATGTCAATGGTATTTTGATTGGGATTGTGTTAAATCTATATAACAGTTTTGGGAGTATGGCCATTTTCACAATGTTGGTTCTTCCTAATCAAAAGCAAGGAATGTCCTTCCATTTTCTAATTTCCTCTTCAATCTCCTTTTTCAATGTAGTATAATTTTCAGCATATAGGTCTTTTATATTTTTAGTTAGGTTGATTCCTAAGTGTTTCATTTTTTCAGATGTTATTGTAAAGGGCGATATTTCCATAATTTCTCACTCTGAGGTTTTTTGTTTGTGTACAGGAATGTTATTTATTTTAGAGCATTGACTTTGTATCCAGCTACACTAATGAACTTGTTTATTAGCTCTAGTAGTCATTTAATGGAGTGTTTTTGGTTCTTCTATATAGAGTATCATGTCATCTGAAAATAGTGATAATGTAACTTCTTCCTTTCCTATTTTTATTCCATTTATTTCTCTTTTGTCTGATTGCCCTGGCTAGTGGTTCCAGAACTATATTGAACAGGAATAGAGATAATGGTCATCTTTGTCTTGTTCCTGATTTAAAGTGAAAGCTTTCATTTTTTGTCCATTTAATATAATGTTGGCTGTTGGTTTGTCATGGATGGCCTTTATATGGCTGAGGTAGACACCATGTATTCCGAGTTTCTGAAGGGTTTTTATCATGAATATGTGTTGGACTTTGTCTAAAGCTTTTTCTGCACTATTGAGATAACCACGTGGTTTTTGTTTTTGGCTCTGTTGATGTGGTGTATTACATTTATTGATTTGTGTATGTTAAACCACCCTTGAATTCCCGGAATGAACCCACTTGATCATGATGTATAATCTTCTTGAAGATTTGCTGCATTCTATTTGCCAGTATTTTATTGAGAATCTTTGCATCAATGTTCATTAGTGAGATTGGTCTATAGTTTTCCTTTCTGGTTGGATCTTTCTCTGGTTTTGGTATCACAGTAATACTTACCTCCAGGAATGATTTAGGGAGGATTGCTTTCTTCTCAATTGCATTGATGGCTTTAAGGAATATTGGCATCAATTATTCTCTAAATTTCTTGTAGAATTCAGCTGTGAATCCATCAGCTTTGTTGGTAAGTTTTTTTTTTATTAAGTTTTCAATTTCAATAGCTGATACTGGGTTGTTTAAAATTGCTATTTCTTCTTGGTTGAGCTTTGTTAATTCATATGTTTCTAAAAATGTGTTGATTTCCTCTGTTTTCCATTCTAAGTGAGTAAAGATTTTCAAAGTTAGTATTCATGAACTTTTGAATTTTCATGGGATCTGTAGTAATTTTCCCCTTTTCAGTACTTATTGAATGAATTTGGGTTTTTTTCTTTCTTTCTCTTACTAAGGTTATCTAGGGGTTTGTCAATTTTGTTTATTCTTTCAAAAAAACTGTTTTTTGATTCATTAATTCTTTGTATTTTTTTGTTTCAATTGCATTGATTTCTGCTCTAATCTTTACAATTTCCTCTCTTCTCTGAGCTTTGGATTTAGCTTGCTCTTCTTTGTCTAGATGCTTGAGATGGAGCATTAGGTTGTTTATTTGTGCTCATTCTCTTTTCTTGATATGATAGTTTATTGCTTTATTTCCCTTTTAAGAACACTTTCATTGCATCACATAGATTACAATATGTTGTTTCTGCATTTTCATTGAATTGTAGGTATTGCTTTATTTCTTATTTAATTTCATCTGTAGTCCACTGGTTGTTGAAAAGATTATTTAATTTCCATGTATTTATGCAGGTTTTGCAATTTCCTTTGCCATTAATGTCCAGTTTCAGTGCACTATGGTCACATATTATGCATGGGATGATTTCAACACCTTCATTTACTTAATGTTATATGGGATAACATATGGTCTATTTTGGAGAATGTCCCATGTGCTGCTGAGAAGAATGTGTTTTCTGATATGATTGGGTGGAACACTCTGTAAATATCTACTAAGTCCAATTGCTCACAGGTATGACTCAGTTTTGCTATTTCTTTGCTGACTTTTTGTCTAGTTGATCTATCTCTTTGTATAAATGGGCTGCTAAGATCTCCTGTTATATTTGTGTTATTGTGTATTTAGTTTTTCATGTCCATTAGTATCTGTTTTACATAGTTGGGTGCTCCTGTATTTGGTGCATATATATTTATAATTGTCAGTTCTTCCTCTTGAATTTTTCCACTATCAAGTATGTAGTGACCTTCTTTATCTCTTTCAATCATTTTAGGTTTCAATCATTTTAAGTTCACATTGTCTGCAATTATAATATTTACCCCTGCTTTTTCCTGGTTTACTGTAGCATGGAATACTCTTTTCCATCTTTTAATTTTTAATCTATGGGTTTCCTTTTGGGTCAGATGTAATTCTTGTATACAGCATATGGTGGGATCATGGTTCTTGATCCATTCTCTCAGCCTATTTCTTTCATAAGTGAGTTGAGGCCATTTACATTTATGGATATCACTGATTTGTACTGGCTTGACTTTGCCATGTTATGTTCCAGTTGTTTGCTTTCTGCTTTTCCCCTTATTTAATTGCTAATCTTAGCTGGTGGTTTCTTTCTGTTGTTGTTTTGGGGATTGTAGTCATTTTTATCTCTCTGTGGTATATCTTTCAGTACTCCTTCTAGGGTTGGTTTGGTGGACCTGAAATTCATCATTTGTTCTTTGTCATTGAAGTGTCTTGATTCTCCATTAAATTTGAATGAAATTTTGCTGGGTACATCAATCTTGGTTCAAAGTTGTTTTCTTTCAGGGCTTGAAATACCTCACTCCAAGCTCTTCTTGACTTGAGAATTTGTGCTGAAAAGTCTGCTGTGATACTATTGGGCTTTCCTTGGTAGATGAGTTGTGTCTTTTCTCTAACAGCTTTTAGCATTCTGTTTTTATGCTGCATGTCTGAGATCTTAATTATTATGTGTCTGGGTGTGGATTTATGTTGATTTTGACTGTTTGGCATTCTATATGCCTCACTTATCTGCATATCAGATTCTTTCCCCATGTTTGGGAAATTTTCTTTTATTATTTCTGTCAATATTTTTGCTACATCATTTGCATTGACTCCTGCCTCTTCACTGATGCCTATTAATGTTATATTTTTTCTCTTAGCATCATCTTGAAACTGTTGGATTGTCATTACATGCTGCTTTGTTATTTTTAAAAGTTCAATCCTTTCATGATCACTAATTGTGATCTTATCCCAAGGTCTGAAATCCTATCCTCAGCTTCATTTAAGTGGTTTTGTAAGCTTTGAATAGAATTTTTTGTATCTTGGTTGTCTATTTGAGTTTGTCTCATGAATTCTGCATGTTTTCTATATTGTTCATTCAAGGTTTCAATCAGTTTCCCATGCTCCTGTACTTTTTCTCAATTTCTTCTTTAGCTGTGCTCAGCAACTCCTTTACTAAGGTTTTTATTTCTGTCTTTATATGGGAGAGTACTTCTACTTTGATTTCCTCTATAGCTTCATGGAGTTTTTTTTTTTATTTCACTTGCTATGCTTTCAGAGATTCGTGGTGTTTTACTTTTGGTGTCCTCTATTTCCTGCACTTGCTTCTGATGGGCTAGATGTTTGAGACTGAATTTTGCTCTTTTGTTTTGCCATTTTCACTCTACCTTATGTTTTCTGTTTGTAGGAGGGGGTCACCCACACTCTTTTCAGACTCACCAAGGTCTTGCAGTTATTTGGAGGAGGCTTTACTACTGTCCCCGTTTACCCACTGTATATCTCTGTTTTAGGGGCATACTCACCATACTGACAGTTAATCTGCCGTAGTCCAAGGTTCGCCACCTGGGAGCTATGTTCCAAGTTTTATACCTTCCCTGGGATTCCACCAGAGTGTGCAGTCAGGGCCCAAAGCTGGAATCTGGGTCCCACTCACTGCTTGGCATTAACTGGGAGTAGCCTGGTTGGGCCCCTGTCCCTGTGTGCAGCATGGGGTATTCTTGGACACAGCTTGTAGTCGTATCACCTGGGAGCAGGTAGTCTTATCATGTGTGAACAGGCTCAAAGTCCCTTTCCTTGTGCTGGGATTTCACCATAGTGCATGGTCAGGGACCAAAACTGGAGTCTGGGTCTCGCTCACTGCTTGATGTTCACTAGGCATGGCCCAGTTGTGCCACTGTCCCTGTGTGCAGCTGGGGATTGTGTCAGATCTGGAGGTTATTTTCTTTCAGGATTCAGAATACTTCACTTGAAGCTCTTCTTGATTTGATGGTTTGTGTTAAGAAGTCTGTTGTGATTCTGATGGGTTTTCCTTTATAGGTGATCTGTATCTTTTCTCTGACAGCTTTTAATAATCTGTTCTTTTGTTGAATTTCTTGGATCTTGATTATTATATGTCTGGATGTAGATCTATTTTGATTATAGCTGGCTGGAGTTCTGTACGATCATTTATCTGAATATCATTTCCTTTTCCTATGCTTTGGAAGTTTTCTTTAATTATTTCTGTAAATATCCTTTGTATTTCATTTGTCTTTATCCCTGCTTTCTCACTCACATTTTTTATTCTCAAGTTATAGATCCTCTTGTCATCTTCTAGCATTTGTATTGTTACTTCCTGTTTCCTTGTTATTTTTTAGAGTTCTTTCCTTTCATGATTGAAAGTTCCAAACCTGTCTTCAAGGTTTGATAGTCTATCTTTAGTTTCTTTCAAGCAGTTTTGCCAGCTTTCAATGAATTTTTTAATTTCCTGGTAATGTCTTTGAATCTGTTTCATGTATTCTATTTTTTTATATTCTTCACTGAACGTTTCCCTCTTTTTTTCTAGCTCCTTGATTCTTCTATCTGTATCTTCTTTAGAGGTGCTTAGCATTTCTTTTATTATGTTTCTTATATCTTCCTTTACTTGTAATAGTAGTTTTGTTTTAATTTCTTTTATAGTATTGTGAAGTTTTTTTCGTTATGTCAGTTGCTGTTACTTCAGAAACTACAGGTGTGTGACTTCTGATTTGTTCTGTGTTTACCACTCCTAGCCAACCCATAGCTGCTGTGAGCCCCAAGTTCAGGTGGTGTCCACCCAAGCACCCTCTCCAGGGGGCACACCTGTCGATTTCAGTTGAGCCACTCACCAACAGTTGTAACACACAGCATCTACTGCTCTGTTCCACTTGTGCATTTCCCCATGGAGGTCTCTGGAGTTAGCCACCCTCACAGTGGCTCTGTGTCAGTTACTTCTATCTCTCACTGTTGAGACAAAATACCTGAAATCCAAAGTTAGAGCAACAAAGGTTTATTTCTTATAACTTGGGAGGTTTCAGTCCATACTCATTTAGCTCCAAGCAGCAGGGTGGCATGTTGGGGCCTCCATTCATGGCCACCACAAATAGCAAGTACTAGCAGCAAAACAGAGAGACACATCTTCCCACTGTTACACTGCTGGCTCCAGCCCTGGGGAGTATGTAGCACTCATACCACAAATCCAAGTGCTAGACAATGAAACCATCACAAACACTGGATTTGGTCATGTCCACAACTGCATGAGGCTTGGGGTGGGGGGCTACTGACATAAATTGTGACAGGTTCTATAGATTAGATCCTCCCATCTCAAATCATAACCCAAGGGCCAGGCAAAAAGTGCAGATTTTCTCTCTTTTTGTGTTATGGTTTGTATCTTCACTTTCTCTGTGTGCTCCTATTTTTCCTCCAGATCTTTCCTAGGTCTCGGCAATCCATCTCCCTCATTTTCTTCCCCAAGTTGTTATTTTCCAAAGTCTGCATTCTGAATCTTAGAGAGGTAGACTTGTTGCTATTTACTGCTCTGCCATCTTCCCAGAACCCTCACCTTTTACTTTAAAAACTATTTTGAAGATCAAGAGTTGTTGTATATACACAAGTAGCTAGTTCATTTTTGTTATATTCAGTTTGAATACTACATGTCAAAGAAATCATTTTCCCTAAATACACATATTTAACCACAAATATTTAAAAGACATTCCAAAAAGAAAAATAAAAGTAATCTAAGAGAATTCAAATGATACTGTTAGCTTTTATTTTAAAGTATCTATAAGGAATGTGAATAAAAAGCATTTAAAAGGAGAAAGCCATTTTCGCCACTATTTAATATAATAATCAAGATATAGTGATCACATACAAGTATGCTCCCGATCCACTTGAAGTTATTCTTTATATATGTTGTAAAAAGTGGATAAAAGTTCATATCCTTCAACATGGATATCTTATTTAGCACCTTTTCTTGAGAAGTCTATTCTCTGTCCACTAAATTACTTTTTCAAATTGTGAAAACCCAGTTAATCAACTTCTGAAGTATGTATCCTGATCAATTTACTTTTATGTCTTTCTTTCTTCAAATTAACTCTCTCTTGATTAAAGTGTTAAAACTTTGAAGTCCAATAGTGAAAATCATTTAATTTTGTTGTTCTAAAATTTGCTTTGTGTATTCAAGGCCATTGAATTTTTGCATCAAAATCAGTTTATACCTTTCTACAAAAGTTACACCACAATATTCATTGGAATTTTTCTGAATCTAAATAGCAATTTGGAGAAATTTAAATCTTAATAATATTGAGTTTCTGAATCTGAATCCATAAAGATACCTTATTTAATTTACTTGAGTCTTCTTTGATTTCTCCCATGAGAATTTTGGAGATAAGCTTCTGCTCATATTTTGTTACAGTTAAATCTCAACATTTCATATTCTTTATGCAATTTTAAGTTTGCTCCTTGAGAGTAGACATTTCAATAGGTATCATCATGTGTATGAAATGTATATAACAATCACCACTGCATAATTCTGGAATTTTTTCAGTACATCAAGAAGAAACACAGTATTCACTGGTAATCTAACCTAACTTCCTCCTTTTTTAAAGCCCTAGAAATTATTAATGTACTTTGTGTTATTAGTGATTTGTCTGCTTGGATATTTTATATAAACTAGATTATATATGTAATCTTTTGTGCCTGATTTCTTTTAGTTCATATAATCCTTTGGGAATTCTTCCATCTTATAAGATAAACCCATAGTTCATCAATGTTATGACTGCATGATATTCCAATAAATATCTAATTTTGACTTTTGTTTTTTCAGTAGAGGAGATTGTAGTCAAGTTCATGCACATGGATGCAAGCACCTACCATTGAGCTAAATATCAGTCCTTTTTATTTTTATTATTTTTGAAGTCCTTTCTAAAACTTTCATTTGAGTCATAGCTTTACTATATTGTCCAGCCTGGGCTCAAATTTACAGTCCTCCTGTTTCAATCTTATGCCCTGACTGAACTTTAGTGATACTTCACTTGTTGGTTATCTTAAGAAATCCATCCCTTTACTCATGTTATTGGGTTTATGTGTCTAAAATGTTTTTAATATTTCCTTACAAATTTCATATTTATGGGATTTGTAATAGCCTCCATTTCATTTCAGGTATTGGTTATTGTGTCTTGTTTTTCATTGCCTATGTTGGTGCAGATTAAAAACATCAAATTTTGTATAGCTGATTTTAATATTAATTCTCTTGACTTATTTTTAACTAATTTATCTCTTTTTCTGCTTTCTAAAGGTAGTTTTTTTAGGCTATTGATTTGAGATGTGTCTTCTTTTCTAATACAGTCATTCAACAATATCAGTTTCTCTCCACACACAACTTTTGCTGCATCCCTCCAATTTTGATGTATTATTGTTTCCTATTGATTGAATTAAAATATTTAAAATTTTCCTTTGTGAATTCCCCTTTAATCATCAGTTTACTGAGAAAGGTTTTACTTAATTTGCCAATATTTGCAGGATTTTTTCAGATATTTTTCTGGTACTGGTTTCAAAGTTAATTCCACTGTGGTCTGAGAATATACTATTTATTATCATTTTAATTTTTTAGGATTTGGCTAATGACCTTGGTTACTGGTAGTGAACCTGTGGTACACATGTGTCATTGCTGGTTATTTAGGTCATTGAAAACTCTAAAAAGTTGGCCATTACTCACCTGCATCATGGTTTGACTGTGAATATTCTATGCATACCTAAAAAGAATGCATACCATTTTCCGCATTGTATTGTTCTATAAATATCAACGGTTCAAATTTTTTGAGTCATTTGAATCTTCTGTATTCTTACTGATTCTGTCTAATTTTTCAATCAATTACTGATTAGGACTGTTGAAGTAATCTCTTTATAATTTTAGACTTGTCTATTTGTCCCTTCAAATAATCAGTTTTGTTAGTGTATTGCAATGTTCTTTTGTATGATAAAACTATATTTATAATTTTTTGTGTACATTTGATGAATTAAACTTTTTACTTTTATGTAATGTCTTATCTTTATCTTTGGTAATATGGTCCAATTTTATTACATTCACTCCAGGTTTCTTTTCACTATGGTTCTCATGGAAGGCCTTTTTATATTCTTGTAATTTTATTCTAGCTTTGAATTTATATTTTAAATGGATTTCTTATAAAATCATGTAGTTAGTCTAAAACTTTCATCCTGTCTGAAATTTTTCATGTAATATTTTTAGGTGGTTTTCATTTACTGCAATCACTGATTTGGTTATACTAACACTCTTTGAATTGTTTCCTATTTCTTCTTTTCCTGTGAATCTTTATTTTATCTTTCTCTGATGATACTGATGATAATATCTTACATAAACATTGATGTTGAGTTAATATTGACTCAAGTACATATTTTATTTAGATTCTCAGAGTTTTAACTTTATCTATTTGTCTATTTGTCTGTTTATCTATCTATCATCTATATATCATCCATGAAGTTTTATCACACTTGCAATTTTGAGTAGCAACAACATAATATGGATACAGAGCTGGTACAGAACAGAAAAAAAAAATTTGTGTTCCTCTTAATAATTACATCCTTCCCTTAGCTTAAATACTTGACAAATACCATTCTTTCCTTCATTTTTTAAAAATATTGATATTTTAACAGTATTATGTAGTAGAATCTTAATGCATGTAAATTTTGTGTTCAATTTTTTTCTCACTCAGCATAATGTTCTAGATATCAATCCAAATTACTGCATGTCAATTATTTATTTTTATTACTGAGTAGCATTCTGATATATGGATATTCTAAAATTTACTTATTTGAAGTTGGTACATGTATCAATAGCTTATTCCTATATATTGATGAGTAGTGTTCCACCATATGGACATTTTACAATTTGGTTATTCAGTCAGAAATTACAGGATATTTGAATTTTGTCTAACTTTTTTATACTACAAATAAAGCCTCTGAAAATTTGTGAGCAGTTTGTTTTATTTTGTTTTGTTTTGTTTTTGTATGAACATAGGTTTGTTTCTTTAGGATAAATTCACAAGTTTCCAATTTCTGGGCCATATGATTATTACATGTTTTTTAAACAACAGTTCATGGCATCAGGCAGATAGCAAAAACAGCAAAAGCAAAAAATAGAGGGACGCAGATAGAAGACTCTTTCTGTCCCTTATATTATGTGTAGGCAGCCCACCCTAGGGTGCGTGAAGCAGTCACACCCATAATCCAAGCATTGGAAGATTAATTAGTCACAAACTTTAGAAGCCTGCCCCCATGACCACCTTAGGCTTTGTGGGGATATCCATGCACAAACTATAACATTCCACCCTTGGCCCCCCTAAAGACTCATGCACCTTTATGGAAAAAGCAATCAGTTCATCTCCAACATTTGTCAAAATTCTAACAGTCTCAGCATTGCTGAAAAGTCCAAGTCTCAAGCCTCCTCCGAACTCTAAGGCAGACTCTTTTCTGTGAAACCCTGTGCAAATGAAAAGTCAAACATTTCTAACATTCAATGACACAAGATAAAGATTATCATTCCAAAACGTACAAACAGGGGAACACAAAGAATTAGTATCAAAGCAAGTCGAAAATCCAGCAGGGCAAACACTAAACCTTGTCGTTTCATATGGAATATTAAAAGTAATCTGTGGTAAATTGTGAACTCCAAAAGTCCGTGTGACTCCATTCATATGGCTCTTCTGGTGTTTGTAGCTCCCAGGGCTTCTCTCTTAGGTCCACTATGCTCAATTTTTACAACTTTCATCAGGTGGCCAAAATTCCTGTTTTTTTTTCCATATTTCTGGAGTCTCCACTACACCTTTGACTTCACACTCACAGCTTCACAAGCTGTCTGCTCAGGGGCATACTGCCTGGCCTCGCAGGCCTTCTTATTAAACTCAAAACTCTTGCATGCCACTAAACCAGTACCATGAAGCTAATGCCAAAGTCTGCTGCTAACTGGAGCAGTAGCCAGTCTTTATTTTCTCTTGACTGTAAAAGTTGAGTGACTGGGTTCTTGGACATTATGAAGCTGACTGTGAGGAACAAATTCTCTGTGCTGCTTCCAGTCTGGAGCCTGGTGTAGCTGCCTCTGCCATTCTGGAACATACTGTCCCTGCTGCTATTCTGGAACATGGTGCTCTTTAGCTTTCTGATCAATACAAAATATTTCACTTTTGCAGTTTTAAGGCTGTGAAAGGTGGTTTTTTGCTGCTTCTTGTGACACCTACAGACCAATTTTTAGATTCTCCTATTCTTTCTTAACAGTTGAGATCTCCTCAGCTCTATTTTTGTAGTCCACAGCTTTACTGGAGCTTCCTTTATGGCCAAACCCACATTATAAGTCATTCTGCTGGCCTCTTTGCTCTTGATTCACAACATAAATCTGGTTAAAATCCCCCCAATTGTAGCCATGCCACCACATCAACTTTTGTCTACCTTGAAATTTTTTCTGCCAGTTTAATTTGCCCACTGCCTTAATCTTAGTTTCAAGAAAAATCTCTGGACTTGAGTAAAATGCAAATAAACTTTGTCCCAAACACACCATAACACACACCATCTGGAATCCAACAGCCAGTGCAATCTTTCTTCCTAGAAGAAACATCCAAGCCTGATCTTTACTGATTTTCTGGTCTGCTGAGCTCTGATTAGAATCTCCCATCTGGAACAACCTAAGGCATTCCAGTTTTATTATTTCAGGCACCATCTCTGAACCTTTCCAAACTCTTTCCACAATTCATTCTGTAAGGTTCTTGAATCACCTAGTCAGGTATAAACACAGCAGTGACCTCCCCTCCTTGTATTTAACTCTGTGTTGGTTACTCAGCAACTCTCTTGTTGCTGAGGCAAAATATCCAACACTGAAAATTAAAGAGGAAAAGCTTTATTTAGCTTGCAGTTTGTGGGGATACAGTCCATACTCAGCTGGCTACAGTGCAGAATGGTGTGGCAGAGGAACAGTTCATGGTGACTAGAAGGTAATGAAAACAAGTGCAACCTACACTATGGTGATTGTAGCAGTCACATCCATAATCCCAGCATTGGACCGTGAATCAGTAACAAACTCTGGAAGCCTGCCCTCATGACTGTATGAGGCTTTGGGGGAACATCCAGACACAAATTATAGCATATGTTTTATTTGGAGATGTGTCTGTTCCATGATTTTCCTACATTATCGTTGGATTGTTTGTTTCTTTTTTACCAAGTTTACTGAATTATTTATATACTCTGAATACAAAGGTTAATTTAGACATGCAACATACAAATATTTTTTCTGAATTTGAAGTTTGTATTCTTATTTTTTAATGAGAATTTTTGCAGAGCAACTTAAAAATCCTTTGATAAGATTCAATTTATTATTTTTAAAGATCATGCTTTGGTGTCATATTAAGCAATCTTCACTGAAGACTTGCAATCCAAGCTTAGAAATAGGTTTACTATGTTTTCTTCTAAAAACTTTATAGTTTTTCATTTTCCAGTGTAATTTTTTTTATTTGCTACTTAGTATGGACAAAGAGACTTGGATGGTACAGGGGAATTTTTTGTTTCTTTGGTTCAGCTTTGCTAGTTTTGCATTTTTAGTTCTCAATAGTCAAGTTTTTGGAGTATTATCTTCTAAGTTCTGCCTTATATTTTTGGTAGGACTCTCACCTTATCTATTGATTGTAATTCTCTAATTGTGTACAACTAGAAGAGTTTTCTGTCCTTGGGGATAAAACATTTTGTTTTCTTTTACCCTTGCCAAACAAAAGCTGCCCTTCAAGTTTCTGAAAAGGGGCAACACTGTGCCGCTTGCTGCTTATTTGACTTTTGCCTTTTTTGCACTACTATATATCCTGCTCCCTCAGCTTACATTTCACAGGGAAGCTTTTTTTGGAATTCTATTCTTCTGCCTATATTTCCCATAGTCAATAATTGTAGTTGTAGGAGAATAGACTGAGAGTAAAAACCAGCTTTTCTTGTCTCTGCAACTTCAAGAAGTTGTATAGAGGGAAATGCTATTCTACAGATGGACTTCACCAATTGTTGAATAATTTTAACTTAATTTTGTAAAATTCTTTTCACAGATCTCTTATCCTTATATAATATTACAGGTGGACCAGTGCTTACATTTTTTTCTATTTGGAAGTCTTATCTTTCTTTAAATTTTCAGATATTTATTTGCTCTGTGTCCTTAGCTCTTTAGTTGGCTCAAGAATATTATTATTTTGTTGCTTATTTACCATTTTGATGTGATCTGTCCATCTTTATATATCCTAAGATGAAGTAGAACTATAGTTGATAGTCCTCTAAAAACTGTTTGATTAAATAAACTATAATAAATATTATTATTTCCATACCTCCTTGTGTATATGCATAGTTATCTATACCAGCTCTAAAATGTGTTATGGTACTGTTTTATTATATTTTAAAAACTTTCTAAATCTGTCAATTTAAGATATTTAGATTTTAGCAATATTTCATTGTCATATATGATAAACAAAAAATTTTTTCAAATGTATACTACTTTATTTTGTTTTATAACTATTGATTTGGAAAACTAAAATTATAATCTTCATATTGACTTAATTTTCATGAAATCAGAAATATTATTATTGGATTTATGCTTAAGAGTATGCTATAATCATAGTTTAATTAAATTTCTATTCAAGCATACTAAATCATACTCAAAGGCACAAACGACAAAGAAGTTAGAATCTGTATTGTCTTTGAATAACCTTTTGTAGTTAAATATGATTAATTTTCTAGGACTATTTTTAGAAATTATAATATTATTTGTATAATATTCATGTGGAAAATCCTTTGAATTTAAATTTTATGTCAAATCAAAAGATCATTTAGAAGCTGGGAGTACAGTACAATAGTAGAGCACATACTAAGCAGGTAGAAGGCCTAGGGATTGAAATCCTGCATGCACACACACACACACACACACACGACAAGCTATAAATGACTAAGTCCTAAAATAAAATAATAAATGTGGCTTTCAGTTTTACAGTGGAAAATCAATGTACTTGGAATTTTGTATTCATGGGTTGTGTATCCATAGGCAGACTCACTAATAATCAAAATCGTAATAAAAAGTATTTGGAAAAACTTTGTGTCTCTACTTAACATGTGTCTATACTTTTCCTTTGTCATTATGCCCTAAAAAAAAACAGTACAGCTATTTTCATCGCATTTAGATGGAACTAGGTATTACAAGTCATTTAAACTGATTTAAAGTATGCAGAAGAATATGCATATCTTATATGCAAATATTGTGCTACTTTATGTAAAGGACCTAAGCATCCAAAATTTTTTGTATCTAGATGGGAGTGGCCCTAGAAACAATCCATCATGGATACCAAGGGGCAAGTATATTTGAATTTTAAAATCTTATTTTGTCTATGAATCTTACTGTAGATCAACTTGGGATTATAGATATGTTTATATTTCTCCAAATTATGCCAAGATATGTACCCCTCTTCATCTAATAAAAAGTATGAACGTTTCTTGGGAAATTAAATTAATTCTTAACTGTTTCTCAATTTTATACAAAGATGTGGATTACTTTAACATTCAGAATTCTAACAAAGAATGGGATCTGAACAGAAAAGTGTTTACTTAGTGAGGTCAGGTTTAGACTCAAACTAAATTAGTTTCCAGGGAACTATCCACCATGCTAGGCTACATCTACTTGAAATTGTCATGAACCACTGGGGTAGAACACTTCCCATATAGATGCTTACATATTTTCCTAAGGTCAACCTGTTTATCTCTAACTTGTTAGCCACACATAATCTAGAAGGTTGTCTAACACTTCGTTTATTCTCAGTCTGAATGAATTTGTATCATCTTTTTTAGGCACATCAAAAATTTCTCACATTGCCAATTTAGTTCCTAAGTAAGGCATCAAGAAAGTATTTTCTTATGTATATGTATACTAATAATAATAAATGTGCAATAAGTTGTTATTTATTAACATGCTAACTCTTTTTATATAGTGGAGCCTTAAAGTGACTTAAGTGTGTTTGATTTTACATGAGACTTCCTTTGTAAATTCTTTTGAAGTTTTAAATTACATTTAATTCCAGGTCTTTAATTTTTTCTGTGAGTCCAGAAGATATGAAACAAGAATGAATCTTATAGACCTCGTGAACAAAAATATTTCCCAAAATATCTTGTTTTGATTAATTAGAGCAGATTTTCTTAAAGCATATTTTCCAGACCAGCAGCAACAGTATTATCTGTTAATGGTAGATTTGCAAACACTTAGTCCCCAACTATAATTTTATGAAGAAAAAATGCTTGGGATGCGGTTATTCCTTTGTGCTTTTGCAAGTCTTGCACATTATTGTGATAAATGCTTATAGGTGACTTAAGAATAACATACTAATTAGAATATAAGTATAATTTTTAAATTATCTGATTCAGTTTAACATGAATCTTAAAAATTTTAAATTCTAAAGGAAAGTAGTGAACAGGGAAAATTCCTTCATCATTACTTCAGTGGTAGAAACTCTAATCATATGTTTTATTTTAAGTGATAAAATTGTACTAATAATATGCAAAAGGAAATATGAATCAAGGCAAATTGGTAGATGCATTTTTAATGCTTTAGAGATGTAAAAGTATATTAGAAATCTGAGCAGAGTAGCATAATTATACACCTACCCTTAACTGAAAAATATGGTTCACTTTTATCTCAGAAGGAACTGTCCTCAACAAATTTCCAAGATTTTGAAAGGATCCAAACAGAAAAATTTTGGTTTACGCAATAAAGTTGTTTGATTCAACGTTGGTGAACAGTTCCATGAAGAATATTGTAGTCAGATTACCTTCATATTTAGTGTTATTGCTTTGACTTATAAAAGTGTATATATTTCTCCAATTATGGTAATTTTTACACTTATTCACATCCCCCTTGAAGTTCATTTCCTGTACAGTGTAGACAGCATTCTAGGATTATGAGAACCAAATGCTTTTTGGCCTGATTTAAAGACATTTAGAAACTTAAAGAAAATAAAATTTGTTGTTTATACTCTTTTGGAATAGGTATGGTTATGATGAAATTAAATGATGTTAGGATTTTGGCTAAATAATGAAATATAAGCACATTTCATAGAATTCTTAAGGGTTACATTACACTATAAAAAGTCGGTACTCATCCTCACCCTTACATAATATTATTAATTTCAATTTTTATATATATTTTATAAACTTTTGTTACTGTACAAAGAAGAGAAACTACAAAATTAATATTATGTCTATCATCTATTTAAGACTTAATGTTATACATTTCAACATAGAAGAAATAGCTTGCATTTTGCAAGTATATATGAATTATTTGCCTTTCTGCAATTAATTTGTAAGAGCAAAATGTTACATAGTATTATTGCAAAAGAAGTTCACTGAAATGCCTAAAATATTATTTAAAGATAATATGGGCAAACTGATTACTACATAAAGAATTAAAATTTCCTTGCTTTTACAAATTAATCACATATTTTTAAAATTATATCTCTAAAAAAGTTTTGCAAATATTTTATAATAGTGCTTTTATGCTCTGTAGCTTATTAACATTTTAAAACTATTTGAATTATAGGTTTTGGTAAAATATGGAGACAATACTAAGAGATTATATATCTCTTTTTATAGTTATATCCAAAATATTAATCATTATGTAATATGACATAGTTTAAAAATTAGATCTAGAGTGAAG
This sequence comes from Hydrochoerus hydrochaeris, assembly GCA_004027455.1. Lineage (NCBI taxonomy): Eukaryota > Metazoa > Chordata > Mammalia > Rodentia > Hydrochaeridae > Hydrochoerus > Hydrochoerus hydrochaeris. Next base: position 628,792 of record PVLA01000052.1, read on the forward strand.
AAACTTTGAGAAGTTTGTGATCTGTTGATAAAAGGCCTTTAGCACATGTTTTATACTCCCTTAAAGGAGCTCAGATAGGTAGGTTAATTAACTTTTTCACTTAATTTATATGGTTACTTACTTTAACTTACAACCCTAGTCATTCATTATGTCATTTGTCACAGGGAAAAATGTCACTGTGGAGGTTTAAGTGTATATTTTTCCTAATCCTGGAAATGCTAGGAACATTGGATTTTCTAGTAGCAGAGTCCATATCATTATTTAAAGGTGACATTTTATTCTACATAGAAGAGTCCCAAAACTCCACCAAAAGCTAGATAAAGCATCAACACTCAAAAGTCAATATCATTCATGTAAAGAAATAACAAACACACTGAGAAAGAAATCAGGGAAACCATACCTTTCATAATAGCACATGCACAAAAGGAAATACTAAGGAATCAATCTAACAACGGAGATAAATACTTCAAAATTGAAAATTCCTGTACTCTGAAAAAGGAGATTGAAGAGGCTATCAGAAAATGAAATGATATCCCTTACTCATGGATAGTAAGAATCAACAAAGTGAAAAAGGCATTGCTTACAACATTGTTATACAGATTTAATACAATCTCAATTAAAATACCATTAGTATTCCTTACAACGCCAGAGAAAAAATTCCTAAAATTCATTTGGAAACGGAAGAAACTTAGATTAGCAAAAACAACTCTGGGCAACAAAGGCAAAGTCAGGGGAGGCTTCACAGTCCCTCACTTGAAATAATACTACAAAGGTAGTGTGATAAAAATAGTATGATATGGGCAATAAATAAATAAATAAATAAATAGGTAAAAACAGACCTGAACTTCCGTGGAATAGATTAGAAGATGCAGAAACAATTCCAAACATACTCAGCCACTGTATCTTTGACAAAAGGGCCAAATAGGTTCACTGGAAGAAAGATAACCTCTTTAATAAATGGTGCTGGAAAAAGCGGCTTTCTGCATGCCAAAGACTATAAAACGAGGTGTATGTCTATCACCATAAACTAAACTAAAATCAAAATGGATCAAAGATCTAAACATTAAATTAGAAATATTAAATCTACTGCAAGATAGAATAGGTAGAGCTCTTCAAGACACAGGTGTAGGCAAAAATTTAATGAACAAAACCCTGATCATACAGGAAATACTACAAAGAATCAACAACTGGGATTCCATATTGTTAGAAAGACTTTGCATTGGAAAAGAAATCACCAACAGAGTGAAAAGACTACCTACAGAGTGGAAAAAATCTGTTATTTGTTACTCATAAAGGGTCTAATATCTAGAATACATAAAGAATTGAAAAATTTAGACCACCTAAATTTATAGACCCACTCCAAAAATGACATCTAAAATGAATAGACACTTCTGAAAAGAAGTACAGACAGCAAATAAATATATGAAAAAATGTTCAATATCACTGATCATTTGTAAATTAAAATAATGCTGAAATTCATCTCACTACATAAATAGTAGGTATCATAAAAAAATCAACAAATAACAATTGCTGGTGAGGGTGTGGAAAAAGAAACCATTCTCCATTGTTTGGTTGAGGGTAGACTGGTGCACTGACTGTGGAAATCATTATCAAGATTCCTCAAAAACCTAGAACTAGAGGCCCCACTTGACAGAGATATTACCCTTCTGAGTATTTTCCTATAAGAATTAAAAACATCATAACTTTATGATACATACCCATCCATATTTATAGCAGCACAGTTTTTAATAGTTAAATCTTGGAAACAACCCAAATGTTGATCAACCAATAAATGGATTTAAAAAGATGTGGGTTTTTTTATACAATGGAGTACTACTCAGCCACAAAGATGAATAAACTTGAGACATTTGTAACTAAATAAACACAACTTGAAACCATACTCTGAAGTGAAATAAGTTGCACACATGTGTTTAACTATTGCATTGATTCTGTTGTGAAAAACAATGTGCAAAAAAGAACAAACATATGTAATAGATATTGTGAAATTGAAAGAAATCATTCTAAAGAAATGTGGAACTAGTGGAGAGGGAAACAAGAAAAAAATGAGGGAAAAAAGATAAAATGAAAAAAAAAACTTTGTAAATAAGAAGTGGAACAGGGTTTGAAGGGAGGGAGTGGGGAAAAAGGAGGAACTAAGATATATCATGTACAGGTATAAGTCCCTTATGATGTATATATAAATTACTTAACAAAATAAATAAATAATAAATAATAAAATAAATTATTTAATAAGTATATCCAATATACTTAATAAAAATAATAGTGAAGTCCATATCATTTTATTTTATAATGAGTAGTATATTGTTCATAAAGTAGATTGTATCTCAAATGCAGTACCAGTAAAATATTCTCAATGATGGTATAGTTTTAAAAAACTATGTTCTAGTATAGTAATGCAAAAGCACATATACAACTTTAGGCTAAAAATTTCTTGAAGACTGAAGAAAATCACAAACTTTCTGCTGTGCATACTTTACCGAAGGTAGAGGAGCACAAGTCTTCACTGGTACTTGTTTCAGTGCTTAAATATAAAGTCATCATATTTTTTCACCTGCAGTTTAAATGTCCTCCACAAATGACATGTAAAAGAATCTAATTGGTAGTAATTTAAAATAAGACAACAAATATCTGATACTGAACATAGAACAAATAATCATTAATCCCTTCAAACTTGTCTTCTTTTTGTGACTATATTTGTGTTGTTTGTTCATAACACAAACCATATTCAACACAAACCATATGCTGTACATGCAGACCTTATAAGTCATGCCAAAAATCTCAAGCATTTCTGGTAAGGAAATACTAAGAAGCACTGAAATAAAGTTATAGAAAACATTTGATGGAAATATGGAGATTTGGGTGACTAAATTTCTTTAGGGGATGAATAGAGAAGGAGGGTATGGATGGGAAATATAAATTCAAAAATACTTCACAGCATTTCAAGTGATGTAGAAAATTTGGCATCAGGAAGACTTGTTTTTAATTATGGATTTCCCATTTAATATTTATGAGACCATAGAGAAAATTTCTGAACTGCTCCCATGCTCAAATCCATTGTGCATAAATTATATATGATTAAACATTTTTTCTTCCACCTGTGGGGCTACAGTTCCTGTATGCACTTCAATACCCAGGCAATGCATGGAGTGGATGAAGTAAGCTCCTATTCCATTTCCCAGCTCCAAAAATACATTTAATATATTGTCCTCTGATAAAGGGCATATCAGATATTAAACTATAAGTACAGATAGTACACTTGAACTCAGACAAAAAGCTGAGAAATGATTAGGTGACACAATATTTTGCAAATTGTCATGCAGGCTGAATGAGTTCATGAAGGACATATGCCTGGTAAATAATAGACTCCCTATAAAAAGTAGTTGTTAGTATTAAGAAACAATTGTGTAAGAATGCTTATGAAATGGAAGAGGCAATAATAAGTTTATTGATCTTCTTAGTGTATATGTGCCAGATAGAGATAATGAAGCTAGAAAGACAGAAAGTGGATAGTAAAAATGTCTTCACTGTGATATAAGGAGTTTGTATATTTTACTGGATGTGATGGAGAATCTTCAAAGAGTATTATCATTGTGCTTACACTGGGGAAAGTGATTTGGCAGGCAAGAGGAAGCACAAATAAATAAATAAATTTGCTTATTTGAGACATGTCCTTTCTCTTTAGTTCAGGTTGGCCTTGAAGTCACTTTGTAGTCTCAAACTCAGGGCAATCCTCCTGCCTCAGCCTCCTGAGTGCTGGCATTATAGGCATGTACTATGACACCTGGTCTGGCAAGCATAAATTTAGATTCAGAAGAACAAGGTAGAAAAGTGTAATATCAGTTCAAATAACTACAATAAGAGGTTATCTGAGTCAATGGAGAAGGAACAGACGTTTAAAAATGTATGGGATAGTGTTAAAAGGACTTCTCAACTCAAGAGTTGTAAGATACAGCAGTCTAGTAAAACCATAGAGTTGAAGAAAGGGCTTTAATTTTTTTATTAATATATTTTTGCAATGAACAATGAATATATTCATCATAGGGTATTCCTACATCTACATACCACGTCTAGATTCTTTTTACTTTTACTTTCCCTTCTCTACTTCTTCTCTCCTTTCATCTCTTGGTCCCAGTCCCATTTGCAAAAGTTCTATCTCCCTGTTTCCTGTTATCTGTTTTTTATTTTCCTTTTTAAATTATTTATACTTTTGCCTTCTCATATAAGCAAAACAAAGCAATGTTTAAGCTTGTGTGTCTGACTTATTTCACTTAGCATTTTGGCTTCAAGATGGATTTGTTTCCTTCAAAATGATTCAACTCTATCTTTATTTATGACATATTTCTTATGCATTCTATGTTAATGAGTATATGGGCCTCTTCAACAATTTACATATTAAAAGTTGTGCTGCGATAAACATGGGTATCCATGTATTGCTGTAATAGGATATATTTAACTCTTTCAGAAAGATATTGAGAAGAGGTATCACTGGTGAAACAGAATTTCTTTTTTAATTTTAAAATTGATTATTCATTTTTTGAGTACCCTGTATGGTAGTATAAACTTTCACCATCAGTGAGGAAGAGTTTTTGATGAAAAGTATTATTTTTTTAAGATGCAAGAGATTTAGCCAGTATGATGGTACATGCTTGTGATTCCAGCACTCTGGAGGCTGAGACAAGATGATGGTGAGTTCAAGGGTGTGTCCAAGTACATACATTGTTTGTCTCAAACAAATCAAATCAAATCAAATCAAAGCAACACAAACCAGTGGGCAGATATATGCCCAATTATATTCTAAAGAAAATAAATGAATGAATACACACGAAGTTTAAATTTTATTTATTCATCTCTTGTTGCTGGGCATTGAACCCAGGTTCTTGTGTATGCTAAGCATTCACTTTGTCAGTAAATTATGCCCTCAACTTCTGGGTTAATTTTTTATATAATAAAAGTAATATGAAAGGAAGCTTCTCAAATAGGTGATGCAATCAAATGCACACCACAATAACAAAGCACACATTTATTTGAAAAGCACTTACTGAACCCTATTATGTTCCAGAAATTATGTTAGGTGCAGAATTAAGCAAATATACAAGGTGTTTATTGCTGCTATGAAGAAAATAGAGAGAACGAATGTAGTGGGGGTGTTGTTTCAGGTAGGTTGATCTTGGAAGGTTACTCTGAAGAAAGATATGAACAGAAACGTGGATGGCAGATATTAATTGTCGTGGATCAACCTAGGTGATATGTGCATTGGTCGGGGTCAAAGCAATAGTAGTTCAGTTTAGAATAGGCTAAATTTGAGAGATATACCTTTGAGTAATTCAGGTAAAAGTGTTGAATAGCCAGCTGCAGGTGTAAATTTTGAGGTCAGGAAGAGTTTGTGTACACACTCAATATACGAATGGGATTTAAAGCATAGATTCCAGTGGGATATGGAAATACTATACCTAAAGTTTTGAGGGAGGATCAAAGTTAGGAACTGCAACTTGTTGTTCCAAGACTCAGAGATTGGAAAAATAAGAAGTGATCCAACAATGGAGACTGAGGAGAACACATCAATCATGTAAAAAGAAAACAAACATTGTTTTGTTTTGGGGACCAAGAGAATACAATATTTAAAGAAAGGGGAATTCATGAACTGCACTACATTTTAGCAAGTCAAACTTGGTAACAGCATGCTTTTGTTGCTGGGCATGATGTGGTAGAAGGAGCAAAACAGTCTCTCTGTGTGTGTGTGTGTGTGTGTGTGGGTGTGTGTGTATGCACTTGTGTATTTTTTCTAGAACAGAGGCTGTGAGGAAGCAGGAGAGGAAAGAGTGTAAAATGACTTCTTAATCATAAACACTTCAAGCTCAGGCATACAAAAATTTATTGAGTTGCTTGTGCCTGCATAGTCACACATTTTAAAGATTTATAGACCCATGCACTCATTCCTTTTTTGGAGGAGGGGGTATCAGGGATCAAACTCTTGACTCATGACTTTGTGCTTGTCAGGCACTCATTATTTTCAAAGCTTTCACTTTTACAGAAGTATATTCCTAAATCTCACGATCTCCTTGAATTTTAAGCACTATTAATGATCCTTGTTTCTAATGCACTGCTAACTCACATGTCATGTTCTTCATTATCACTCCAAGTCTGGTAGTGAAATAAACAGGAGGCATAGTTCAGTGATTTTAGAAAGAACAACACAACAGACCTATATGTAGAACAGTGAAAGAATTTGGGATTAGTGGAATGTTAGAAAACTCTCCAAGGTACTGAGCTAGTTTAGCCACTGTTAGGATTGGATTTATAAGTCTTACTGAAGCGATACTTTGAGTTCTATAGTTTTTTATTGAGGACTCACTCATTTCCTATGTAAGAGATGGTACTTCATCACTACTATACTGTTAATAGCTGAGTATAGTGTGTGGCTTAATAGCAAAGTAGAGAATCATGATTTTGAGATGACATAAAATTATAATTATTGTCACTATGAATCCATTATTCTAGTAGCAGGATGAGAGATGAGTAAGCATCAGACATTTTGCTTTCCTTGCCACAAGAATAGTCCAATTACAGGTCTCTGTGCTTGTGTGTATGTGTGTTCACTAGAAACATGTGCTATCAGTAGTGGGACAAACATCGGAGATAAGCAGGGATTGGGTTGGTAGGGACCACAGTTATTTTATCTTTTAAAAGCAATTTTTCCCCTCTAGCGTCTAGGAGGCCCAAGGACTTATCACAAAGTATTGAAATAAGCGTGGTTCGGTATAAGACGACAGTTTTTCCTGAGCCCTATAAACAGTTACTCCTGGAATCCTCCCCTAGACCTGACTTCTGAAACGTTGGGGTGAGAGGTTCCCTGATTCCCGAAATCTTTTTGTGAATTCTCCAGTGAGCAAGATAGCTCAGTTATCTTGAGAAAGCCTGCTGAGCATGTGTGAAGAGAGTTGCGCATGCTCGATGGAGTGGGCAGGTTTACAGAGACGCTAAGTGTCTTTTACTACACTTTGCTCTTGTCTCCCTCACACAGCAAGTCCTCTCCCTTCTTTCCCATTATCACCACTCAGTCCCCCGCATCCACCCCGCCGCTCTATTTCACCTCCACCTCCAGCCCCACCCCCACCTCCACCCCCACCCCAGGCTGGGGAATTTCCATGGACGACAGACTGACGCCGCTGTCGCCGCCGTAGCGGGTTCCTAGCGCTACACAGGTAACGCCGTGACCGCCATATTGGAAGAGCTGGGACCCGGGAACGGGGAGCTACAAGAAGCGGTGTAACTAGGCTGGGGGAGCCACGCACCATCTAGCAGCCGTCAAGTCTGCAGTAGTGGCGAGCACGAGTCCAACGCCAGCTCGGAGACTCAGCGGAGTTAACTTCTGTATGGGAGCAGAGACGTGTGGCAGATATTCCTAGCTCCCATCCTCTGAGGGACCCTGTACTTGGGCAGTGATCGCTGAAGGCAGGGATAAGGGCATAGCGGCGGTTGCCACATTAACTGCAGTACCAGCGGGCCAGCTTATTAGACAAGGATGCATGGCTGCAAAGACAGTCGGTAGGTCCAGTTCGATTTTTCCTTAAAGGGCGATGCTGCTGTTCGCTCCTCAGGACGAGAGGTGGAACCAAGAAATGGAGGTATGCGGCGACGTCACAAACAGTGGCGAGGTTAGTGTGGTGACCGAGATAGGCTAGAGCCAACTACCATTTTTACTAGCACTCAGGCCGTGGGGGCCGAGAGCAAAAGCAAGCAGAGTGCTAGGGCAAGCCCTTTTGAAGCTGCCTAGTGGCTGAACATTCCCTACCCAAATCATGCTATACTTGGGAAGCAGTGGGCTGCAGCATACAAAATGAGTGAAGCCGGGTCCAGGTATTGCCTCTAGAGCAACTACCTACCTCACAGGTCACGCTGGAATTGTGATTTCCTCACTGGCAATTTCAAGCATAACTGGGAGGGGAGTGCAGAATGCTGTGGGTGGCTCCAGGAGTCATTCTTTCACCACCTCCCTGGATTTGCTCTCTGACAACACTGGAAGGTAGTGGGGCTACAGGCCAATATTAAACCCTGGGCGTTTTATAAAGCTAGTGTGACAAAAACAACTAAGGTGAAGAAATAAACCTGGGGACAGTTAAGTATGTAGGAGCAATGCTCTTTGGTAATTTTTTTTGTGTCTGTGTGGCTCGATATAGTTTTTAATACCAAGTCTAGACTAACTGGAAGTTGCATTTATCTACATCAGGCACATGCTTTTCTATTTATTTCATCTGCCCCTTCATCTTTACCACTTGCCATCTCTGTCCCATTGATCAGTAAAAGAAGAACCAAAGCAAACCCCAGCCCTCCTAGATAGGTATTTAGTGCTAGCAAGGTTCAATCAAAATATTTGTTTTTCCACTCTGCTATGTTTGGTTTTGGTCCTCTGTGCCGTGAGAACTTGGATGTTCCCAGGAACTTTGTTGTTGCTACAAAAATTGGGCAGCATTTAAACACAAACACATGTCTATTGTATGGGATCCTTTTCTGGCAGCCTAACAGCATATTACTCCAGCAGACACCACCATATACCTAAAAATATTTGGTGAATGCTGCCAAATTGATTCACAGTAGGATATTTTGAGCTAAGACACCCACTCCTTGACATCTCGAGGGTGCAACTTTATGTGCAGTTACTTGCTCTAACTTTAAAACCACACATTGAAATGTTGTATCTTATTTTTTAAAAATTTGTAAATAAACTGAGGTTAAACTACTTGTTGGAATAGCATAAAAGAAGAAATGCAGTGGAAATAAATTCAGAAGTGTCTTGAAGTTGAACCATCTATACTTACAGGAACATTATAGGAAATATTTTATTAGTAAGCTAAGCAATTCCAAAATACTTTTTAATATTGTACAGCTCTTGAAAATAGGAAAAATGAAAAGGGGCTAATTGCTTGAAATTTATGAACACTAACTTCTTGCATGAATTTTTTAGCAAGATTGTTCAAGGGGAAAGGGAGTTATATCATGTATGCAGTCTTCTGATATATTATCACAGGCATTTGCTTCTTAAAAACAGTTAAATGTTTTAACAATAGGGTCAGAAGGCTACTACTTTGTTTAACAACTTTAAATGTTACATTGTAAATACCACATTCTTTTTATTGCTTGCAGTATATTTTAGGTATTGTAGATATTTAATAAATGAGTCTCTACCTCAGCAATTTGAAACATACTCAAATGGAAATTGTTAATCCGATGGTGTAAAATGAAAGGTAGAGATAATGTGGTTTATGTAGTATTTATGCCTTATTTAAAACAGTTTGTAACTAGGTAGATTTAACCCTCCTAGTGGCTTAATTAAAAATACTATAGGTGAAAATTTAGTGCTACATTTGACAGATCAATTGAGTATTTAGAAGAGATTTATTTGTTTTTAAAGATAGCCCATTAATAAGAAGTACACAGTTTTACTTCTCAGAATTTTAAATGATTATTAATGTTAGATTTAGAAGTGCTAAATTTTGAATATGAAATTTACAGCCTTCAGTTGTGGGAGTTTTTAAAACTAACATGTTTTCATTGCATGGTTTTCATTTTTAAGTGACCTAGAATCTTTACGGAAATTGTAGGTAAGAATGAGTTAAATTTAATGTGAGAAATAATTGTCAATTTGTGTGTATTGAATCTTGGTTACACTAAAGGTTATAGACATTGGGCTGGGGATTTATCTCAGTGGTATAAGTTCCTACCTGGCAAGGTTCTGTGTTTGATCCCTGGTACCAAAAAAATTTATAGATATTACTACATATTTTGTAGTTATTTACAGGTTTTTGCTTGCATGGTGTTATGGTTTAGATATAAAAGTCTCCTGTTCAGAAGTGAGGATTTTGGATGGTGAATGGATTATGAGAGTGCTATACTCATCTGTGGATGACACCATTGATAAATTCATAGCTGACTGTGCTGTTCAAAGCTGAGGTCTGGTTAGAAGAGGCGGGTCTCAAGGCACATGACCTGCAAGAGTATATTCTTTTACCTGACTCCTCCCTCCACTCCTCTGTTTCCTGGCTTCCTTGTATTGAACAACTCTCCTCTGTCATGCCTTCCAACATGCTGTTACTGCATTGAAACCAGAAAACCATGGACTGAATCCTCTAAAAATCATAAGCAAAGTTAAACATCTCCATCTTTAAGTTGTGGGTGTTGGATATTTTGTGCCATTGATGGAAAAGTGATGAATACAGAAAATTGTTACGTGTTGTGAGGTCATTGCTGTGATGATACCTGATGATGCAGTTTAAAAATGTTTAGAACTTCTTTTGGGGACACGTTTGGAAAGATTTGGAGACCTTTGTGTGCAAGTACTTGCTCTATCTTTAAAGCCACACTTTGGAATGTGTGAGAAGCCCTATTCTTAGATACTTTCTTGTTCTAGATACACAATGCCCAGCCCACAATTTAAAGAAGGAGAGGTTTATTTTTGATCATGGTTTTTAATAGATTCAGTCCATAGTTGGCCTGCTTCAAGGCAGGAAAGGAATGATGAAAGGGCATGGCATGAAGGAAAAGTGCTTACATCATGGAATTCAGGTAGTAGCAAATAGTAAAGAGAGGAGCTAGAGACTTAGTTCTTCCCACCAGCTTCTACTTTCCAACAGCATATTCAACTCTGAACCTGTATTCCAATCATCTTCTAATAGGCCTATCTCGGAAAATAGGAGGCTTTTCTGAAAACTTCCTATATCTAAACCATTATACCCTAGAATGATATAAACAGAATTTAACTGGTGATTCTGTTTGGAGCTCAGAAGATCAAAGGAGTAATGAGAATGTGGATAATAAAAGCCAGGCTCAAGATGTTTCAGATAGGAATGAGGGTTCTCTTAGAAATGACTGGAGGTTGTGGATATTTCATTTTGGCAAATAATTTATCTATGTTTTGGCCATGTCCTAAGACTATGTGTGGCTGAATTTAAGGTACAGGAACCTTAATCTGGTAGAGGAACTTTCAAGGTAGTCCAGTATTAAGGTTGTGCATGGGTATTGCTGGGTGTTCTTAACCAGCTTCTATTCTCACTGGTGGCAGACCTTCATGCTGTCCATTGGTGCTGGTTTTTAAGCTACGCAGTATGCAAGAGCTGTGGTGTGGTGGAGGCTCCCATATAGGTCTCATAAGAAATCCTGGAAGCCGTGCAGTATGCCTGTGAGAGGGCACTGTGTTAAGCTGTGAGAGAGAAACTGCTGTGGAAACTCCAGGAAATGAGGAAGATTTCCTGAGTAAAACTATAAGCAGGAAATAGAATGAGCCTGAGGGGGGCCCCTTGGGCTGAAACCTATATCACCATTTTCACCACAGCCTGCCTGGTGTGCTGGACATAGGGGTTCAGGGTTTAATGTTTTCCCCCTGAGTTTCAGTCTTGCTTTGGTTCAGTTTTTTTTCTATTTCCTTATTCCTTTCTTGGAGTGGAAATTTTACCTTGTGCAGTTGTATACAGGGAACATTTTTATTTTTGATGTTTACAGGAACTCAAAGCTAGGACTTTGCCATGAGTGTCAGTGGAGGCTCTGGACATAGACTTTTCAGCCATGCTGGAAATGTTAAGACTTTGGAAACTAGAGATGAACTAAATGCATTTTGCAAAATGAAATGGAAATGAATCTTTTAGATGCCACAGGTAGGATGTTATCATTCAGGTATAAAATTTTTCTCAAGTGTCTTATGGTCAGAGTTGGGGATTTTGAAAGATGACTGGATTATTGAGTTGCTATACTCATCATTATGCTAGTCGATTGATGAATTTTTACATGAATGTTCAATTCAAAAGTGGAGGCCGGGTCAGAAGACACAGTTCTCTGGGGCCATGGCCTAGAAGGGTATATTCTTGTTCCTGGCTCCTTCTTTCCATTTCTTGATGCTTCTTGACTGCTGTGGATTGAATAGCATTCCTCTGTCATGCCTTCCATAGCGCTAATTCTGTCCTGAGGTGAGCCAGCTATGGCTTGAATCCTCTGAAAACCTTGAAGAATTATAACCCTTTCTTCCTTTAAATTGTGGATTTTAGTAAAGGAAAAGTGTCTATTACAAATGAGCATTTGTTAGCATTTGAATTACTATTCATAAATATGTAAAATGGTTTATTTAAGTCTCAATATTTTCCCCAAATTTAAGAAAATTGCCGGAGTCCAGCTGCGGCAGGGCTAGGGTTTCCCAAAGGTGGTCAGGGAGTCCGCGATTGAGAGACAAAAAACACTGCACACCAGTCTCTGAGTGAATCTGAATCCGCTTTATTTTTTAGAAGCTGGAATATATATATGCTAACCTTGGCAGCAACCCCCAGCCCCAAGCAGGAAGCGCCCCAGGCTTTGGGCCAGGCAGGGATAATCCTAAACAATAGGTTTTAACCTCAACCCAAAGCAGGAATCGCCCCAGGTTCAGGGCAATAGGTATCAATTAACATTTTAATCTTGACATTGAGTCAGCCCGGGAAATGCGAGCCGATGTAGTCCGCAGGAGGAAGAGATGTGTGAGATTATTAGGCCACTCCCTACATTGCTTTCCTTATCATTTATGGGAGTGGCAGTCCCTGCAAGGACAGCGCCTGTCTTAGGTCAAGGACTCTTCACATGTACCCAACCAGGCCTTACCCATCATGGGCCTGCAGGACAGCAATTGGTCCTGTGCCTTTCTTAGGCGGCCGGTGGCGTAACATATGGGTCCTAGTTGCCCGTCTCTGGCTGCCTGTCCAGTGTCTCAGGGTAGTTGCCTCACAGGAATTTTGTAAATCCTCCTCCATGAGCTCTTTCACTTCTCTCACATTATTCACAGAAGGCAAAACCCCACAATCAGTCCTCACAAAGGGGTTATCTAGAGGGTCTCCAGCAACCCCCCTGGAGTCTCCACCCTCGACTCCATATTGAGCATTACATAAAAACATACACATGTGAACTACACAAATTACAATTATCAGTACAAAACATATCAAGATCCCCGCGCCCAATTCCCACATGCGGTGTCCTTTTCCTGGAGAAGCGATTCTCACAAGGCGTGGATGGACTAGGACACGGCATGGACAGAAAAGGGTGCCGCAGAAAATACTACTTTAGGTAAATTTCATTTACCCAATAAACAGTAAACAATAAAAAGCAAATTAAAACAGTAGAACTAATACAAGATTTTGAAACAAGTTGATAAGAAATTAACAAGTGTCATTATATTGAACATTGTTATCTTCAAAATAGTTGCTCAGTTCGCAAGACACAGGCATGCAAAATAGACCAAGAAATACAAATAATCATAATTTCTTTCCCTGAACAATTAAGATCAACAAAATAATTACCTTAAATACTATATATATATATTTTTTTCTTTCTTCTTTTCTCTTTTTCTCCATTCCAGTTGTTCTTTCTTTTGGAGATATTTCATTTCCTTTCACAATGTCTATGGTACTATTTGGAACTTATTTAATCTTTCAGTTTCTTATGTGAGGTAGAAATATATGATATCTACATATGGAACTCTGATATATGTCACCTATGAGCATGATTTCTGGTTGCATCCATTTACCTATAAAAACCTCAAGTTTATACTTCTTTATAGCTGAGTAGTATTTCATTGTATAAAAACACCACATCTTTTTTATCCATTCTTCAATTGAGGGGCATTTGTGTTCATTCCAAGATTTAGCTCTTGCAAATTGTGCTGCAATAAACATAGGTGCACATATATTCATGTGGTATGCTCTTTCGAATTCCTCTGGGAAAATACACAGCAGGGGAAGAGCTGGGTGGTATGAGATCACTAATGGTAGCTTTCTGAGGAATCTCAGCACTGATTTCCACAGTGGATTCATCAGTCTACACTCCCACCAACAATGGAGAAGACTTCCTTTTTCCCCACAGCTCTTTCAGCATTTGTTCTTGGTTTATTTCTTGATGATAATCATTGTTTCTGGAGTGAGACAGAATCTCAGTGTTGTTCTAATTTGCATTTCTCAAATGACTAATTATGCTGAACATTTTTCATATTCCTTCATCTGAGAAGTGTGTATTCATTTCAGATATACATTTTTGAATTGGATATTTGAGTTTTGGAGGCCTGATTTTTATGTTAATTCTTCAGATGTTCTAGATAGGAGTCCTTTGTTTGAAGGACAGTTGGTTAAGATATTTTCCCAATTCATGGGTTTTCTTTTCACTTTGTTGGAGATTTCTTTTGACATGCAAAAACTTTTTCATAGGATGAGATCCCAGTTGTTGATTCTGGAAAGTATTTCTCATGCAGTTTGATTTTTTTTTCTTCTTAAACTCTGTACCTACACTTATGTCTTCGAGATTTCTACCTACTTTGTCTTCTAGCAGATTTCTGTTTTAATATTTAGATCTTTGATCTATTTTGGCTTTAGTTCATGGGGAAAGACATGGGTCTATTTTTGTTTTTGGCATATGGAAATCCAGCTTTTCCAGCACAACTTATTAAAGAGGCTGTCTTTCTTCCAGTGAACTTGTTTGGCCCTTTTGTTAAAGATAAGGTGGGTGAATGTGTTTGCAGTTGTCTGTATCTTCTATTCTGTTGCATTGATCCTCAGGTCTGTTTTTATGCCAGTGCCATCCTGATTTTATCATAGTAGCTTTGTAGTATAATTTCAAGTTAAGGATTGTTATGCCTCCTTACTTGCTTTTGTTGCCTAGGATTGGCTGTGCTATCCTAGATCTCTTCTGGTTCCAGATGAATTTTGGGGATGATTTCTTTAGATCTATGAGGTATTATAATGGTATTTTGATTGGAACTGCATTAAACCTGTATAGTAATTTTGGGAGAACGGTCATTTTCACAATATTTGTTCTTCCTATCCATGAACAAGGAATGTCTTTTCATTTTCTGAAATCCTCCTTGATTTCTTTTTTCATAGTACTGTAATTTTCAATGCAGAGCTTTTACTTCCTTTGTTAGATTGATTCATATTTCATTTTGCTCAGTGCTATTATAAAGGATGTTGTTTCCCTTATTTCTCAGTGAGTTTGTATTTAGTGTACAGGAATGCTATTGATCTTTGAGTGCTGATTTTGTATACAACCAAATTACTGAATTTGGTTATCAGATTAGCATGCCTCTTGGTGGATTTTTTTTGGATCTTTTATGTAGAGTATCATGTTGCCTGAAAGTAAATTAAATTTTTCCTTTCCTATAATTATTCCTTTTATTTCTTTCACTTGTCTAATTGTTCTGGCTAATATTTCCAGCACTATATTGTATAGCAGTGGTGATGTTGGACAACCTTATCCTGTTCCTGAATTTAGAGTGAAAGTTTTCAGTATTTGAACATTTAGTAGAATTATATCAGATTGAGGTAAGGACCATTTATTCCAATTTTCTGTAAAGTTGTTATCATGAATGAGTGTTGGACTTTATGAAAAACTTTATCTCCATCTATTGAAATAATCATGTGATGTTTGTTTTTTACTCTGTTAATGTGGTGTATTTCATTTATTGATTTTCATATGTTCAACCATCTCTGCATTCCTTGGATGAATCCTATTTGGTCATGGTGTATAATCTTAATGATCTGTTGCATTCTGTTTGCCAGTATTTTATTGATGATTTTTGTATCTATTTTCATTAGCTAGATTAGCCTGTACTTCTCTTTTCTGGTTTCTCTAGTTTTGGTATTAGGTTGATACTTGCTTCCAGGAATGAGTTAGGATGACTTGCTTCCCTTTCACTTTCATTGAAAATTTTGAGGGTTGTTGGCATTAATTCTTCCCTAAATTTCTTGTAGAATTCACCTGTGAATGCATCAGGACCTGTGCTTTTATTTCTTGGAAAGTTTTTAATTATATTTTCAGTTTCATTAACTGAAATTGGGTTATTCAATAATTTTACATCTTCCTGATCCAGCTTTGGTAATTCATACATTTCTAGGAATCTGTCCATTTCTTCTGTGACGTAGAACCTATGACAATAACGGTTTTCAAAGTAGGTATTGATGATCTTCTGTATTTCCCCAGGGTCTGTAGTGATTTCACATTTTTTGTTCTTTATTGTATGAATTTGAGTTTTTTTCCCTTTTTTGATAAGGTTGGCAAGAGGTTTATCAATTTTATTTATTCTTTTAAAGAGCCAAATCTTTAATTCGTTGATGCTTTGTATTGTTTTCTTGGTCTCAATTTTGTTAATGTCTGCTTTGGTCTTTATACTTTACTCTCTTCTTTGGGCTTTGGGCTTGACTTACTCTACTTTTTCTAGAAGTTTGAGGTGTAGTATCATGTTGTTTATTTGTGATCATTATGTTTTCCTGAAGGAAGAATTCACTGCTAAAAATTTCCCTCTGAGGTTTGCTTTCCTTGCATCCCATAGGATATGAGAAGTTGTGTTTGCATTTTAATTTGCTTATAAATACTATTTAATTTCTTCTTTAATTTCCTCTGTGACCTATTGGTTATTCAGGAGATTATTGTCTAGTTTCCATGTGTGAATGGAGTTTTTGTGGTTTCTTTTGTCATTAATTTTCCGTGCCATATCATTATGGTCAGATAACATGTATGGGATAGTTTTCATTCCTTTGCATGTACTTTAGCATGTTTTATGGGCTAGTATATGGTGTATTTTACAAAATGTCCTGTGTGCACTTGAGAAGAATGTGTACTCTGATGGTGCTGGGTAGAGTAATTGGTACATGTCTACTAAGTCTTTTTTTTTCACAAGTTTGATTTAGTTGTGTTATTTGTTTGCTGATATTCTGTCCAATTGATGTGTCTTGGTGTCAATTGGGTATTAAGGTCTCCCATTATAATAGTGTTATTTGATTTTTGTTGTCTATTAATATTTCTCTTATATAGATGATCGCTCCCATATTTGATGCATAGATATTTAAGATTGTTATCTCCTCCTCATGAAGTTTTCACCTAACCAGTATGTAGTGACCTTTTTGTTAATCTGTTTTGATCATTCTAGATTTGAAGTTCATGTTGTCTGTAAAGAGAATAGCTACATCTGATTTTTTCTGGGTTCCTGTTGCATGAAATGTTGTTTTCCATCTTTTGACTTTCAGTCTGTAAATTTCCTTTTGAGTTAGATGGGTTTCTTGTATACCACACATGGTTGGACTTTCTTTGTTGAACCATTCTGCAAATTTGTTTCTTTCAATTGGTGATTTGAGGCCATTTGCATTCATGGTTATAAGTGATAAATATTTGCTTATTTCTGTCATGTTATTTTTCTGCTGTTGGTTCTTTAACTTTTCCCTCTGTTTAATTGTTTGTCCTCATTTCTGGTTTTTTACTGTTGTTATTCTTGAAATCATAGTCATTTTTATGTCTATCTATTATATCTTTCAGTACTCTATGTAGGATTGGTTTGGTGGTCATGGAGTTCTTTACTTCTTTGTAATGCAAATATCTTATTTCTTCATCAATTTTAAAGGATATTTTTTCAGGGTACATCAATCTGGGTTGGAAGTTTTTTCTTTTAGGATTTGGAATACTTCATGCTTTCCTTGATTTGATTGTTTGTGTTGAGAATTCATTGTGGATCCCAATTTTAGCTCTAGTCTTATATGGTCAAGGAAGAAGTGTTGTTTGAGATGGGATATGTATTGGTCATTCCTGGGTAACTGACCCTACAAATAGGGTATTTGAGTAATGTGAATATTTCTTTTTTTCATTCTTTTTTAAAAAGAAACATGAGGGCTGGGGATTTAGCTCAGGGGCATAAGCGCCTGCCTTGCCAGTGTGTGGTTGTGAGTTCTATCCCCAGTACCAATAAAAAAACAAAACAAAACCCATGAGATTTGTTAGACATAGAACTCACTCAAGAGAGAACTGTGGGTTCTTAAAGAAAAGAGACAAGATACAGTTGGTAACTGAGGATCATTTATGTGTTTGCAGTAGTCAGAATCTTAGGAATTTAATAATCTATAGTCTTAGTCTTGTCTAATGGGCCATTCAGAGTCAAATAATGTTCTATTCATATAGGAAATCCCAAAAGGATGATTCATTCATGGGAGAATGAGGACCATTTATAAATAAAAAATAAACAAGCAGACCTCTTTTAGCTGAAAGGGAGTTGCCTAGGCTTGTATCTTGAAGCTGAAATTTTTCTTTAAAAGTACAATTTTAAAAACTTTAATTTCTTTTATCTAGTTTTATTTTTTCTATCTTATTTCATTTTTCCTGCGTGCAGACTTCAGTCACTTGTTCTTAAACTAGTTTACAAGGCCAAAGTTCCCTCTTCAGTAACTATTTCAGACTGAGGAGGGATGTTGATCCTGGCTAGTCAGGGATTAAAAGTCTCATCTGACTGATCTAAAGGAAATGTGGGAATGCTGAATTCTGTCTTTTGAAGAACTGTTATTTTTGATAGTCTGAAAAAGAGGGAAAGGTTGTAGGAGATATTAGACTATGACATGAATGAATCATGCAACAGAAATCAATACCAGTGCACAATATCATAGCCAGAAAAATGAGACCTTTCTTCCCACCATTTGGTTTCAGGGAACCAAAATGCTACTCAGTCATTACAGCATATGGCACAGAGTGACACAACATTGATTTGTGAATGTAGATCATGAAATACAGAGTACACATTTGCAAAGTTGTCCGTTTTAATAATAACACAGTTGTCTGTTTTAATAGTAACACAGGTTCCACATTGTGCTACTGTAAGAATGGCTACTGAGTTTGTAGAATGACTTTTCGCATCATTTTTATTTCTGATTTTAATAAGGGAGTACTTTTTATGTGTATAGATAGTTAGAATTTCAGTGTGCTACATTACATCCTGACAAATATAACTCCCAGTCTATAAGATGTCAGATGTGCCCAGTTCACGTTTCCTGAAGTCAAAGAATTAATTACAAAGAACAATGTTGGGTTATAGTAGGAAATGTTTATTGATATTTAGCAGCATTGTGAACGATAGGAAGAGACAAGTAATTTCATAATTATAGGTGGCCAAAGAGGAACATAATGTACATTTAATGTTTTTCTTTTTTTTTTTAATTTGGCACTCATTATGTATTATAGAGTCATGGCCAGAGAGTAGTAAGATTTTTGAAACTATTAGAAATTATATTTCAGTTTTCCATGATACTTCTAATTCTAAGTAACTGAAGGAGGAACTTTTTTTGTTTCTCATTTTAATTTTCTTTGATGAGTTTTTTTTTTTGTGTGTGTATGACTAGTAGTGAGGAAATAATAAATTTGAAGTAATATTTTTGATTTTCTGTGATCAGGTGAGTACACAACAACTCAATTTTGCATTTCACTGTGTCCAAAAATACTTCAAACTGATTTAATTCTTTCTTGATTAAATGAAAATAATTCTATAATATTCTTTAGTAGTCTCTGTGTTGAGAGTATTTTCACTTGTGTTTTAGAGCATATACTTTTTAAATTTGTTTATAATTATTGGTCAGCTTTCCAGAAACTAGAAAGTGTCTTCATTTAACACTTAATTTTTCTGAATATATATATATATATATATATATATATATATATATATATATTTCAAATTTAAATTTTTTATCTTTAAAAGAAAGGCTTATTATCCTGTAGAATTCTATAAATATTTTTGTTTTCATATGAGTGAGAATTATTAGTTTTAGGGAAGTTAAGTGAATATTGTGGTGCTGTATAGAAATGGATGTTCACATATAAACTGGTACCTTGAAGGCAAAAGAAGTGGGAGGCTAATTTCCAGGCTATAGTGATCTTTGTGACTGATCAAATGAATTTCTTTTCTAGTTCATTCACATTTACAATTTAGTGATAAGTTACTCATAAGATATTATGAATAGGATATAGATCATTTGTGAACTGTGGAGGAAGAGAATAAGAAGTTACCAAGAAGCAAGCCCTCCTTGCACCAATGTGTGGGCCACCACTGCTGGGGAGACAGCCAGACCCCAGCCTTTTCCTGTGAGTCAGTGCCATTTGTAAACTGTGGGGGAAGAGAACAAGAAGTCACCAAGAAGCAAGCCCTCCCTGACAATCAGTGCCATGTGTGGGCTGCCACTGTGGAGTGGACAGGCAGACCCCAGTCTTTTCCCATGAGTCATCACCATTCACAGCCTGTGTGGGAAGAGAGCAAGAAGTCACCAAGAAGCAAGCCCTCCCTGCAAATCAGCACCATGTGCAGAATGCTGCTGCCTTGGAACAGCCAGACCCCAGCTTTTTCCCATGAGTTAGCTCCATTCACATACTGCATGGGAAGAGAACAAGAAGTCACCAAGAAGCAAGCCCTCCCTGTGAATCAGCACCATGTGCAGGCTGCCACCACCAGGGAAACAATCAGATCCCAGTTTTTTTCTCATGAATCAGTGCCATTCACAGACTGCAGAGGAAGAGAACAAGAAGTCGCCAAGAAGCAAGCCCTCCCTGTGATTCAGCATCATATGAAGGCTACTGGGCAAACTGCTAGAACCCAGCCCTTTCTGGTGCGAAGACTGGAAAACACCCCATAAGTGACCAGCTAATCTGGAGAATCATAGGCTGGGATGGTAGCTATGCAGGTGAAATGCAATTTAATTCTTGTAGTGTTTGGTGTTTCACTGACTTTATACGTCAAGGGCCAGTGTTCTGATCATCTATTCAGAGGATCATGGTACTTAGTGAGGCATCTATGGGGGCTTTCCTTCTGAAGGTGGTAGCCATAGTTAATTCCCCATTACTTTGTTTTGAAGTAATATATCATTTTCCTTGTTTTGTTGGGTTGGGTTTTACTCCATTTTGTTTTGTTTGATTTTGCTATATCTGATGGCATGGGCAGCTATTTCAAAAATAGCAAACTATATTGTGGTAGCCATTTTGCATTTACTATTGTCTTGTTTTGAAGTCTTTTATCACATTCATTGTTTTGCTTTTATTGATTCTATTATGTTTGATTTTTACTATGTCTGAAGGTATCTTCTACTATTTTGAAGACAAGAAGAGGCATTATGGTAACCATTGTTGATTTCATATTGCTTTGAAGTTCTGTGTCACTTACACTGGTTTGTTCTGATTGACTTTTTTCTGTTTAATATTGCTTGGTTTTATTCTCTTTAAAATAAAAAATAGGATATAATAAGTCCCTAGATTACAGAGGAAAGCAAAATTTTCTTTTTCTATGGAGAATAGTTTTCTTTATATAACCCTTTTTCTATGGATAATCCTGCAAGTCAATTTAATGTAAAATTTTATTTTACATTCAGTGTTATTTACAAGACAGGATTTTGTCGTGTTGTTTCTGTACTGTTGGCTAGATGTTGTCTGTTAATGATGAAATGGTCATAGTGTTTTTTAACCTATACAGTGTTTATTTTTTTTTCTTTTTAGGTAACATGTTAAGATACTAGTGTAATTTATTGAAATGAGGAACTCTGGAGGAAAAGCAGATTTGGAAAGTGCCACTAACTCTTTTTTGGATCTGTCTTTTTTGAGAGACATGCAAGATAAATAATTGGAAATGTCATTTAGGCAGTTGTATATACGGATCAGGAGCTCAGAAGTGTAAACTTTGAGTAAATGTGAGTTGCATTAGTAAATTAGTTTCTGTGGAAAGAATGTGGAGTGAGATTAGAAGGTGATTCTAATGCTTTTCTGAGGAGTTAGTGTTTTATGAAAGTGGAAAAAGAACAGTGAGATAAATTGTAGTAAAATAAAATGAGTGTAATATCACAGAATCAAAGACTCAAGTAGGAGAGTGGTCACATGAGATATGTTGCAGAGAAATCAATGTGGTTGTTTTAGCAAGCTAAACATTATTGATAACTTTATTTGGTTTCATTGTTATTTTTTAGAAGACAGATGCTCATTGAACTGAAAATACAGGATAATTTTGCTATTTTTATAAAATTGGTTTAAAAATTCCATACATTAAAATTTGTTATTCTTCAGGTATGGTTCTGAGGCAAGACAAATGCATAGTGTTGTGTAAAAACTACTACAATTTAGAAAAAAATAATTGTTTTCTTAGCTCTCCCAACAATTTCAATAGTGCACTATAGTCCCAGTCAACTATTAATCTCTTTTTTTATTGTAAAGATAGTAAAATACAACAAAACAAAACAACAAAGCCAATCAAGACAACGCAGTGAAATTGGTACAGAATTACAGAGCAGGATACCAGGAAAGCAGTAATAGGTACCATAGTATATCTCGTTATCTTCACAATAGTTGGCCATTAAATCAGGTATACCACATCAAACCAAAAACAGAACATGATAAAACTTATCAAAACAAAATATTGAATAGAACAAAACAATCACAACAAAGCAAAACAGTAAAAACAATATTTGCCTTCAAGGAGAAGATAGAAAGAAATCCCCCATATTTGCTATATCGCATACTGTCATCCTCCCAAGAGATGCTCAGACCACTGGTCCTGGGTCAGCACAATCAATCTAACAATACAAGCATTTAGTTGCTTTAGGTGCCTTAGTTGCTATCAACTGTGGCTGACCTCAACATCATCCAGTTGCTAACCCAAGGGGGGGAGGGGTGTTTGATTCTCAGCGTGTGCTGGTAGGTTTATGGGAGATGCTGCCTTGTTATCTTCCTGGCATACCTGGTGCTCTCATGCTGCCATTTTCTTATCAGGAAGGAGAGCTCTTAGCTTTCCTTCTTAATCCTCCAAGTTCCAACATGGCTGACTTGTTCTCTTCCTGGCATACTCACTGCTCGTTGCAGCCCTGGGTTGCTTACCAGGAAGAAGGGCCCACTAGTCTCTTCATAAGCTTTCTACTTTTGCCTTTTTCTGAACACTTTGTAAGTTGAACCAACCATTAAATAGCCTTTAAAGAATCTAGCTTATTTAATTTATATTAATATATTTGAGGTTCACCTATGTTATTGAACGTAAGAAATTTTAACATATACGTATTTACCAGATATTTTGATCACCTCTTTTATGAGTGTTCTTGAGATTCCTGGATTTTATAATAGTTTGTTTTCAATTGTTTTCACTCTCTTCATGATTTTTATTGCTCTATTGTCGTTTATTACTTCCTCTCCAATGTGTATTCTTTTATTGAGCCTATACAGTATTTTTGAAAATATCATTTACTATGATTTTTAGTTCTAGATTTAATTGATTCTCTTTATAGTCTCCATCTATTTTTGAAAGTATTTTATTCAATTTATGTTTATTTTTATCCAAAAAAGCATAGTTACAGTAGCTGTTTTAAAGTTCATGACATTCATTTGAACATTTGAATAATCTTGGAATTGATGACATTGGATTTTTCAGTTCTTTTAGTAAATAATCTGTCTTGTTTGATTCAGGCTCCCAAGTTATCTTTTTGTTTGTATAACTGGTGTAACATTAAGTCAGTTTTCAAAGCATTTGTGTCAGTACTCTGCATTTGCTGCTTTGTACACTTTCTATTAAAGTAGATAGTCTGACTTGAGTGTTGGTAGAAACTACATTTGATTTCTCAAAGTCTTTGTTGTACTTCTTTAGCTAAATTCCATATATATATTCATTTACGTTTGAGACCAAAACTTGTATTGCTTCATACCTGGAATTAGATCTCTTTCTCACATTCTGTCTTGTGGTTTCTTTCAAATTAACTATTTCCAATGGAACTTTTTTCCTGTTTTTATTTTGTTATTTTTTGAGGGAGAAGTTTCTCATTTCTCTCAAAGACTTATTCTTTCTTGCTGTCGCATAGTCATATACTACTGAGGATGCCTTGAAATAAATTTAAAAGTAAAAAATATAACTGGTATTATCACCACACCTGTTTATTTATTTATTTATTTATTTTTTAATCATGAGAGTCTTATTTCCTTGCTTCCTCAGATCTGAAAGGTAGATTTTGTCTTGATATGTTTATTGTGTTGAGTAATGCTGACAGTTGACTAAAGAGAAAGTTAAAATTTAGAAAACCTAGTTTCTCCTATGTACATTACCTCAAAATTTTATCTTTTTCTGATTCCATGTCCATAGTGTGGGATTTCTCTGGGAAATTTTGTTCATGCCTACTGTACAGTTTTCATTCTTTCCTCAGCTCAAATTTAGGGTATACAGGTAGGAAATAAAGTTAGGAAACTTGTCAGACTTTTTTTTCAAGTGGCATACTCACTCCTAGTAGGTACTGTTTAGCTTAAAGAATCTGCAGGTAGTTTCTTTTGTATCTGCCTATCATTTTTAGTTTATAAATAAGAGAGAGTTAGGCTTAGTGAACTTAGCTTTTACTTTGACTTTTATCAATAGCTTTAGTTAATTTATATGTTTTCCCCCCTATGGATTCTTATATATGGTCTATGAAAAAATTCTGTTTTTTAAAGACCACATTGCTATTACATGCTTCTTAAACATCTTAGATCATTGATTTGAAGACTTTTTCTGTAAGTAACCAAAAATAAGTATTTTAAGCTTTGCAGACGTAAGATCTCTGTCATGGTTGCTCAATTCTTCCATTATACAAATAATGAGCATGACTGTATTCCAGTAATACTTTGTGTTCAAAGAGGTGGCAGACTAGATTTTGTCTATGGGTTATAATTTGGAGAACCTTAATCTATATCCTTAATATTACTTTTTCTTTAACTATTGATTGGAGATAAAGTATAAAACTCATTGTTCTTTGTATGCTTAAATGATTCTGCTTCCTTGGGCAAATGGGTGTCTCCTCTGGTTTATTCTTTTATGTAGTATCTCATGAAATTTAAATTGAGCTACATAAAAGGAGAGGTTTTGAAAAAGTAAGGAATATTCACTGACAGTCTGGGAGCTGTATTATTAGTGTTCCTTTTCTAAGTATTTTTTGTGTGTCTTTTCTTTTTCAGTAATTTTGACTTTGTTAGATTATAAAAGGAAATGCCTGAGGATATTTTTCTTGTTTATTACTCTTGCCATAATACTCCTGAACTTCAACTTTTGAACACTGTTTTTCAGGTAAATGTTCTTAAAATGGTTGATTAACCAATGGACGAGGGTCAAGCAGATTCCCACCTTGTAAGTACCCAAGTACTTATAAAGCATAATTTTACCATATTAGAAAAGATACTGAGAAGGTGAAAAGTTCCTACTAGTTAAAGTAACTTATTCAGTTATGTTGCTAAGTAGTAGGTACAATTTTTAACAAATCACCTGCAATTCAAATATAAGACATTTTCCTGTCAGAAAGTTTTGTGAATGAAGAATTTTTAATAAACAGCCTTATTGACATCAAATACACATTTCATAAGATTAACCCATTATAAGTATAATGGATTAAACTTGTACTTACCAGTGTAAGAGTAATTGGATTACATAAACACAGAATCCTTTCAATTAATATAAGTAAAATTATCTTAAACTTTGAGGTAGAAGGAAAACTAACTTGGATATATTAAACTATAAGTATAGCATCAAATAATTTAAAATCTATTCTTCAGAAAAGATGAAATCTAAGTTACTGAGAAATTTCTAGCTACTTCTAGAGACTTTTAAGCTCTTAGATCATTCTCTTAAAGTTCTACATACTAAAATCTCATTTTACAATATCTAATTTTATGAAAGGCTATTCTTAAACATTTTAGTCATGGTTTGAGTAATGTAGGCAACTTCATTTATGTTTTAATTTTATGGTTCTCATTTCTGCAAATATTTTATAGGGTTATATCCTGTTCTTTTTAATATGAAATGAGTCTCCACTTTGTAACACTTTCATTTGTATTGAATGTTCTACTAAGATTGGGAGAGATTTATGATTTATACTAGATGATAAAACTAGCAAGTAGTAGAATCAAGAATTATGACATCGTACCTCCTGTTAGGTTAGCCATGTTATATAGACCTAGAGAAATGGAAAGTAAGGAGAGTGCAAGTACCATTTTTCTCATTTGGTTGCAGATAAAATCAATCTTGTTTTTTTGTCTATTATAAACTTACTCATAACTGTATTTATATCACATAGAACCAACCAAAGGCATTAAGTTGGGTTTAAGTTTCTCCTTTCAATATTTTATGTGACTATCTCTGCATATAGTTACCATGATGCAGCAAGGTAGGTTCACAAAAAGAGAAGTATAATGCCATTTTAGCTTTCATGACATATTTGCTATTAATAACATTTAAACTCTATGTATAATCAAGTGTAAACTTCTATGAAAACCATTTATAGAGATTTAATTGTAGATCATGTAGATCAAGAAGCATAATAATACTTATGTCATTAGTTCATGAAACGATTATATGAACTTCAAAAGAGAGAAGGGAATATGACCTAATTTTGCATTAGCACATTATCATTATTTGTTATTATTGTTTGTCTTCTGTGCCCTACACCACAGAAGAAAGAAAAAACATGTGTCTGCAAATGCACATGTACATGTGTGTTTATGTATGTAGTGAACATACATAGACTTACACATAGGGTGATTGTTACATATTTATTAATTTCAATAAAAAATTAAAATTAGTGAAAAGACTCAATGTATAGTACTAGATGCTAATATTATTTACCATATACAAGCAATTTCAGTGAGTAAAAGGCAGTATCAAGTTTTAGAGAAGAAGGAACTAGAATCATTTTCAGGGATTTGATTTATGGTCTCGACACCATGTGTTTTTTTGTGATGGTGAAGCTATTTAATTTGTATCAGTAACACTATATTAATAATAATTTTTTCATGTATAGGGTTTCTTGATTGTGGTTTTTGATTCCAATATGATGCTGACAGCTGTGTGGTTTTGTTAGTGTTTATTGTTTAAAATAGGGTGGGATTATAAAGACTGCTCTTTAGCCAGTGTTTTTAGATATGAACTTTAAATTTGGAGGTGTAATTCATTGATAATGCATGTGTTTGCATTTTTGAGGACCTAAGTTTTATCCTCAGACTTAAAAAAATATGTATGACCTATGTACAAATATAAAAGGTAAAATAAGTGTGTGCCCTAATAGTATTTTATGCTTAATTGACTGATTTGGACAACTGATCTATTTCATTTCAACTATTATTACTTTAAATTTGCATGATCATTTGATCTCTTTTCTTCAGGTAAAACAAGCAAAATTAAAATTCTTGCCAGACTTCATAAATATCTAGTATATGATCAGCAAAGTTGGAATATATGTGTAATTTTAATATGTCTATGCTGATCTTGAGGTGTTTTCCATTTTTCAAGAAAAATTTCCCTTTTGGTAAGTATTAAGTAACAGATCACTGATAAAAGGTACCTAATACAAAAATCAACAAGTCCCTTGTTTCTAACAATGTCAAGGTTAGAAAAATATGTTGTCTTCATTGGTAGATGGCTGATATGAATTAATTTCGTATATATTTTCAAAATGAGAATTGCCATCTTAAAATTGGTAGTTTGTGATTTATTTATATTTACTTTATGGAGTATTTACTTTTCTGTAAGATAAAGTACATATTTTTATTGCTACCAATATCTTCTAAATTTTAAAGAAGATTCTGTTAACGGTTAGATACTGTGTATCGAATAGTATAAAGTCCACGAAATATTTAATCTGTAAATTGAGTGAGATTTTTATTTTCCAGAAATGTAAATGTTACATTGAACTGAAGATTTACATTTAGAATAGAACAAAACCAATTGCCTAGTATTGTAGGCTCTGCATTTTTAATTTTGAAAACTATTTTTGGTATATGTCTCTCTTAAGAATTCTTTTAAAAAGTCTTTCAAAAATACATTTTAAACAATTAAACTCATATGGAACATTAAATAGGAAACATTTCAAGCTGAGGTTTGTTCTTCCTGCATGGTGAATTTTTTATCTTATGAAAATAAAATAAAATTTCATAATCAAATAGAAGAATGACAAGTTATTAAACTGTGTATTATTTTTATCAAAGTAATTAATCCATAGAAAACATAAACCTTAAAATTGTTGCCAAATAGAAACACGTATAACAATACAAATCTTTCTTCTCAAGGAACAAAGATAAACTAGTAGCATAAATGAAACCAATTAGTGTGTACATTAAATTATCTATAAAGCAATGGAATTTGTAATTTGTAAAAGTATTTTAATTTTTCTCTACTTCCTGTTTGTCTCTCTTCTAATTTTCTGTTTGGTGAATTTTTTTCCTTTAACTTTTCATTTTGGTGAACATTGTAACTTAGCTATCCTTCACTATTTTTTTCCCCTTGCAATACTCATGCCTTACTTCTGATTTCTCTTCATTTTCCTGTGTTTAAAATTTGGAAAATTTATAGTATAAACATGCAAACTTTCACATAAGTAAATATTGTTCAACTAAAAGTTTTGACATGTAACTGTAAGGTGTATATATAAAGGACTATAATTGTGGCAATATAATGAGGTATACAAAGATAATATACTGAAAGTTCATTAATGTCAAATTTTTGTGGTTTGTAGTTTTGTTCTTGTAACTGTGATCTGAGATAAAAGGAGTCTATATTATTAATATTTTATGGGTAAGGAAACAAGATGATCCTTAAAAGTAGAATAAATCAACTAAATGAGAATTAGCTTGGCAAGTTTTTGGTTTCTACTCATTGATACAGTATTTCAAACCCAAATATTTTGCAATTTTTTCCAATGTGTATATTACTTTGATGTATTTAATGTAATCTAGTGATATTTTGACATTTTTGTTATTATTGCTATTAGCTTTCTTTGGAAGTATGCTCTTATTTGATTTTTAGTGACCTTAGACTATTCTTGGCATGAGAAGGCTCTAATGAGCTGCCTTTCAGAGTTTTCACATGTGTTTTAACAGATCCAAAACACAATGCTTACAATTTGAAGGTTATCTGTTTTACCAAACTGACCTATCTACCCTCAAATAAAATGACAGTTCAAAAAGATGAATTTTGCGTTATTACATAAAACCCAATAATGTAGCCTTTAAGAATCTTTCTTCTTTTGTTTTCACTTGTTTTCTGGAGGTTAGTACTGCAGGCTTATGAAAATTCTATAATTAGGTATATTGCTAATAGGTTGCTTTTGTTTCTTTCTTGTTCTGATTTACAGGTGATTTGCTACCCCTAAATCAATAGACTGTCAAAGGAATGAAACAGTAGGCTATTTGAAAGTTATTTTGTAGTTAATATTTTACCAGACTGCAGAATTACTGACTACCGAGATTTAAACAAATGATCATTGGTTATAGAAATTGCCAGAGCATACTTGTTTGTTTATAGTTGAGCATTCACAGGTTTTCTAAATACCAAAAATTAATTAATACAGGTGATATTTTGTTCCCCCCAAAAAATTCAAATATATATTTATTGTTTGAAAAATGTATTTAATATAATTTTGATCTTTCTTATTAGTTAAGTTTACCTTTAAAATTTTTTTGTTTATAAAATGCACGCGATGATTTGACACAAATGGTGAAGTGATTACTATGTTCAAGATTACTATACCCATTATCTCTTATAGTTACCTTTGTGCATGTATTTTTAAGGGCTCTCTTTTTAAATGCATATTTTCCTTCCTTTTCTTTTTACAAAATTGTGAAGAATACTTTGCCCTTCTGCTCCTATACAATCAAATGAGTATTGTACTCTTTAGGAATGCATAAATGCACGTGTTTTTTTTTAAGTTACTTTTCTCTTGTTGCTGAGACAAAGTACCTGACACTCAAAGTTAAAGGAGGAAAGGTTTATTCTGCTCAATTTGTAGAAGTTTCAGTTTATAATCAGCTTCCTTTAAGACAGGGTGGCATGGAAGACAGGCATGGTAGAAGAGAAGCAATTCATGGTGGGCAGAAGCTAGCAAAGCATCAGGGGATGACCACATCTCTTTCTATCCCTTATATCTTATGCAGGATACTTAGGGCGTATAGCACTCACACTCTTAATCCTGGTCCCTTGATTCTGGATTTGTACTCTGAATCAATCCCAGTATCATACACTCTAGATCTTGTCACCTCTGAAAAAACCACTCCTATGACTATGTGATCGTTTGGGAGGACATGTAAATACAAGTCATAACAGTGGTAATACCTGCATTGAGGAAGCTCATAGTCAAGTGGGAAAGAAAGACAATTGGATAAGATATAATATAACAGTATTGTATTGTGGCTGTCTACTGGGAAAAGTTTTATTTTTCATTTAGTAGATTTTCTTGGAAGGAGCTTCTTAAGTTACTGCTGCTGAAAACTGAAAGACCTATTACATTCTAAAGGAAGGGCATATGTGGATTTTAATAAAAGGAAGTAGGGTCTTTCGACAAACATTTTCATTTGGAAAACTTGCTTTGTTTGGATTCAAGTTGTTTCCTAATTCTGAACACTTTAAAAAAAAAACAAACTGATGTCATTGTCATTAATGGCTTACGATGATTGTAAACATGCCTGCGATGTGAATTGCCATTTTAACGATAAAATATATTGTATTGTGTTCAATATAGCCCATGATCTATAGGACACCTTAAAAGCCCACCTAACAAATCCCCATAAGCATGTGAGAAAAATGAAGTAGAGCACAGTTTACAATTTGGTCAACATTATGCTAACATTATGCATGGCAGATCCAGAAACAAAAATTATAGTCTGTTAATTCTTTTCCTAATGTTCTTTCCTTTCTCTGCAGACCACTAATATATGCCTAATATAGTTGAAAACTCAGATGGCCATAATATCAATTAGAGTGTACAATATATTATTTTTCTTGGGATACTTATATTCCAATAATACCTACATAAATATATATATCATTTCTTAGTGGAATCCAAAAATTTCATCTATAATGTGTATATTTATGCATTTTTGGTGGTTTACTATCTTGCTAGTCATGAAGTCCCCAGCTCAAATTATCCTTCTGCTGCAGCTACTCATATGTTGGGATTGCAGCCATAGGGCCACAGTGCCTGATTTTATATTTGCATTTTGAAAGTACATGATGTTAGTTCACAGTGATAAAGTATTTCCCAAGCATTAGTTTAATTTCCAGCACACAAAAAAGAAAAAGAATAGTTTTGGCTCCTTGTAGGTAGGGAAGGTCACTTATAATAAATTTTACTTTAAAAATGTATTTATAAATCACTGATTATTTAAAAGGGTTTGGTGAAGTACTATTTTGATATATAAGAAACACCCAATGATATTATTTTCAGAGTTGATAATTATTCATTTCTATTTATCTCTAAGTATCTCTGGAGAAAGTTAATGGCTGAATAACTATATGATATGGAAATTAATTTAGCTGCCATGAAGTCTGTCTAATTTTATAATTTTATTCCATAGTCTTGTCCAACTTAACCACAACCATTATTGATTAATCAATTAATTAAAGAGTAAGTAGATTGGAGTAAATCTTAATCAATTTAAATCTTTCTTTCCAACAAGAATTAGTATAGTACTAAAACTTATAGAAGTTGTGATTAACTAACCTTGTAAACTATTTTTTATTCATGTAAACTGAAACTCTGTAAATTTTCTTCTATATGTAGTGAGAGGACTAGATTAAATATACCTTCCATCTCTTATTGCTACTGTGCAATCTCTAGTGAGTAGAATACAACTAGTCATCACAACTGTGTAGAGCACTATATTAAGAGGGAAAAACAGTTCCTAGGTGACTTTCTTTTTGTATGACCCAGGTAGGAAATCTTACATATGATTTACATTTAAATTTTCAATAAAATTAGGGTCATGACCAAGAAACTTGTCAGGGCTCTAAAAAGATTGTTAGTCTATGCTAGTTTCTTTACATTGTTATAACTAATTGGACATCTAAATATTTAAAAGTGCATAGTGAAATGCAGTTTAAAAGAGCTCTTAAAGTTCACATTTTTGCTTGTCTTTGTCTAACTCTACCTCTGTCTCTGCCTCCTAAGTCAAACATTAATGAAGGACTTGACAAAGTTGTTAGCACTTTAACTTTATTGCTACCTCATTGGAAGGATGAAATATAGATATTACTTTACATGGTTTCCTTGACATGAAATAATATGGTAGGGAAGGTGGTGGTGGTGTTTCTACATGTCCAATTGGAAAAAAAGAAAGAAGGGGATATTGTTATCCTAAAAAATATTCAGTGCTAGATTGAAGGAATTGGAAATTATGGTATTGAAGCTTCATTTGCATATTGTTTGGATTTATTTTTTACAGGATGAAGATATTTTCAAAGAAATCCCTATTACTCATCATCTTAAGGAAGGATATGAGAAAGCAGATCCTGCACAGTTTGAGTTGCTGAAGGTTCTTGGTCAAGGATCATTTGGAAAGGTAATGGATTTATTTTTTTTCCATTTGACTCTTTTTCTGAATACTAAGCAAACAATGTTTGCATCGTAGTAGTCTCATAAATGTGTCATTTTAAACTTCTTAAATAATCCACAAAGTATATTTCTTTAATTTTGTTCCTTATTTTGCTGGCTTTATTTTATTAGTATATGTTTGGAGTATATAAGATAACATTCATCAGGGGGAGGTTGTACAAGGACAGCATAATTCTTTTTTCAACCCCTTCCCATCCCCTTTCTCTTTCTTTTGGTCCCCTTCTCTTTTGGAAAAGTCCATATTCCTGTTTGCTATTATCTATCTTTTATTTCAGTCTTTAATTTATTTATATTTTGAGTTTCTCACATAAGAGACTGAAATATTTAATTAATTTAATGTTAAGGTTTCATTGAGAGACCTTAAATCCCCACTGGTACAAATAGACACTTTAACTAGACAAAAAACACAATAAAAATATCAAAACTAAACCACAACTTTAAGAAATAGTCTTACTAGATACCTACAGATTGTTCTACTTACAACATCAGCGTAAACATTCTTCTCAGCTACACATGGGCCTTTCTGAAAGATGTAACACATACACTAGGCCTTAGAACATGTGTAAGTAAATACAAAGGAACTGAAAGAATCCTGTGCATATTATCTGATCATAGTGCAATGAAACTGGAAATCAACAGCAAAAGAAACTTAACGAAAATTACATAGACACCTGGAAATTAAATAACAACTTCCTGAAAAAAGCAATGGGTCACAGATGAAACTAAAACAGAAATTTAAAAGTTTTTACAATTAAATGGCAATGCTGATGCAACAAACCTAAATTTATAGGTTAAAATGAAAGGAGTCCTAACAGGGAAATTCATAGTGATGAATTCACACACCAGGAAAACAGAACAAACTCAAATATCCTAATGATAATCATCAAACTTCTAGAAAAAGAATAAAAAATCAAACCCAAAGATCATATAAAGGAGGAAATTACAAATATAAGAGCAGAAATGAATGCAATCATGACTAAGAATACAATGAAATAATCAATAATCAAAGAGTTAGTTCTTTAAATGAGTAAATAAAATTGAAGCCCTTAGCCAATCATCAAAAAGTGGAAAGAAAAGACTCAAATTCCTGCATTGAGGAATGAAAAAAGTAAAATCACTACAGACCCTTTGGAAATCCAAAGATCATCAATACCTACTTTGAAAATTTTTGCTCTTATAGGATGGAAAACACAAGAACTAGACAAATTCCTAGGTAGGTATGAATCAAGATGGTATGAAAATTATGAATAACCCATATCAGTAATGAAATTGAAAATGTAATTAAAAATTTACCAACAAAGAAAATCCCAGGTGCTGATGAATGCACTGATATATTGTACAGGAAATTTTGAGAAGATTTAATGCCAGTACCCCTCAAATTCTTTAATGACATTGAAAGGAAAACAATGCACACAAAGTCATTCCTGAAAGCAAGTATTACCCTGATACCAAAACCAGAGAAAGACTCAACCAAAAAAGAGAAAAGCAGGCCAGTATCCCTAATGTACATAAATGTAAAAATCCTTAATAAGATACTGGAAAATAGAATGCAGCAAGTAGGATACATCCTAAGGATGCAAGGATGGTTCAACTTATGCAAATCAATAAATGTAATACACTGTATTAACAGATCCATAGACATCAAATTATAATGTCTTAGGCACAGAATAAGCATTTGACAATGTCCACCAGTCATTCATTATTAAAACCCCACAGAAAATTGAGATAAGTGGTCTTTATCTCAATCTAATAAAAGCCATCTATGACAAACCATCAGCCAGCATCATAATAATGGTCAGAAATGGAACAGTTTCACTCTAAAATCAGGAACAGGAAGTATGTCCACTACCACCACTCTTATTTAATATAGTTCTGGAAACATTAGCCAGAGTAATTGGACAAAGAAAAGAAAAAGGATAGGAAAGGAAGTTAAAATATCATTATTTGTAGATGACACTGTAGTCTACATAGAAGACCCTAAAAACTCCACCAAAAGACTTCTAGATTTAATGATTGAATTCAGTTGTGTAGCTGGATGCAAAGTCAGTGCTAAAAGATCAATAGCCTTCCTGTACATAAATAACAAACTTACGGAGAGAGCAGTTAGGAAAGTAACATCTTTCACAGTAGCATCCAGAAATTTGTAATACTTAGGAATCAATCTAATGGTGGAAATAAATCACCTTTACAATGAAAACTACACTACCCTGAAAAAGGAGATTGAAAAAGGTATATGAAAACGGAAGAACCAATTGGGTAGGAAGAACCAGTATAGTGAAAATGGCCGTACTCCCAAAATAGTTACACAGATTTATTGCAGTCTAAATCAAAATACAATTAGCATAACTCATAAAACTGTTGAAAACATCCCTAAAATTCATTTGTAATGAGAAGAGTCCTAGAACAGCAAATAAATTTCAGGGTAACACAGGCAAGCTGGAAGGCATTAGGACATTTTAATAACTTGAAATTATACTACAAAGCTACTATGATTAAAACATTATGGTAATGGTAAAAACAAAAACAGACCTGAGGATCAATGGAACAGATTATAAGATCCAAAAACAACTTTTGGTACACTTTATATACTAGAATGTTTTTATAAACTATTCATTTATACTTTGTGTCATTTTGTTTCATGAAAATAGTTTCTTGTTAGTGTCTTCTGTAAATATTAAATCTTTTCTCTTTTTTAGGTGTATTGTCTTTCAATTTGCTGAGCACCTTATTGATGTATTTTTTATATTCTTTTAAATCATTTCATGTAATTCAGCTATGAAACTTTTGATTTTCTCCCTGTTGATGCACCATGGAGTTTTTCCCACTTTGGAATAGTTGAATTTTTGGAAGCTTATTTTTGCCTTGACTTACGTTTCTATTGTTTATTCATGTGTGCATGTGCTTCAGTTTGCAGATCAATTATAGTGAAAGAGTTTGTTACTAATATGACTGTCCTTTAGTGTTTGCCTTTCAGTGATTCAGTTTGGGTGTACCTATTTATAGGCCTTTGCCTCGGTCCAAATATTGTAACCACCTGTGTAAATTTGAAAGCAAAATGTACAGTGTAATTGTCTCTACACTCTGTTCCCTAGAAATGAAATACAGTATAGTTAGTGACATAAATACCTATCAGATATTGGCATACAGAAAAATAAAACAGATGATAGCAAAAGCTATGCCACCATGGCAATAGCAACAATAGCCACAATAAAAATAGAATCAAAGACAATGTAAATAATGACATACTATATGAACCAATAAAAGCTACTACTATTCCACCCTTACCCATAGAAAAAAGGTGCAAAATTATAATATGGATTCAAAGATACCAAACTTTAGTTTATAGAAAATTTTTACTAAATGCCCACTATTAACAATATAAAAATTCCAGCTTAATAGCATACAATTAAGTAAATAACTAAAGATTAGTAAAGATTTATGGTATACTAATAAAGATCAGGAAGGAGACTGAAGAATGAGACAGGTAAATTTGAAAAAAATAAGAGAAATTAAGGTGAAGGGGAAGAAAGAAAAGAGAGATAAAAAAGAAAATTAAAAGAAAGAAACAGTAAAGAAAATACAAGAAATAAAAAAAAACCTAGAGAGAAGACAAGATGTCTGATCAATGAGCAACAAAATACAAAACATCCTGGGACAATCAACTCATTTGCCAGAATAAAACACCCTGGAGAGACCCAGACAGAGGGAGATGGATCCTCTTGACACAGGAAGAAATTAAAATATAAAAAAGCTCATCAAATACTTTGGGACTACAACTGAAACAGCTAAAAATTACAGGACACAGCTTTTTCATTCATGGTGACCTGCCAAGTTTGCAAGGGCCTGAATCTGCGCAGGCCGGCAGAGCCGCTCAAACTCGTTTCCACTGCCACTCACAGGAAGCACAGCAGCACTGAAGTTGGGGGTTGGTGAGCCAAATGGAGAGCAGAGCTGGTGAAGGGACCTTCATTAATCCACGGTCAGTGCTGGGAATGAGACCACCCCACCCCACGGGATGGACACAACCAAATGGACGACATGTTGGAATTGGGCAGGAGGAGCCTAAACTGGGAGTGACAATGACTTCAGCTGGTTCCTCCCTCCCGAGAACAGATTCATAAGATTTGCTTTGGCTGGGCTGTGCCCCTGGCCAGGACCCAATGAGCCGTCCCCAGTCGATTCCCTGTGCCTAGCAAGCACTAACCACGTGAAGGCACCTGAAGTTTGGCTGGCATGTTGGGGAGGGGCAGGCAAATTCAGCCCCTGCTTACACCTCCGTGAGAAAAGCAGGCAGGAGAGGGCGGATTTCCCTTGCCAGCGTGCTTTGGAGGAAACGTGGCCAACAGGGAAGGGGGCTGGGACCTGCACTGTAACCCATGTGGAGGAAGCCAGGGCCATGACAAGAGAGAGAGGCAGGAGGAGGACCCCAGCCCAGAACCCTGAGAGCACTGATCCAGGAGAAGGAAAAACAAGGGAGACTGAGGGCGGCAAACACACAACATCAGACATGGATTCAATGGACATTAAGAGATATCTTTGGGACCTTGTAGGCGAGCTCAAAACTGAAATATTAAATCAGTTAAAGCAAGATATGAATAGAGTAATAAAAGAAATGCTCTCAGGAAGCATCTCTCAGGATGATACAGATGGAAGAAGGGAGGAACACAAAAAAAGGAGAGAAACATTCGATAAAGAATATGAAGAAAATATAGAATACATGAAGCAGATTCGAAGAGACTACCAGGAAATTAAAAACTCCATGGAAAGCTGGCAAAACTCCTTAAAAGAAACTAAGGATAGACCATCAAAACTTGAACACAAGTTTGCAATGTGTGATCATGAAAGGAAAGATTGCTTAAAAACAACAAGGAAACAGGCAGTAACAATACAAAGGCTATAAGATGACGAGATTCTACAATTTAAGAATAAGAAACATGAACGAAGAAGCAGGAATACATACTGGTGAATTACAAAGGCTATTCACGGAAATAATTAAGGAAAACTTCCCAAGCATGGGAAAAGAAAATGACATTCGTTTATGTGAGGCATACAGAACTCCAGCCACCTACAAACAAGACAGATCTACACCCAAACATATAATAATCAAGATGCCAGAAATTCAATATAAAAACAAAATACTAAAATCCATCAGAGAAAAGAAACAGATTACCTATAAAGGTAAGCCCATCAGGATCACGGCTGACTTCTCGACACAGACCATCAGATCAAGAAAAGCTTGGAGTGAAGTCTTCCAAGTCCTGAAGGAAGGTGGCCTCCAGCCCAGATTGATGTAGCCTGCAAAACTGTCACTAGAAATTAATGGAGAAACAAGATGCTTCCATGACAAAGAGGAACTGGTGGAGTTTGTGACCACCAAGCCAACCCTACAGAGAATACTGAAGTACATTCTAGAGACAGAGAAAAAAAACCCGAGATTTTAGGAACAGTGGCAGAAAGACCTCAATGAGTGGGGCAGGCTGTAGAATGAAAGAGAAAACTAGACAACAAAGGCAGAAAAATAGCATAGCATAAATAAGGCACAGAAGGATAACTAGAATCTCTTAACACAGATGGCCTTGATACAGTATATTGTTAATAGTGAACCAAGACTTAAAACCCACATTACTCACACTACTCTGCTTAGATGTATTATATCCTGTTCTAGTCTTTCTACCTGTACTAGATTTGAGGGCACAGACAGCAATCCTGAAAATAACAGGATATAGTATGGTAATCATTCTTAATTTCCTATTAACTTAATCTAAAGCTGTATTAAACCTACACTGTTTTACCATGACTGATCATAATCGAATCTGGTTTGTTGGATCGCTGTTTTGTATTGATAGATTTTATTCAAAACTGTTATGATTGATAGTATCAAGTCTGAGAGTATAGGCAACTGCACTTAAGATGACAAGATCCACTAGAATATCCACTATGGCTTGATTATTACCTGACTTTGAAGTTTCATACTGTCTACAATGTTTTATTTTTACTAATATTGTTATTTACTGCTTTACTCAATTATACTGCTATATTCAATTATGCCTGATGATACAGACATTCTATTGAATATAATAAGAAACAACTCAGTAATCATTGTAGATCACCTTGTACTGTGGCTTTATACAACCTTTTGGTTCTATGTTTTTATAGGAATTTGTTTTATTTTGTCTTGCTAAGTTTTGTTTTTCCCTCTAATAAAGAAAGTATAGAAATACATGTAGAGATTCATGCATGTGTAGCTGTTTACACTCTCACTGTTTGACTATCTACTTTGTATGCTTTAATTTTGTAACTTGAACAACTGTTTCTCAGAGGACAATATGTAATTTATTGACTAGTGATTTCTTATTGTTTATCCTTTTTTTGGAATTCTGTATTATCTCTAACCTTTGCATGCTTTTGTTTCTCTTTAAAAAAAACTTTAAAAGTCAAGGAAAAAAAAAAGAAATGAGTCCAAAAAGAATTTCTCCATGTTTTTGCATGAGTGGTTTTTTTTTTCAGGGTTTGCAGTATTTCACTTCACTAGATAAGGGATATGGATACTGAGTCACTACTAAGTTCTGTTTTATTTCCACATTTGATTTGTGTGAGAATATTACACCTTGTGCTCCCTTTTCTGTTGGACATTTCACTTGAAGCTGTCCGCTCCAAGGCTGTAGTCATGGTAGCAGCTCCACCTTTCCCTGTCCCTTCATCTATTCCAAGCCAAGGAGGCTTTTTCTGCCTAGATTTACAGCTTCTGAGTTTGTGAAGTAGTCTTCCTTGCTTCCAAAGCCTCTCTGTCTTACATTCCATGCAGTGGCACACATCCAAGTTGAGGAATATTCTTGTTCATGTTGGTAGATGAGAAAAGCAAACAGACGAGTCAGTTCTGTTCTGGATATAGATAGTGGGGCTGGCATTCGCGCAGCCTGCTGGATTTAATGCTGGCAATTGAGACCCAGCCACCTGCAAAAACCATTCATGACAAGTCTGGCCTCTCAAGACATAGGGCTGAACCCCAATTTCCTTCCAAGCTTGAGTTTAAATTTTCATTTTAATCTGTGTCTTACCTCTTTCCTCTCTACAATTGTGTCTTGTGGCCATTTCACACCCAATTACTGTGGTAGAATGATGCCAGAAATGCTGAAGCATTGTTGAATGCCTCAGTCCTAAATAATTAATGCCTTCCTAAAATAATTCCTGATTAAATCCTCTCAAATATGTTTAAGACTGCACTGGAGTTCTCCGCTTCTAGCTGGCCTTAAGGAAGGAGTCATATTCAGAGAAGAAACCCTGCGCCATTTTTTAGCCTTGTATTATGTTTTTTTTATTAGTACATGTGTATAGTACATAATATTTATGTTCTTTTTGGGCAGTTGGTACATATACATAATGCATTTTAATTCTTTTTTTGATATATTTTCCCTTCCCTCCATTCTTCCTCCACTTACCTCTTGATCCTTTTGTTTTAATCGTACATATAATTTACAATAGCCTTAGACTTTTTCTTGAGATTGGAAGTGCCAAACCAATTCATTGTTTCTCTTTGGAGCTGCTGACCGCCAAGCTTACCTTGTATTAGTGGAGACAGGTCTCTCTCTCCAGGAGCTGGTGTCAGCTTTCCAGCCTTTTTCATTCTTTGCTTTGCATTGCGTTCTCTTTCTCAAGCTTACCTATAGTTTCTAGATTCCCTGCCAGCTCCATCCCAATTCCCAGAGATCTACTTCTTTGTTTCTCCTTATCACGTTGTTTTCCATGTGTCTATATTCCGGGTCCTGGAGAGGCTGTATTTTGCTGCTTCCTCTACTTCACGATTTTTAATCACGATTTATTCCTGTCATTTCATTTCCATTTCTTTACACTTCAGAAAAGATTTTAAATAACCTGGACTTACTGACTTCTGTAGGAAAAATATTGCATGCTCTTTGTTAGTTGTCTAAACTAAGGTAGTTTAAAAAAAAAACGGTTTTCTTTGTCCTTGTTCTTACTGGCATGTGTATAATTCTTCTCTCCTGGTGTTTTGTTTACATTTCTTAACTCTATATGAAGTTAGACTTTATATCTTAATTCATGTATGAATTCAGATATCATGTGTCAAAGTGAAGTAAATCAAATATATATACATTGGGGAAAGACAAGTTATTGGGTTAACAAGTGGATTATGTGACAGAAATTCCTGGTTTCTAAGATCTTAAATTTTAAGGGAGAAAGCAAAATTCAGAAAAATTAATTCATATTCTCATTATTAGATTTGTACAACCACAACAAAGATAAAAACAACAAAGGAGAAATATAAGGCAACTGAGCAGTGATTATTTGTGGGTTTCTGGAACATTTTGAAAGAAAGACTTTCACTGAGCAGTCAGTACATACAAAATAGTTGTGTGAGTAGTATTTGTGTACATAAAGACATTAATAGTATTAAGATATTTTGATATCTGTATAATATAGAATAAAACAGTGAAACATATGAAGGTATTTTCAGGACACAAAAAAGACTGATGCAGATTATGGGTTGGCAGTAAATTGGTGCAAGGTGTTGTATACAGACAAGAATATAGAACTTGAAGAGCATGCCAAGGAGAGAAAAATTAGAAGTGCTATTAATACATTGGTGAGGGAGTCTTTGGCTTTAAAAGTAACCTGTGAAATAGGCATGCATATTCTATACATCATTATTTTAATGTCTCTGAAAGTATAAAATTCTTTTAACCATTTTTCACTTGATGGCAATTTTTATCATGTTAATTTTAGAACAAAAATAAATTTTTATCCCAAATTTTATAAATGCTTAAAATTTGACTTAAATTCGTCTCAGACAAATAAAGCCATTAAAATTAATTTTTTGTTAATCTTGGTATATATATTTACTCATATCTGCATTTATTTTTTACAGCTAAATTTCTCAATGGGTCTTCATAAAGAAAATACTGTATGATATTTTGAACTTTTATTCATTAACTTCTTTGCATTAAATATAACAACATGCTAACAAGTTGTCCTCAAATTCAAGCAACATTCAGCTTTTTCTATGTGGGAACTTTAATGTGTATCAATAGTATTATTTAAACCTCTTTAAATTTTTAATACCAAAATATGAAATAGTGATTTTTAATCAGTTTATCAATCAATGATATATTAAGGAGGTGGCCTTTATTTTTCTCCTTAGATGTGGATATACTTGCTTGTCAGTATTATGTCCTTTGTATAGGCATTGTGTGTGAGTGGCTTGTTATGTGCTGAACCCATTCAGGAATTTGACCAAGGATGTGAATCATATAGGTGTAGGAGCAATTCCAAGAAATTTCAAACTGCAGAGACTTATGTAAATTTTTCTGCAAAGGTTCCATTGTTGAAATGCAAAGTGGGATTTTTAGCTTGAAGTTTTATGATATGTAATGTCTTTGTAATTATTTAATGGGAAGGGAATCCTACTAAATTCAACTGAAATTGTATTTTAAAGAAACAAGCATTATTCTCATGAAAAGTGCATGCAAAAATTTTTACTAAGGTGATTTTTACTGATATATATATATATATATATATATATATATATATATATATATATAACAAGAATCCAACCCAGGACCTCATGCTTGCCACGTAGGCACTGTGCCACTGAGCTATATCTATGGGCTCTGTATTAAAATACAGTATACCTAACAGCTTACATTATTTTAAGACACAAATATAAGATATAACCCATTTTTTTAAATTGGTAGGTTAGAT
This sequence comes from Hydrochoerus hydrochaeris, assembly GCA_004027455.1. NCBI lineage: Eukaryota > Metazoa > Chordata > Mammalia > Rodentia > Hydrochaeridae > Hydrochoerus > Hydrochoerus hydrochaeris. The sequence continues at coordinate 670,686 of PVLA01000052.1, forward strand.
TTATTATTATGTTATATTCCAGATCATATTTATACAAAACATACATTCATGAATTACAAAAAATATTTTACCTTTTGTGAGAGTAAAGCCTTAAATCTAGGTTTTAGAATATATTATTGAATGTATTGAACCCTTGTTCTCTTAAACATTTAATCAACCATCAAGTGATGGTTTTTAAAAATATATGTTATACTTAAAATTTTTATGCTTTTGATTTTCTCTCTGCTATTAGGATTTAAAAATATGTGATCTTTTAGTTCAGTTCAACAATTTTTTTCCAGCAATTTATATTGGAAAATATAAAACTCCATGTGGTTGTGGGTAAAATATTGAAATAAATCCCCATTCATTTTCCTACTAAATAGTTGGAAATAATACCAGAGTTGGATTACAGTAACTGACAGGAATTCTGTCCTATTAGGATAGATTTGGTTTTAAGTGCAATAGTTTGAAACTGTGCAACTACATTTGTTGTTGATTAGAGGAAGAGGGCAGAGAGAGACAATTTTTTAAAGTTTAATTTTTTTATTGTACATGTTTGTAATCCATAATGATTACTTTTGTTTTGGGGGTTTGATACATGTACTTGTCACATCTTGATCATTTTTGTTTTCTCTTATCTGCCCAAACTTATCCTCTCCCTTTTCCTCAGATCCCTTTCCAGTCACTTCTACCTTCCTGTTTCTTTAATTGTTTTAGACAGAGTCTTGCTTTGTAGTTTAGGATTACCTGGAACTTACTGTAGCCCAGGCTGGCCTCTAACTCACAGCGATTCTCCTTCCTCAGCCTCCGGAGTGCTGAGATTACATGTGTGTGCCACTATGCTTAGTTGTTTACCTCCATGTTCTTAACATATCTCTTTTATTTGCTTTTTAAATTATTTATATTTTCAGTCTCAGAGAAACCATGGACTCTTTAACTTTTTGTGACTGCCTTATTTTACTAAAGCAGATTAGCTAATGAACAAATAAATCATTGCTTCTCTATACTAGGAACAATAATTCCATTAGATGACACATTAGTATACTAGGGCTTAGAAGATAGAAGTGGAAATGACTGCTTTATGCAACAATGTCTTTCAAAAGCTTGCACTATTTTTCTCCTTGTTCTTTGATGGCCTCTTTTCAACCTGTGTACTCTGTCTTTTGAAAATTCACTAAGGACTATGTTTCAGAAATGCAATTCTCAAGAGTATGGTCTGAATATCCCTAAGCATTCCCCAAGTTATTTTCTGGGAATCCTTAGATTAAATTCAGTTTATAATAAGTCTAAGACATTATTTGTAAAACTGCTGAAAACTTAATGCAATAAAATAATTATTTCAAGTACTACCAGTAAGCATTGTATTCTCCACTGTGTCATACTTGAATTTAAGAATTTTCTTGTTGAAACAATAATTCTCAATCCTAAAATATGCTTCTTTTTGATATTCTACTTTAAAATGTTTAATAGCATATGTTTGTAATACATAATGAATGCACTCATTATGTGGTATTTGTACATGTATATATCACATCTTGATCCTAATTACTTCCTCTTTCCTACTCTTCCTCATAAAGGCTCATAAAGTACTTCAGCTGCACTCAAAATTAAATAGTTATCTAAAGTCAAAACACTTGTGGAGCTTTTGAGCCATGAAACTGTTTTTTCATAGATCACCATTTTTACTTGCAACAGTAGCTGGTCAATTATGGTTACATAAATTTGAGTATTTGGTACATGTTTTTTCAAAAATTGAAGAAGTGAGCTCCTTAATGGAAAAATATCTAGCATTGTTTTTATTAATGATGTGATTAGAAGGTATAAGCAAAAATTGGAAGGTTACAAATTTTTGTGTCACCTTAAGCTTAATACTTTAATAGTTTAATACTTAAAAGATTTTTTCTGGTAAGATTGCTGGATCACTATTGGAAGATTAATATAACTAAATTAATTTATATTTTGACTTGACCAATGCATGATATAATTAAGTCAGGCAGAAGTGCAATATCCATTTGAAAATGCAAGGTAGACCACTGAATTTTTTGTGTAACTGCATACAGACAGTTAATGGATATAGTTCCAGAATCTCCAATTCTAGGGACCTTTAAGAAATTGCCATTTGTCAAATTCTGTCATGTCATCAAAAGTATTCACCATTATGTGAAAAATCTTAGAAAAGCTGTCTGTCTCTCTTGTTAAATTTACAAAAATGTCAATCAGTATCACTCTTTTCACTAACTTTTTGAGTTGGGCAAATATAGTTATCTTTATAAAATATTTATGTTTATAAGTAACAGGTTCATTGTTAGTGAATTAATACATGTGTTTTCTGTACCAATTTTTAATACAGTGACTATCCATAGATGTAACTCATAAAAACAAAACAGCATGTCAATCTATGTAACCAACATATTGGAGTCTCTAATATTTTTTTAAGACTTTTAACGGGCTGGATGTTTAGCTCAGTGGCATAAGTGCCAGCCTTGCAAGCGCGCCATCGGGAGTTCAATCCCCGCTACCGAATTGAAGATTTTAAAAGATTCTTGAGACCAAAAAGATTGAGATCTACTTTCCTGGAAGTGACTGATAAAGATAGTTATCTTTGTTGTGGTAAGGTCATCACTCCAGATGATTCCTTTCATGTTTTTTCCTTTTCACAGGATTTTGATTATTAGAAAGGAAATTGGCTACCTGCATTTAGTTGACCTTCTCAGTAAAACTTGGTGAAAATTTGATCCTGATACATAAGGTTAATGCCATTTGCCTCGCTTATAGACAAAAACAAGAAAAATAGATGGGTAAATATGCATCTGGCATTGCAACTTCTGTAACTTATTACAGATATTATATGACTTTAAACCTCCATGATAATACAGTTTGTGTGTATATTCTGCCTAAACCATCTTGACTCATACTCTTCTGTGATTGAAAAAGTCTTTATTTAGCACTGGTAACATATTAATTTTATTTGTTAATGCTTCATCACAGAGGGCAATGAGAGTAAATGTGGAATATATTAAATTTGACACCTGCTCATATGCTTATTTTCATCAATTTTAAACTCCTACGTTTTTAAGGAAAACCTTTACAAGTTTAAATAAATTAAAAATTACTCCACAGAATGAAGTGTTTGATGCCTTCTGTGGTGAGATTCACATTTTCTGAGCATTCTATATTGTTTGTGGAAATTTGGTTGAAAATCAGGCTAGATCTGATACAAGAAAGTGAACAGGGTAGTAGTTTTAATTTTTTGCACTTTCAGTTCAGAAATACTAGTGATATTCTATAGAATGTGAGATTTGACTTAATCTCTTTCATTTCATTATCATTTATCTTAGAAGATAGTTTTATTTTTTGCAGAAACCTACCTTTTGTTAATATGTGGAATATCTTGATTAATTTACTGTAAATGTAGTATGAACTGTTGCTGGTTTACTATGAGAAATGTTAAAATATTGTTTTTTTGTACTGACAATTGATTACTGGCTCCTTGCACTGAGGGTTACATCCCTAGCAACTGAAAAACATTTATAACCATTTTGACAGAGTAGCTTTAAAATTTTATTTTTCTAAATAATTAATTTTTTTGTTTTGTATTTTGAGAGAGTGTCTTGCTAAAATTTCCTAGGTGGGGCTCAAACTTGTAGTCCAATTACCTCATTTTTCCCAGATTGCTGGGATTACTGGAATGTGCCACCTCACGTGGCCTAAATAATTAATTTTGGTTATAAATTACAGAACTAACATCTACAATAAATTGGAAGAAAGAGATAAAAAGACTTTTTTCTACATAGAAAAAGTGAGAAGCACTACCCTGGATAAGTGTGAAAACTATAATCCTCAAATAGTTCTTTAATTTAGATTTCATGTAAAGCTTTAGTTTAAAGTAGAAGAAAGCAGAAGTCCCACAAAGAATAGAAATACACATAGTTGAGTGATCAGTCTCTCAATAGATGAATCTGTTATATTGTGTAAAGAGAGTCACAGGGAGATAAATACAGCAAGAGTGAGAGAGACAGACAGACAGACATAAAATGTAAATTTTTCTTTAAATTCTTCTATTAGGTTTTTCTTGTTAGAAAGAAGACGGGGCCTGATGCTGGGCAGCTGTATGCAATGAAGGTGTTAAAAAAAGCTTCTTTAAAAGGTACAACATTAGAATGCTTACTAAAATAGAATCGGAAAAAATCTGTTTTTTGAAAAATGATGTACATTGCTTATACAAGGTAAGTAGATGTAGTTTGTAACATTAGTAATTATTACAGATTTCTTGTCAGTGAGTGATACTTTTAGGGTTTGATATTGACATATGCTTTAATTTATTGTGTCCAGGTAAATATTTAATGCTAGGAAATGTGACATGTTATTTAGCTCAATATGAACTTAATTTTCTTATGCATTACACTTTGCTTTCAAAATTTTTGTTTTACCATTTTATCTGGTTGATATATTATACAGAGAAAGCACGATCATCTCTACACATGTATAAATACTATCTTCTAGGCTGTGATAAAAATACCACTATTTTCAATTTTAATTAATACACACATTTGAACTAATAAAGACTGATATATAATGAAAGCATATTAGTCAAATACCTCTTTATGCCATTTTAACCATCTCTACATATAAACTGAATTTGTTCACTTTTTGACAATATTGTCATTTTAATGGAATACATAGAATGTTGTAGAATGTAAATTTAGGCACATATGAAATTACATTTTGTATTTTTATTTTGATTAGTAAACTTGATCAAATATTTACTGAATTTATAAAAAGTATTGTTTAATCTACTCTTTTAGTTCGAGACAGAGTTCGGACAAAGATGGAAAGGGATATACTAGTGGAAGTAAACCATCCATTTATTGTCAAACTGCATTATGGTATGTAATCCTCTTATTTATGGAATTAGAGAATAAATAAATAAATAAATAAATAAATTTCAATAGCTAGCTTTCAGTTTTATTTCTAAATATTTTATTTTAGCTTCATTTCTAAATATTTTATTTCATTCTCTAAAGTTAGTTAACTTGTCTAAGGTAACAAGCTAGTGTCTTCCACTTACTTGCCTAAATAGTATTTCTCTAGTAAGCTGTATCTCCATTCATGTTATGCTGTAAAGTACTGTAATAACTTACAGAAGGCATTTGGATATTTGTCTATGATAACTATATTAATCTTATTATCTGGTTCTGTTAAATCAGACCATATAGTTCAGCTATATTAATTTATTTTAGCTACTTTTCATACATAGGAGGAGAGGAATACTAATAAGAAGCAGTGGGCATTATGGAGAAAACTCGAGGCTTGAATTCACACATTTCTGAATTTGAATCATGGCTCTTTTGCTAGTATATAGATGAGATTTTCTTCTCTAGGCAGCAAATGGATAAAGAAGTAGACACATAAAATGAAATCACAGCATACTATGTGTCTTTCAGTTTACTACATGTAAAATATAGTAGCTATTGATTTTATTCTCAGTATAATTTTGATAATGTTATTTATTCAACAATTTTTGAAAAAATAACCCACAAGAAGTTGCTATCAATTACCCTTTAACTTTTTTATCCTAAGAGTATAATAGTGTTAGTACTTTATGACATCCTCAAATTTCTTGTATGACATTAGATCATCGCTACCACCTATTATGTGCAAAATAGTGTTATTAAATGCAATAGGCTATAGAAGTGAAGTAATCTCTGACCTCATAAAATTTATAATATATAGGAAACATAGGCATGTAAATAAATTAATTGCACAATGAATAAATCAATAACTATGTAAAATAACAAACTTAGTTGTGTTCTTGCCACACTGTTTTGAAAGCCTGTATTGTTATTGTTTTGGGCTGCTTGTTATATATTTGTCTTTTTTATTTCTTGCATTGTGTTTTGTTTTGTTTTGTTCTGTTTTCCTCTCTAAAATAGAAAGGGTAGTTGTACATGTATAGGCTTATGCATGCCTAGATCTTCATCTAAAGAGTTTACAAGAGTTTGTTTTATTACTTGTGAAGTTATCAGCAACTACTTAGAAGAAAATGAGCCAAACTGTTACTAATTTTCTATCATCTTGTTTTGAAATCCAATAATGCTTTTATTCTTCATTTTGATTGGTTTTAGTCTGTTTTTGATTATTTGATTTCAATATGTGTGAAGGTATGGACAACTTTCTTCAACAGAACAAGAGACCTTATGGGTAGCCATTGTTGGTTTTCCATTTGTCTGTTTTTGAAGGCCTATAATGTTTTCATTCTTTTGAATAGTTTTATACCATTTTGTTTTATTTAAATTCATTGTCTGTGAAGGTATGGACAACTATTTAGAAGAAAATAAGAGAACGTTATGGTAGCCACTGTCGATTTCTTGTCTTGTTTTGAAATCCTGTATTGCTTGGATTGTTTTCTTCTGTTATGCTTTGTTTTGTTTTATTCTCTTTAAAACAAAAAAAAATTAACTGCACAAATAAAAATGTAGTAAGTACTATAAAAGAGACGTAAATAAAATATAGTGAGATCTCAAAGGTTGTAGCAAATAGTTTTGATGAGAATAGGGTTAAGGCTGCTGTAAGCAAAGTTGAAAAAAGAGAAATCCTGGAAAGTTTAATACAAGAGGAGTGGCATTTTTGTTGAGCTTTACCGAATTATTAGTTTTTCAATATATGATTGGAGGACAGAGTTCAGCCAAATGCAGAAGAACACTATGATTCATAAATCAGGAAAATATTGATGATAGAAGTTTATTTATAAAACTTCATGCAAAATTGATTGTATTCTTGGAAGGAATATATAACTATTTAACACTGGATTAAACATCAGATTTAATTGTGAAATAATGTCGCCTAATAATAGACTATGTGAGTTCATACTTAATTGCTTGATTGTATTTAGTGATAAAATTTCAAACAGATAAACTAAGAAGTATATATTGAGTAAAGTGTATATTAAACTTTTGAAACCTTTAAGATTATTTTGTTGCAGCATGATAATTTCTAATTAGCCTTTCAGACTGAGGGGAAGCTGTATTTGATACTGGACTTTCTCAGGGAAGGGGATGTCTTCACAAGATTATCCAAAGAGGTGAGTATATAAATTTTTACTCAATTTTGTTGAAACAAACTTAAGGGAAAAATATTACTGCTATGGAAATTTTAAATGCTGGTTATTCCTTTGTTTCCTTACATAGTATTCAGTAATGTGCCAATGAACAGTACTTTTTAACCTCCTTGTAATTTAGACCATCTCAGTGTGCTACTCATTGTCTTAGACACAAGAACTATATGAATAACTGGATGACATAGATAGGAATAAGCCTATGACTTTGGCTACTCACACTACCTAAATAACTCTTGGGGTAGTGTTTATTAATCTAAACATGGAATTATTGAGGTATAATTGACAAATAATAAATCACACACATTTAAATATACAATTTGGTAAATTTTGACATTTATATATACTCATGAATCTGTAAACTAAATAAAAATACTCTGCAGATCCATTATTTCCAACAATTTTGATGTGTGCCCTTGTAATGCCTTCTTCCCACTGTGATTCTGCTGAATAGGCTTTCCGTCACTATTTAGTTTTCATTCAGTAGGAGTTTGTGTAAATAGAATCATAAACAGTCGTACCTTGGTTCATGAACATTTTTCTTTGCAGATAATTGTTTTTACAAATAGAAGTGTTTGGAAAGATGTTATTTTTGTTTGCAAATTCTGCCTTAGGTGAGTAACATTAGCACATATAGCCACAAATATAGCCATCTTTTCTAAAATCATACAACAAACTAAGTTTGTGGACTGAGGTATTACTCTATATTCTTTTTGTTTTGCTTACATCAACATGATTTTTTTTATCCATATTGTTTTATGTATGAATAATTCATTCATTTTTATTGCTAAATAGTATTAGCATCATGTGGATACACCATGATATGTTTATTCATCTGTTGATGGATGTTTGTTTTGTTGCTGTTTTGGCGTATTACGAATAAAGCTGCTGTGAGCATTCATATACAAGTGATTATGTGGACATATGTTTTCATTTCTCATGAGTAATTATTAGGAATATGATGATTGGGTCATATGATAGGTGTATGTTTTAACTGTTAACTACACTGCCAAACTGTTTTTCAAAGGGGTTATGCAATTTTTACATTCCCAACAGCAGTGTAGGAGTTTAATTTGCTTTCACATCCTTGCCAACAATTGATATGGTCAGTCTTTAAATTTTCGCTGATACGTATATGCTAATATTTCATTGCAGTTCTGAATTTTATCACAGTAGTTATTAGTAATGTTAAGCATCTTTTCCTGCACTTATTTGCTATCTATTTTTCTTCTTTGGTAAAGTAGTTGTTCAAACATTTTGCCTTTTTGCTAGAAATGTTTGTTTCTTATAGAGTTTAGGGAGTTCCTCATATATTTTGGATGTAAGTCTTTGATCATATATGTTGTTTGCAAATATTTTCTTCTGGCTTATGCTTTATCTTTTTAATATCTTAATGGCATCATTTGAGAAGTAGAAGATATTAATTTTGATGGAATTACATTATGTTTGCTTCTATTTATTAATTGTATTTTTAATGTTTATTTAAGCAATATTTGCCTAATCCCTGGCAAAGATTTTCTCCTGTGTATTCTAGAGTTTTTATAGTTTAGGTTTTACTTTTATATTTCTGATCCATTTTGAGTTAAGGCTATAGGTATGTGTTGAAGTCTTGTTTTTTTGTTTGTTTGTTTGTTTTGCTTTGTTTTATACCAGGGATCACACTCATGACTTTACATTTGCCAGGCAGGTGCATAAGCAACTGAGTTATACCCTGGCCCTGAAGTCTTGTTTTTTTTTTTAAATTTTATTTATTCATTTTTTGCATAGAGATATTTGGTTTTGCTGGCCTCATAATTAGAAAAGTATATTCTTTCTTTATTGATTTAACTTGCATTTATTTTCAAAATCAATTGATCATATATGTGAAGCTCAATTTCTGGATACTCTGTATCTTGTTCATTGATCCATTTGTTTATCTTCATCATAGTATCTCACTGTCTTGATTACTGTACCTTTAAAATAGGTTTTGACAGGAGATACTGCAATTCTTGAACTTTTCTTTTTAAAACTTGTTTTGGTTCTCTTAGGTCATTTCTTTTTCTTCTCAATTTAAAGTGGACATTTCACTTTCTGAAGAAAGCCTGCTGAGATTTGGATTGTGATTGCATCGCAATCCAATTTATCATCAGTTTCAAATGAGTGAGGCTTTAAAAATATTGAATCTTTAAATCCATAAATATGGGTTTCCGCTTCATTTATTTAGCACTCATTTTTCCTCAACAATTATTTGTTTTCATTATATAACTCACAATCTTTTATCAAATTAATCTCTAAGTGGTTCCTACATTTTAAAATCCTATTTTAAATAGAATTGATAATTTCATTTTCAAATTGGATGGAGCAATTGATTTTTCTTATTTTGAGCTTCTTTTCCATAATCTAATTAAACTAACTCACTTCTCGTAGCAATTTTTCTGTAGATTTTAAAGGCTTTTATATTTTTAGTAATGAGTGTTCATTTTTCTTTTTCAGTATGCACATTTCTTTCTTTTATTTGTCTTTATCACAGTGGCCTGAACACTCCAGTCCAGTGTTGAGTGAAAATAGATGCCTTGTTTCAAATCTTAGATTGAAGCATAATTTCACTATAAATTATGAAGTCAAATATAATGTTTTGGATGATTTCTCTTAGGTGAAGTTTCCTTCTATTACTACACTGAAATTTTATTTTTCTTAAAATGGGTGTCCAAAAATTTTAAGTGTGTTTTCTGCCTTTACTGAGATTTTTTTTCTTTTTTAATTTTTGCATTTATTGATGAATCCCACTTAGTCATGAATCTTTTGAGTATTTTAGATGATATTTGCTAAATGCTTGGTAAGAATCTTTGTATCTGTTCTCATGAGTGATATTTGACTATAATTTCTTGAGTATTGTTGTTTGTTTCTGACATCAGAGTAATACTGGCTTTATAAGATGAATTGAGTAGGGTTTATAGTAAGATATTTATCTACAAATTCAATTTATATGATAGACTTAGGACTATTCTTTCTTATTGAGTGAATTTCTCTATCTTGTATCTTTCAAGGAATTTATCCATTTCATCAAAGTTATATTTATAGGTATAACGTTTTTCATAATATTCTTTGTGAAATTACTAGATATGTCACTGCTCTCAGTTCTGATGTTGGTAATTTACATCCTCTTATGTTTTTTTTTGTCTTGCCTAGCCTTATTAGATGTTTATGAGTTTTCTTTTTTCTTCTTCTAAGAACCAGGTTTATATTTCTATTCTCTATGTTATTATTTTCTACTTTAATCTTTATTATTGTTTACTTTTTCTTTGTGTAGGTTTTCTTGTATAATTTTTGAAATGGAAGCTTAAGTTATGGATTTGAGGCATTTTTTTCTTTTCTAATGGATAGAGTATTATGATTCCCTTCTAATCACTGCTGTAGTATCATCTCATAAGTTTTGTTATATGGCTTTTTTTCCTTTCTAATTTTCTTTGATACTGTGGGGTTTTTTTTCAAAGTATATTGTTTAATTTACAAACATCTGGGTATTTTCTAGATAGCTTTGTAATAGCCATTTTTAATTATAGGCATAAATCATACTAACCAGTATCTTTCAGGTTATAAATTTTGGGTTTTTTTTCTACTTTCATTGTTGAGAACTGAGCTGTCCTGGTCCTTAGTGAGCTCTTTTAATCCTTTACGGTTGTTTTTGTTGGCTCAAATACTGTCTTCTGATGCATCATTGGAAATTTTATATTGGATAGCAGACATAGTGAAATTTATCTTGGGTAATGGAGATTTTTGTATTTCTGTGAATGTTATGGAGCTTTATGCTAAGTTGTAGAATTTGTTTGATCCTTTTGGGTCTTCAAAGTTTTTATGCTGGATCAGAACAGCATTTACTAAAGGATTGATTTTGCTCTATTACTGAAACAAAACCTGTCTAATAACTCTGTTTGATGATCTGTATGTGAAGTTTTCTGCTATGGTTAGAGATAAAAGATACTATTTCTGGACTGCTGTGAGTTTCCTCACTTATCCTCTAATCCTTGTTTTCTTTTTTTTTCAGGTTAAGTATAGTGACATTGTATGCGCCGAGCATTTTTGTGCTGAAAATTTGAGATTGTCTATGATATTCCAGAGTTTTCTCTGAAATATTTACCTCTCCAGTACTTATATCCTGTGAATTCTATCCACCTTCCAGACTCTTGACTGTTCATCAATATAAAAATCATTCCAGGCTCTACTGGACTTAGCCCTCTCTGTGGTATGGCATGAAAACTCTTTCAGAATAGCAAGGGCAATTGTAGGGCATACTTTTTTTTTTACTTTCATCTTTCAGTATTCACTGTCTTTTGTTGCCTAATGTCCAATGTCTTAACAAATATCATTCATAATCTTTGTCCTGCCTGACTTTTAGGTGTTTTAGGCAGGAGAATAACTCCTGACCTTGTCTACATCATTTTGTCTTGAAATGGTAGTTTGAGAGGAACATTTTAATTGGATAATTGTAGTGAAGTCTCTCACTTTCAGAATTTACATTGTTGAGTGTGGAAGAACTATCATTGATTCCCAGAGCTGTGAAACTTATGAATAAGGAACAATGTGTTTCTGGGATGCTAGCCAGTGCTTAAGTGGCTAAGGTCTCTGGCTTATGTCTGTTTGGCTCTAGTGCAGAACATGCCAGGCATGAGCATGGAGTGTGTTCTTGATATGTTGTTCATTGTAGAACAGAATTCAGTACGTCATAGTGTCTGTCTAGACCTTCTAAGGAGGGTCTTTAAAGAAACTTGTTAAAAACTAGTCTCAAAGCATAGAGGGGCAAAAGTATGACAAGGCTCCAACACTTATGATTTCTTGTGTTAGATTGTGGAAGTGTCACAAATGTTTTGGAAAAAAAATTACCTGTAGTCATTTCTAATTTTCTTTTAAACTCTTCAGACTTCCATTCTTGATGTGGGACTATCTAAACCCATACTAGCACAGTGATGCAGTCAGTAAGTTTTAATTCCTAATTCTGGAATATTAGGTAAGAGCAAGCATTTTAAATGCATTTCCAAAAGACAATAAATAATTCATTGTATAGGCTTTAAAAATTTATTCAATGTTTACTTCTATAGGCAGCTTATTATAAGTAGTTATTTGTTGATATTTCACTTGTGTATATTAAAAATTTGTTAAATAATTCAAAATGAAGACTTACTCATTATGCCTTAGAATTAAAAAGTATAGTTTTTATGTGTTAAGAAAATTTTACAATGTCTGTTATTTATATATTAAAGGGAAAGTTACCTGCCCAAATTTAATTCTACCAAAAAACAGTTACATGTAAATATAAAAAAACACATAGCCCTGTTCTACTTTACAAATATCAAGAAATTATGGGGCAGTGAATAAATGATCATTATAAAGCCATGAATTCCTGCAAAATTAGTTTTTGACATAACATTCCAAACAATGATGCAATAGTAATTTATTTTTATTTGAAACTGATAGAATTATTTTACAGTTTAAGCAAATGAAAATAACTAAGTAAGCAATAAAATGCACTAAGTAAAAGCAAACAAAAAGAACTAAGAAGTTTGGACAAAGTCTAAACAGAATATCCTTTTTATTTTTGCCCTACCTCTTGTTTTAAAACGAACTTTGAGACAGGCTCCATGTCATGCATCTGGAATCTCATCTATGTGAATACCTGAGGCAGGAGAATGGTATAGGCCCAGGGGTTCTAGGCCATCCAGGGCAACATAGTGAGACTCTATTTAAAGGAAGGAGGAAAAAAATTTATAAAACTTCTATAACAAAGACATCATAGTATCAATATAAGATTATAAACATACTGCCTTGTCCAAGACTATACTGTTATACATATGTTATTCTGAATAAAGGAAGTGTTATCAATTTATGCAAAGAGATTGATTTTTCAGTAAATAGTATTTGAGAAATTGGTTAGATATTTCAAAAATTATTTGAAAATATCTTTGCCACATACAAAAATAAATTTACTTTTATTTTAAAAAGTCTGCAAAAATAATTACTGTATCTTAAAAGAAAGTGTAATTGAATGTTTCCTTGATCACTGAATGGAGAAAATATTATTAAGCATTAACGTAGTGAGGGAAAAATACATAAATTTGATTACATAAAAGTAAGAAATATTGAATATAAAAAAGCACAAAGTTGGAAAACATTTGCAGCTAACATGATGGAGCAATGACATTTTAAGTGTTTAAGAAGCTTGTAGTAGTTGACCCAACAGTAAATTAATAATTAAAATAGACAAAAACATTACTGATAACTCATGAACAATAGAAGGGTCCCTAATATGAAAAAATCCAAGAATAAAGAGTTAAATAAAACTTGATGACATAGGTAGATTAGATTTGAAATATTTTTAAAGGTTATATTTGAAATTGTTACAGAGCTGGCAAGACAGATTCCTTCACAAACTGCTGATGAGAGTAGAACCTATTGTAACCTCTTTGGAAAAAAAATTTTGTAGGAATTTGGACATTTTTTGCTCTTGACCCAGTGTTTCCTGTTTTATTTCTTAGGAATTCATTTTGGAAAGATAATCATAAAAACTAATAAAGATACATGTGTATTTCAGGTTAATTTAAAATAGTGGAAATTGGAAATGACCTAATTTTCTAGAAGGGGAACATTAGGTAAATCACAGTAAATTGGTATGGTTTATATTGTATTGCTGTTGAAAACTTTATAAATAAGTTTGAAAGATATGTGAGAATGTTTGTGATATAATATTACATAGAAAATAAAGGAGAGCAGTGTGTTAACACATATTCATAATTACATATACAAGAAAATATTGAGTACTTTTTTAAGACTGCAATTTTGGATAATTTTTATTTTGGAGAGGAATTTATGAATAGAACAATTCACCAAATAGGAAAACATTATTGGTAGTGAATGTAAAACTTAGGAAAAAACTTGTGGTATAGCATATAGTAGAAGTGGCTTCTGTGGAAAAGATCATTTACAGTATCAAGTATCTCTGCATTCAAATTTGAACCCTCATTCTTACGAGCTGTGATACTGTGGGCAAATTAATTGCTGTGAGGTTCTTTCTCCATAAAGAAGTTAATAAAGATATTTACCTCAAAGCCTTCTTCTGAAAATTGTAGCAGCATATTGAATGTACAATGCTTGGCATATAATTAATTGGACCTGGTGCATAATTGTTTCTTAGTAGGTTTTTTATTTGTACCTATTATGAAGTTTTTGACCAAGGAAATTTCTTGCTAGGATAATGCGCTTGCTATAAACTATGAAATAAGCAATGCAATGTTTCTTTCTTTAGAATTATAAAATACTTTTTTATTTAGGATTTTCTCTTATGTTAGGTTTCAATGGACATTTTAGTTATCTTTGTCCATAAGTTTAATAAGTAGCAAGTATTTTATTCTTAAGAGAAACACAAGTGAAATGATATTTTTGTCGTTATGATATTCAAATTAATCCTTGTGAAATTTAGATAACAAAAACTATTTGGTTTTGTATTGATCATTTTAAAGAACAATGCAGATGGAGGTATCAAAAATTATCTTTACCTGTTAGTTCTCTGCAATTTTGCTAACAGCCTAAATCTGTGCTGAAAATGTGATAACCTTAATTCTAAATGGGTAAGTTGGTTGTGAGCTTTATCATATTTTATTCAAATTTGAGCTTTCCCAATAATACAGATATTTTCAATGAAAATTACCTATAATTCGATATTTTTTGTCCATCTAGAGCCATTGACAAATTCTAAAATTTACAAGTAATTATTAAGTAGTTTCCAATTCTATGTGTAAACTAATTCATTTGTAAAAGAAAATAGATGTAAGCCAGTAATAGCAATGCTTTATGGTTGCATAGTATTTTACAGTTTACAGGACTTTCTTTTTTTGATAGAATTCTCAAAATAACCTTGTTAGGTATATGTAACAAATACACTTATTTTGAAGATTTAGATATCAAGTCCAGAAGTCAAAATTATATGTCTAGTCTAGTGTTATAATACTAATCCTGATTTCAAATCTAGTACTCTTTTCACTTTGTGATAGCAACTCTATTATCAAACACAGAAAAATGGAGAGCCAGGGGCAACAGCACATACCTGAAGTCTAAGTTACTGGAGAGGCTGAGGCAGGAGGATGGCAAGTTTGAGGCCAGCATAGACAACTTAACGAGACGCTGTCTCAAAATGAAAAGTAACAAGGACTGTGGATGTAGTTTACTTTAAGACCCTGGGTTCAATTCTCAGCACTTAAGAAAAAAGGAGAAGGAAGAAGGAGAGAAAGAGGAGGAAAACGATGCTTTTAAATTCATAAACTTTATTGTTAGTGAAACAGATAGTAGAAACAATGGAACTACCAACGTTAAAACAAATTATTCTATATACTACAGTTTTTCAGAGGACATTACTATGTTAAATAAAGCTGAGTACTAAAATTAAAATTGGTATTATGGTATATCATTAAAAAAGGTGCATTCTGTATGCAGTGTGTTTAATTAAGAAGATATACAAATATATGTTTCAAAAACTTTTACAGAAAGTGGCTAACACTGAAAATTCTTGAAGAAGTTAGTTTCATCTTAAAGAAGTTAGTTTCAGTGTATAGAAATCTCTGCTATTCTTAATGGTTATACCAATCAAATCAAAATTAACTATGTTTATTTTCTTATTACTTGCCTAGTTTTTTCTTACTGTTTTTTTAAAAAAATATATTTTAAAAACTAATCATTACTGAAAGGAAGATTAAATGATAAATTATTACTTTATTCTAGGTTCTGTTTACAGAAGAAGATGTGAAATTCTACCTTGCAGAACTGGCCCTTGCTTTGGATCATCTGCATTGACTAGGAATTGTATATAGAGACCTGAAGCCAGAAAAGTAAAGCTACATTTTCCTTATTTAACACTTTTATCTATATTTGTATAACCAGAATTACATTTTGGCATAGTAGATTAAAGTTTTAAAATATTATAAGGAACTCAAAATTGATTTTATAATTAATTGAAACTTAAAAAGTAATCATAATACACACATTGATTTTAAGTTTATCATTTACATTTTTTCTAATATATCAAATAGTTATTTTTTTAAGTTTCTGAAGACTTATGTAAATATTTTATATAAACTTTTTTGCATCTTGTTCAATATGAATTTTGATTTACAGCATTTTGCTTGATGAAGTAGGACATATCAAGTTAACAGGTAAGAAAAATTTCTTATACATTCTTAAACCTATTGCTTGGCATTTTCACTATTTCAGTATGCAGTATGTTTAAGGTGCTTTTTTGCTTTCTTTGCTTGATTTACATTTTGATTTTTAGTGAACTTAAATTCATTTAAGTGTTAGATAAGCTTTTACTGCATTCTAATTAAGGTTTTTGTAAGTAAGGGGTACTATTTTTCAAAAATAATAGTTTTCTAGGTAAAAATAATAATGTTAATTGTAGTCTAGACTACAGAAGTTATCATAAATATTCATCACATTTGAAGTATAGTAGCTCCTTCCCTTTCACTTTCTTGATTCTTGACAAACATTTATGTGTTGTATATTTCCCCCTTTTTGTTATTTTGAGAATGCTGTATAGACTACTATTGTAGAAACATACAGTAGTCACACTTGAGCATTTTTCCTAGGGAAATAAAAACTTATAGTCACACAAAAGCCTATTATGAATAAAGTAACTTTATTTGTAATGACTCCAGACTTAAAATGAATCTCATTAAAAGGATGAATGGATAAACAAATAGCACCACAGAATGGAATACTACTCAGCAATATAAAGGAAAGAACTGCTGATTCTCACAAAAGTTGGGATGGATCTCAAGGCCATTTATGCTAAGTGGGCCAATCTTAAAAGGTTATATGTGTTTTCAGTAGATAGATAATTCTATATTCAATTATCAGAATACTAGAACAAAATAAAGACAAGATGTGGTCTTTAAACAGCATTTTGAACTGGTTCCTTTTAAAGTTCTGATGCTCTTACTTTGTAAGTTTACCAGATGAATGTGAAAATAGAATATCATGTTAAAACATTTAGAGCTAAAGTAAATAGTTCAAAATTAAGGTTTGTGAGTCTTATTCATAGGTTAATTCTGTTTTTGTATAGGTTATGTACAACCAAAACCATGTAGGATTGCAGGCAACTGAAAGCAGAAAAAAATGATAAAGAGAAAACAAAACAATCTGAGGTTATATAGAGTATATAAAATTTTATTTTAGAAAACCTTTGATACAAAAGAAAATTAGAATTTAATTATTCATTTCATTTTTATTAACAAATTATATCTGTTTTGTCAGAGGTCAGAGAAGGAAATGGAAAAACAAGAATAAACCCTAGTTTTACCTCTTTACACACTAAGGAGAATTGCAAGAATAATAGTGCCAAGTTATTTTATATTTCATCTTTTAGTTTGAATTCTGGATATAAATTTTACAGAGTTAACCTGACTAAGGAAGGAAAAGTAGTTAAGATCAATGTGAATATTTAAGCAAGAGTCACATGCTATGTAATAAGAAAATGTGATCAATAAAATTTTAATTATACACTATTTTCTTTGCAATATTATTAATGTTTCTTTTGATAAAAGTATGTAATCCTAAGTATTAGATGATTTAGAGTATCACATTATTTCAATGAGTTTTGTTAAAGTATGATCCTTTATGTAGCTATTTAATGGTTTTTCTTTTTGTTTCCTTTATTTTTAAATAATTTTTATTATAAATATGCACCTTCTGGACCAAAGAATATGGAATTCATTTGTTATTTATTCAAAACAAGGGAAATTTAAAAGGCATTTACAATTTACATTAGGTCTAATACAACAAATAACTGAAAAATATGGTGAAGCTAAAAGGCAACCAGAATATCCATCATTGACATCTTCACTGTTACTTTTAGTTAGTAAGTATTTCATTGAAATTGTACCACTCACAGAAAAAAAAGGAAAGGCCAACACAACAGTGTAAAGTATGTTGTTCAAAAAAAAGACAATGACGCAAAAAGAATTCAGTAAAAGACAAGACACAGCTGTCCAGATTGTAACATTATATTGTATATTCAATGTTTTAAGATATTCAATACACTGAAAAATTATTGAATAAATTTGATAAAATTGTGATTTCTATATTTCCTGTTATATTATCTTATAAAAACTAAAGTAAAATATGCAACTTTGGTCATATTGTATTTAAATATAAAATAATTGGACTTATAAATGATTAAGCTCTTTGGGGAAGTTACCAAGCAGGGGGTTGGGAGGAGTCATATGGAATTTCTAATTTCAGTTCTTTAAGAATTTTCCATACTGATTTCCTTAATGGTTTAACTAATGAATATTTCCACCCATAATGAAAGGTGTTTTTATCACAACCTTGTCATCATTTATTTTTAAATTTCTTAATGATTGCCATTATTTCTCAAGTGAGATGTTGACCACTTACATTTCTTTCTCTGTAAAGTATCTGTTCATTTCTGTTGCTTATTTCTTGACTAGATCTTTAATTTTAGGTGGTTTAAGTCTTATTTTAAGATATTTTTACATTCTAGATATTGGTCATTTGTCTGAGGAATAGATGATAAATATATTTTTTCACTTTCTATAGGTTGTCTCTTTATTCTATTGATTGATTCTTTTGCTGTACAGAATCTTTTTCATCTGATATATTCCCATTTGTTGATTCTTGTTTTTATTTCCTGTGCAATTGAGATACTGTTTGGAAGAACTTTTCCTACCTATGTCTTTAAGTATTTTACTTATTTTATTTTCCAATAGATTTCATATTTCTGTTTTAACATTTATATCTTTTATCAATTTTCATGTTAATTTAGTATATAGTGAGATATATGGGTCAAATTTCAACCCTCTGATTTCAACCTTCTGGTATATATATAAACAGTTTTCCAGGCACCACTTGTTGATTTGAATGTCTTTCACCCATTATATACTTTTGACCCCTTTGTCAAAGATCAAATAATTGAATTTGCCTGGGGAGGTTTCTGTATCCCCAATTTTGTTCCATTGGTCTACATCTCTGTCTTAGTTCCACTGCCTATTTTTATCACTCTGGCCTTGTAATGTAGTTTGAAGTCAGGTATTATTATGCCTCCTGCTTGGCTCTTGTTACCCAAAACTTCTTTTACTGTTCTGGGTCTCTTCTGATTTTATATAGATTTCAAGATTGTTTTTTGTAGATCTGTAAAGTATTCCATTGGTATTTTGTTCAGGACTGCACTGAATGTGTATAGCAGTTTTGCAAGTATGGCTACTTTGATAATACTGATTCTGCCTATCCATGAAGAGAGAGCATCTTTCCATTTTCTAATGTCCTCTTCAATCTCCTTTTTCAGAGTACTGCAGTTTTTCCCTAGAAGTCTTTCACTTCCTTGGTTAGGTAAATGCCTAGGTTTTTCATTTTTGTTGAAGCTATTGTGAATGGTAATATTTTATTATTTTTGAATCCCATTCATTGTTTGTGTACACAAATGGTAATGATTTTTGTGTGTTGATCTTGTACCCTGGTACAATGCTGAAGTTTGTTATTAATTCTAACAGTTTTAATGTAGTTCTTTGGGTCTTCTATGTAGAGTATCACTTGTTTTGCAAGTAATGATAATTTGAGTTCTGCTTTTACTATTCATATCATTTTTATTTATTTCTCTTGCCCAATTGCTCTGGCTAGTGTCTCAAGTCCTATGTTGAATAGAACATGTGATATTGGGCATTTTTATCTTGTTCCTGATTATAGTGGGAGAACTTTTATGTGTTCCTTATTATTATGATGCTGGCAATTGGTTTGTCATACACAGCTTTATATTCAAGTTTGGTCCTTCCATACCTATATTCTTCAGGATTTTTTTTATCATAAAACAGTGTTAGATTTTATTGTAAGCCTTTTCTGCATCTACTGATATGATCACACGATTTTTGACTTTGCTTCTGTTTATCTCAAATGCTACATTTATTGTCTTGCATATGTTGACCTATCCTTGCATCTCTGGGATGAAAGCTACTCAGCCATGACACATAATATTTTGATAATGTGTGGTACTCTGTTTGCTAATATCTTGCTGAGGATTTTTGCATCTGTGTTTATTAAGAAGACTGGCCTATAGTTTTCTTTTTCAGTTGAGTCTTCCTGGTTTGGGAATCAGAGTGAAACTGGTTTCCATAAATGAATTTGGGAGTACTCCATTGCTTTCAATTTTGAAGTGACTGACTTTGATTGGTTATATAAAAGTCTTAAAATTTTTATACAATTCTGCTTTGGTTTTGTTATCCAGGAATACATTTGCTCTTTTGGGTCTCTTCCATTTCCTTATAAACTTTAGGACTGTTTTCCCTAGACCTTTGAGAAATTCCATTGATATTTTTGTGCAAGATATCTCATTCTCAATTTTAGAGGGAGGACTTTTAGTTTTTCCCAGTTTAATATGCGGTTGGCAGCAGCTTGGTCATAAATGGCTTGTATCAGATTGAGATAAGGTTCTTCCATAA
This sequence comes from Hydrochoerus hydrochaeris, assembly GCA_004027455.1. Lineage (NCBI taxonomy): Eukaryota > Metazoa > Chordata > Mammalia > Rodentia > Hydrochaeridae > Hydrochoerus > Hydrochoerus hydrochaeris. The sequence continues at coordinate 691,254 of PVLA01000052.1, forward strand.
CTATTTTATTCAAGCTTTTTATCATGAGTGGATGCTAAATTTTGTCAAAGATTTTTTCATCTATTGAGAAGAACTTTGGTTTTTGTCCATCTGTTCATTTGATGAATTACATTTATTAGTTTGTTTATGTTGAATTATCTTTACTTCTGTAGATGAAAGCCTACTTAGTCTTGTTGTATGAACTTTCTGATAATTTGTTGTATTCTGTTTGCCAGTATTTGTTTAAGGATATTTTGCATCTATGTTCATTAGAGATTGACTTACAGTTCTGTTTGTTGACTGGATACTTGTCTGATTTTTTTATTAGGATAATTTTAGCTTCTGGGAATGATTTTGGAAGTTCTCCTTCCCTCTCAATTTCATTTAATAGTTACAGGAGTATTAGTGTTGGTTCTTCCTTTAAGTTGTGCAAAATTTTGTTTTGAATCCAGCAGGTCCTGTGCTTTCCTTAGTTGATCATTTTTTCATTGCATTTCATTTTCTGTTATTTAACTGTTCAAGATTGTCTTCTCTGTTCAGGTTTAATATTTCATACATATATAGGAATCACTCTGTTTCCTTTGAGTTATCCAATTTTTGTTATATATGTTTATGAAATAGTTGCTAATAATTTTCTGGATTTTGAGTTTTTTATATAGTCTAGTTATTAGTCCTCTTTCTGAGGGCTAGTTATCAAAATTTTTCCCAATCTGTGGTTGTGTCTTCACATTGTAAGTTTTTTTTCAGTTGCTCTACAGAAGCTTTTTAGTTTGATCTGATTCCATTTCTTTATTTTTGGTATTGATTTCTTGTGCATTTTTAGTTCTATTCATAAAGTTCATACAGGTTTTCAAGAATTTTACCTATTTTATATTACTCCCGATTGAATAGTTCTGTTTCAGTGTTTAGATCCTTGATCTATTGCTATTTTGCTTTAGGATGTGCTGATATCTATGGACCTAGATTTAATATTATACAGGTTGCCCAGAACCATTTGTAAAAGAGGCTATCTTTCCTCTAACATGTTTTTGTTCCCTTTGCCAGAGGTCAAACTGAAGATGATTAGAGCTCTATATCCTCTGTTCTGTTCCATTGTCTCATATGTCTATGGTACCAATACCATATTGTTTTGGTCACCATTTCTTTATAGGATTACTTGAAATCTGGGATTGTGATGTCTCCTGGTCTCTTGTTACCCATTATTTCTTAGGCTATTCTGAATTTTTTGGTTCTACATGAATTTTAAGTTGATTTTCTGTAGTTTTATGAAGAACATTGTTTGTATTTTGGCTGGGATTGCATTAAATCTATACACCAGTTCCAGAATTATGATCATTTTGACAATACTGTTTTGCCTATCTAGGAAAAGGTGATATCTTTCCATTTTCAATGAAAGATTTCAGTTGTTTTCATTTATATTTTAAAGCACTGTATTTCAATCACCTCTGAGATTTAAGTTTTGTGCTGAGATATATGCTTTAACTTTAAAGACTTTACCTTTATAAGTGATTAATTGCTTTTCTCTAAGATCTTTTACTATTCTGTTTTTCTGTTGGACTTGCAGGATTTTAACTATGATATGTTGTGCAAAGATAATTCTCTGATCTTAGCCATGTGAGTTTCTATATGCCTTACTTATCTGAATCTTTAATTCTTTCTCAGTGTGTCAAAGCTTCCTTCTATTATTTTTGAAAAGAGGTATTTTATGCCATTTTTGCTCTCTTCTGATTTTTCACTAGTTCCATAGTCTGTCTGTTTTTGCATCATTTACCAGAGATTGGATTTATTTTTCATGTTCTTTTTGTTGTTTTCAAAGTATCTTTAAAAAAAATCAGTCACCCACATCAACCCTGTCTTCTAGTTGTGACCCTGTCCCCATATTGGTCATTTCACTAGAATTTTTAATCTACTAGATTTATTTTTGGTGCCTTTTCATGGTCTCTAATTATTTGGTAAGCTGTTAAGTCATGTTTTTAGTACTATATTTAGTTCATAGATTTTACAAGTGGCTTCTGTTAAGTTTCTCAGTTTGATGTTTGTTACATCTAGTATTGGTATAGTTATTTCTTTCAGTTTACCATTTACATTATTAATCTGTTTTTAATCTCCTCCAATAATTTCAATTGATTCAGATGTGTTACTTTGGAATTTTTCCTCTTTGATGGCCCAGGGATCATCTTTAGGAGACCTGGAGCTTTTTGGAGGCATTGTGTTCTCATGTTTCTGTTGTTGTTTTGTGTGTGTCTGTATTTGTGGTGAGGTTTGTGGATCTTTACTGTGGTAACATTTTATTGCTAGTATGGAGATCTCATTAGTTTGTGTTTACTTGTCAGTGATTAACTCTAGGTATGGTTAACTATAGGCTTTTGCCTCTGGCCCAGTATCTGACCACTTCCCTTAATTTGGAAGGAGAGGATGCAGTGTAATTGGCCCAGTATCCAGTTCTCTGTGAATGAACCAGAGTACTATTAATGACACAAAGATATCAGGATATGTACATTTATAGGAAATCTCTTAATGTCAACATTTGTATCACGCTAACAATTGCACCTAATCAGCAACAGTAGTAGTGTAAAAGACAAATTGGTTATTGACATTGCCTAAGAACCAATAAGGTACTACACTTTAGCATAGAAAAGATATCTATAATTATTGTATAAACACTATGACACACTAGATACTAAATACAGTAAATAGCTACTGAATGCAACAAGTATACCTCCACTGAAAATCAACAGTAATATCAGAGTTACTTAACTATCTAAAATTTAATAAAGCTTAATGATTATACTAGTAAACATAGAGGGGATATGGAATGAGAGAATGAAAGAGGAAAAAATTGAAAATTTAAACAGTGGAAGATGAGAAGTTCAGAAAAGTGAGATAAAGCATCCTTTTAAAAAGTAATATAAATTAAATAGAGTAGGATAAAGATAATAGAAAACAACAAACAAGAAAAAGAAGAAAAAGTTAAAAAAGCAGGCAAGAATATGAAAAAATTCAAAGAAAAAATAAAAAGAAGAGAAAATAGCATAAAAACGAATAAATCCAAAGCCCAATATAGCTTTTCAAGAATAAAAAGAAATGAGTCCAAAAAATTATTTTCCTTCTATATTTGAAACACTGGTTTCTTTTCAGGATGCACAATTTTGGAATCTAGTAAGTTACGGCTTTCTTCTACCTTTATGGACTATGTCTTTGTGAGGTGCTATCCTGGCTCCAGTGGCCGCTCTGTCCATTCACCCCAAGCAATGCACCAAGCAAAGTGTGCTTTGCTCATATTGGTAATTGCAAAAAGCAATTATAAATTTTCTTTTTTTCTGAATGTAGACAGCAGAGCAATGCTTTAAGCAGAATGCTGTTTATAATGCCAGTACTTTTAGATCAAGCCAAACATGCTGGGCCTGACTTTACACAGAAGGCAGGGCTCATGTCCTTCCCAGTCTGGGTTTAAACTTCTCAGGGCGTGTGTAGCCCACTCTCTGTTTACCATTGTCTCCCTGTCTGCTCTCACTCAAATACTATGGAAGGGTAATACTGATCACCCTGAAATGAGATTGTTTTTAGCTGTTTTGCAGCTCAGTCTTAGTTAATAACTGTTTTTTAAATGGCACCGTCTGGTAATATGGCAGGTGCAACAGGAGATTCTTTTCTTCAGTTGTTACCTGCCGTGTAGATGGAATCCTTTTTGAAGTAAAAATGTATGCTATTTTTGTGGTTTAAAATAGCCAGTGACTTTTCTTAGGGTAGCACGGCTAGTTAATTCTAACTCTAACTCTGTGGGCTTCCCTTGTGGGAGCTGTGTGGAGACAGGTTTCCCCACCTGGATTTTGGGGTAAGTATCTGAATTCCTTTGTTTTCTGTCCTGGGCTGTGCTTCTTGTACAGCATAAGTTTCACTCTTCTACATGTCAATATCCAGACTTCCCAGCACTATCTAAATTGCTGAATAGTACTTCTATTTTATGGTCATAGCTTGTTTTTTCACCCATTCTCAAATTAAGAAGCATTTGAATTACTTCCTTTTTTCACAATGATGAATAAAAATGCAATGGTGCCTCAGTTCATTAACACTGTTGTTTCTGAATAGTTTGGTTCACAAACAGAAGTGTTCGGCAAAATTTTGTTTTTGTTTACAAACTCTGTATCTGATGATGACCACAACCCTGTCTGTCTTTCCTGCATGAACATGAATGTAGCCATCTTTTCTAGAAGTGTAAAATGAATAAAGTTCATGAACTGAGGTACAACTGTACATAAAACATTCATGTACAGATTTTATGTAACGGAATTTTTATTTTAATGCATATTTTTATTTTACTTTATATTGCATTTTTATTTCTCTTGAGTAAATACCTAGGCAGGATATTACTTGGTCATATGGTAAGTGTATATTTAATTTAATGAAAAATCTCTACACTCTGTTCCAGTGGTTGCATCCTTTTGTGTACCTAAAAACAATGTATGAGAAATACAGTTGCTCTGTATTCTCCCTAGTTCCTTACATTGTCTGCATATTTTATTTAGCTATTCTGAATGTAGTGCAATTTCCTTATGGTATAACTTTATTTCCTTTATAATAATGATACTAAATATCTCTTCATGTGTTAATTTAGAGAAGTATTTGGTAAGATTGTTGATCATTACTAATTATACAAGTTATCACATATAACTTGCAAATTTGTTCTCAAATCTGTAGCTTCTCTTTCATTTTCTTGACATAATTTTTAAAGAGCAGATTTGTGTGTATGTACATGTGTGCATGCGTGCTTGCACCTGTGTTTAGTATTATTGGAGATTGAACCCAGGAACTTCACACTGAGTTCCATCCCCAGCCCTGGCTTATTTATTTTTATTTTGAAATTGGTGTTCATTAAATTGCTAAGTTACTCTGCTTGGGCTTGCTACCTCAGCTTCCCAGAGTGCTGGGATTATAGACATATGTCTCCGTACCTGGCTAAGATTTTTATTTTGATTGACATTCAGTGCATAAAATATTTCTGATACTATTTAACTCAGTATCAGAAATATTTTACTGTATTTTATTTTGGAAATTACATAGTTTTGAATTTTATGTATAGATATATGATCCCTTTAGAGTTAATATTTGCTAACATGATGAGAATGGATTTTTCTGTCTTTATGCTGCTTTACCTGGTAGTCTGTATTGGAAAGTGTGCTCTTTCCCCATGAAATTGATTTTTCACTTTTTGCAGAAATCAGTTGATAATATAGCCAATTCTGTTATAGTGTAACATATTTGATCTTAACCACTGTACTATGCAAAAGAACAGCATAAACAGGCTTTTGGGGGAAAATAAAGTTAGAGATATAAAAATTAAAAAAAAATTGATCTGTGATACGCTATTAAAAGGTACCAACTTAGTAAACAAAATGTTAGCACTGTTTTATATTTTCTAAAAGGTTAAGAAATATATAGAGACTATAATAAATATTACCTTATTGTTATGGATTAAAAACTAGTGGTCAACTTAACCCCAACTGAATTACATCAGCATGGTGCTGAGCATAGATGTCCCACCTGAGGAAAGTTGCCAGCATAAATAGAGACATGGAGAAGGAGAAGCTATGTGTTGAGGCGTTGACACTTTGTGGGTTCTCCTCCGTGTTGCTGTTTGAGCCGTTAGATTCTCCTGGAGAAGCTCCGGTCCTCACATCGAGCATTGCTTCCTGACTCCAGAGAGGAAGACATGTGTTGCTTGGTCTCCAGGATGAACTCATCACGCTGGCTTCCTGGCATGTACTTGACTGTGCTTGTTGTTGGAGGAGCTTGGGGCCTCGTGTTGCTGAGGATGGCTGTGGTGCTTTTTTAGGACAGTCCTGGTCTTTGTTGTGAGTGTGACTTTTCGGTTCTAGTGTAGAACCCTCAACCTACCAGCATAGCTCCTTCACCTTGCAGGCATAGACTTTCTAGCTTCCACCGCTGACCTTTGGGCCTTCCCAGCATGGTTCTGTAAAAGAGACTGGCATGAGTACTTCTTGTGGGCTCTAGACCTCCAGTTAGACTCATGGGAGGCATTGTCATGAGCTCTGGGTATTCATCTGGAGTCATGTGGGACATTGCTGTGGGATTCAGGCCCTTGGATAAATACTCTATGTCTTTAGTGTTGTGGATAGATTTCCTGCATTTTCTTGTGTTAACTCTTTTTGACCATCATAAAACAATAATATGAACTCCATGTCCTGATTCTAATTGTTCTCCTCACAACCCCTGACTACAACACTTATTTTGAAAAGCACCTGAAGTTTCCTTTTACCTGGTTTGGTAAGGTTTTCATTTGTAAATTATAATGATACAGATGAATGTAGTTTATCTTAAATTAGAAAGAAAGCTGTGACACTGATGGTGGATAGAAGTAGTCATTTATAACATGATGAAGTAAGATAACATATATATTTGAAAGTATGTGCATGTGTATTTTATATATTTCAACGTTGCAAAAGCTCAGCTATGTGTTGTGATCCATTTGTTTCCATTGTTTCTTTTAGACCAAGATGTGAAATTCGTGTTCTGCTCAGATAAGTATTGGGACCAATTTGCATTTTTAAAACAAGTGTTAAAGCATAAATAACTGATATTATTATATATTCTTCTATTCCATGCACACATATAGCTATGCTTCCTCAAGTATTTGATTATCAGGGCTGCAGATATAGCTCAGTGGCACAGCACCTGCCTGTGAGACCCTGAATTCGATTTCCAATAGCAAAAAACAGTATTTGATTTTCACTATTTTTGTAGCTTTTAATTCATGAAGTCAAGTAATATAAGTTCTTCAATTTTTTCCTTCTTTTTCAGAATGTCTTGGCTTTTATGTTTCCTTGTATTTTTATATACATTTGGGAAACTGCTTGTTGATTTCACTAGTGGATTTTCATTGAAGTTTCATTGAATTTGCACTTCGGTTTTGGGGGAAGTGATATTTTATCAATACCACGTCTTCCAAATGTATCTTTATGTTTATTTAGGATTATATTTATTTCTTATATCAATATTTCTAACTTTTGTCATATGAATCCTATGTATATTTTGTATATTTATGCCCGTGTGAGCCTTAGGCTAGTTGGTGGTATTTCAAATGGTATTTTTAAGTTTTTAGTTTCTGCATTTTCATTATAATTAAAAAAAACTTTAATTTGATTTTTATATTGATATCTTTAGCTCTTTGAAGTCTTTAAATAAAAGTTCAAGCTTGTCAAAACAAAATAGGCTTATTTGTATGTTATTTGGCATTGAATGCAAGGTCTCACACTAACTAGGCAAGTGCTCTACTATTGAGCCACCACCCCAGCCTTTTCTTAAAATTGTTAATTATTAGACATGAGTTTTCTAAGTTATCTATACTAGCTTAATTTTTTTATTTTTTAAAACTGTTTTATTTTGAATAGAATAAAACCAAATGAAACAAAACTGAATAGAGTCAATCAAAACAAAAGGATGAACATGGTACATAACTTAAAAGCAAAATACCAGGAGATCAATAATGGCTACCATAATGCCTTTTGTTATTCTCAAAAGAATTGCCAATACCATCAGATGTAATAGAATCAAATAACATAGTACAGAATAAAACCAATAAAAACAAAACAATGGAAACAGTATAGCACTTCAAAATAAGACAATAATAAAACCACAATGTGTATCATAATGCATCTTATTGTCTTCAAGGTAGTTGCCTATACCAACAGACATGATACAATCAAACAAAACAAGATAGAATAAAATCATTCAAAACAAAGCAATGGAATCAATACAGGACTTCAAATCAAGATAATAAGAAATCAGATATGGTTACAATAATATATTTTGTTATCTTTGAAATAGCTGTCCATGCCATCAAATATAATATGGTAAGACAAACTGAAACAGAATAAAACCAAACTAAACAGAACAATGAAAACAATATGGGTTTCAAATCATAATAGATTAAAATGGCCACGGCCTTCCTTTTTTAGACAATTCCTCTCTTTTACTTTCACAGGATGCATTGTACATTTTGGACCCCACTAACTCCTTTAATTTTTATACTAGGAAGGCAACACATAATTCACTTATGTGACTGTGAACCATTTTATGCCTGAGCATGGTCTTAAATTGTATCCATTTAGCTACAAGTGCCACAAGGTTATCTTTATTTATAGCTGAGTAGTTTTCCATTGTCATGGCTTTCTAATCAATCTGCAGCTGATAGGCAAGCTACCCCACTTTTTTTCTGGTTCCCTGTCACACAGAGCATTGTTTTCTCACCTTTGACTTTCAGTCTATAAACCCCATTTTGGGTTAAATGTGTTTCTTGTATAAAGCATATTGATGGACCCTGTCTCCTGATCCACTCTGCCTTTGTTTCTTTTTATTGGTGAATTGAGTCCATCTGTATTAGTGATTATGGCCATCATTCTCTGCCTCATCTCTGCCATGCTGTTTTCCTGCCTTTGGTTGGTTGCCTACTTTTCCTCTTCATTTCATTGTCTGCCCTACTCAGTAAGCCCCCTCTGACACTGTTCCTGAAATCGTGGTCTTTTTTTTTCTCTCTCTAGAATGTCCTTCATTATTTTTTGTAGGGTTGGTTTGGGGGCCATGAATTCCTTAAGTTATTCTTTGTCATGAAAGTATTTTGTTTCTCCATTAATTTTGAAAGATAGTTTTGCAGGGTATATCAATCTGGGTTGGAAGTTATTTTCTTTCAGGACTTGAAATACTTCAAGCTCTTCTTGATGTGATGGTTTGTGTTGAGAAGTCTGTCATGATTCTGATCAGTTTGCTTTGTAGGTTATCTGTTTCTTTTCTCTAACAGCTTTTAATATTCTGTTCTTGTGTTGAATTTCTGGGATCTCAATTATTATATGTCTGGGTGTAGATCTATTTTGGTCATGACTGACTGGAGTTCTGTATGCCTCACTTATGTGAATAGTTCTTATGTTTGGGAAGTTTCTGTAATTATTTCTGTAAATAGGCTTTGTATTTCATTTGTGTTGACCCCTGATTTTTTCACTCACATTTATTATTCTTAAATTATGCTCATTTGCATTATCTTGTAGCATTTGAACTGTTACTTCTTGGCTCCTTGTTATTTTTAAGAGATCTTTCCTTTCATGATCGCAGTCTGTAAACATGTCTTCAAGGTTTGAAAGTCTATCTTTAGTTTCTTTCAAGCAGTTTTGCCAGCTCTCAATGGAGTTTTAAATTTCCTGAATCTCTTTGATTCTGTTTTATGTATTTTTGAATCTGTTTTTATATTCCTCATTCAAGATTTCCCTCAGTTTCTTATGATCCTCTATTTTTCCATCTATGTCTTCTTTAAAGGTGCTTAGCACTTCTTTTATTATGTTTCTCATTTCTTCTTTTTCCTGAGATAGTATTTCTCTTCTAATTTCTTTTATAGCCTCAGGAAGTTTTTTCTTTACTTCAGTTGCCATTACTTCATAAACTTCAGGTGTGCAACTCCCAATCACTTCTATGTTTACATCTCCTTGACCAAAACTGCTTGGGTTGGAGTCCAGAGACTGCCTTTTGCTTCTTCCTCTTGTCATATTCCTGGTTTCTTCCAGACAAGTGGTTAATGGGGTCCCTGACACTTTCTGTGTTGGCTACAATTTCTCTGAAGCAAGACTGTTTGGTTTTTTTAGCCTGTGCTGGCTAGGGATATCTGATGGTGACCACTGGATACACTGACGTAGGGCTGTCTGCTGCTTTTTCCAGCGTACTTTATCGCATTAGTGGCTGTTGGAGTGGAAGCAGGGGTGGGGAAGGCTGCCATCTTGCCCCACCCTCAGCTGGTTAAAAGCAGGGAGTCCCCACCACATAGAGTAAGCACAGGATGTGGAGCTAGTTGGGCATAGATTTAGGGAAACCTCAGAGATGGCTGCTACAACATGCACAGGGGCAGGACTCATTCCAAGCAATTTCCACCAGTCTGCTCCCAGCTAGAAGTGGCTGAAGGAATGTGGCTGCTGTTCTGGTTCGGGGCTTATCATGCCCAACTCCAAAATGGCTCCTGCCCAATTGCCCTCTCCTGTGGGAGGACTGAGTCCTATACACTCATTGCCAGCCAGTGCAGTTCTCCACATTCACTGCTTCCCTCTGCCACATGTCTCTTTGCAGAGGCCTTCTGGCTTGCCAGCCACCACTGTCACTGTGACCACGTGTTCCTAGGTTTCAACAGCTCTTTTCTCATTTTGAGTCCAGCTCTGTGTGAAGATGCTTCCAGCTACTGTCATCTTCTTTAAGTTTTTCTTTTTTTACTCTTCTCTGTGGATACCAAATCTCAGTTTAGTTTTTTCTTAGGTCAAGAGGACCTACTTCCTTCCTTCTTATCTTCCCCATGATGCTATATTCCAGTATCTGGACTGTTTCTCTCACAGAGGCTGTTTTCTCTGCTGATTATTGTTCCTTCATCTTCTGGAAGTCACTCCAGACTAGTTTTAAACACTCAACTCTTTTGCCTCAGCCTTTTGTGTAGTTGGGACTACCTGTATTCATAGCACAACTGTCAGAGTACTGTATTTTAAAAATTGAATTATTAGCTTTGTTTTCTCATATTCTATCTTAGTGTTTTCAGTGGGTGGGTGGATACTGGGGATCGAATGCAGGAACTTGTGCTTGCCAGTCAGGAGCTTATACCACTAAGCTATATCTCTGGCCCCACATATTCTATTTTAAAGCTTAGTTTGATTTGAAATTTTGACTTATTTCATCAAATTTGTTGCATAATATTTTAGCACAAACCTCAAAGCATATATTTTGAGGATTAAATTTAAGTGAGCAGTCTTTAATTTCTCTTAAAGTGAGCTAATGTGAAATACAGGCTGCTGCTTATTATTGATGTGACAGCTTTAAGAGTAAGAGACCATATATAAAATTTTTAATGTCTAACACATTATTTAATTTCTTTTGATATTTTCTCTTTCCTGAAGATTTTCTGTATGTATTTTTTAATGCTGTTATAGATTTTGGACTCAGCAAAGAGTCAGTAGATCAAGAAAAGAAGGCCTACTCATTTTGTGGTACAGTAGCGTGTATGGCTCCTGAAGTAGTAAATAGGAGAGGTCATTCTCAGAGTGCTGATTGGTGGTCATATGGTGTACTTATGGTAAGTAGTAGTTTTTTGTGATTATGCTAAGAAATATTACTATTATTCAAAATTGCTTACTTTAAATTTTGGAATGTCCCAGGGAAAAATGGCTTCTTATCAAGCATTATTAGCATTTTAATACTTTGCCTAGATTATATATAATAAGAATTATAGTCTTAGAGTTCTAAGTTTGTAAAGTATCTACTGAAAAAGTAAATTGCATCATTATTAAACAATTTGTACTTGAATCTTAGAAAAATGTCTGGCAAATTCTAGTTTTCAGAATATTGAGTTTAGCAATTATGAGACATTTTAATTAGATGTCATGAAATTTGTCACCTTAACATATATTGTTTTATTGTCAAATTATTTCAGGTATGACCTAGAAAGTCTGTAATCCTCTTGAAGCCAAAAATTATGTATTTTTTTTATCTCATATAGTCACTAACATAATGACCAGATGATTATTAAATATGGACTGATTCGTATGAGATTAAGTATAGAATTTGTAGCAGTACATAGGTTGATTAAAAAAAAAACTGTTGAGGGGCTGGGGATTTAGCTCAGTGGCATAAGCACCTGCCTTGCAAGCATGCGGTTGTGAGTTTGGTCCCTGGTACCGATTTAAAAAAAAACAAACAAACTCTTGAATCAGATATATTTTTTTTGGACTGGGAATTGAACTCACTCACAGTCTTGCATTTGCTAAGCAGGTGCTTGTGCTGCTGAGCTATATCCCTGGCCTTATATTTTACTTTTGAAATCTGATAATATATTTTACCTGCTTATTAAAATATGAGCATTTTTTTGCAAGGAAGTAGAGCAGAAACTCATGAAAAATACAACATTTGTCATTTTTTTGGACCTCAAAATATGTACAGTGTGGTTGGGGAAATGACGTGGTAGCTAAACTATTTAGAATTACCTAAGATGTTTCCAGAAGATTTCAGAAATTTTATAGGTAAGTTAGAGGAGGTGGAAATTAAGCCCTGAAGGTTAGATAAAATTTAAATACATATTCCACCAAAAAAATCTTTACTCTCCAGGGAAAGTAAAGCTTATATGAATATTTTAATACTAAATTCATTGAGGCTTTATGAGATTTATACAAGTTATCTCTGGTAATACAAGTTACCTCAACAATTACAAGAGGTACTCAAAGTGGTGCCAATTATCTTCCAGACATTTATTACTATGATGAATAGCTGCTTAGGTAACCTTGGTTACTGAGATTGCTGCACATTCATTTTCAATTTCTTCTCTAAAGGCCAACAATATATTGGGCTTTCCATGCTATTTAACATCCTCTAGAACTCCTCCATATAAGGGTAACACCATCTTTTCTAAAAGCATCATACTATTTTTATTTTCCCAAAGAGTCTATGTGTGTTTGTGTTTGTATGTGTGTTTGTGTGTGTTGGATAGTATTTGAAAGTTCTGCAGCTGTATGTGCAGAAAGAGTGTATTGTGAACATATATTAGCAAAAGCTGGAGGAACTAATTTGTCTTGAATAATTAAGGTTGAATTTGAACGTGGATGAATTGAAACTATAAAGCTATAAATATTTTCATGTGATTTTTTTTCTGAACATTACAGATGACTCAAGAAAAAAGTATATTTTAGGAAGATTAGATGTGACGGCATTATATAAATAGATTAGAAATGGAAGAAACTAGAAATAGGGAGACCAAAAATGTCTCTTTATGATGTAATTGTATCACAAAAGTTTATTTAAAAAGGAAACATTAAAGAAATTTCAAAGGAAGACATAACTAACCTTAGTTTCAGATTAAAGGACCCAGATAAAATGAAACAGATTAGTTGATGATAAAAGTTCGTCTAAAACTTATGAACTTTAGCAATTTGAAAGAATGATAGATAAATAGAAATAAGCAAGCAAATGACAGCTGTTAGGAAAATAATTTTATTTTTAACACATAGCATAGGTTGCTATAGGTTAGTGGCTCGGCCTTTCATGCTGATAAATTACATAGGATAGTGGAGAGAAAATCAGAATTATTTAAGAATTCATTTAATATACATCTATACATGTTTGTCTCTCCCCATACCCCACTCAATTACTTAACTCAATTTTTGAGAGGAAGACAAGATTTCCAAATTTCATCCTTCTTTCATTATGTTTCTGCCCCTACCAACTCTATAAACCTAGGCCCTAGTCATGAATTATTGTCTATTTCCAAAACTATAGTTTGGGAAAAATAAAAGGTGATACAGCAGATTTGAAGTCATCAGGATACAGGAGATAAGTTGAGATTTTAAGTGGAGCCATCTAAAGAGGAACCACTAAGTCCAAGTTGAAATTTAAACATTGAGGATACGAAAAACTTTTAAATTAACTACATATAATGTTCATTTTTAGACCTATTTTTACATCATTATTTAATCATCTAGTTCTCAATTTACCCTCCTTTGGAGAATATTTTCCTTGTGCTTTATGCAAATATTTTTTATAAACATTAGTACACACAGTGCATCTGTATGTGTGTGTTTTGCTTTTCCTTGTTGTGCTTTCTGTACACTGGAAGCATAAAAGGCAATAAGAATGACTAAATCTTTCTTGGGCATGTAAGAATTTAGCATGCTTGTTTTGTACATTTTCCCTTACTCATTAAAACTTGATTTAAAAGCATATCTATATTTTAAAAGTAAATGATTTGTATTTTCAAGTTTTTTACTTTGTGGATTTGGCCAAGTTAGAATTAAAAAAATTGGTTGTTTTCATGTGATACATGTCATCCATCAGTTGAACTATGTATAGAGAATAGGGTAGTAAATGTGTATTTCTATAATTCACACAATTATCTCTTCTCAACTAAGCCCATTCTTATCTAAACCCTACAGGATTTGATGATCATGTAGTAGTCATATCATTTTTTCTAAAAAATTTACTATATATTTTAAATTGTGTCTAATTGTGATTATTTTCTATGCTTTTTTGTTTTTAGTTTGAAATGCTTACTGGTACTTTACCATTTCAAGGTAAAGACAGAAATGAGACCATGAATATGATATTAAAGTAAGTGTAAACTATATTTTTATTTAAGGAAATATCTCTTTCATCCCTTTTGAGAAACTTAATGTTTTAAGTTCAGACAAAAGAACACTTTATACTGTCTTGTTCCCTTTTGTTACCATATAGAGGACATTATTTCCAATATAAGGACTTTTAAATGTTCACTTTGAGATTTGTCAACTGAAAAATGTAGCCAGATTTAAGTGGATCGTTCTAAAATGATCTTTTCCAGAGCAAAACTTGGAATGCCTCAATTTCTTAGTGGTCAAGCACAAAGTCTTCTAAGGATGTTGTTCAAAAGGAATCCAGCAAATAGACTGGGTATTGTTTTTTTTTTCTTATTTCTTATAATGGTACTGAATATTTTGGGAGGGTAACTGTTTTTCAATTTAAGTTCACTTACTGTTGCTATATGTCTGCACTTAGAAATATACATTTTGTATGTGGTTCAGGAATAGTCCACTCGGTTGTGAACTTGATTTTTAAAATGGAATAATCTAGGCAATCATGGGGTGTACTCCTGTACTTCCATTACTTTCAAAGGCTTTGGCAAGAAGATCACAAATTTGAGTTGAGCCTTGGCAACTTAGTGACTTAGTGAGATGCTATCTCAAAATAAAAATTTAAAAATGATTGGGAATGTACAAGGGTCAATCAAAATGTGCAATAAATATTTAAATTTTCAAATATTTTATTAAAGTAAAAGACACCTTGCCATTAGTCCCTCTCAAAATACACCCCCCACATGCATATATGCTTTCAACAAACTTATCCTATGATTTTTGTTACATTCTGAAGCAATTTTTGAAGCCTTCTTTCCTCTTTTTAATAGATATGATAAAAATACAGTTAATGTTGCATGGTGACATCCAACTATAAGGGGCTTCTAAAAACGTCACACTGTGTCCTCACCTTATTTATCTAGCACTATGTGACATCTGACTCTGCCACAGAGTCAAAATATCTTGGAAAGGAATATGTTTTTGGGTTCAGGAAATCCAGAAAGCCATGACAACATAACTAAAGACATTCACAAAAAAGGACTTCCAGAACTGCTTCAGGAAGTATCAGGAAATGTGGGATATGTGTGTTTGAAGCAAAAGGAAGTGTTTGAAGTATACTAATGATCATGTGTCTTCTGTAATAGTTAAAAATTTAATTGTACACTATTTTTCATTCATGCATCCTAGTTCAGTGTAAAGAACCTGGTTTAATCCCCAGTACTGGAACAAAGACATGGAGTGGTTTAGCTGATCAAACCTTTCTTAGCATGTATGATCTTATATAACATAGATTATACTTTTGAAATAATAGACATAAATTAATCCTGTCTTGATAATTCTTTTAGATATTTGAGAATAAATATTTTGTCACTTCCTAATATTTTTCAAAGTAACAATTATATTCCTGTAACTACTTGTTATTTGACAATTTCCAGTAGCCTTTCTCTGGATTTAGATGTGATCCTGTTATCATACATATATCCTTATGTTACAATGTTAGTGTCACTTTATTTTTGCAGTTTTTAATTTGGCACATAAATATAGAACATGATCTAAATTGTGAAGAATATAAAATACTTTGAGTGTTATGTGGAACATGTATTCTGTTTAGGTTTGGAGGCACTGTAGTATTTCATAATATTTCTATGCAGATCAAAATGAACATCAATTTTTGATGGTAGTAAAGTAAAAGACCAACTGGTAAAATTGCAGACAAATTACAGACATTTCACTTCAAAGTGTATATGAGATATATGTAGTTCTATTTATAGATGAAGCCTAGAAGCCAGGCAGCACAGTTGAAAAAGAATAATATCAGTAAAAAAATCTTTCCATTTTTATAGGTTCAGAAGGTGTTGAGGAAATCAAAAGACATCTTTTTTTTGCAAACATTGACTGGAATGTAAGTCAAATAGAAAGTTTGTAAATAAATCACTGTATTAAAATGACCAAAAACTCGAATAAATGGCAATCAATAGGCTTTGATGATAAATTTAATCCATTTGTTTTGTATGTACTGTGAGGTCTTCATTGTGTATAATGAAAATTACCTTGAAGCGGGAAAGGTGTGGATAACATTTAGAAAAAAAATTATAATTTATGTTATATATGACTAATATTATGTCCATATTTTATGTTGGAGAATATGTGATAAGAAGAGAAAAAGGATGAAGCATATAATAGAATTAATGTATCTTTTGGTTTGTTTGCTTTTTTGGTACTAGAGCTCAAACTCACGACCTTGTGATTGCCAAGCACATGCTTTGCTTTTGAGATATGTCCCCAGCCGAAAAGCATATAATAGAATCTAACAGGAAATGAATTATAGATAACCTAAAGTGCTATTTAATTTCATGTTTTTCATTGTCATGTATTGAATTTATTAAGAAATATGTATTTTACTACAGATTTCTTTAAATGTTTAGAGGCTATGAAAGCAGAAACATTGTGGAAGTTTGCTAATTTGTGTCTAGACCTTTTTAAAAAATTGTTATTATCAGACTTATAATGTTTTCTTAGAAGAGATAGTTTTTCTACAGTGTAGCTTTGTCTATTTTATGTATTAATAATCATCATTACACTTTATTTTCTAATTTTGACACTAGCATTAAAATTTTTTTAAAAGGCAAAGAGTATCTCTTAAAAACTTAAGGCAGTCATTCACTGAATGAATCATTATTTTATCTGGTTTGTAGAAAAAAAATTCACTGGTCAACATTTAAATGTAATTTATTTATTTATTTATTTATTTATTTATTCATTCATTGATACTCAGGGTCAAACTCATGTCTTCACACTTGCCAGGCAGGCACTTATGCCACTGAGCTAAATCCACAGCCCCTTTAATGTATTTTATATAATTATGAACATGTAATGTTATTATTAGCCATTAATATTAACATTCAGAAAGACCGTTCAGTTGATATACTGCATAGGTGTTGGTGCTGGCTTATTTTAGCTTTTTTTTCTTAAGAGAAATAAATACACAGAGAAGAAAAACAAAAAGCAAAATAGACATACAAACAACAACAAATGCAAAACAATAACAATATAAGCTTTCAAAACAAGATGATAGGTGTTCAACAATTGTTATTTTATTATGTATTGCTATCTTCAAAAAAGTTGCTTAGATTACCAAAGATAGACATGTAAAATTGATCTAATCATATGAGTATTATCTGTTATTTTCCTAGAATTAACAGAAATACTAGTATAATTATCTTACATATATCTGTATATATATATATATATATACACAAATTTGTATGTTTTTCCTGTCCCCTTTCTTCTTTACTCCTTTTCCCTACTCCAGTTACATTTCCTCTTTGAGCAGCGTCTTACCATTGCACAATATTTATTGTAAATTTGATCTTATTTTCTGTTTCCATTTCTTACACTAGGGAGATGATATGGTAACATACATGTTAGTTTGACATATTTCACTTAGGAGTATGGTCTCAAGTCACCATTTACCTATAAAAGCCTCAATGCAATCCCTCTTTATACCTGAGTAGTACTCCATTGAATAAAAATAGCACATGAATTTTATCCATTCCTCAGTTGATAGGCATTTGGGTTGTTTCCAAGATTTGGCTATTATAAATTGTGCTACTGTAAACACAAGTTTCACATATATAACTGTAGTATGATGTTCTCAGTTCTTCAGGGAAAATAATCAGAAGTGGAATAGTTGACTCAAATGGAGCCTCTAATCCTAGCTTTTGCAGGAATCTCCACACAGATTTCCACTGCAGTGGCATGAGCCTACACCCCCACTAACAGTGGAAAAGAGTTCCTTTTACCCCACAGCCCTTCCAGCATTTGTTATTGGTTGATTTCTTGATCTTCATTCTTTCTGGAGTGAGTTGGAATCTCTGTTGTTTTAATTTGCATCCAGAATGACCAATGATACTGAATACCTTTTTCATATATTTATTTGCCATTTTTATTTTTTCATCTAAAAAGTGTGTATTCATCTCAGATGTCCATTTTTGGATTGAACATTTGAATTTTGGGGACTTATTTTTTAATTCTTTATAAGTTCTAGACAGAATTCCTTTTTCTGTGGGAGGAGACTAAGGTATTTTCACAGTTCATGGGTTTTCTTTTCATTCTGTTGGAGATTTCTTTTGACAACCAAAAGTGTTTTAGTAAGACTAGATTGCAATTGTTGATTCTGGGAAGTATTTCCCATTTAGTTTGATTTTTATTCATGAAATTTCTGCCTTCTCCTATGTCTTCAGGATTTCTACCTACTTTGTCTTCTATCAGATTTAGTGTTTCTGTTTTAATATTTAGATATGTGTCTGTGATTCATTTTGATTTTAGTTTAGTGCATAGTTATTCTGAGTGTAGTTTTAGTTTTCAACATATGGCAAACTAGTTTTTCTATCACTACTTACTAAATATATTGTCTTTCTTCCAGAAGAACATGTTTGGCACCTTATCAAAGACAAGGTGGCAGAGTGTGTTTTTAGTTTTGGTGTATCTTCTAAATTATTCCATTGATCTTCAGGTCTATTTTTATTCCAGTATCATGCTGATTTTATCACAGTAACTTTGTAGTATAATTTTAAGTCCAGGATTATGATGCCTCCTGCCTTGCCTTTGTTGCCCAGAATTGCCTCTTCTATTCTAGGTCTCTTGTTCCAAACAAATTTTATCATGCTGATTTTATCACAGTAACTTTGTAGTATAATTTTAAGTCCAGGATTATGATGCCTCCTGCCTTGCCTTTGTTGCCCAGAATTGCCTCTTCTATTCTAGGTCTCTTGTTCCAAACAAATTTTAGGAATGGTTTCTCTAGACCTATGTGTTATGCTAATGGCATTTTGATTGGAATTGCATTAAATATGTATAACAATTTTGGGATAATAGCCATTTTCATAATGCTTGTTCTTCCTATCCATGAACAAGGCATGTCTTTCCATTTCCTGAAATTCTATTTGATTTCTTTTTTCCAAGTACTATAATTTTCAATGTATAGTTCCTTTACTTCCTTTGTTAGATCAACTCCTAAGTATTTCATTTTTTTGGATGCTATACTGAAGAGTGTGGTTTCCCTTATTTCTCTCTTAGTGAGTTTTACTGTTTTTGTACAGTAATAGAATTGATTTTTGATTGTTGATTTTTATCTAGCTATATTATTGAATTTGTTTATGACATCTGTAAGTATTTCAATGGAGTTTTGAGTATCTTCTATGTAGACTATCATATCATCTGCAAATAATGATATGTAGAGTATCATATCATCTGCAAATAATGATAACAATTAATTTCTTTCTGTCCTATTCTTACTCCTTTTACTTCTCTCTCTTGTCTGATTGCTCTGGATAATGTTTCCAGCATAATATTGAATAGGATTGGTGATAGTACACAGCCTTGTCTTGTTCCTGATTTGAGAATAAAAGCTTTCAGTATTTGACAATTTAATATGATGCTGGCTGTTGGTTTGTCATAGATGGCTTTTATCAGATTGAGATAAAGACCCTCTATTCCCTTTTTCTGTAGGGTTTTTATCACAAATGAGTGTTGGACTTTATCAAAAATTTTTTCTGTTATCTATTGAAATGATCATGTGATTCTTACCTTTCTCTCTATTGATATGGTGTATTACTTTCATTGATTTGTGTATGTTGAACCATCCCTGCATTCATGGGATCTATAATCTTCTTGATGACTTGCTGCATTCTGTTTGCCAGTATGTTATGGAGGATTTTTGTATCTATATTCTTTAGGGAGATTGGCCTGTAGTTCTCTTTTTTGGATGTGTGGTCCTCTGGTTTTGGTATTAGGGTAATACTTGCTTCTAAGAATGAGTTAAAGAGATTTGTTTCCCTTTCAATTTCAACAAAGAGTTTGGGGAATGTTGATATTAAGTCTTCCTTCAATTTCTTGTAGAAGTCAACAGTGAATCCATCAGGACATGGTGCTTTTATTTGTAAGATTCTAATTAAATTTTTGTTTTAGTTAACTAAAATTGGGTTATTCAGCAGTTTTATATCTGCTTGATTCAGCTTTGTTAATTCATTTGCTTCTAGGAATTTTCCCATTTCTTCTGTATTATTGAACCTATTGAGAGTAAAGCTTTTTCAAGTAGGTATTGTTGGTCTTCTGTATTTCTGCAGAGTCTGTAGTGATTTCACCCTTTTTGTTCTTTATTACATGAATATGAGTTTTTCTTTCCACTTTTTATAAGATTGGCTAGGTTTTTATCAATTTTACTTTTCTTTCAAAGAAGCAACTCTTTGATTCATTCATTCTTTGTATTTGTTTTCTTAGATTCAATTATGTTGTTTCTGCTCTGATCTTTATAATTTCCTCATTCTTTGGGCTTTGGGTTTGTCTTAGTCTCCTTTTTGTAGTATTTTGTGGTTTAACATTTGGTTAATTGTTTTCATTCTATTTCCTTATGTGAGAGTTTGCCACTATAATTTTCCCTTTTGAGTACTGCTTTTATTGTGTCCCATAGGTTCTGATAAGTTGCATTTGCATTTGATTGTAGATATTGTTTAATTTATTTTTTATATTTTCTGTCACCCATTTGTTGTTTAGGAGAGTGTTTTTTCATTCCCCCAAACTCTGGACATAATCACAGGCATGCCCTTAGGGCCTTGCTCTTGTCTGTCTAGAGTTCAGAAGCTATGAAGCCATGCAGGTAGCCAGGGTGCACCCTGGGAGTGTGGTGCCGGGGCCTTGCACCTGACTGGGTAGAGTTCAGAACTTCTGGGACCTACACAGCTAGTTATGGTGTAGGTCTGAACTGTGTTACCCCGGTTTTGCTCCTGGCTGAACAGAGTTTAGAACCTCAAGAACCAATGTGGTTAGCTAAAATGTACCCCAGAGTGTGGTTCCATGGACTTGTTCCTCCCTCGGCAGATTTCAGAGCTTCTGGGATCCGTGGGACTAGCCAGGATGCAACCCTAAAGTGTCGCACTGGAGACTTGTGCTGTGATAGGCGGAGATTGAAATCTCCAGGGCCCATCAGCTAGGCTGGTTGCTCTCAGATGGATGGCTCTGGAGTGCTATGCTGGGCAGGGTTTAGGGCTTAGTACCTGTGAGAAATGTGCAGCTGGCTAGGCATTCCTACAATGGATTAGCTGGCACTGATTTTTTTTTTGAACTGGGAATCAAATTCAGGGCCTCTGGTTTAGAGTGTCTTAAACTTCCAAATTTCTTATATTGACACAATGTATATTCGCTATAACAGATATAAATTCTCTTGTCAATTTTTAGTTTTGTTGCATATGTCTTTGACATCTTTTGCAAAAGTTTGTTTCCCATTTCATTTTCGTGAAGTATTTTCCCTATACTTTTTTTTCTAATAGTTTCTTAACTTCTGGTTTTCATTTAAGCCTTTAATCAATTTTGTGTTGATTTTTATAATGGTGAGAATGTCTGATTTCATTGTGCTGGTGTAAATATAATTTTTCCAGCACCATTCATTGGAAAGTCTTGTGATACACTGCATGTTCTTGGTACCTTTCTCAAAAATTGGCTGACTATAGATATATCAGTTTACTTTAAGGTTCTCCTATCTGTTCAAATGGTCTGTATGTTGGCATCTATGCAATTACTATACTGTTTTTATTCCTACAGCTTTATAGTATGTTCTGAAGTCAAGTACTGTAATGCCTACTGCTTTGTTATTTTGTTCAAGATGGCTTTGGTTATAGGATTTGTTTTGTACTTATGTATCAATTTTAGGACTTTTACTATAGTTCTTTGAAGAATGTCAGTGGCATTTTGATGGGGGCTTCACTGAAATTTTTTATCACTTTGTATACTATTTTAGCAAGATTTCTCATTGCTGAGATAAAATCACCAACACTCACAACCTAAAAGTGGAAATAGTTTATTTTACTAATCTTTTCAGAGAATTTAATCATAGTTAACTGGCAGTCGACTTTAAACATCACATCCTAACTTTTATCAGCTTGACATTCAAGTGCATTTCATGAAAAAGTACTTAATCCCCAAATAAATACATTCAAAAATCAGAATTCAACCTAACATGACACAAATATGTTGCATATAACTGAAACACAGTAATCCATCTCTCACAGTCTAAATAAACTAGCATTGCTAAAAAGTTCAAGTCAATTTCCCTTCTAAGATTCAAGGCATAATCTTTGCTGTGATGCTCTATACAATTAAAAAAGAAGTTACATAATCACATTGTATAATGTTATAGGGTAATCTTTCATATACCAAAAGGGAGAAAGATGGGATAGAAAACAGTGTGACTAAGACAAGAATGAAAACCATTAGGAAAAATATTAAGTCCTGTAGCTCCGTGTCCAGAATCTAGAGTACATGGTACTGAAATTTGAGATTCAGAGGGTTCCTGCTGTCATGCCTCTATGGGCTTGCCAGTTAAAGCCAATGTGGTCTCTCAGTTGGGCTGGATTTGTTTATAGCATGCAGCTTTCATCTGCAGATATTCCACATTTTGCATTGCCAGCTTCCTGAGGTCTCCACTACACATTCAGCCTTCCTCCCACATCTTCCTACACTGCCTTCTCAGAGGCTCCTTGCCTGGATCTCCCCCTAAAAATGTCCTCCATTGAAAAGTAGGTGGAAGCATTCTTTTTTTATTTAAAGAGGAAAAAAATGTAAAGGGTAGAGATAATAGAGAATTTTAAAAAAAGATAAACAATAAGAAATCACTAGTTGATAAATTACATATTGTCCTCTTAGAAATAGTTGTTCAAGTTACAAAATTAAAGCATACAAAGTAGATACTCAAACAGTGAGACTGTAAACAGCTATGCAAGCATGAGTCTCTACATGTATTTCTATCCTTTCTGTATTAGAGGGAAAAACAAAACATAGCAAGACAAAACAAAACAAATTCCTATAAAAACATGAAACCAAAAAGTCGTATAAAACCAGAGTCCAAGGTGATCTACAATGATTACTGTGTTGTCTCTTATTATCTTCAATAGAATTGTCTATATCATCAGGCATAATTGAATATAGCAGCACAATTGAATATTGCAGTACATACCAATATTAGTAAAAATAAAACATTGTAGACAGTATGAAACTTCAAAGGCAGGTAATAATCAAACTAGAGTAGATATTCTAGTGAACCATGTCATCTTCAGTGCAGTTGCCTATACTCTCAGACTTGGTACTATCAATCATAACAGCTTTGAATAAAATCTATGAATACAGAACAGCGATTGAACAAACCAGATTCAATTAGAATGAGTCATGGTAAAACAGTGTATGTTATACAGAGCTTTAGATTAAGATAATAGGAAATTAAGGATGATTGCCATACTATATCCTGTTATTTTCAGGATTACTGTCTGTGCTCTCAAATCTAGTACAGGTAGAATGACTGGAACAGAATATAATAATTCTAAGCAGAGTGGTATGAGTAATGTGGGTTTTAAATCCTGGTACACTATTAATACTATAGTGTATCAAGACCATCTACATTAGAGATTCTAGCCATCATTCTCTGCCTCATTTCTGCTATGCTATTTTTCTCCCATTGTTTGTCTACTTTTCTCCTTCATTCTTCTGGCTGCCCCACTCACTGAGGCCTTTCTGCCACTGTTCCTAAAATCCTGGTATTTTTTTTCTCTCTCTCTAGCATGTCCTTCAGTATTCTCTGTAGGGTTGGATTGGTGGTCACAAATTCCCCCAGTTCCTCTTTGTCATGGAAGCATCTTGTTTCTCCATTAATTTCTATTGACAGCTTTGCAGGATACATCAATCTGGGCTGGAGGTTATTTTCTTTCAGGGCTTGGAATATTTCACTCCAAGCTCTTCTTGAACTGATGGTCTATGTCGAGAAGACTGCCCTGATCTTGATGAGCTTAAATTTATAGGTAATCTGTTTATTTTCTCTGAAGTCTTTTAATATTCTGTTTTTATATTGAATTTCTGATTATTATATGTCTTGATTTCTTGATTATTATATGTCTGGGTGTAGCTTTGTTTTGGTTGTAGGTGGCTGGAGTTCTGTATGTCTCACATAACTGAATGTCATTTTCTTTTCTTATTTCCATGAATATGCTTTGTAATTTGCCTGTTTGTATTCCTGCTTCTTCATTCACATTTATTATTCTTAAATTATAGAATCTCTTGTCATCTTCTAGCCTTTGTATTGTTACTGCCTATTTCCTTGTTATTCTTAAGAGATCGTTCATTTCATGATCACACATTGCAAACTTGTCTTCAAGTTTTGATGGTCTATCCTTAGTTTCTTTTAAGGAGTTTTGGCAACTTTCAATGGAGTTTCTAATTCCTGGTAATCTCTTTGAATCTGCTTCATGTATTCTACATTTTCTTTATGTTCTTTATCAAATGTTTCTCTCCTTTTTTTGTGTTCCTCCCTTCTTCTGTCTGTATCTTCCTTAGAGATGCTTAGCATTTCTTTTATTACTTTTCTTATATCTTGCTTTACTTGAGTTAATAAGCTCATCTACAAGGTCCTGAAGATATCCATTAATGACTATCAAAGCCATGTCTAATGTTGCATGTTTGCTGCCCATAGTCTCCCTTGTTTTGCCCTCTCCTGGATCAGTGCTCTCAGGGTTCTGGGCTGAGGGCCTCCTCTTCCATCTCTCTCCTGTCATGGTCCCAGCTTCCTCCATACAGGTCTATGGTTGAGGTCCCAGTCCCCTTCCCCGTTGGCCACCATTCCACCGAAGCACACTGGCAAGGGATCTTCACCTTCTCCTGCCTGCTCTTGTCACTGAGATGTAAGCAGGGGCTGCGTATGCTGGGCCCTCCCCTCTGGACCAGCCAGACTTCAGAGGCCTTCACCAGTTTAGCATGTGCTAGGCACAAGGAATCAATTTGGGACAGCTCATTGGGTCCCAGCCAGGGGCATGGCCCAGTCCAAGCAAATCCCACGAATCTGCTCTGGGGAGGGAGCAACCAACTGAAGTCACTATCACTCCCAGTTCAGGCTCCTCCTGCCTGATTTCAACATGTTGCCCATTTGGTCGGGCCTTTCCCGTGGGGTGGGGTCTCATTCCCAGAACTGACTGTGGATTAATGAAGGTCCCTTTGCTGGCTCTGCTCTCTGTTGGGCTCACCAACCCCTGACTTCAGCACAGCTGTGGCTCCTGTGAGTGGTGGCGAGAACAAATTTGGGCAGCTCTGCAAGCCAGCACGAATTTGTGAATTCAGGCTGGCGCAAACTCGCTGGGTCACAGTAATGATGCCTTGTCTGGTAATTTTAGCTGTTCCAATTGTATCCCTGAGACTGTGTGTTTGATGAGCTTTTTTACATTTTAATTTCTTCCTGTGTCAAGAAGATCCATCTTCCTCTGTCTGTGTCTTTCCAGGATAGTTTATTCTGGCAAATGAGTTATTTCTCCTGGGAGGCTTTTTTTATGTTACTCACTGATTGGCCATCTTTAGCTCCTCTGGTGGAAACCTTCTTAACCAGACAACTATTGTATTCTGCATTCCATTAAACTACCATACCATGGACAGCACCAAGCTTAGTTATCTGTGTTGGATGTACCCAGTAAGGACTTTAG
Source organism: Hydrochoerus hydrochaeris (assembly GCA_004027455.1). Classification (NCBI taxonomy): domain Eukaryota; kingdom Metazoa; phylum Chordata; class Mammalia; order Rodentia; family Hydrochaeridae; genus Hydrochoerus; species Hydrochoerus hydrochaeris. The sequence continues at coordinate 716,872 of PVLA01000052.1, forward strand.
TCATTATTTTAGTGTCCTTTCTAACAGAATATTGGAGCACAGTAAAGTGTAACTTGGTGAATGAATTGATTAGGATGCAATTATTGAGCAGGTATCTCAAGAACTATCATGTCAAATGAAATGTTAACACTTTTTCACCCTTGAGGTTGAAATGAGAGAAATCTTACTGATTTCTGGGATGCCCTCAAGTCATTTTTCTTCTTGTCATTGGACCAAGTACTTGGTTTCTTCTTATCGCTAATTTTTCTGCAACCAGTTTTACATGTAAGACAAAATTTTAAGTTTTGTGTATTTTTCTGTTCTGCTCGTTGTTTTCAGTTTTCACTATAAATGTGGCTAAAAGCTACCTGCAGCAACCATGCCTGAATGTTGGACTACCTTGATATTTCTTCTACAAGATTAACTAGTCAATAACTTTCATACTAGGCCTCCTGAAAGTCTCTGGACATATTTTTTGCCAGAGGATATCAAGCATTGCCTCTAGTCTGACTGACGGAAGAATACTCATTCCCAGATGAATCCTCATGGTCCTGGCCTTACTTTCTGAATTCCTATCAGTATTCTGATCTTCTGCACTCTGGCAGGAATTGCTTCACAGACACTGCTTACATCCTTTTAGTCTTTTTCCAGCCAGTCTTTTTCCCTGTTCTTCTGGTAAACGTTTCCCAAACACTTTTGATTCACATGATCAGATACAGTTACAGTGATGACCCAACTCTAGTAACAGTTTTCTTTGTTAGTTTTTTGTTGCTGGAGTCAAATGGCCAACACTCTCCAATTTTAGTATATGTGCTGCCAAAGCGAGCATGGCCAACACTCTCTAAACATTGTTTATTTGGTGCACAGTTTCAGAAGAATCAATTCATGGTTGGCTGGCTCCAAGGTAGAAACATGGCAAAAGGGAATGGCAGAGCAAACCTGCTCAGTTCATGGTGATTGGGAAGCAGAATGGAGGAATCACACATAGTCTCTAAGCTCATGCCTCTATGTCCCACCTAAATATATCCAGAAGTGTACTTTATTATATTACTTTTTTAAAAGATAGCCAAAAAATCACATTGACAGTCCCCCTTTACCATCTCAGGTTGTGTGGACTTTTTAACATTATTGGTTCTTCTGGTTAATGAAAAGGGCATTGTTTTCTATTTCATGGCCTTTTCAATTTATTTTAGCAGTTTTTTTTAAATGACATCATGGAAATATTTCATCTGCTTAAATGTTTTCTTGTGTATCTTAGTTTTTGTAGCTGTTGTGTGTATAGCAATATTCTTCATTTCTGTTTCAGACAATTTTCTTTTGGTAAATTATGTTCCTTTGTATTGTGTAAATTTGCTGAATTTATTTATTTATTAGTTGCAGTGACTTTTCAGTGGAGCCATTACAATTTTCTGTATAAAAGATAATGTCATCTGTAAACTGACAATTGTGCTTCTTTTCAATTTCAAGGTATCTTCTTTTTTGCTCGATCGCTCTAAGTAGGACTTCTAACACTATGTTATATGAAAGTAGTGAAAGTGGGCATTCTCTTCTTCTCAGATCTTAGAAAGCTTTCACCCTCTCATTCAATTTTGAATTATATTAAATAACTCTTATTGTATTGCAGTACATTCCTACAACTAATTTGTTCAGTGCATTTATCATGAAGTGATGTTAAATTTTATCACATATTTGTTTTGTATCTATTAGGATTATCATGTGATTATCTTTATTCTGTTCTTGTGGGTGTCACATTCATTGATTTGTCTATTTTGAACTATGGTTATATCACTGCTTGGCCTTTTGGCTAAGATCCAGTATTGAACCACGTTTATATCCCTTGAATAAAACTCCTATGGTTGTGATAAATAGTCTTTCTAGTTTGCTGTTGGATTCCATTTGATAGTGTTTTGTCGAGGCTTTTCCTTCTATTTTTATCAATTATCTTTGCTTGTTATTTCCATCTTTTGTGTTTTTTCTTATCTGATTTTGGTGTCAGGGTAATTCTATCCCTATCAAATAGATTTGGAGGAATTCCTTCTTTTGTTTTTGGACTAACTTAAGGAGAATTTGTATTTTTTTAAAATACTTGGTACAATTCAGAAATGAAGCTGTCTGTTCCAGAACTTTTCTTTGACAGGAGACTTTTATTATTGAATTAGTTTGATTTCACTTCTTATTATTGATGAAGCCAAACTACGGCTTCTCAGAGTTCCTGATTCAGTCGGCCCCTACCAAAAATGGCATCTGGCTGAGCACCCTCCCCATGAGACACAACAGATATTTGGACTGGAGTCACTAGCTGTTGTAGCTTACAGTATCCACTGTTTTGTTCCACTGGTGTGTTTCTCCATGGAGACTTCTTGAGTCACTTGCCCTCTCTGTGTCTGTAGATGTGATCATCCTCTCTAATACTGCTCTGTGAGTTAGGGAGAAAGTAAAATTATTCATCTCCTTTTTCTGTGTTGATGTCTATCTCTTCATTTTTCCTATGGACTTCAATTCTCCTTTGAGATCCTTCCTGGGCCCTAGGGATCCACTTCTCTCCTTTTCTTCCCCAAGTTGTTATATTCTAACATCTGATTCCGAATCTCAGATAAGCTGACTTCCTGATATGTAACACTCCATCATCTTTCTGGAACTAATTTTTGAAATACCTATTTAAACCTTCTCCTTCAGTCTGTCATTAGTAGTAAGGTGACTTGGTTGTAAGCAACATGTAACTTCCCTTCTTTTTTTTCCTTTTTTGGTACTGGGAATTCAACTCATGACCTTGCACTTGCCAGACAGATGTTTTTGTTGCTGAGCTAAACCCCCAGACCTGTAACTTCCCTTCTTGCTTTTTCAGTGATGTCTTTTTATTTTACTACAGTAAAAGCTGACACTGATTCTCACATGATTTTCTGTTTCTTTTCTTTCTTTCTTTTTTTTTTTGGAACTGGGGTTCCACCTCATGAACTCACACTTGACAGGCAGGTGCTTGGGCCACTGAGCTATATCCCCAGGCCTTCACCTGATTTTCTTAGCTCTTTGAAAATACAGTATTACCTCAGCTGATAAGCATAATTTATTCTTTGATTTTGGAAAAGATAACTATGTTTGTATTTGTTTGGCAAGAGCACTGTCTATATATCACCTGATGCAAAATTTGCAATCAGAAATTTTTTTTGCCAAATGAATCCACTTGTAAACCACATTGTTTGCAAACAACGTTCATGAATTGAGATACCAGTGTGCTTTGGTGATTGAATTACTTTTAAACTAGGTGTAGTTCATTTGTGGGAAGACATTATTAGAAAATCTTAGCCAAAATCTTATTCTACCTATTTATGTTCAAGCATACAAATTTTAACAACTTACATTTTAAACAAAAATAAAATTTTCTGTTATATGATATAAGCAATAAATTATACATTTAATACATATTTCCAACAAAGTCATACTATTTTAAATAAAATGTTCAATTCATGAATATAATGTAATGATTTTGAGCACCTTTAATATTATTTATTTATGCATTATGATATTGTGATATGTCTTTTATTGTTGTAACATGGGAACTCAGGTTGGTTGTTGTTATACAAAATTGAACATTTGTATTTCTTTGAAATGCACTTTTTGGTCTCATTATTTTGTTTCTCAGCCTCACTAAATCTTGACCTTTGTTTCTTCATTTTTTTGGAATTTGATCAACAGGTATCTGAACCTTATGGAAATTTATTTTATGGAATGTAAGACCTCTGTTAAAGAATGTGAACATTATGTTTTACTTTCCTTTATTAAATAAAGGTTGAATATCCCTTATCTAAAATACTTGGGACCAGAAATATTTTGTTTTAAATTTTGGCACATATACATGAACTGTCTTGGAGATGGGAGCCATGTCTAAATACAAAATCCATATTTTATGCAATATTTTTAGTGTCATCAATTGTAGAATTTTCTACTTCTGCTATCATGTTAACACTCAAAAAGTTTTGGATTTTGTTTGGCATGATGCTACAGACTTGTTGCCCTAGATACTTGGGAGGCTGAAGTAGAATTCATGTTTCATTACATCCTGGACAACTTACTGAGACCATCCCAAAGTCAAAAATGAAAAAAAGAAGGAGAACTGCATTTGTAGTTCATTGATAAAGTGCTTACCTAGCATGTGCAAGGTCTTGGATTTAGTCCCCAGGACTAAAAAGAGAAAAAGTTGGAGAGGGAGATTTTGGAGCATTTTAGAATATAGATTTTTGAAACAGGGATGCTTAGCCTGCATACAAAATTTTAATTTGCTGAATATTTTATGTTACCCTGTTACTTTGTGTAGAAATTATATAAAAGAGAAGTTCAGCCTCCATTCAAGCCTCCTTCTGGAAAACCAGATGACACTTTTTGTTTTGACCCTGAGTTTACTGCAAAAACACCTAAAGGTAATATGGAGCTTTTATTCTAACAATAATTAAATATCATATTTCCTTAGGTAAAGCTTAAAAGAGAGGTGAGTTCATAGAAAATTGGTTTATCCTTGCTGGAAGTGTTTTCCGGCATACAACATTTTTGGGACTCCTGAGACTTCAAATGGAGAAACATCGACAACAGCAAAGAGTAGTAGATTTTTTTTGGTTTTGTTTATTGTTTTATGAGTATTTTGACATGCTCATTACTTGCAGTGTCGTGGATAAGTCGTAAGATATTTTGTAGTATATTTTCTCTGTGTTCAGAATTTACTGTGTTTTACCTTTTTTTAAATCTAAGATTAAAAAGACACAGAAAAGAAAAAAAAGCAATAAAGGCAAACTTACAACAAGAAACCAAGTATAATAACAGTATAGGTTTACAAAACAAGATGATAGGAATTTGACAATGATTGTAATATTGTATGTTGTTACCTTAAAGAGGTTTGCTTAGATTAAGAGGTATAGACACGTATAACTGATGTAAACATATTGAGTATTAACTGATTGTTTCTAATAACTAACACAATTAGTAGTATAGTCAGTTTAGCTATCATATACTTACAAATTTATGTCTTTTTCCTTTTCTTTTCCTTTTCTCCTTTCCATTACTCTAACTACTTTTTCTCCTTGATCATTTTCGTACCATTACACAGTATTCAATGTAGATTTTGGAACATATATAATTTTTCAGTTTCTAACACTAGGGAAACAATATGGTATTTATACATCTGTTTATGAATATGGTCTCAAGATTCATTCATTTATTCATGAAACTCTTGATGCAATCTTTTCTATTGATGAGCATAAAAATACCACATGTTTTTTATCCATTACTTGACTGATGAGCACTTGGGCTGTTTCCAAGATTTGGCTATTACAAATTGTGCTGCTATACACATGGGTGCACATATATTACTGTGATATAGTACTTTGAATTCTTCTGGGAAAATGCCTGGTAGTGAGATAGCTGGATCAAATGGAATCTCTAGTCCTAGCTTTTTGAGGAATCTCCACACTGATTTCCACACTAATTGCACCAGTCTGCCCTTCCACCAACAGTTGAGAAGGGTTCCTTTTTCCTAACATCCCCTAAAACTATTTGTTGTCGGTTGATTTCTTGGTCTAGGCCATTCTTTCTGGATTGAGATGGAATCTCAGTGTTATTTTAATTTGTATTTCTTGAACGACAATTGATGTTGAACATTTTTTCATGTATTTATTTGTCATTTGTATTTCTACATCTGAGAATTGTGTATTCATTTTAGATGCCCATTTTTGTATTGAGTCCTTGAATTTTGGACACCTGATTTTTTTAAAAAAATTCTTTATAAGTTCTAGATAAAAGTCCATTTTCTGAGTGACAACTGGCTAAGATATTTTCCCAGTTTGTGGGTTTTCTTTTCACTCTGTTGGAGATTTCTTTTGACATGAAAAATTTTAATAAGACGAGATCATGGTTGTTGATTCTGGGAAGCGTTTCCCATGGAGGTTGTTTTTTGTTCGTGAACTCTCTGCTTATTCCTATGTTGTCAAGATTTCTACCTATTTTGTCTTCCAGTAGATTTACTGTGTCTATTATAATATTTAGATCTTTGATCCACATAGAGTTCTTTTTAGTGCATAGTGATAGACATGGATCTAGTTTTAGTTTTCAGCATATGGAAAGCCAGTTTTTGCAACACCACTTATTATGGAGGCTATCTTTCTTCCACTGAATGTGTTTGGCCTGTTTCTCAAACATGAGGTGGCTGAGTATGTTTGTAATTGTTGCTGTATCCCCTAATCTACTCCATTGATCTTCAGGTTTGTCCTTATTCCAATACTATGCTGATTTTATAACAGTAGCTTTGTAAGTTCAGGCCAGGGACTGTGATGCCTCCTGACTTGCCTTTGTTGCCCAGAATGGCCTTTGCAGTTCTAGGTCTCTTCTGGTTCCATATGAATTTTTGGGACAATTTCTCTAGATCTGTGAGGTATGTAATTGTTATTTTGATTGGAGTTGCATTAATACTGTGTAACAATTTTGGGAGAATGGCCTTTTTCATAACGTTTGCTCTTCCTTTCCATTAACAGAGAATATCTTTCAATTTTCTGAAATCCTCTTCAATTCCCTTTTTCAAGCTAATGCAGTTTTCACTGTATACTTTTATTACCTTTGTTAGATTGATTCCTATGTGTTTCACTTTTTGCATGCTATAGTTAAGTTTGTAGTTTCCCTTATTTCTCTCTCAGTGAGTCTCTTGTTTGTATACCGGAATGCTATTTATTTTTGAGTGTTAATCTTCTATCCAGCTATATTACCAAATTTAATTCTTATATATAGGAGTCATTCAATGGAATTTTGGGTGTCTTCTATATAGAGTATCATATCATCTGCAAATAATGATAATTTAAGTTCTTCCTTTTCTATCCTTATTCCTTTTATTTCTCTTTTTTGTCTTATTGCTCTGGCTAATGCTTCCAGAACTCTGTTGAATAGGAGTGGTGATAATGGACATCCTCGTCTTGTTCCTGATTTTAGATTGAAAGTTTTCAGTTTTTGTCCACTTAGTAAGATGTTGGCTGTTGATTTATCATATATGTATGGTTTTTATCAGGTTGAGGTAGAGACCTTCTACTCTAGTTTTCTGTAGGATTTTTGTCATGAATGATTGTTGCATTTTCTTGAAAACATTTTAGGCATCTATTAAGATGACCATGTGGTTATTTTCTTTGGCTTTTTTGATATGGTATATTAATTTCATTGATTTGTGTATGTTGAACCATTCCTGCATTCCTGGGTGAATCCCACTTGATCATGGTGGATAATCTTTCTGATGACTTGTTGTATTGTATTTTCCAGTATTTTTGAGGATTTTTGCATGTATGTTCATTAGAAAGATTGGTCTGTAATTTTCTTTATGGGTTGGGTTTTTCTCTGGCTTTGGTATTAAGGTAGTACTTGCCTCTAGGAATGAGTTAAGGAGAATGGCTTCCCTTTCAATTTCATTGAAGAGTTTGAGGTGTGTTTGCCTTAGGTTGTTTTTGAATTTCTTGTAGAATTCTGCAGTGAATCTATCAGGATCTTGGCTTTTCTTCTTGTTAGCATTGTAATTACATTTTCAACTTCATTAAATGAAATTGGTTCATTCAATAGTTGTACATCGTCTTGATTCAGATTTGGTAATTCATGTTTCTAAGAATCTCTCCTTTTCTTATATGTTATCAAACCTATGTGTGGAAAGGTTTTACAAGTAGGTTTTGATGGTCTTCTGTTTCTGCAGAGTCTGCAGTGATTTCAACCTTTTCACTTCTTATAGCATGTATTTGAGCTTTTTTCTTTCCTCTTTTTGATAAGATTTACTAGGGGTTAATCAATTTTATTTATTCTTTCAAAGAACCAACTCTTGATTCATTACTTCTTTGTATTATTTTCTAAATTTCACTTGCATTAGTTTCTCCTCTGGTCTTTATAATTTCCTGCTTTCTTTGGGCATTGGACTTGACTTGCTCTCATTTTTCTGGAAGTTTGAGTTGTAGCATTAAGTTGATTATATTTGTTCTTCCCATTTTCCTAATGTAGGAGTTTAGTGCTATAAAATTCCCTCTGAGGACTGCTTTCATTGTGTCCCATAAGTTCTGATAATTTGTATTTGCCTTTTTGTTCCATTATAGATACTGTTTAATTTCTTCTTTAGTTTCTTCTGTGACTCATTGGTTGTTTTGGAAAGTGTCATTTAGTTTCCATGTTTATATTGGATTCTTTTGGGTTTTTTATTTTTACTTTCCAATTTTATTGTGCTATAGTCAGATAGTGTGCATGGATTATTTCAATTCCTTTGCATTTACTTAAGCATGTTCTTTGAGATAATATATTATCTATTTTAGAGAATGACCCATGTGCAACTGAGAAGAATGTTTATTCTGATGTTTTTACATAAAAAACTCTGTACCCATGTACTAGGTGAATTTTTTCATAACTTTGATTTAGTTCTGTTATTTCTTTGTTGATTTTTTGTTTGGTTGATCTGTCTCTTTGTGAGAATGTGGTGTTAAGGGCCCCTGTTATAACTGTATTATTGTTTATTTGTTTTTTCATGTCTATTAAAATTTGTCTTAAATAGGTGTATGCTCCCATATTTGGTGCATATATATTCATGATTGTTATCTCTTCCTCTTGAATTTTTCTCCTAACAAGAATGTAGTGACCTTCTTTATCTTTTTGATCATTCTTGGTTTGAAGTACACATTGTCTATAAATAATATAGTTACCCCTGATATTTTCTGGGTTTGAGTTGCATTGATTCTTGTTTTCCATCCTTTGACTTTAATTCTGTGAAATTCCTTTTGAGTTAAATGTGTTTCTTATACACAACATGTTGCTGGATTTTGTTTCTTAACCCACTCTGGCAGTCTGTTTCTTTTTGTTCGTGAGTTGAGACCATTTACATAAATGGGAATAACTGATAAGTACTGATTTATCACTGTCATATTATTCTTGTTGTTGGTTTTCTACTTTTTCTGTTTAATTTTTTGCACTGCTTATTGGTCCTTCTGCAATTGTTCTTGGGATTGTAGTTATCTTTGTCTTTTTTTAGAGTGTCTCCGAGTACTCTTTGTAGTGTTGGTTTGGTGTTCATGAACTTGTTTAGTTGTTTTTTGTGCTGAAAGTATCTTATTTCTCAATATATATATAGATATATAGATCTATATCTATATATCTATATATCTATATCTATATTATTTTTTTTGGTACCAGGGATCAAACTCTTGACCAGGCAGGCACTTATGCCACAAAGCTAAATCTTTGGCTCCTCTCCATCTATTTTCAAAGATAATTTTGTAGGATAAAACAATCTAGGTTGAAAGTTGTTTTCTTTTGTTATCTGAAATACTTCACTCCAAGCTGTTCTTGACTTGAAGGTTTGTATTGAGAAATGACCTGCATTTCTGCTAGGATTCATTCATAGGTGATCTGTTTCTTTTCCCTGACAGCTTTAGTATTTTGTTCTTGTGCTGAGTTTCTGATATTCTAGCTATTCCATTTCTGGATGAAGATTAATTTTTGTTATGTTTAAGTGGGGTTCTTTATGCCTCACTTATCTGTATATCAGATTCTCTTTCCATGTTTGGGAAATTTTGTTATTATTTCTGCAAATAGTCCTGGCAGGTCATTTGTTTTGACCCCTGCTTTTTTGTTGACACCTATAAGTCTTATATTGTTTCTCTTGGCATCATCTTGCAGCTATTGAATTGTTTCCTGGTTCCTTGTTATTTTTAGGAAATCTTTTCTTTCATGGTCATAAACTTCCATCCTATCTTCAGGGTCTATCTTCAGCTTCATTCAAGCAGTTTTGCCAGCTTTAAATAGAATTTTTAATTTCTTGAATATCCATTTGAATCTGTTTAATGCATTCTGTCTTATGTTTTTCATTCAAAGTGTTCATCATTTTGTTATGTTCTACTACTTTTTTATCTAGATACACATAGCATTTCTTTCATAATATTTGTCATTTTATTTTTTTCCCAAGAGGTTATTTCTGAGCCTATTTCCTCTATAACTTCATGGAATTTATCTGCTATAATATCAGAAACTTCAGTTGTGCAATATTTAGTTTCTTTCATTTCAGTGTCTCTTGGATTTCTTCTCAGTGGGCTGGAACACTGAGACTGCCTCTTGCTCTTTCATTTTGTCATTTTCCTCTGAGACCCATGTGGCTGGTCAGGCAGCTTCCTGATGGATTGCACTGGAGTGCTGCACTGGGCAGAGTTTTAATCCTCCGTTACCCCCATAGCTAGGGTGCACTGCTGATCTATGGCACCAGATCCTTGTGCTCTGTGTCCTGTGAGGCTGGTCAGGTGTTCCCCTGATGTGCTGTGCTGGGTTGCTCTGGGATGCTGGGCTGGAAGATGTTGGATCCTTTTGCTGCTGGTGGGGACACACTCAAGGAATGGGTTGCTGTGGGCTAGAACCTGGTTGAGTGGTGTTGAGAACCTCTGGCACCCATCTAGGTAGTAAAGATGCATCCTCAGTGTGTCACCACAGCCTAGCACCTGGCTGGGTGTTGTTCAAAACCTCTAGGATCCAGGCAGCTAGGCAGAACACAACCCTGAGTGTGGCACAGCCTGTACCTTGCCTCTGGCTGGAAGGAGTTCAGAGCCTCTGTAACATGCAGGTAGCCAGAACCCATCCCCAGTGTAGGGTGCCAGGGTCTTGCTTCTGTCTGGGCAGAGTTCAGAACCTCTGGGACCTATAGAGTGACTAGTTAAGCCATAACACTGAACGACAGAGCTGGGCTCTGATGGGTGGAGCTCAAATTCTCCAAGACCCTTTATCACTCTCTGATGAGTGGCTCTGTTTCTCTGGGTTGGGCTGGGCTTGGCACCTCTATGACCAGTGAAGCTGGTCACGGCTTCCCTAGATGTGTTGTGCTGGGTCGCTGGGCTAGGCAGAGTTTGGAACCTCTGTGCAGCTAGCCAGGTTGCACCCCTGCAGAGCAGTGCCAGGACCTTATTCCGGGCTGGGTGTAGTTCAGAACCTCCAGGGACCACACCCTGTGATTTACTTTTATTGACTTCTATTTCATACATTTTAAAACAAATACTGAATGCTGTGGTACTAAACAATGAGGATGCAATAGTTAATCGAACAAACAAAAATTGCTAGTCATATTGCATATGTATATTGGGAGTGGGAGATTGCTAATATACTATAAAATATATTTGATAATGACATGAAATGATTTTCTTTACATTTAATGTTAAATATAAATATTTTTTTATAATTCTAATCAAATATAATTATTTGAAAATTAGATTCCCCTGGTTTGCCAGCCAGTGAAAATGCTCATCAGCTGTTCAAAGGATTCAGCTTTATTGCAAATTCTGTTACAGATGAATATAAAATAACTCCCAAGTACAAATGTATTGCCAATTGTTCAGGTAAATCTATTTAATAATGTTATTCAGTTAGGGGATCTATCAGGCTGAGGATAATTCTTTCATTTATTGATAATGAATTTTCAGTAGTTTTTATGAATGAGTTTTAACTACTTTATTTTTCAAGATAACTATGAGTTAAAGAGCGTTTGTATGTTTTGGGGAAAAGGTCAGTAATAATATTGAATTATCTTTACACGGCCTGCTTTGGCAAAATGTTAGCATGATTTATAAGCCTGTGGATTTATCTTGCTAAATTTTGAAACCTAGAAAGCCTACAGTTTGTTTAGAGTTCGTTCAAAATCTTCATATGAACTTTGTAAGTAGTGGCAAATCTTCATTAGGATAGTTATTCTTGATTTTTAAAATATTTAACATGAGGCTATATTTAGGACAAAAAAGAAAATATGAAAATATTTCTTTGTCTTTAAAGTTTTATCTCTTAAAAAATAGGTCAATGGAAATGCTGCACAGTTTGATGAAGTATATGAATTGAAAGAGGATATTGGTGTTGGTTCTTACTCTGTTTGTAAGCAATGCATCCATACATCTACCAACATGGAATTTGCAGTAAAGGTATTGTCTTTAAGTATAAGTTCTTTGAGGTATGTATTTTAAATTACCACTCAATGATCATTTTCATGGATCAAGTGAAGAAAGTAAAGATGATGAGAATGAACTTTGAGACTTATATTTTCCTGATGGATATTTTCACAAAGTTTTGTTGTGGAGCAAAAGTATATTTCATGAAGTTTTTACTTTTGAAAAGCTTTATTTTAATGTAATATTGTATGCTAAAAATTGAGTAATTGTGGGAATTGTAATCATGTTTGAAACAGTGTCACTTAGTATGTTCTTAAGTAAATGGAATATAAATAATATTAAGACAGTGCTTCATTTATTTTTCTGTTAAGATTGTGATATTGGAAATATATTTATTTATTTTTTAATACATGTTTACAATACATAATGATCACATTCCTCATAAGGAATTTTTTGCCTGTACATAATATAATTGTTCTTCTTTTCTCATTCCACTCCTCTCCTGTCAACATTCCTTCCTCTCCCATTTATAAAAGCTTTCTTTCCCATTTTCCTTGTCATTCTCTTTTTTTAAAATTCCTTTTCCCTTCTTTGCCTTCCCTTTTCCTCTTCCTTATTCCCTTCCCATTTAAACATATTCTTCCTACTACCAGATATTGGAAACTTTTAAATGTTAAAATAATGAGATAAACATTCTTCTTGAGTTTTTAGGTATTTGTTTAAAAATATAGCAAGTTGAAAAATATTTAATTTTTAGACAAAAATATAATGTTTTGATTTTTGTCTATTTCTTAGATCATTGACAAAAGTAAGAGAGATCCCTCAGAAGAAATTGAAATTTTGATGTGCTATGGACAACACCCCAACATTATCACTTTAAAAGATGTAGGTATTTTAATATCTACTTATCAGTTAAGTTAGTGAAGTTATGACTAGGAACATTATATATAGTTCCAAGCATCGTTTTCATGCCACAAAATCTCAGGATGCTGCCACTTTGATTCCCTTTTCTTATATGCCTACTCTTCTTATAAAACATTAAAATTGGTTGCTAATTGAGAGTCTTGATTATCTTAATATATTCTTGCTGCTTGTGTAGTTAACATTATATCTAATTCCATTTATTATTCTGTAATACTATACAGGATAATGAATATCTGTTAGATTCTTGAAGAGTTTATTTTTTTGATCGTACAGCAGTTCACTGTACTGTTATAGATTGTTTCTTTAGTTAAATAGTATTAATCTATAATTTCATAAAATGAACATAAAAATCATGTATTAATAGATATTACTGAATAAAAACTTTTCACATAGATGGTAATGTTTTATTCTGTTTAGAAAAGACAGAAAAATAAACCTTCACCTGACCAGTTTGGCTCAGGTAATCTGATACACACTTGATTTGTAATCTTGAAAGAGTCCTAATACCATGGAATCGATCTAACAGATTGATTCCAGGCTGTCATGTACAACAAGCAAATAATTGCAGGGGCACAGCCAATGGTGAAAGTAGAACAGGTACATTTATTGATGATCATGTGAAATAGTGCTCAATCTAAGTCTGTGCTGAGTAAAATGTGGCATGAACATTAAATATGGTACCAGGATGATAGGGAAGTAAGAAAGCACATATGACCAGATAAATCAGGATTTTGAAATTTTTCTTTAAAGAAGAGCCCCCAGTCCAGGTGTCTTTCAATGGGTTTCTAGGTAAAATAGATAGGAATGATTAACAGATTTCTCAGTCATCCTGTGTCAGGGGCTTTCCACACATATGTATATTCCAAGGTTCAGTCTAATTAAATCACAGATAATGGAAGAAGGATTGGCCTTAAGGTTTTTCCCAAACTCAAGTGAGTTGAGGGAAATGGTCTCTGAGGCCCTTTGTTTTACCTATACTATTTCCCTCTGAGAGACCTGGTCCCCCAAAATCTTTGGTAAATGCTGAAGGATTGAGCTTCATCTTCCGTGGCTCCTTCCTGTTGAATAGGAGCACTGATCCTACCTATAGGGGACCAAGGAACTCTTGCCTTATCTCATGTAAGAGTTCAAAGTAACTGAGTTTTTCCTCAGAGGATTTCTCAATGAGCTGTGGATATGGAAGTGGGTTTTGATCTTGGGTTGGGCCATCACCAGTAGTTTAGTGGCTGTCAAAAAAAGGAAATAGACTTGACTAAGAGGTTAAGTATGTAAGAGCTAAATAGTAGAGTTATAAGAATCCTTCATAAAAGCCACATTTAAGACAGTAACTAAGACCACCTGTTCCTGATATTTGGCCAAAACATCCATGACTCAGATAGTTTCTTGCAAATCTTAGAGGGGTTATTGACAAGCTTCTGTACTGTATCTCACTATTTAAAACTGGTTGACATAGTAACTACATGCTTTTAGAGACAAATATAACCTTTTAGAGCATTTATGAGATCTATCCTTTACTATTTATGGCCAGCATTGGTAATGAATCTATTTTATCTCAAAGGATGGTAATATTCTGGACAAGTCCATCTTGGCCACTGATGGCAAATCTTTTGGAACTTCCAATGATATGAACAGCCCTCTGTGGCATGGTTCACCACCCCTGATCTAGGCTGTCTATCAAGTTTTTAGGTAGCTCTTGATGATGGAAGTAAGATGTAATTAGTTTTTAGGTTTTGCATAAGTAATCACTATTTATTGTCTCTGTAACAGGTAGTTTTTTAATCATTCGGGGGGATCCCAAGAGAAATAGAAAAAGCAAACGAGAACACATTGTAATTTGGGAGAAGGATCTCAAGTGTGCCAAACAAAAGTGTAAAAAGACTATCTACACAGCTTATTTAGAGGGAACAAAATGTTTCACTTATCTGGCTCAACAGATTGGTTGGTATTTTCTGAAAAGAAACTGGAGGTCACCCACTGGTTCACAGATGTATATGTGGTCTCTTTTCTTCATTTTTTTGGTGTCTTGTATGACTTGGGTTTTACCGTGTAAGGTTGACTCCAACTGTCTTTTCCCTGTACCTTAATGACAGAGGAATGATAAGAAGCATTGTATAAAGACATTTCCATTTGAAGGCAAATAAATTTTAGGAGTTATTATCCACAGGAATTTTGAAAAAAGGCATCTTTGAGACTAAGGACACACAACCACTAAGTGTCTTCTAAAATGTATGCTAAAAGGGTCTGCTACTAATAAATACATAGTTACTACTGCCTCATTGATAGCTCTGAGATTTTATATTAGATGATCTTCTCCCAGTGATTTTACGATTGGTAAAATGGATGTATTACATGGGGACCACCATGGCACCAGCAAGCAACCTTGTAGCCCAAAATTCATCAATCATGGACTTTATCCCCTGCATAGCTTCTATCTTAAGGTAATACTGACTTCCTTGATGGTATAGACAAGATCCTTTAGATAAATTACTACTGAAGTGGTTTTACAGCTTTCCCTGAGGTACTGTCATACCATGCTTGGGGATCAACTTTAGGCAGAGACATCACAGTTAGGCTGGCTGAGTCCTTAGCAACTAAGACAACAGGTTTCTAGAGGTTTGGGTATTACAGTCTCCCTCAGTAGGAAGACTATATCTCTTTGAATTACTGGTATGGGGCATTCTGGTATCACTGTAAGGATTTCTTGGAAAAGGAGGTTTTTCAGCTTGCAGAGTTCAGAGTGGGAATAAAAACTGGGACTAATTAATTCAAGACCCACAATAACTTTGGAATTAGATGAAAGCTTACTCCAATAAGAACTTAGAATTGAATTAGATACCTCAGTATCTCAGAAATGCAAATTGTTTTCCCACTACTTCTAGAGTTATCTGAGATTTCTGTGAGGTGATGCAAATATACTTGGGAGCCAGTCATGGTGCCTGAATCACTATCATTCACTGTGGGAGCATTCTACCCTGGCTGCAATGGTGTTGGATGACCTCATCCCTCTCTGGGAACAAGAGTAGTCCCTTATCCAACACCAAGTTTCTTTTATGTTCTGACAGGCCTGAAAAAGATTTGGTAACTTTAGAAGACATTCCTTTTCCCAGTGTGCCTCTCATTTCCACTTGAAATACTCTGACTTGCTTCTATCATTCTTTTGATTATTTGGTTTCCCTTAGTGCTGTGGGATTTATCCTCAGCCTTATTGATAAGGGCAAGCATGACTTTAGCTACTCTCTTTTCGTTATTCAACCCTTGTTTGTCTTTTACTTAATTGTGATTATTAAAGACTCAATAAGACACATTGACCAATTGAATTTTACCTGCATGTAGGCCCTGTTGGAATTTATTGAGCTTTCTCTTGATTTCTGGAGTTGATTAAATATTATATTGTTGTCCTAGAATAATGTGACCTTCTCTATACTCTGGGTCTATATTAGTGTGTTTACACAGTGCCTCTTATAGTAAGAATTGAAATGCTACTGGATTTTTATCAGATCCTTGACTGAGTTTACTGTAGTTCACAGGTTTGAGCATCCCTTAACACAATCCACTAAAATATTCTAGATATGTAACTTTCATTTGGCTTCCTCATCCACCTATTATACCCTCTTAGGATATAAATAATGCAGCAGTTGGCTGATTATCACCGGGTGTATCTGTGAAGGCTTCATCTTTAGCCAACTTTACAGCTTTTATACTCATTTTTCTTTCTACTACTGTGTAGTAGGAAACCAGAATGAACTGAATAGCTTATCAGGTCAGATCAAAAGGGTGTGGAAGCCATCAGGAAACTTTTCAGAATCCTCAGAGTGTCTACACATTTTTCCCTTACTTACTTAATATCAGTAACTGAAAAAGAATGCGCACTCAGATGATACCCTTGGCCCCTGCCACTTCTCTAAAGGGTAGAGCATTAGTGGCTTTAGACGTTGAGTTCTCTAAATTCATGGCCTTACTGTAGACTAACCCGGGCCTGGTATGAGTCAGACTCAGAAGATGGCCTTTTTCTCCTTTGGGAGCTGACTGAATAGGCTGTTGAGGAGATACAGCACATGGAGAAGAGAAGCTTACAAGAGGGAGTCCTCAGCAGCATCAGCTTCTGAGAGAAGATTAGTTCTAGGGAAAAGATCAAAGATCAGGACTGTGGTACAGAGCCATGAAGGCTTGAATGTGAGGCACCTCTCACCATTTTCTCTGCTTCTTACAATAAGTAGATACCTGAATGGATACACAGGCCAGTTTTTATTACATGGGAATATAAGATAAATTTTGGGGAATCCTTATATGAATTGCTCCCAGTGAATGAGGGATCATCCAAACAGTGTCAGAAGGAATAGATGAAACAATTCTCATGATTGGTCTGTTGATAGAAGAAATGAAAATTGTGTTGTGGATCCTAACAGGTCCTTGAGTAAATTTTAATCAGTTAATGGGGACATTACAGGACATCTCCTCTTAGTTTCTGAGCCTTTCAGCCCCAGGACATGACCTGATAGAGCTGAAGTTGTGGGATTTAGTCATGGAGGCTTTATTGAGCCTTCCCTTGGATCAGGTTCCACATGGGAATCTTACAGGTTACCTTCTAGCTCAATGATGGGGAGCTTTTCAGAGCACTGTATGATCCAAACAGCCTTCTGTGGCATGCATGCCATAGGTTTGTCAGTACTGCTCTAGATCTATAACACTGTCCAGCTCTCATGTTAGAGCTGGCCTACTTGGGGACCAGAAATATCAGACCTTGTGTGTGAGATGATTCCACTTTCTTTTGAACTTTTTGTTTTGAAGAGGGGTCTCAGTGTAATTCAGGTTCACCTTGAACTAAGAAGCCATACTGGCTTCAAATGCAGTGATCCTCTTTGGTCAGACTCCTGAATGCTGGGATTATAGGTGTAATCCATCATGGTGAGCATTCTTTTGAACTTTTCAATCTCCCTATATGACCACAACTCATCTTCTGGACAGAGTCCAGAACTGGGATACTGTACTGGGTGGATGTTTGTTAGCCAATTATAAAAACTGACATCCTGCTCTGGAGGGGTAGCAATAGTTTTTCTCAATAGAACCCCCAAACTCCAAAAATTTTCTTGCAAAAGTAGCACTTAGAGCCTTCAATTGAAGAACTTGTACTTTATCAGATGATATCTCACTATCTATCAGTACATGGCACTCTAAGAACAGGAACAAGACAGGTCTCTAGGAAAAAGGTCACTAGATCAAGCAAACATGGTTTAAATTACTATAGCCAACAGTCCACAGAGGACTTCTCTTTAAAAATTGTACCCGTGTACAGGAACCTTATGGAACCTCATATCCTAGTGTCTTCACCTGTCTCTGACTCTTGTGCATTTTGCTAGATCATGCCACAAAAAGAGATATGCATCAGGTGACAGAAGGCAACCACCACACATACTTCCTTTTAGAAAGATATATAAACTTGAGGCTACAGTTACCAACAAAAGCAAAACCAACTAGAATGGAGAAAACAAGCTAGCATTATAGAAATAACCACAAGAGGAGACAGCCATAGGTCAGCATTATGACCCAGAATAAAACAAGGTGCTTTTGGCAGCTGTGCCAGCATGAAAACTGTGCCTGTTAAAATGGTCACAAGTTTTTCTTTTCATTCTCCATGCTAGGCTAGTTTTCTATTTTTTTAACTCTGTCCCCTTCAGTTGAACAGCATCAAAAAAGCCAAAGAATTTGAATTCTCTGCTAGATAAAAGATTGGGGGAGAGGGAAGGGACAAGAAGTGAATTAGAGTTCCCTTATGTGACAGAAATAAACAACACAGAAAGGCATTCAACCACTCACTCACTGTGAGCCTAGAGACTACCCGGTCCCCACCAACATCTTGCATGCTGCTGAAAGGAACGCCTAAGTCCTATGGTTCAGGGCATGCTGCCAACTGTATCCCTGCAAAGAAAAACAGTAACATTAGGCAGGCCAGACCCCCATTACCAAATACCTTGAGAAAAAAATGAAGAAACTAGCCTGGGAACACTGCCAAGGACTTGATGTCCTGACATCATTTCCCTGGTACTCTGGAAATGCATACAACTTAACAGTCTCTTCCCTCAGTTTAGGTCAATTCCCTTCCAAGGCATGGGAAATCATAACTACGCGACAATCCATGTGTGGCAAGGACAAACAGCAAAATATAACCCCAACTGATTGGCAGGAGCTCTCTGGCCCCCTAGAAAAGACTAAAACCTTTTGTTTCACAGTTTGGTCATCTCCTTCACCTATATCCACAATGAGTACCCTTGGTCACTTTTGAAAAGGGTCTTCAAAAGAGGGGAGTTATCTTCCATTTAGACTGTGCTTCTTTTGGCTGCTGGTGCCTGCCAATGTCAGGTGATGTTTCTTTCTGTGCTTACCAGACAATATATGATGTAATAATGCCTTAGTTACTTTTCTTATTACTGAGAAAAACATCCAACAACCACAAGTTAAAAGGATAAAGATTTACTTGGTTTTCAGTTCATAGACATTTCTTTTCACAGTTGGCTGACTCAAAGGCAGAGTGGCACATGGCAGAGGGGCATCACAGCAGACAAATAATTCATTGCAGGCAGAAGACAGTGGAAGCATTAAGAAAGGGATGACAATAGCTCATTTTGGCCCTTTTATCTTATCCAGGGTACTTAGGGTGGGTAGCACTCACACCCTTAATCCTATAGTGCCTTTGTGCCTGGCAATGCACCATGAATCAATTCCAGGGTCACACACTGTAGATCCAATTACCTCTTCCAGGCTTCCTCAGAGCAGCACTCTGACTATGACAGCATGAGGCTTAGTGGGGGGAGGGGCATCTCGACACAAGCTACAACTGTTGGATACAATAGATAGATTCCAGGCTTTCGTGTACGGCAAGCAAAGCATTGTAAGTATATATGCAATTTTGAAAGAAAACATCTATATTTATTGATGCCCTTAGAAAGACGTGCTTAGGGCATATCTTGCTGACAAAAATGTTTCCTGCAGAGGAAAAAATGATACTAGTATAACAGGAAAATAAAAAGCACTTAAACACTTTTGGTTTTTTTTTTTTTAAAGGAGGAGCCCCCAGCCCAGTTGAATCTTGCTGGGTGTCTAGGTAAGATTGACAGGAATAATTTACAGAGTGCTGCATCATCCTGAGTTAGGGGCTTTCAACAAGTGTGTTCCAGGGTTCAATCTGCTTAAGTTCCAGGTAACTATAGAAAGAGGATTGGCTCTGAGACACTATTCAAACACAAGTAGTTGGAGAGGAATGATCTCCTAGTTCCTGTTGTCCTACCAGTAATAGGATTGTGTGTGTGTGTGTGTGTGTGTGTGTGTGTTTACATACACATGTCCTCAATATATTTCTTATTTATTATATTTAATTCCCAACATCAACTTACTATGTTAACTAATGGACTGAGAAATAATATTTTATTATCAAAAAGAAGCTTACTTTTAGGGAAGAGAAATAACTATTAAAAATCAGATTTCATTTGAGAGAAAAGAATTTTTTATTTATACATTTAATGAACTACACCCTAAAAATTCAGAACTTAAAAAATTAAATATTTAACATATCACATGAATGTTTAGGAAGTTGTTTAGCTGATTCAACCTGTAATATAGCCTTACCATACTAACTATAAATATGTAATTGTCTTTTTAATACTAGAAGTTCTCTATCCAGACAGAGTACTGTAAATAAAATTTCAAAAGTTTAGAATTGTAATTTAAGTACAGATAATAACCCCTTAATACTATGTTCTTTTTTAGGTCTTTGATGATGGTAGATATGTTTACCTTGTTACGGATTTGATGAAAGGAGGAGAGCTACTGGACCATATTCTCAAACAAAAGTGTTTCTCAGAACAGGAGGCTAGTGATGTACTGTTTGTAATAACTCAAAGAGTTGACTATCTTCATTGCCAAAGTGTAAGTTATATTCTTCACTGCAGTTATGAGAATAATGTCTTCATGAAATTATATATAGGTGATGATACCATGTACAGGGAATGTCTCTTTTCTCATTTATATATTTATATAGACAATATCCTAATGAACCTCATTGACAAAATGAAGGTTATAGATTAAGCAACTGGCTAATGATTTATTAAATCTATTCTCATTTCTCATTGGCTTTGTGTTAATAGCATATTAGTTTTGAAAATGATTTGAACTATATACATGTATCAAACATTGCCTTTAGAATTATTAACCTTAATGAAACTTAGAAATTTAAAACAGTTATCAAAGGATATATTGTATTGTTGAAATAATATGAAACCTAGCATAGAAAATTCTAGTAGTAAGAGGACTGTTTATTTTGGCATTTACCAATTCTTCTCCCAAATATAGTAAAAAATGTGGATTCTAAACTTTTGAAATATTAAAATATCAAGTTTTGTGATGACTGTCAGGCATGTTGGCATATGCCTATGATCCCAGCACTCAGCAGGCTGATGCAGGAGAATTGCCTCAAGTTTGAGGACTAATTAGTGAATTCAAGACTGTCCTGGAATACTGTCTCAAAAAAAAAATAAAAGTTATAATGGAGGAATGAACTTGATATTTTATAATTTCCTGTCTTTTCAAATAGAAGACATATATATTTAGTTACAAAAATGTCAACTTTTATTATATATAGCTATACAAGTCCTCAAAGTAGCAATTATTTATAAATTTAAGTTTGACTCCATGATTAGACTATGTATATACATATACCTTTTAGCCATTATCAATGAAAAATGACTACTCAAAATTGACTCAAAATTATATACAAAGCACTTATAAATAACAAAAGATGAACCAATGATCAATTTTATGTGTGGCTCAATGGAATAAATTTTGTATACTTTGAAAAATTGTATTATACTAAAGGAAAAGAGTAGTACTATTAAATCATTCCTCAACTGTCTTCATCAATAACACTCTAAAGTTTGAATAGACTTTTGGGAAATTTCTAAAGATCTATTCACTGATGTATTATTTTAGATACATGATTTTTTACATAACATACCATAATAGCAGACACATATTGAGAGCATTTATATGCCAGGAATTGTAAAGTATTATAGATTCAAATATGAGTTACACTTGGACTTGTCCTTAAAGACTTTTCAAAGTTGTAACCTTCTGATTAAATGTAAGACTAGATTAACCGAAGTGTATAGTAGTAGGAAAAAAAATTCATAGAGAATTTCAGAAATTTTCAATTTCTATATTTTAATCATTCTTCATTGTTTTTAATTTTTTTGCTAAGATTTCTCTTTTTTTGCTGAAAGTTTTTGTAGTGAAAGCATATTTTCTTTAACATCATTGAAAATGGTTTTAATAGCTAATTTAAAAACTTTGTCACTTTCAGAGGGTTATTTTATTCAGCATTGATTGATTTGCTGTTTTTGTTAAGACTGTGTTCTCTTTTTTGGTTCTTGTAGATTAGTTGATATTGAATTGTGTCCTCTGGTAACAATAAATTAAGGAATATTTATATTTGTTATTTTTCTCTAATAGCTCTTATTTCCTTTGCATAAATGGGTAATCTTGGCTGACTTGAACTGAAAATTCTTGAGTTTTGAACAGCAATTCTGGTGTCCATATTTCTTTTGTCCATATATAAACTGTTTTAAACTTCCACACGTTTTTGATTCAGGGGTTAGAGCTAGCATTTATAGTATTTCTCCCTTCAGCATTCAGAGTTTCCCACCATTGGAGTCCCATCAGGAAGCTTTTGCAAATGCCTATTACTTGAAGTATTTCCTATATATTTTCCTGTAACAGTTTCAGTTTTTTGTATTATAGTTGGATCTTTGATCTATTTTGTATTGATTTTGTACAGGGTGAGATAGGAATCTTATTCCAACCTTCTTCAGTTTTCCCTGATTTGTTTGTTAAAGAGGCCATCTTCAACAATTTTTTGCCCAGTTTGTGAAGAAAGATAACTATAATTTGCATGGGTTTGTTTCTGTTCTTCTATCTTATTACATTGGTCAGTGTTTCCATTTTATCTTGGTATCATGCTGTTTTTGTTACTGTTTTTGTGTAGTATATTTTGAAGTTGGATAGAGTGGTGTCTCCACCTCATGCTCTTTTCTCAGGAATGTTTTAGTTATGCTTGGTCTTATATGATTCCTTGAAGACTCATTTTTCTATGTTTTTCTGAAAAACACTTGATACTTTGATCAGGGTGGTAGTCTGTACATCACATTTGGAAATATGACTATTATAAGAATGTTAATTGCGCCAATGTATTACAGTGAGAGCTATCTTTCTTCCGTGTTATTCAATTTTCATTGTGGAGGACTTTAACCTCCTTGTTTTGCTACTTCATAGGTACATTTTAAAAAATTTGAATGAAATTGTTTCCCTATGTTTTTCTCAGGGGTTTATCATTGGTATATAGAAAACTTGCTGATTTTTGTGTGTTTGATTTTGTATCTTACCATTTTGCTGAATTGCCTATCAGATTCTAAAGTCTTATTGTTGAGTTTTCTGATCTTGTTAAAACATTCTGCCATCTGGAAATAAAAATATTGTAAGAAAGCAATGTAAGAGACAAATGGCAAAGCAAGACAACCAGAGATCCTCACTATCTATCATACTGTCTCTTCTTTTCTTCCAAATAGTTGTCCATATCTTCACATACAAAGAATTCATACAAAACAACATGTATAAAACTGATCCAAACAGGATGAGTAAGGTGTTTTAAGTCTTCAAAACCAGACATTAGGGAAGTCAATAATGCCTGTCATAATGTCTCTCATTCTCTTCTAAATAGCTGTCCATACCTTCCTTTCTGTTGAAATTAAACAAAACAAAACAGGCTAAAACCATTCTAAACAAAGAATAATAGTATTGCTATAATAAATAGTATAACAAAGAATAATAGTATTCCCATCATGACACTACGGAATCAACACTGAGTACTGTAGTGTCTCTCATTCTTCAAAGTAGTTGTTCATTTCATCATGCGTTATATAATCAGTTCTCATAAACTTTTTATAAGTTCTACACATGCATGAGTCTCTACATGTATTTCTATCCTTTTGGTATTAGAGGGAAAACAAAACATAACAAGACAAAACAAAAGAAATTCCTATAAAAACATGAAATGAAAAAGTTATATAAAACCACAGTACAAGGTGATCTAAAATGGTTACTGTGTAGTCTTTTGTTATCTTCAATATAATTGTCCATATTATCAGGCATAATTGAATATAGCAGTATAATTGAGTAGAGCAGTACATAACAATATTAATAAAAACAAACATTGTAAACAGTGTAAAAGTTCAAAAGCAGATGATAATCAAACCAGAGTGGGTAGCCTAGTGAATCTTGTCATCTTCAGTGTAGTTGCCTATACTCTCAGACTTGATACTATCCATCATAACAGATTCAAATAAAATCCATCAATACAAAACAGCAATCTAACAAACCAGATTCAAATAAGATCACTCATGATAAGACAGTGTAAGACAGTGTACAGGGCTTCACATTAAGTTAATAGGAAATTAAAGATGATTACAATACTATATCCTGCTATTTTTAGGGTAGTTGTCTGTGCCCTCAAATCTAGTACAAGTAAACAAACTGGAACAGAAAATATAATCCATCTAAACAGAGTGGTGTGAGTAATGTGGGCTTCAAATCCTGATACACTATAAACAATAGTGCCTCTGCCTTCTATTTTTAGACTATTCCTCCCTTTTCACTCCCACAGGTTGCGCTGCACATTTTGGGTCCCACCAACTCCCTCCATTTTTAGATGGAGGGAGCAACCTATTTACTTAAGTGGTTCTGAACCTTCTCACTTCTGGAATTGATCTCAAGTTGTATTCCTTTACCAACAGAAGCCTCAAGGTTTTCCTTCATTATAGCTGAGTAGTTCTCTACTGCACATAAGTATCCTGTCTTTCCAACCGATCTGCAGGTGTTGGTCAAGTTGCTCCTATTTCTCTCTGGTTCCCTGTCACACAGAACATTGTTTTCTCATATTTGATTTTCAGTCCATAAACCCTTTTTCAGCTTAATTATATTTCCTCTCCAGAGAATCTTGATGGACCCTATCTCCTGATCTACTCTGCCTCATTTCTATTTTTTAGTGTATCAAGGCCATCTATGTTGGAGATTATAGATGACCTTTTCTGCCTCATTTCTGCTATGATATTTTTCTGCCATTGGTTGTCTATTTTTCTTCTTCATTCCACTGTCTGCCCCATTGATTGAGTCCTCTTGGACACTGTTCCTGAAATCCTGGTATTTTTTTTTCCTCTCTCTAGAATGTCCTTCAGTATTCTCTATAGGGTTGGATTGCTAGTCATGAATTCCCACAGTTCCTCTTTGTCATGGAAGCATCTTGTTTTTCCAGCAATTTTTAGAGAAGTTTTGCAGAGTACATCAATCTGGGTTGGGGATTATTTTCTTTCAGGGCTTGGAATACTTCGCTCCAAGCTCTTTTTGATTTGATGATCTGTGTTGAGATGTCTGCCGTGATTTTGATGGGTTTTTCCTTTATAGGTGATCTGTTTCTTTTCTCTGAGAGCTTTTAATATTCTGTTCTTCTATTGAATTTCTGGGATCTTGATTATTATATGTCTGGGTGTAGCTATGTTTTGGTTGTAGATGACTAGAGTTCTATATACCTCATACATCTGAATATCATTTCCTTTTCCCATGCTTGAGGAGTTTTCCTTACTTATTTTTGTGAATAGCCTTTGTGTTTTCTTTGTTTTTACCCTTGCTTCTTCATTCTCACTTTTTATTCTTAAGTTATAGACCCTCTTGTCATCTTCTAGTCTTTATATTGTTACTGCCTGTTTCCTTGTTACTTTTAAGAGAGCTTTCCTTTCATGATCACACATTGCAAACCTATCTTCAAGTTTTGATATTCTAGCCTTAGTTTCTTTCAAGCAGTTTTGCCAGGTTTTAATGGAGTTTTTAATATCCTGGTAATCTCTTTGAATCTGCTTCATGTATTCTAGGTTTTCTTTATATTCTTCATTGAATGTTTCTCTCCTTTTTTGTGTTCCTTCATTCTTCTGTGTCTTGAAAGTTGCTTAGCATTTCTTTCATTAATTTTCTTATATCTTGCTTTACTTGAGTTAATATTTCAGTTTTGATCTTGTCTATGATGTCATGAAGATATCTCTTTATGTCTGCTGATGCTGTGCCTGATATTGCATGTTTGTTGCCCTCAATCTCTTGTATTTATCTCTTCTGAATCAATATTCACAGGGTTGGGGGCTGCAGGCTTTTTCTTATTTCTTTCTCTTGTCATATTTTTGGTTTCTTCCATACAGGTGTATAGTGGTGGTCTCAGCCCTTTCCTTGTTGGTTATGGTTCTTCTGAAGCACGCTGGTAAAGGATTTCTGCCCTCTCTAGTTTGATGTTCATCATTGAGGTGCAAGCTGGGACAGCATATGCAGGCCTCTCCCCTCCAATCCAGTCAACCTTCGGGGGCCTTCACCACATTAGTGTGTGCTGCATGTACAGAATCTTTTCAAGACAGCTTATTGGGTTCCAGCCAGGGGCGTGACCCAGGCCAAGCAGATCCCACAAATCTGCTCTGGGTAGGGAGCAACCAACTGAAGTTACTAACATTCCTTATTCATGTCCACCCTGCCCAATTCCAACATGCCATCCAGTTGGTCTCCCCTTTCCATGGGATGGTCTTTTATCATTTTTCCCTTCAATATTTTTTTCATTCTCTAACTTTTGAGTTCATTGATCATTTTATAATTATTCCTTTGAATTCTTTGTTATTTTGTTAATTTTTGTTGGGAACAACAAAATATATCGTTGGGACCAACTACTGTTGAAGTAGATAACTCTTTGAGAAGTCATGTTGCTTTTTTTTCATTGTTCCTCAGATTCTATCTGACTATTTTCACATCTATCAGAATGGAATTGTCTTAACAATTTATAAGATGGTCTTATTAGGGAGAAGGTTGTTCTTTACCATGTGTCCTGATTATCAATCTGTTGTGCAGTACTAACTGTTGTCCTAAGAGGATTTTGCTATATATTTTCACTGTAGCTCTTTTGTGGTTGATTGATGCATGTTGACAAAGCATGTGCTGTATCACAGCTTTAGTGACTTACTTTCTCTGCCATCATTAAAAGATAGCTGCTCTCTGTTAGGTAAGGCAAGTGCATTTCAATATTCTGGGGCTTTGAGACAATACTTTGTCAATAAAATTCGAGAAAAATTCAGTATTTTCTCAAAGGTAAATGGTGCAGTCTTCTGAGATGTTTGGGGTAAATGTCCAAAATCAAAATTTCAACCATCCCCATTCAAGTTGTGCCTTTTTGGGCCTAGTTTGTTAGTTGGAGAATTTTATTACCCTAGTTTAGGTGGAAGTTTGGTCAGATTCAAGTCAGATGAAGTTGTTGCTTAAGTCTGATATAATTCCTCTTATTGGGCTTAGTAATGTACACCAGCAATACAGCATTTACTCACTGTACTTATGTGCCAGACTCTATTCCTAGCATTGCTTAGAGGGGAGACAAACAACAACAAAAAAAACAGTGGCAGTTCCCACAAGTAAATAAATCTAATCTAACATTAAAGTAAAAACCAAATAAGAAAAATCATAAACGCAATATCCATAACCCTAAGAAAAGAATGTAGAAAAATCACATGCAATACACTAATAAGTTGAAGATCATGTTTATATTATTTTTCTTTGTTTGCTTGTTTTTGGTACTGGGGTTCAAACTCTCAATCTCATTCTTGCTATAATAAGTCACTGAGCTAATTGCCCAGCCCAGTTAGCTGAAGATTAATGTAACAAAGAATAAGACAACAAAGAAATAAAAAAATAAAATGAATCACATAAGTTATGAAAAAAGGGAAAAAGAAAAAAGATGGAAGAATAATGGAAAGTGGTAAAGAAAGAATAAGATAAAAATCCAAGTAAAACAGAGAAAATTGAAAGTATATTATAAATGTAAGGAAATAATGAAAAATGGAAAAAATAAGAATAAGTACAGATATTCAAGAGAAAAAATAGGATAGGTGAGAAAAAGAGCAGAAAAAAACCCTAAAAATAAAAACTAGTCAAAAGCTCATCCTGCCTAAATAATTTCACTTGGAGACACAGTCCGCCAGGTGGATAATGAGAAACAACTATTATCTGTTTGCTTTCTCTCAGTTTGTATGAGATTGATTAAGGCTGTTTGCTTTCTATTCATACTTTTTTTGCTTGGCAAGCTGAGGTACTGCTGACTGCTTCCAAGATATAGTTCCTGAAGAGGTCTTTTCTTCTTCTTCTTCTTCTTCTTCTTCTTCTTCTTCTTCTTCTTCTTCTTCTTCTTCTTCTTCTTCTTCTTCTTTCTTCTTCTTTTCCTCCTCCCCCTCCCCCCTCCCTCTTCTTCCTCTTCTTTTCTTTCTCTTCTTCCCCTTCTTCTCCTTCTCCTTCTCCTTCTCCTTCTCCTTCTCCTTCTCCTCCTCCTCCTCCTCCTCCTCCTCCTTCTTCTCCTTCTCCTCCTCCTCCTCCTTCTTCTTTTCTTCCTTCCTTCCTTCCTTCCTTCCTTCCTTCCTTCCTTCCTTCCTTCCCTGAGGAGGGCTGTGGCAGTAGACTGAGTAGCAGTCAGGATCCCTCATCTCCAGGCAATCCTCAGTGGCATCTAGAGTCACAAGACAAAGTATATGCTTGTTCTTCCCCCTCTGTCTGTGTGCACAGCAGTTTGAGAAATGACTCAGTATCTGCTGGGAGCCCTTTTCACTAGTCTTGGCTTAGAAGCCTTTGGACCATGCAAGAGGAGCATTGGGCCGCTCCTGAGCTGTTAATCTGTGTGGCACATGCAGAATCTTGTGTTTAGAGTGCAGCTATCCCTCTTCAATGCTTACATATTGGTACCTCGTGGCCTGTTCCCATTAGCCATATCCTTAGCCCAGTTGATTCTAAACTATGGACCTGGGGGTGTGGCAAATGGTCAATTTCTGGTATGGCTCCCTGACAAACGTTAGACAATAGGGGGAGGAATTAAGCCACTAAGTTTTATAATGGACACACAGCCATAAGTACAAAACACTCAATTTATTCCCCTCAAATGCATGCTTTTCAACATGGTGCTTTCACTTCTAGTTATTGAGAGCATGGCCAGTTGTACCCCATAATGCTCTCACTATTGTAGCACATGTTTTATTTTGGGGGGGAGCAACTGAAGAGTTATTATATTTTTTAATGTACATTTAACCCTTTAAGGCTAAATTTTATTGATATAATTTGAAAATTCTTTTAATACTTAAGCCTCTTTTTAAAAAAAATTATTTAAAGAGGAAAAAAAGCAAAACAAAAAGGGTAGAAATAATATAGAATTTCAAAAAAATAGTAAGAATTCACTAGTTGAAAAGTTACATAATGTCCTCTTAGAAACAGTTGTTCAAGTTACAAAATTAAAGCATACAAAGTTGACATTCAAACAGAGAAACTGCACACAGTTCTGTTCAACAATCCAACAAAAACTTAGTAATATGGTTATAAATCGTACACACTTAAACATGCATGCAGTTATATCCATTAGAGCACTTGCTTTTTCTCTCTTTTTTACAATAGCAATTATACAATGGGGTTTTATTACTCCTTCAGTTCATATTGATTTTTACACTAGAGATACAATGTGATATTTATAAATAAGATTCTTATTTATGTCACTTAGGAAGATAGTCTCAAGTTGTCTCCATTTACCTATGAAGGCCTCAAGACCATCCTTTTTTATAGCTGAGTAATATTCCATCATATAAAAATACCACATATTTTTCATCCACTCTGCAGTTGATGGCATTTTGTTGTTTCCAAAATTTAGCTATTACAAATTATGCAACTATGAACATGGGTGCACATAGATCACTATGATATGACCTTTTTAGTTTTTCTGGGAATATACCCAGTTGGGGAATAGCTGGCTTGAATGGAACTTCCAATCATAGACTTCTGAGAAATATCCATACAGATTTCCATAGTGGCTGCACCAGTCTACACTCCCACCAACAGTGAAGCAGTGTTCCTTTTTTCCCACAGTCTCACCACCATTTGTTATCAGTTGATTTCTTGATGGCACCTATTGTTTCCATAGTGAGATGAAATCTCAAGGCTGTTTTAATTTGCATTAATGACCAGTGATGGTGAACATTTCTTCATGTATTTATTTGCCATTTGTATATCTTCCTCTGAGAACTGTGTGTTCATTTCAGAGGCCCATTATTGGAGAGGGTCCTTGAATTTGGGGGCTTAATGTTTTTCAATTCTTTATATTTTCTTGATATAAGTCCTTTGTCTGAGGGATTGCTGGCTAAAATTCTTTCCCATTCTGTGGGTTTTCTTTTCACTTTGTTGGTGATTTCTTCTAAAGTGCAGAAAGTTTTAAATAACATGAGATCCCAGTTGTTGCTTCTTTGAAGTGTTTCCCGTGCAGTTTACATTTGGTTAATGAATGTCCCCAATGTCTCCAAGACTTTTACCTACCTTCAAGTGGCTTTTGTGTTTTCCAGTAGATTTTGTGTTTATGTTTTAATAATTAGGTCTTTGATCTATTTGGACTTTAGTTTTGTGCATGGTAATAGACATGGATCCAGTTTCAGTCTTCAGCATGTGGAGAGCCAAATTTCCAACAACATCTATTAAAGAGGTTATCCTTCTTCCAGTGAACATGTTTAACCCCTTTGTCAACTATCAGAAGGCTGAGTGTCTTTGTAGTTGTGCTTGCATCTTCTAATCAGTTCCATTGCTCCTGAGGTCTATTTCTTTGCCAGTATGATGCTGATTTTATCACAGTGGCTTTGTAGTATATTTTCAAGTCAGGAATTGAGTTGCTTCTGCCTTGCCTTTGTTGCCCAGTATTGACTTTGCAATTCTAGGTTTCTTCTGTTTCCAAATGAATTTTAGGAGTGTTTTCTCTAAATCTGTGAGGTATGTTAATGGTATTTTGATTGGGATTCAGTTAAATCTTTATAATAGTTTTGGGAGTATGGCCATTTTCAAAATGTTGGTTCTTCCTAGCCAAGAGCAGTGAATATCATTCCATTTTCTAATATCCTCTTCAATCTTCTTTTTTAGCATAGCATAAATGTCAGCATATAGTTCTTTTACATTCTTAGGTTGATTCCTAAGTATTTCATTTTTAGATGCTATTTTGAAGGGCAATATTTCCATAATTTCTCTCTGTGTAAGTTTTTTGTTTGTGTACAGGAATAATATTGATTTGTAGCCCTGGTTGATCAGAAGGTTGCTATTTAATCTCCATGTATTTATGCAGGTTTTGCAATTTCTTTTAGCATTAATTTCCAATTTTATTTCACTATGGTCAGATAATACACAAGGATAATTTCATTACCTTTGCAGTTACTTAATATTTTAGGTGGTAATATATGATCTATTTTAGAGAAAGTCCCATGTGCAGCTGAGAAGAATGTACTGATGTGGTTGGGTGGAACACTCTGCAAACATCTACTAAGTACAATTGCTCACAGTTGTGATTCAGTTCTATTATTTCTTTGCTGACTTTTTGTCTAGTTGATCTATCTCTTTGTGACAGTGGTGTTTTAAGGTTCCCTGTTATAATTGTGTTCTTATGTATTTGGTTTTTCATGTCCATTCATATCTGTCTTGTATAGTTGGGTGCTCCTGTATTTGGTGCATATATATTTATAATTGTTAGTTCTTCCTCTTGAATTTTTCCAGTATGAGTATGTAGTGACCTTCTTTATCTCTTTTAATCATTTTAGGGTTGAAGTTCACATTGTCTGCAAATAGAATACTTACCCCTGCTTTTTTTCTGGGTTCCTGTTGCATGGAACACTGTTTTCCATCTTTTGACTTTTAATCTGTGAGTTTCATTTTGGGTCAGATGTGTTTTTTGTATACAACATATTGTGGCATCATGTTTCTTGATCCATTTTGTTGACCTATTGCTTTTGATAGGTGATTTGAGGCCATTTACATTTATGGATATCACTTGTATATACGTCCTCGACTTTGCCATGTTATGTTCCAGTTGTTTGCTTTCTGCTTTTTCTCCTTGTTTATTTCCTTCTCCTACATGGTGTTTTCTATGTATTGTTATTCTGGAGATTGTGGTCATTTTTATCTCCATCTAGTATGTCTTTCAATACTCTTTCTTGGTTTGGGTTGGTGGACATGAATTTTTTTAGTTGTTCTTTGTCATGGAATTACCTTGTTTCTCCATTAAATTTGAATGGAAGTTTTGCTGGGTACAGCAATCAGGGTTGAAGGTTGTTTTCTCTCTGAGATTGAAATACCTCACTCCAAGCTTGTCTTCCTTGTGGGTTTGTGCTGAAAAGTCTGCTGTGATCTAATGGGCTTTCCTTAATAGGTGAGTTATGTATTTTCTCCATTATCTTTTAGTATTCTGTTTTTATACTGTATGTCTTGGATCTTCATGATTTTATGTCTGGGCATAGATTTATGTTGTTTGTGACTTTTGGGCATGCTATGTGCCTTATCTGTATATCAGATTTTTTCTTCATGTTTGGGAAATTTTCTGCTCTTTTGTGAATTCTTTAGTTATGTCATTTGCCTTGACTCCTGCATCTTCACAGATGCCTATGAATCTTATATTGTTTATCTTGGCATCATCTTGAAGCTGTTGGATTGTCATTTCATGCTTCTTTTTTATTTTTAAATGTTCTATCATTTCATGATTGCTAATTGCAATCCTGTTCTCAAGGTCTGAATTTCTATCCTCAGCTTCATTTAAACAGTTTTACCAGCTTTCAATAGAATTTTTTTTGTTTCTTGGAAGTCTCTTAGAGTTTGTTTTATTAATTCTGTTTGTTTTCTATATTGTTCATTCAAAGTTTCAATCAGTTTCCCATGCTCCTGTACTTTTTTTTATCTGTTTTTTCTCTTGCTGTGTTGAGCAACTCCTTTACTAAGGTTGTTATTTCTGCCTTTACATGAGAGATTACTTCCAATTTGATTTCCTCTACACCCTCATGGAGCTGTTTTTTATTTTATTTTATTTTATTTTATTTTATTATTCACTTGCTATCTTTTCAGAGATTTCCGGTGTGTTACTTTTGAAGTCCTCTATGTAAGTTTCTCCTGTACTGGACTAGATGTTTGAGACTGAATTTTGCTTTTTCGGTTTGCCATTTTCTCCTTTAGGTTTAATATTTGGTCCTTCAATGCCAGTAGTATCAACTATTAGTAGTATGTATCTTGGGGTCCTACTTTAAGGTTGATGTTTGTCCACTTGTTGGGTCCCACAATGAAGAGGTGAGCTAGTCACCTGACTTCTCCCTGCTGGTCCTTTTGAGTGAGTCCTATATTTTTCCTGGGCTGACAAGCCTAGTAGTATTGATGTAGGTCATATTTTAGTTCCTGCTGTTACTTTATCTTCAGGTTATTCCAGGTCACCAAATCTTCCTGTCTATAGTTTTTTTTGTTGGCTGAGGTCCTACTGTGTCTCTATTTTGTGCCTGTGTTTCTCATGGGAGAGTCCTTATTGGCACACTCCTCACCCTGTCTGATGTTCTCTGTGTGCAGGAAGGAGTCACCCACATTCTTGCCAGACTCACCAAGGTCTTATAGTTAATTGGAGGGAGCTTTACTACTGGCCCTATTTACCTACTGTACACTTCCACTTTAGGGGCATACTCACCACAGTGACTGGAGATCTTGCTGAGATCTTGTGTTTGGGTGAGGCAGTTACTGAATCTCCCATCAAGCTAGCAAGGTTACTCCACTGTAGTCCAAGATTCTGCAAGAAAGAGTGGAAGCTTAAGATCAATAGCAGTATTAGGGCCAGAAGGTAGGGAGTATCCCCATGAGGCCAGTAGATGTCCTGGGTTCAGGTGTCCACTGGGCTTGCGGGAAGCATGACGCAGAAACATAGGTGGTCCTGGGCCAAGGGTTGGGCCAGTGGCATCAGTCCAGATATCTGTGGGTCATCCTGCAAGCACAGTACAGTGGTGTACACAGTCCTGGGCCGAGGGGTGGGCCAGTGGCATCAGTCCGGGCATCCATGGGGTGCTATCTTGTTTTGAAGTGCTGTATCATGCTCATGGTTTTGTTCTCAGTGGGTTCATTCTGTTTCATCCTGTTTGGTCCTATTCTTCTAAGTGAAGCTGTAACTTCAACTGGTTGTTGAAGTTGTAGGATGAATGTCAGGCAAAGCACAGGAGCACAGTGATTGGAGCCTGCTGAGGTCTTCTGTTTGGATGAGAGGTCACTGAGTCTCCCTTCAACTTAGCGAGGTTAATCCACTGCAGTTCAAGGTTCTGGGAGGAGGACAGGGAGCTGAAGATCAAGTACTTGGTTTAGGTGATGGAAAGGGTCACCGAGGGCAGCAGCCACTGGTGCAGCATTCCTCCAGGCCGGTGGGAGTCACAAAGGAAGCCTGGTGGTACAGGCGCAAGGTCCGAGGGCAGCGTGGCATTCCTCAGGGCCGGCAGGTGTCATGCAAGAAGCGCGCAGTAGTGTGGGCCAAGGTCCGAGGTCTGCGCATTTTCCTCAGTGCCAGCGGGGGTTGCCTATAGACCATGATTTGATGTTATCACAATTCCAGGCACAATTCCTGTTCCATATTTTCCTCAGCCAAGGCTGTCTCATGTGGCCTTATCCTGCCCACTCAATTCAACAAATCATCTGCTGTGAGGGAGCCATAATTGCGATTACTTTGAGCCTTCAGCTATCTAGAGAGTAGTTCCTAACAATAGAAACCCTGTAAAGAGCTTTTGGTTACAGTCCTCTGAGGATTTTCAGAGTTTAAGGTAAGTTTTTTGTTGTAGGTGGAGTCTCTTTCAGACCAAATGTTTGACCCTAGGAAAATAAATTGTATGACTTTTTCTCCATGGACAGGTTCACCAACCAGCTTTTAATGCTAGAAATTGCTTTCATTGAGCACTTGCATTATTATTTTGGCATTATGTTACCAGTGTAAAAGCTAGGGAACCAGACTTCAAATTTTAAATTGTCTTATACCCATTTCTTCATTGTTTCCCCAAATTTCTATGTTGTTTAAGATATTGTTTTCCTTCTCTATGGGTTCCCTGAATTCTTCCTCAAATTACATGGCAAGGACATAGTTTCTCCTTTTTTTGGTTTGAAGGTTGTCAATCATTGAATCTTCTTCCGAGATCCCCCGAGATAATTTTCTTGGTACAATTTGACTGTAGGTTAGAGAAAATGTCATTTTCAAAATTTTATTTTTTTCAATTTTTTTTCTATCCAAATACATGTTTGCAGTACATAATGCTCCCTTTCCATGTGGAGTGTTGGTACATGTACATAACGCTTCTTAGTTCTGTTTTATAATTAGAATATTCTTTTCCTGCAAATAGAAAAAAATTGTTTCACAAAAATTTAGTTAGCAATAGAAATTCAATTATTATTTTTTTGCGTTCCAGGTTGTTCATCGGGACCTTAAGCCTAGTAACATTTTATATACGGATGAATCAGCAAATGCAGATTCAATTAAGATCTGTGATTTTGGGTTTGCAAAACAACTTCGAGGAGAAAATGGACTTCTCTTAACCCCATGCTACACTGCAAACTTTGTAGCACCTGAGGTATTCTTTAAAATTTTTAACATTTATCTTTCATTCTTTTTCTTTAGATAATTGGCAGGAAAGTTGAAGTTGAGTTATTTTGCTTTTTCTCAACATGATGCTCTTTAACTTAGTGAATTCTAATAATTACTAATATAAGTATGCAGTCTAGTAACCAGCACCGAAACTCAACATCAGTGTAATTAGCCGACTTTTATTCTATTGGGTAATATACTTTGATTCAGAATTATACAATTTTGGACCTCGTAGAAAGGGTAATGATGGGCACAAATTTATCACCTTATATATTCTAAATGAAAACGAGTATCCAATTACTTGCATTACTTATCCAATTAATTGCTTTACTTATTTATTCACTCTGCATTTACTATAAATGTCAATTCATTCCATAGATAACTTATATAAACCAGCTTTATTCACAGTGTATGGGGGCAGTGTCATCCCTGATTTGTTGGGCTTTGTAACTTTAAGAGGAAATAACCTCAAAGGGTTTTTTTTTAAATAGTGGGTTTTTGAAAAGGAAAACCATTGGGATGTAGATTCCAGGGTGTTGTGATTTAGGTCTAAAGTAACCATCAAATCATTACATCATTATATTGCTACACTTATCAGTGAATTCATCTTTTGATTAATTCAGTAGTTCATGTGCTAATAGGAGGTGGGGCCTGGTTGGAGGGATGGGTCAGTGGGAGCCTGACAGGGAAGGGTATATCCTTATATCCATTTCTTCCTTTCTCTTCATGCTTCCTGGTCATTATGAATTAAGCAGCTTTCCCTCACCATATCCCTTTACCATGATGTTTTTTTGGCCTGAAGTCAGTGGACTGAAATAAGCTATGACTATGAGTCAAAATAAACCATTCTTCCATCAAGTTGATATTGTTGAGTATTGTGTTTCATCAATAGTTTGAATAATACATAGGGAGCAAATCAGGGCAGTTGCAGTTGAGGAGGCTCAAATACCAGTTTCATATTTGGAAAGTATCAACCCTCAGATCATGGTTGTAGAACTGTGACACTAGCATTTCCATAGCAGTGAAAGTAAGACTGATGAAAAATATTAGTGATGGCACTGTACATATAAATTTCTTTGAAGTTTTATTTGTAAATCAGGAATTGTTCTTATATGTTATGGATAGTGATAACCAGTATAAATTATTGAATTTTCAATACAGATCAAAATACCTAAAACTTCAGATTTAAAAAATTAAATTTGCCAAATCAAAGTAAAAGCAAATTAAAATAATTTGAAGATGAATTTCTCTCTTATATGCATACATTATCTACTAGCCTTTTCAAGGTAGTATTTCATTTTACTGCTTTTAAGGCAACTATTAGAAAAATAATTTTTCTAATATTAAGAATAGAAACATAGAAAGATATCTTTCTAACATTTAAAAATTGTTTCAAAAATTTTCTCAATCTTTATTTAAGATATTATTATCAAAGAACAAGAATAGTACCTGTTTTATAGGCTTTTTATCATGAGAATTTCCTCTATAAAACTATGTGTATATTCAGAGAATGTGATTAACTGTATTTTACACTTGATCTTAGCCAAAAGGCCGAGAAGCGATAATTAACTATATTTTAGTGAAATCCACAGAATAATGAATATACAAGTTTTTTTCTACTTTATGTGGGATAGAAATTGCTTTTTAAAATAAAAATTGTAAAACTGTTACAACAAGGGATCATGGTATTTCTTCCTCATGTGTGAAATAGGGATTTGGACATAGAAGATGTTAGCCTTTTTGGAACATTTCAGTGATTTTATAATACAGGAGAATAGAGTATTTGAGGCTAGGGCCCTTTTATTCAAGGTAGGCTACATTGTCTGCATGAGTGTTGTAATAGATTTATGCAATAGATGAAACAATAGATTATAAAGTAACAATTTCAATGGCTTAGTTCTTAATATTGACTTAATTTTGTGGACCTGGACCACTTGGTATTATGGAAATTTCTTTTCTTTTCTTTTCTTTTCTTTTCTTTTCTTTTCTTTTCTTTTCTTTTTTTTTTTTTTTTTTTTTTTTTTTTTTTTTTTTTTTTTTTTTTTTTTTTTTTTTTTTTTGTACTGGGGATCAAACTCATGACCTTGCACTTACCAAGCAAGCACTTGAACCACTGAGCTAAATCCCTGGCTGTGGAAATTTCTTACTAAAAACACTCTGAGGGGAATGTGTCCCAAATGAACATGTGTAAAATGGACATTTAAAATGAAAAATATTGTATGTTGGCATGTGTCTATGTAGATCAATGAATAGGTAAACATTTTAAGATTAATAGTTTGAAAAACATTTTAAATGAGTGAAAATATAGAACAGATTGTTGCATTTTATCTTAGCAAACTTCCACTGTGTAATTAAGAATGTTTTGAGGTGGGTGTATGAAGATCATGTCTGTATAACTACTTCATGAATTACTTTTGGTTGTTACTTATATTTTTGAAATGCTTTCAAAAGTTTTATCAAGTGCTAAAGCCCTTGCTAACAACAAACATGCCCTTGCTAACAACAAACATATATTTCTAACTTGTTATACATAAAACAAAGAGATCATTTTTTGGCAATATTTGTTTCTAAAATTTCAGAGCTTGCAAAAGTTAAAAGAGAAGTATATAAAATGTATTCTTTTAATCTATAATCCAAAATTCATCAGATATGTGAATGAACAATAGCACCTATGGGACTGTTATTCATTATTTTATCATAGTGCATAAAGCTCCCTGATTTGCTAAGAGAAAGGCTGATTATTGTTACTTTAACAGTAAGGAAAGAACATTCATTCCCTTTGTAGAATATGCATCATTTCAATTAACCTCTTGGAATGTAGTTCATAGATATTATCTCCTGTATACATATGTCACAAAAGGAAATACATCTCCAAATTATTTTATTATTTTATGAAGACAAATCCATACTTTTATTCAGCAGATTTATAATACCGCCTGAGCACTATGAGTGTTGCTGAAATAATAAAACTTATACTAAAGCTCGAGAATGTGGTATTTACATCTTTTGATAAAATAATATTGAAATTGCTCCCTGAGACCCTGGGCTGTCATATGTTTTACTCCAATATGAATTAATGGAAACTGCAAAGCAAAGGTAATAATAATTTCTGTGTATGTTACTTTTGGCAGATATAGGAAGCCAAATGAAAGACAGGGTTATGGCATTAGCTCCTACATTATGACTATTTTTTCTCTGTATTTCACTTGATGCAAGTAAAAAAAAACATTTTGAAACACAGCCTTTGAACTACATGTTTTTCATTCTTTCCAATTCCATGCCTTATTTCCTTTTATGATTACATATTTTCACTATTGTAGGGCATTAAGCCTAACTACAGAACAAAAGTGAACTGCCACTTCTTCCATGCAAAATG
Organism: Hydrochoerus hydrochaeris; assembly: GCA_004027455.1. Classification (NCBI taxonomy): domain Eukaryota; kingdom Metazoa; phylum Chordata; class Mammalia; order Rodentia; family Hydrochaeridae; genus Hydrochoerus; species Hydrochoerus hydrochaeris. Next base: position 755,588 of record PVLA01000052.1, read on the forward strand.
TATTTAAGTGGATGGTAAATCTAAATCTAGGTTTTTGCAGTTATCCCTAATTAAACAATATGACACCTCCAGTGTAGCTCTTTTCTTCTCATAACCATGAAGGTTATGGAAATATGGCAGGGGTGAGTGCTGTATGTTCTTTTTGAGACAGGGACTGGGTTGCCCAGATTGTCTTCCAAATTCTGGACTCAAGTGATTCTCTTGTATCATCCTCGTGTCTAGCTGGTGTTACAGGTGTGCACCACTGTGACCTGAAAGGCTAAGTAAACCCTCACCTCTCCTAATTAGTGGCCCTTAAGAGTAGTTATGCATTGAATTGTCAAGAAAGCTTTCAAAAACATTTTAAGGGAAAATGTGATTCCCTAGAGCTATAAAAGGTGATGAGAAAGAGACAGATACAGTAACAAAAACAGTAGAGGTTTGGTTAATTACTAGAGCACACCAATTTACATTTGCCATGATGTGAACAGTATATCTCCACATTGTTATTTATTAGGGTTTTTGGAGTATCTACTTGTATTATTTATTTAAGGAATCTATATATGCTCATTTTTATTTAGAGAAAAAAGCAATACAGAAAAAAGGGTAAAAATAATACAGAATTAAAAAATAATAACACTAAAAAATCTGTAGCTTCTCAATGTTGCTCATGTGTTTTTATAAATATATTTAAGCAGGAAAAACACAAGTAAGTTATATACTCATTATTAATACCTTGCAATTTTCTGAATCAAATGTTAATATTTTAGCATTTTATCAATAAAAAAATCCATGTTAATGTTTATGCAGTACTCAGTATAAATTCATTAATAACATTTCTGTTTTGTCCTTGTGCCTAGAGGCTTTACCAGTGAGCTTGTTTAACTAAATGAAAAGGGTGGATTCAGTTCTTTATTTCTCTACCAAGCTGTATTAACTTAATTGAGAAATGTCACCTATATAGATAGTGAAAATACTATTTGATTTTTATTAATACTGGGCACAAGAACAAAAGCAGTTATATTACTATTTTCTACATCAGTCTTATATGTAAACTTGTTTTAATTTTGAAAAGCATTTATTATTCTACCATCTCTAGTATAGTGAAGAGCCAGTTTTCATAGAGATTAAAGGCACAGGCTCTAGAGTCAGAACACTTGCTTTACTACTAAGCAGTTTTGTGATGTTGGGAAAGGTAAGTAACATTCAACTTAATTTCCTCATCCTGAAAATTGGACAGTCAGTGTCAATGTTAAAAGCTTTAGCACTGCTTATATTAAACTCTCTATATGTTATTAATCTTAAATTTAGATGTCTGTATTATTAGTTTCCTAAGAGGAATAAAAGCTCATTAAGGTCAGAGATTATGTGTTTACAAGTTTGTTTTGAGGGATGGCCTATGTCAATTAATCATCTTGTACTAACACCCTTTTATTCAATGCTTGCTAATTACAGAAGATATTTCCTTTAACATTAAATGTAACAATCTATGTAGGCTTTTATAGATGGTCCATTTATGAGATTAGAAGCAAAACAACTTTGTTAGATAAGGGAATTGACTTTATATCAAATAACACCACATAATTAGTATTTCTTTCTTAGGTTCTTATGCAACAGGGATATGATGTTGCTTGTGATATCTGGAGTTTAGGAGTCCTTTTTTATACAATGTTGGCTGGGTAAGAAACTTATATACCCACATCGTGCCTTGAATTTCATCTGCATAACTTCATCTGGGAAGGAGATAGATGAAAAACCTTACCAAATATATCTCTTATTTTTTTTACTAATTTAAAAGCATAAATTAAGGCATATAATGAGGCATTAGTTATAAAACTTTTCAACTGAAATAAGATTATTAAGAATAAAATGTACATTTATAATTAACAAATTAATATGATTCACATAAAAAAGGAAATACATTTAATTTGAACTTTTGTACTGTATATATTACCTTATAATATATTCTTTAATCATAAAATAATTGCATATTTAAATGAGAACTTGCTAAGTGAACCTGATGATACTGTTTCTTGTGTTAAAGAACTTGGGTTCTGGCTCTCCTGGCAATAGAAATTTGCTAAAATTTTAGTTTGTACCACATTTAAATGCTATGCTAAGTAATATAAAACTGTAGAAGCACACAATTACTTTCCCATGAAAGAATGAAGGTATGCTCAAACAAACAATTGGACTCTGTTTATATTGACAATTTACAAATAATATAAGTACTCTTGCTTTTAATTATGAATAACACTTTTAGTTAAAATTGCAGATTTAGCCAGGTGTGGTGGCTCATGCCTATAATCCCAGCACTTGGGAGGCTGAGGCAGGAGGATCTTTGCAAATTCGAGACCAGCCTGGGCTACAAAGGCCAGCCTGAGCTCAAGGCCAGCCTGAACTGCATAGTGAGACCCTGTTTCAAAAAGACAAAAACATTGCAGATTTGTGGCTATTGAGATTATTCTCATAAGGAGAAAGTCCAGGCTTACAAGCAAATATACTGTATTTAGTAATCACTTTAGTCTAATACATTAAATTAAATTTTAACTGGTACATCAAAATTTACACATATTGTTGTGTTATCAAACTGATGACTTTAATAATTTATCATACAATTTGTATATATTAGTGTAATTTGTGTGCTTTTTAAGATACTACAAAATTAGACACAATATTTAGTTATAAAGTACAGCACAGGTAAATAAAGTTTATGTGTAAATAGAATCAACTTTCTTGGTTTTAAACCATAGGATACTATACTTAGTTTATGACAAAAAAGAAGTGGCTGTGATATTTTTGTGTATTTAGTATTTTTTCAGTTTAATGTTAGATAAGCAAACTAAGATATTGATTCATTCTCTTCTTCCAACTTTTTAACTATGTCAGTCTTCAAACTGACATAATTGAATATCAGCTTCAGTGCTTTGTTAAACTTGATTACTTTTTATCATTCTGTAATTTCTAAAGCTATTTTAATTTAAACACTTATCATTCCACCCTTGAATAACTTGTCTTATATTATATTTCTAATACTTATGAAATCTTTATTGTATTTATATCAATATTTTGTCATTTTATAACATTAATTGAAAATATTGGTTATGCAGTTGCACTAGTAATATAAAAATAAAAGAATGAATAAATTGTGCATATATATATATATATATAATGAATATTTCCTTTATAGTAGTTATATTTACTTGCTAACTTATGTCAGAGAAAAAAGAAAATTGTGTGGCTTATTGTATTTTACATTGAACAACAGTTCAAACAAAAAAATTGATGTAGGCAAATTTCTCCATTTTATTGAATAACATTTTAGGATTAAATTTATTATTTGAAATGTAAAAATTTAATATTAACAGTGAGGACAAATATATGATGTTTTTAATTTGATCTAGTAAATGTTTGTATGTAGTTTTATATTAATAAGTGTCAGTTATATGTGTATTACCCTCTTGTATGTATTAAAATTTGTTTTGCTTATAGCTACACTCCATTTGCTAATGGACCCAATGATACTCCTGAAGAGATATTGCTGCGTATAGGCAACGGAAAGTTCTCTTTGAGTGGTGGAAACTGGGACAATATTTCAGACGGAGCAAAGGTATAGTTGCACATATTTTAATTTGATGCATTCATGTTCATTTGCTAAAAACTTTGTTATGTCCTCCTATATTTTTTGCATAATATCTGACAGTGTCATTATGGCATTTGTTTTGATTACTTGAGGTCATATCTATGGATTGAACTAAGGATGGATGAACTCTTATCTACCATGCTTCTGGCCTATGAACCTTTCTTATAAATTCAAATTTATTTAAGGTATACACTGCAGTTGTGACCTCAGTTCATGAACTAATTCCACAATTCTGGTCAAAAATTGAGTAGGATGAAAATTGAATCAACTTTATGCATAAGTTTGACCTTGTCCCTAAGCATTGAATTTGATTCAGTACCCTCAAAAGATTAACAATTATCCTAAACATTGAATTTTTTGAAATTTTATTTTAAAGAGAATAAAACAAAAGAGGACAGAATAAAGCAGATCAGAACAGAGCAATGTAAGCAGCACAGCACTTCACAACAATACAATTGAAATAGTTGAGCATAGCTTCACATTCAATAATATCCAAATAACAAAATAGAATAAAACCATTCAAGAGAATGAAAATATTACAAGGGATTTGGAACCAAATAACAGAAATTGAACAATGTCTACTATATTTCATTTTCCATAAGAAATTGTTTATATTATTACACATATTAAAGTCCAATAAGACACAACATGATAGAACCAAAGGTAATAGAAGAACAAAAACATGTTAGGACTCCAAAGCAAGATGATATTAAATCAGCCATATATGCCATATTGTCTTGTTTTCTTCAAAGGAGCTGTTCATACCATCACACATAATAAGATCAAACAAAACAGAATAAAACCATTCCAACCAATGAATGAAAACATTATGAAACTTCAAAGAAATATAATGGGGAACCATGATTACTATATAATCTTCTGTACTCTTACCATTTCTTACACTAGGGAGACTATATAGTATTTATACATGTGACTTTGATTTATTTCACTTATGAATATGGTCTCAAGTTGCATCCATTTATTTATAAATATCTCAATTTGATCATTCTTTATAGCTGAGTAGTACTCCATTGTATAAAAGAACCACAATTTTTTTATCCATTCCTCAGTTGATGGGCACTTAGGTTGTTTCCAAGATCTGGCTATTACAAATTGTGCCGCCATAAACATGGGTGCACATATATCACTGTGATATGATGTTTTCAGTTCTTCTGGGAATATGCCTAGGAGTGGAGTAGCTGGGTCAAATGGGACTTCCAGTCCCAGCTGTTTGAGAAATCTCCAGTCTGACTTCCACAGTGGTTGCACCAGTCTACACTCCCACCAACAGTGCTGAAGAGTTCCTTTTTCCCCACAGCCTCTCCAGAATTTCTTGTTGGTAGTTTTCTTGATCCTGGCCATTCTTTCTGAAGTGAGATGAAATCTCAGTGTGGTTTTAATTTGCATTTCTTGAATGACCAATGATGATGAACGTTTTTTCATGTATTTATTTGCCATTTGTATTTCTTCATCTGAGAACTTTGTGTTCATCTCGGATGCTCATTTTTGGATTGGGTATTTGAATATCGGGGTCTGATTTTTTTTTAATTCTTTATAAGTTCTAGACAGAAGTCCTTTGTCTGAGGGACAGTACGTTAAGATTTTTTCTTAGTTTGTGAGTTTTCTTTTCACTATGCTGGTGATTTCTTTCAACATGTCCAAACTCTTTATTTAATAAGACGTGATCTCAGTTATTGATTGTGGAAAGTATTTCACATGTGGTTTGGTTCTTGTTCATGAATTCCCTACCCACCCATATGTCTTCAAAATTTTTACTTACTTTGTCTTCCAACAGATTTAGTGTTTCTATTTTAATATTTAGCTCTTTGGTCCATTTAGATTTTTGTTTAGTACATGGTGACAGGCTTGGGTCTAGTTTTAGTTTTCGGCCTATGAATAGCCAGTTATTCTAGCACCATTTATTAAAGAGACTATCATTTTTCCGGGTGAACATGTTTGGCCCCTTTATCAAAGGATATGGTGGTTGAATGTGTTCATAGTTGTGGTTGCATCTTCTAGTCTATTCCATAGATCTTCAGATCTGTTTTTATTCCGGTACCATGTTGATTTTATTACAGTAGCTCTGTAGTATAATTTCAAGTCAGGGATTGTGATGCCTCCTACCTTGCCTTTGCTGCTTAGAATTGCCTGTGCTATTCTGGGTCTCTTCTGGTTCCAGATGAGTTTTAGGAGTGGTTTCTCTAGGTCTATGAGGTATGTTAGTGGTATTTTCATTGGGATTGCTTTGCATCTGTCTAACAATTTTGGGAGAATGGCCATTTTCACAATATTTATTCTTCCTATCCATGAACAAGGGATGTCTTTCCATTTTCTGAGGTCCTCTTTGATTTCTTTTTTTAGGATATTATAATTTTCCCTATATAGCTCTTTTACTTCTTTCATTAGATTAATTCCTAATTACTTCATTTTTTTTGGATGCTAGTGCCAAGTGTGTGGTTTCTTTATTTCTCTCTCGGTGATTTTGTTGTTACTGTATAGGAATGCTATTGATTTTTGAGTATTGACTTTGTATCCAGCTACATTGCTGAATTTATTTATTATATCTTGCAGTCTTTCAAGGGAGTTTTGGGGATCTTCTATGTAGAGTATCATGTCATTTGAAAAAATTATATTTTAACTTCCTCTTTTCCTACCCTTACTCCTTTTATTTCTCTGTGTTGCTAAACATTGAACTTGATTCACTTCTCATCCAGTTCAGTTTGAGACCAAAACCATGGAAAGAATTAAATTTGTAAACTGAGGTAACTTCATATTTTCCCTATTAAACAGAACTAAAAATGCAGATCTGGGAAGAAAAGAAATCTAAAGTCAACTGAAGTGTATTTCCAGATTCATTGTATTTTTCCACATTATTTTTTCTTAAGCACAGAAATTGACTCCTGATTACTTTTGTAGACAGTTTTTAAATTGTATTTTTATTTTTGCTTAATTCATCACAATTGTATATATCTATGAGGTATGTGACTTTCCGTACAATGTGTAACAATAAGATCAGGGCATTTGGCATGTCTGTCACCTCAGATACTTATTGCTAATTTGCACTGGAACCATTCAAAACATTCTTTATTAGCTGTTTTGAAAAATATATTTAATTGTTGACAGCCACAGTTATTATACTGTGCTATAGAGTATTAAAACTTACTCCTGTCTAGCACCACTTCTGTACTCTTTAGCCATTTCTCCTTTGTTTAACACCCTTCTTCGGCTCTGGGGACCATTACTCTATTCTCTACTTCAGTGAGATCAGCATTTTAGCATCTACATATGAAAGTGAACCTGTTGATATTTTACTTTGTATCTGATTTTTTTCAGTTAACATTATATCTCTCATTGCCATCTATATTCTTACAAACAACAGAACTTCATTCTTTTTTTATGAATGAATGATATTTCATGTGAATATATGTCTTATTTAAAAATCCATTCATCTTTTAATGCACATCTCAGTTGATTCCATTTATTGACTATTTTGCATAGTGCTGCAATAAACATGGATGTGTAGGTTTCTGTTTGGTATAACTATTTCATTTCCTTTGGAATCACACCCAGTGCAGGGATTGCTGGATTGTATAGTAGTTCTATTTGTAGTTTTCTGAGGAGCCTCTATACTGTTTTTCATAGAGACACATAATACTTTACATTCCTACCGACAGTATAAGAGAACTCCTTTTCTTCTGCATTCGGTATTTTTGTTATTTGTATAATAACCATTCTTACTGGTATAAGATGGTGTTTGCTTGTGGTTTTGATTTACATGTTTCTAATGATTAGTGGTGCTGACCATTTTTTCATAGTTTTGCCAATTATGTGTATATCATTTTATGGTACTAGGAACTAAACCCAGAGCCTTTGCGCTGTGTCCTCAGCCATTTTTAAAACTAATTAAGTGGTTGCTCCCTGCTTTAGCTCAGTTGGCTAAGGCCCCACTCTGTAAACGTGAGGTTGTGAGTTCCATCCCAGGGGCAGCAAAAAAAAAAAAAAAAAAAACTAAGTGATTTTGTTTTCTTTTGTTTTGAAAGAGGACCTCATTAATTTAGCCAGGTTCAGTTTATGTAATATATATTTTCCAGCAATATCTATTCAGAGCATTTGCCTACATTTTATTTGAAATCTTTGCATCTTTGTAGTTGAATTCCATATATAGTCTAGATAGTAATCCCTCTTTGGAAAAATAGTTTTGAGTATTTTGTCTTTTTTCTTAGGTTATCTCTTCACTCTCCTTGTTTCCTTTGATTAATGAAAATGTTTTGTTTAATACAGTTTCATCTGCCAATTTTTGCTGTTGTCGATAGGAAATTTTTATAATGTTAATGATTCTTACAGAATTTATGAACTATTAATAGCACCTAGAAGTTTATTATTCATTGTTTAGAAATGTTTAATAGACATGTAATGTAAGAGAAAGAATTTAAAAATTTATAGTAACCAAATTAAATGACTTTCCAAAATTGAATTGATGTATTTTATCTAACCCAATATATGCAAAATATTACCACTTCAACATCTAGTAAGTTTAAAAAATATCAGTGAAATATTTCCAAATCTTTTTTATACTGAATTTGCAAATATGGTATGCATTTCACGCTTACAGCTCAAGTAAATCTAGACTAGATATTAAGTGTCTAATAGCTACGTGTGGCTAGTGACTACCATATTAAAATGTGCAATATCGAACTAACAGTCCATATTTATTTATTTATTTTTTATTTAAGAGAAAAAAGACACAGAAAAGAAAAACAAAAGGCAAAACAACAACAAACCCAATACAATGGCAGTATAGGTTTACAAAACAAGATGATAGGAATTTGACAATGGTTGTAATATTGCATATTGTTACCTCCAAAAGGATTGCTTAGTATAACAGGTATAGAAATGTAAACTTGATTGAATCACATGAATATTAACTGTTCTTTTTCAAAAGCTAATACAATTGGTACTATAGTCATTTTAACTATATATATATATATATATATATATATATATATATATAAATTTATGTCTTTTTTCTTTTCTCTTCCTTCTTTCCTCCTTTCCCCTATCCCAATTACTTTTATTCTTTGAGAATTTTCTTACCTTTACACAGTATTTATTATACATTTTGGATCATATATATTTTTTGGTTTCTTACACAAGGGAGACAATACAGTATTTACACATGTGAGGTTGATTTTTTTCCACTTATGAGTATGGTTCCAAGTCACGTTCATTTACTCATAAAGTCTTGATGCAATCTTTCTTTATAGCTGATTAGTACTCCATTGTATAAAATTATCACATCTTTTTATCTGTTCTTCAGTTGAAGGGCATTTGGGTTGTTTTGAGGATTCGACTATTACAAATTGTGCTGCTATAAATATGGGTGCACATATATTACTGTGTTATGATGTTTTGAATTCTTCTTGGAAAATGCCCGGAAGTATGATAGCTGGGTCAAATGGAATCTCTAATCCTAGATTTTCGAGAAATATCCACACTGCTTTCCACAATGCTTGTACCAGTCTACACTCCTACCAACAGTGGAGAAGAGTTCCTTTTTCCTAACATACCTTCCACCATTTGTTGTTGGTTGATTTCTTGATCTTGACCATTCTGTCTGTGATGAGAAATAATTTCAGTGTTTTTTTTTTAATTTGGATTTCCCGAATGAACATTGATGTTGAACATTTTTCCATACATTTATTTTCTATTTGTATTTCTTCATCTGAGAAGTGAGTATTCATATCAGATGCTCATTTGTAGATGGGGTCCTAGAATTTTGGGGGCCTGATTTTTAAAAATTATTTGTAAGATCTGGATAGAAGTCCTTTTACTGAGGAATGTTTGGCTGAGATATTTTTCCTATTTGTGGGTTTTCTTTTCACTCTATTGGAGATTTCTGTTGACATGCAAAAGATTTTTAATAAGATTCTATCCCAGATGTTGTTACTTGGAAATATTTCCTGTGCAGTTTGACTTTTATTTGTAAATTGTCTGCCGATTCATATGTTGTCAAGATTTCTACCTACTTTTCTTCTAGCTGATTTAGTGTTTCTGTTATAGTATTTATATCTTTGATCCATTTTGACTTTAGTTTAGTGCATGGAGATAGACAAGGATCTAGTTGTACTTTTGAGCATATGGAAAGCCAGTTATTCTAACACCACGTACTGAAGAAGCTATCTTTTTTCCAGTACATATGTTTAGCCTCTTTATCAAAGATGAAATGTCTGAATGTGTTTGTAGTTATGGCTGTATTTTCTAACCTATTTCATTGATCTTCAGATCTGTTTTTATTCTACTACCATGCTGATTTTATTACAGTAACTTTGTAATATAATTTCAACCTGGGGATTGCCATGCCTCTTGCCTTGCTATTCTAGGTCTCTTCTGGTTCCAGATGAATTTTAGGGACAGTTTCTCTAGATCTGTGAAGTATGAAAATGATATTTTTATTGGAATTTCATTAAAACTGTATAACAATTTGGGGAGAATGGCCATTATCACAATATTTATTCTTCTTATCCAAGAACAGGGAATATCTCTCCATTTTCAGAAATGCACTTCAATTTCCTTTTTCAACATAATGCAATTTTTATTGTATATATCTTTTATTTCCTTTGTTAGATTGATTCCTAAGAATTTCTCTTTTTTTGATGTTGTAGTTAAGGGTGTTATTTCCCTTATTTCTCTCTCAATGAGTTTGCTGTTTGTATACAAGAATGCTATTGAATCTGAAGTGTTGAACTTGTATCCAGTACAGTACTAAATATGGTTATTACATCTTTCAGTGGAGTTTTTGGTGTCTTCTATGTAGAGTATCACATCATCTGGAAATAACATTAATTTAAATTCTTCCTTTCCTATCTTTATTCCTTTTATTTCTATCTCTTGGCTAATTACTCTGGCTAATGTTTCCAGTACTATATTGAATAGGAGTATTGATAATGGATATCCTTGTCTTGTTCCTGATTTTAGGTTGAAAGTTTTCTGTTTTTATCCATTTAATATGATGTTGGCTTTTGGCTTGTCATAGATGGCTTTTATCTGATTGAGGTAAAGATTATCTATTCCCATTTTCTGTAGGTTTTTATCATAAATCAGTGTTGGATTTTGCCAAAACCATTTTGAAAAATTTTATTTAAACAGAAAAAAGAAACAAAACAGAAAAAAAGGTAGCAACAATACAGAATTCCAAAGAAAAAAAGGAAAAACAAGGGAAAAAAGCCCTAAGAAATCACTAGTTGATAAATTACATATAGTCATCTTAGATATAGTTGTTCACAAAATTAAAGGATACATAGTAGACATTCAAACAGTGAGAGTGCTAACAGTTCTGCTCAATGATCCAACAAAGACTCAGTAATATGGTCATCTATTTTACATACTCAGACATACATGCAGTTATATCATTTAGAGCACTTTCTTTTCCTCATTGTTACAATAGCAATTAGACATTTGGGGTTTTATTACTCTTATAGTTCTTATTAATTTTTATGCTAGAGACACAATGTGATATTTATAAATGTGATTCTTATTTATTTCACTAATGATGATAGTCTCAAGTTGTTTCCATTTACCTATGAAGGCCTCAAGATCCTCCTTTTTATAGCTGAGTAATATTCCATTGTATGAAAATACCACATCTTTTTCATCCACTCTGCTGTTGATAGGCATCTTGGTTATTTCCAAAATTTAGCTGTTACAAATTGTGTGGCTATGAACCTGGGTGCACATATATCACTATGATATGAACTTTTCAGTTCTTCTGGGAAAATACCCAGAAGGGGAATAGCTGGGTTGAATGGAACTTCCAGTCCTAGTCTTCTGAGAATTCTCCATATGGATTTCCATAAAAGTTGCACCAGTCTGCACTCCCACCAACAGTGGAGCAGTGTTCCTTTTTCCCCACAGCGTCTCTGACATTGGTTATCAATTGGTTTCTTGATGGCAGCTATTCTTTCTGGAGAAAGGGGAAGTCTCAATTTTGTTTTGATTTGCATTTTTTGAATGACCAGTGATGGTGAACATTTCTTCATCAATTTATTTGCCTTTTGTATATCTTCCTCTGAGAACTGTGTTCATCTCAGATGCCCATTTTTGGAGAGGGTCTTTGAATTTGGGGGGCTTGATGTTTTTCAATTCTTTATATATTCTGGAAACAAGTCCTTTGTCTGAGGGGTTGCTGACTAAGATTCTTTCCCCTACTGTGGGTTTTCTTTTCACTCTGTTGATGATTTCTTTTGAAGTGCAGAAACTTCAATAACATGAGATCTCAATGGTTGATTCTTTGAAGTATTTCCCGTGCAGTTTGCATTTGGTACATGAATTTTCTGCATACCCCTATGTCTCCAAGACCTCTACCTACCTTGTCTTCCAGTAGATTTAGTGTTTCTGTTTTGATATTAAGGTTCCTGATGCATTTAGACTTTAGTTTTGTGCATGATGATAGGCATGGATCTAGTTTCAGTCTTTGGCATGTAGAGAGCCAATTTTTCCAACATCATTTATTAAAGAGGTTATTCTTCCAGTGAACATGCTTAGCCCCTTTGTCAAATATCAGATGGCTGAGTGTCTTCGTAGTTGTGCTTGCATCTTCTAATCTGTTCTATTGATTCTCAGGCCTATTTCTTTGCCAGTACCATGCTGATTTTATCATGGTGACTTTATAGTAGTGTTTCAAGTCAGGAATTGAGATGCCTCCTTCCTTGCCTTTGTTGCCCAGAATTGCCTTTGCTATTCTAGGTTTCTTCTGTTTCCAAATGAATTTTAGGAGTGTTTTCTCTAGATCTGTGAGGGATTTCAATGGTATTTTGATGGGGATTTCATTAAATCTGTATAACAGTTTTGAGAGTATGGCCATTTTCACAATGTTGGTTCTTCCTAGCCAAGAGCAAGGAATATCCTTCCATTTTCTAATATAATCTTCAATCACCTTTTTTAGCATAATATAATTTTCAACACATAGGTCATTTACATTTTTAGTTAGGTTGATTCCTACATATTTCATTTTTTCAGATGTTATTGTAAAGGGGTATATTTCCATAATTTCTGTCTCAGTGAGTTTTTTGTTTGAATACCAGAATGCTATTGATTTTTGCGCATTGACTTTGTAACCAGCTACACTGCTGAACTTGTTTATTACCTCTCGTAGTCCTTTAATTGAGTTTTTTGGGTCTTCTATACAGAGTATCATGTCATCTGCAAATAGTGATAATTTAACTTCTTCCTTTCCTATCTCTATTTCTTTTATTTCTCTCTCTTGTCTGATTGCCTTGGCTAGTGTTTCCATAAATATACTAAAACGGTATGGGATAGTTGACATCCTTGTCTTGTGCCTGATTTTAAGTGAAAGCTGTCAGTTTTTGTCCATTTAGTATAATGTTGGCTGTTGGTTTATCATAGATGGCCTTTATAATGTTGAGATAGACACTGTGTATTCTGAGTTTCTGAAGGGTTTTTACCATGAACATGTGTTGGACTTTATTGAAACCTTTTTCTGCATCTATTGAGATGACCATGTGGTTTTTGTTTTTCGCTCTATTGATGTGGTGTATCACATTTATTGATTTGCTTATGTTAAAACATCCATGTATTCCTGGAATGAACCCCACTTGGTTATGACATATAATCTTCTTGATGATTTGCTGTATTCTATTTGCCAGTATTTTATTGAGAATCTTTGCATCAATTTTCATTAGTGTGATTGGTGTGCAGTTCTCCTTTTTTGTTCAGTCTTTCTCTTGTTTTGGTACTAGAGTAATACTTGCCTCCAGGAATGATTTAGGGAGGATTGCTTTCTTTTCAATTTCATTGAATAGTTTAAGGTGTATTGGCATCAAACCTTCACTAAATTTCTTGTAGAATTCAGCTGTGAATCCATCAGGACCTGGGCTTTTCTTTGTTGGTAAGATTTTAATTAGATTTTCAATTTCAATAGCTGATACTAGACTGTTCAAAATTGCTATAGCTTCTTGGTTGAACTTTGGTAGTTCATATGTTTCTAGGAATCTGTCCATTTCCTCTGTGTTTTCCACTCTATGTGAGTAGAGATTTTCAAAGTAGGTATTCATGATCTTTTGAATTTCCATGGGATCCGTAGTAATTTATCCCTTTTCAGTTCTTATTGCATGAATTTGGGTTTTTTTCTTTCTTTCTCTTGATAAGTTAGCTAGGGGTTTGTCAGTTTTATTTATACTCTCAAAAAACCAGCTTTTTGATTCTTTAATTCTTTGTATTTTTTTTTCATTTCAATTGCATTGATTTCTGCTCTAATCTTTACAATTTCCTCTCTTCTATGAGCTTAGGGTTTAGCTTGCTATTGTTTTGTAGAAGCATCAAATGAAGTATTAGGTTGTTTATTTGTGCTAGTTCTGTGTTCTTGATATGAAAATTTATTGCTATATATTTCCCTCTTAAGACTTCTTTCATTGCATCTCACAGATTAGAAGTACATTGTTTCCATAGTTTCATTGAATTGTAGGTATTGCTTTATTTCTTCTTTAATTTCATCTCTAGCCCACTGGTTGTTCAAAAGGCTGTTATTTAATTTCCATATATTTATGCAGGTTTTAGAATTTCTTTTGCCATTAATTTCCAATTTCAGTGTTTTGTGGTCAGATATTACACTTGGGATAATTTCAATAACTTTGCATTTACTTAAGAATGTATTATGGGACAATATATGGTCTATTTTTGACAATGTCTCATGCACAGCTGAGAAAAATGTGTATTCTGATGTAATTGGGTGGAACACTCTGTAAACATCTACTAAGTCCAATTGCTCACAGGTATGATTCAGTTCTACTTTTTCTTTGCTGTCTTTTCTAGTTGATCGATCTTTTAATGAAAATGGTCTCTTAAGGTCCCCTGTTATAACTGTGTGCTTGTGTATTTCGTTTTTCATGTCCGTTAGTATCTGTCATATATAATTGGGTGCTCTTGTGTTTGGTGCATATATATTTATAATTGTTAGTTCTTCCTCTTGAATTTTTCCACTAATGAGTATGTAGGGGCTTTCTTTACCTCTTTTAATCATTTTAGGTTTAAAGTTCACATTGTCTGAAAATAGAATAAGTATCCCTGCTTTTTTTCTTGGTTCCTGTTGCATGGAATACTGTTTTCCATCGTTTGAGCTTTTAAATTTTTTTTATTTACAGGGAAACAAAAGCATGTAAAGGGTAGAGATAATACAGAATTTCAAATAAAAGATAAATAATAAGAAATCACTAGTTGATAAATTACATATTGTCCTCTTAGAAATAATTGTTCAAACTACAAAATTAAACCATACAAAATAGATATTCAAACAGTGAGAGTTTAAACAGCTATGCATGCATGAATCTCTACATGTATTTCTATCCTTTCTGTATTAGAGGGAAAAACAAAACTTAGCAAGACAAAACAAAACAAATTCCTATAAGAGCATGAAGCCAAAAAGTCATATAAAACCACAGTACAAGGTGATCTACAATGATTACTGTGTTGTTTCTTATTATCTTCAATAGTATTGTCTGTGTCATCAGGCATAATTGAATATAGCAGTACATAACAATATTAGTAAAATAAAACATTTTAGACAGTATAAAACTTCAAAGGCAGGTAATAGTCAAACCAGAGTGGATATTCTAGTGAATCTCATCATCTTAAGTGCAGTTGCCTATACTCTCAGACTGATACTATCAATCATAACAGCTTTGAATAAAATCTATCAATACAAAACCATGATCCAACAAACCAGATTTGATTACGATCAGTAATGGTGAAACAATGTAGGTTTTACAGAGCTTTAGATTAAGTTATAAGGAAATTAAGAATGGTTACCATACTATATCCTATTATTTTTGGGATTACTGTCTGTGCCGTCAAATTTAGTACAGGTAGAATGACTGGAACAGAATATAATACATATTTGAATATTAGTGTGAGTAAAGTGGGTTTTAAATCCTGGTGCAGTATTAACAATATAGTGTATCAAGGCCATCTATGTTAGAGATTCTATCCATCCTTCTCTGCCTCATTTTTGCTATGCTATTTTTCTGCCTTTGTTTGTCTAGTTTTCTCCTTCATTCTACTACTGCCTGCCCCACTCATTGAGGCCTTTCTGCCACTGTTCCTAAAATCCTTGTATTTTTTTTCTCTCTCTAGAATGTCCTTCAGTGTTCTCTGTAGGGTTGGATTGGTGGTCACAAATTCCCCCAGTTCCTCTTTGTCATGGAAGCATCTTGTTTCTCCATTAATTTCTAGTGATAGTTTTGCAGGGTACATCAATCTGGGCTGGAGGTTTTTTTTTCTTTCAGGGCTTGAAACACCTCACTCCAAGCTTGTCTTGACTTGTGGGTTTGTGGTGAAAAGTCTGCTGTGATGCTAACAGGCTTTCAGTGATAGGTGATTTTTGTCTTTTCTCTAACAGCTTTTAGTATTCTCTTTTTATGCTGCATGTCTGAGATCTTAATTACTTTGTGCCTGGGTGTGGATTTATGTTGATTGTGACTGTTTGGCATTCTATATGCCTCACTTATCTGCATATCGGGTTTTTCCCTATGTTTGGGAAATTTTCTGGTGTTACATCTGTGAATATTTTATGTATATCATTTGCATTGACTCCTGCATCTTCACTAATGTCCATTAATCTATATTGTTGCTCTTGGCACCATCTTGAAGCTTCTGGATTGTCATTTCATGCTGCATTGTTATTTTTAAAAGTTTTATCCTTTTCTCATCACTAGTTGTGATCCTGTCCTCAATGTCTGAAATCATATCCTCATCTTTATTTAAGTGGTTTTGCACACTTTCAACAGAATTTTTTGTTTTTTGCATGTCTCTTTGTGAGTTCTGTTTGTTTTCTATATTGTTCATTCAATCAGTTTCCTATGCTCCTATATTTTTTTCTCTATTCTTTAGCTGCATTCAAGAACTCCTTTACTAAGGTTGTTATTTTTATCTTTACGTGGGAGATCACTTCTAATTTGATTTCCTCTGTAGCCTCATGGATTTATTTTTTTATTTCACTTGCTATCTTTTCAGAGATTTCTGATGTGTTACTTTTGGAGTCCTCTATTTCAATGTCTCTTGCACTTGCTCCTGATGAACTAGATGTTTGAGATTGCATTTTGCTTTTTCGTTTTGCCATTTTTCCCTTTTGAGATAGTGTTCAGTCCTACAATAAAGCTAGGCTAGCCTCAAATGCAGGGCTTGATCTTACCACCCTGGAGCAGAGTTTGCAGTCTGCCCTGTGTGCTGGGATGCTGCTGTAGTGTGTGGTCATGGCCCTAGTTTGTGTTCTGGGCCCTGCTCTCTGCCCTGTCAAAAGTTTTTCTACATCTATTGAGATGATCATGTGATTCTTGTCTTTGGCTCTGTTGAGATGGTTCATTGTATTTTTTGATTCATATTTTGAAGCACCCCTGCATTCCTGAGTTGAATCCCATTTGATGATGGTGTTTAATTTTCTTGATGACCTGTTGCATTCTATTTGCCAGTATGTTGTTGAGGATTTTTGCATCTATGTTCATTAGAGAGATTGGCCCATAATTTTTTTTTGGTAGAGAATTGTTCTGGTTTTAGCAGTAAGGTAATACTTTCTTCCTGGGATGAGTTAGGGAGACCTGCATCCCTGTCAATTTCATTAATGAGTTTGAGGTGTCTTGGTATTCAGTATTCCCTAATTTTCTTGTAGAATCCTGCAGTGAATCTATGTGGACATGTACTTTTCTTTGTTGGTAAGGTTCTGATTGCATTCTCAATTTAATTAACTGAAATTCGGTTATTCAACAGTTTTACATCTTGATTTTGTTTTAGTAATTCATATTTCTAGTAATCTGTTCATTTCTTCTGTGTTATTGAACCTATGAGAGAAGGTTTTCAAAGTCAGTATTGATGATCTTCTGTATTTCTACAGGGTCTCTAGTGATTTCAAACTTTTAATTTTTTATTGCATGGATTTGAGTTTTTTCTTTCCTCTTTTTCATAAGGTTGGCTAGGGGTTTATCAATTTTATTTATTATTTCAAGGAAGCAACTCTTTGATTCATTACTTCTTTGTATTTCTTTCTTAGCTTCAATTGCATTATTTTTTTTTCTCTAATCTTTATAATTTCCTCCCTTCTTTTGGCTTTGGGCTTGACTTGCCCTTCTTTTTCTAGAAGTGTGAGGTGCAGCATCAGGTTGTTTATTTGTGTTTTTTCCATTTTCCTCATGTGCAAGTTTAATGCTATAACATTCCCTCTGAGTGCTGCTTTCATTTTGTCCCTCAGGCTCTGGTAATTTGTATGTGCATTTTGTTAAACTGTAGATATTGTTTAATTTCTTCTGTGATGCTTTGGTTGTTTAGGAAATTGTTATTTAATTTCCATATGTTTATTTGGTTCTGGTGGGTTTTTTGTCAATAATTTCCAATTTTATTACACTATCATCAGATGATATCCATAGGATTATTTCAGTTCCATTGCATTTACTTAAGTATGTTATGTGGCCTAGCATATGATCAATTTTAGAGAATCACCCATGTGCAAATGAGAAGAATGTGTATTCTGATGTTGTTGGGTAAAACACTCCGTACAGATTACTAGGTCCTAGTGTTCATAAGTTTGATTCAGTTCTGTTAATTCTTTCCTGATTTTTTGTTTGGTTGATCTGTCTCTTTGTGACAGTGGAGTGTAGTGTTAAGGTCTCCCATTAAAACTGCATTATTGTTTATTTGATTGTTCATCTTTATTAAGAGTTGTCTTATGTAGCTGTGTGCTCCCATATTTGGTCCATATATATTTATGATTGTAATCTCTTTCTCTTGATTTTTTTCCCTTAACACGTTTGCAGTGATTTTTTTTATCACTTTTGATCATTCTTGGTTTGAAGTTCACATTGTCTGCAAACAAACAGCTACTCCTGCTTTTTACTGGTTTCCTGTTGCTTGGAATATTGTTTTCAATCCTTTGACTTTTAGTCTTTGAGTTTTCTTTTGGGTTAAATATGTTTATTGTACAGAGCATGTTGTTAGATTTTGTTTCTTTATCCTCTCTGCCCACCTGTTTTTTTTTTTTTATTTGTGAGTTAAGACCATTTACCTTGATGGATATAACTGGTATGTACTGACTTACCATTGTTATGTTATCATTCTGTTGCTGATTTTTTACTTTTTCTGTTTAATTTTTTGCCCTGCTTAGCCATTTCTTTCTCCTATTGTTCTTAGGATTCTAGCTATCTTTGTTTCTTTCTAGAGTGTCTTTCAGTACTTTTTATAGTGTTGGTTTGGTGCTCATGAATTTTTTCTGTTGTTCTTTGTGCTGGAAGTATCACATTTCTCCATCAATTTTCAAAGATATTTTTACAGGGTACATCAATCTGGGTTGAAAGCTGTTTTCTTTCATTATCTGAAGTAGTTTAACTTCTTCTTGAGTTGAAGTTTTCTGTTGAGAAGTCTACTGTGATTCTGATAGGCTTTCCTTCATAGATGATCTGTTTTTTTTTTTTCTCTCACAGTTTTTAGTATTCTGTTCATGTGCTGAATTTCTGCTATCTTAATTATTATATATCTGGGTGAAGATTTATTTTGTTATATTTAAATGGGGTTCTGTATGCCTCATTTACCTGCTTATCAGATTCTCTTCCCATGTTTGGAACATTTTATCTTATTATTTCTGTAAATAGCATTAATATTGTCATTGTTTTGACCTCTGTTTTTTTAATGATATCTATTAGTATTATATTGTTTGTCTTTGCATCGTCTTGTAGCTTTTGAATTTTTGCTTCCTGGTTCCTTGTTATTTTTAAGAGATCTTTTCATTTGTGATCCCTAGCTTCCTCCTGTCTTCAAGTTCTGAGAGTCAATGTACAACTTTATTCCATTCATTTTGCTAGCTTTCAATTTACTATTTCAATTTACTAAATATCCCATTGAGTCTGTTGTGTGCATTCTATCTTTTATTTTTTATTCCAGCTTAGCATTATTTTATGTTCCTGTATTTTTAATGTAGATTTTTACATACATACATTTCCTTCAAAATGTTTGTCATTTCCTTTTTTACTTGAAAGATTATTTTTGATCTGATTTCCTCTATAGTTTCATGGATTTGTTTCTTTACTTCAGTTGGTATCATTTCAGAAATTTCAGTTGTATGCTTTCTAGTGTCTTCTATTTCAATATATCTTGGGTTTGTTTTTGGTGGACTGGAAGACTGAGACTGCATCTTGCTCTTTGATCTTGTCATTTTCCTCTTACATCCATGTGGCTGGCCAGCTACCCTTCTGATGGGTTGCCCTGGAACACTGCCCTCCACTGAGCTTCAGTCCTTGGATATCCCTGTACCTAGTGGAGTGAAACCCAGAAATATAACTCTTCTGACTTTTGCTCTGTGGCTTGTGAGGCTCACTGGGTTTTTCTCTGATGTACTGCACTGGGTTGTTCTCTACACAGGACTGCACAGAGCTCAGATGCTCCATGTAGCTAGTGCAGATGCACCTGCAGAGTGTGGTGTGGGCCCTTACATGTAGATAGGTGGAGTTCAGAACCTCTGGGACCTTGGCAGCTAGGTTGAGTGTGCCCCTGGAGTTTGCCATCACTGGGTTCTTGTGTTTGCCTGCAGCAGTTCAGAGCCTCTGGAGCATGCTCCCAGCTGAAGCCCTCCCCTGGATTATGGTGCTAGGGCCTTGCTCCTGGCTAGGAGCTGTTCAGAACCTCCAGGACCCACTGCATGACTAGCTGAGCCACACCCCAGAAGGATGGAGCTGGTGTCTTCTGCTGTTGGGTGGAGCTCAAATTCTCCAAGATGCATTAGCTAGGCTGGTCGCTGTCTGGTGGGCAGCTCTGGGGCTCTGGGCTAGGCTAGGTTCAGTACCTTTTGACCTATGAGGCTGTTCAAGTGTTCCCTGAGGGATTGTGTTGGGACACTGGGCTGAAGAGAGCTTGGATCCTCCATGCACATAGCACAGGTGTACCCCTGGAGTGTGGTTCCAGGGCCTTATATTTGGGTTGGTGGAGTTTAGAATCTGTGGGACCCAGATAACTACACAGAGTGTGCCTCTAAAGTGTGGCAGTGCTGGGGCCTTGCATCTGGCTTAGAGGGTTCAGAACCTCCAGGACCCATGTGGTTAGGTAGAGTGCACCCCCAAAGTATGGCAATGCTGGGGTCTTGAGTCTGGCTGGGAGAACTTCAGAACCTCCAGGACCCAGGTAGCTAGACAAAGTGTACACCCAGGGTGTGGCCATGCCGACCAGTCCATATTTAATCTAGGGAAAACTAGTAAGTGAAAGCTTGAGTTCTAAATTGCTTCATGTGTAATTTAAACTTTGGAGCTTTAAAGTGAAAAAAACACACAGATTGTGAGCATACAGCTCCTTTGAGTGAGTTGTTTTATGCTGAGTTGAAATAGAATAAATGTTTTATACAACAAGGATTATACTTAATATTTAGTAATTATAAAACCTCATCATCTAAATAACACTAACCAATCTGCATAGTATTTTCAGAGTAAGTATAATATCCTGTTCATAGTAGAATAGATATTCCATCAATTTGCTTATTACCTGTTAATCAGTAGAAAAACAGGTCAAAGTTCATAACACAAGTATGACATGTGATTTGGTGAAAGAAATAACTAATTGAAAGGCAGGAAAACTGAGAACTCAAATTTGGTTTTCTATTAACTGTAGTAACATTTTTTTCATTTGTAACATGTTAATGCTAAATTTTCTTTTTGGTTCTTTCCAGCTCCAAAATTATGTTTACATACAATTTAATGTATTAATAATTTGTCAAACTTCTACATATAAGGTGATTTATACAACTTATTTTTCAATAAATATATATATATATTTTTTATAGTCATTCCATTTGTACTTCAGAAAATACATTTTCATAGGGTCAATTTTATGTTTCTTTAAAGAAAATAATTGAAGACAGTTTCTTTTTAGATTTCACATGTAAGATCATATAGTACATTACTTGTTTTGCTGTGACTGGTAGGTTTTACTTAATACTGGTCTTTCAGGTTCATCTATATTTTCATAAATGGCAAGATTTCATTCTTTTTAGTCACTGTTTAGTGTTTCATTGTGCATATTTGGCACATTTTCTTTATTCTTTTTTAGGCATTTAGGTTGATTCCATATCTTGACTATTCTGATTAGTGCTTCAATAGATGCAGGAGTATGGAAATTTCTCTGATATACTGACTTAATATATTCTGTATATAAATTCAGTAATAGGATACTTAGATCATAATTGAGAAAGAGGGAGAAGAAAGTTGGGTCCCTGTGTTCAGAGTTATAATTAGGAGGAATAATTTCTGGTATACAGTGGCACAAAGTAACTAGAGTTAACTATAGTAGATGTTTTTAAATACCTAAAGGAATAGATTTTGAATGTTCTTACACAAATAAATACTTAGTTTTCAATGACAGATAAGTTAACATAATTTGATCATTGCACAGTTTTCATGTATGAAAACTTCACACACTGAGGCTCATATCTATGTACATAATGTGTTATCTTGGTTATTTTTCTCACCTTATTGAGACAAAATACCTGATATCCAAAATGAAGGAAGGAAAAGGTTATTTAGCATACAGTTTTTGGAGGTTTCAGTCCATTGTCAGCTGACTCCACGGCAGAGTGGTATGGCCAAGAGGTAGTCATTCATGCTGGTCACAAGTTACAAGAGCAAACAGGGTAAAAAGTGCAAAGTATGCCTCCTTCTCTCTCTTATATAGTATGCTAGCTACCTGCCTTTGGGTGGGTGCAGCACCCACACCACCAATTCCAGTACTACACAACATACTAATCACAAAAACTAGATTTAGCCACCTCCATGACTGCATAAGGCTTGGAAGACCATCTAAATATAAACCATAACATGTATCTTTAAAAGATTTTTAAATAGCTGACAATAACTGAATAAATGTTGAAATAGATTGGGAATTTTATGACATTTGTAGAAATCATTAGTTTTCCGATTTCTGTGTGATTTATGTTTGAGCCTTTCTAGTGCTAAAAGAATAATGCATTGTAGTTTGGTTGTATTCTGACCTCAGTCTGATAATGTAGAGAAACTCACATAGTAAAAGATATTGGGGTATATTATTGTTTATTTCTAGATGTTTTCCAAGAGCCTGCTATACTCAAAGGCAGGGTTAGATTATGGGTTCTTATAGCTAGCTTGATGTTAGGTGGTGTTCTGCTTAGAAGAGTCAGGTAACTAGGAGTGTGGTTTGGAAGGGTTTGTCTCCCTCCTTGGCCCCTCTCTATCCTTTTATGCTTTGCTGCTACATTATGACTAGTTTGTCTGGTATACCTATGTGTCATGCCATCCTGCTTTAGAACCCACTCCTACATACTTAATCTTCTGCTAACTGTGAGAAAAAATAAATCTTCTCCTTTTAGGTTGTGGGTTCCAGGTGTTTTGTTCCAGAGGCAAAGAAAATGACAGATTTTGAGGCAAGAAAAATGACAGATTTTGAGACAGATTTTGGCATCAGAAATTTTATCACCTGTGATGCTCCCTGACCATGAGATTCAAAATCCTTTGGAACTGGTTTGTAGGAGACATTTGGAAAAATTTGAGTTTCCAGTTTATACCATGTCATAGAATGCTATAAACTCAGTTTGTTGGGACATTATGATCAGAGAATACAAGACCAGAAAGTGGTAGAAATACAGACAGTAAAGTCCAGTCTCAGGAGGTTTCAGTTAGGAATACAGACTACAGTGGCAGTTGGACTCCAGATCATATGTGTTTTTCTATGGCAAAAATTTTGTTCATGAACTAAGACTTCATAAGAAACTGAGATGAAGAGGACCAGATGAGTTAATCCAGCATAGGAAATTTCAAGGGTGCCCAACATTCAGTCTGTGGCTTAGATCCTTTTGAGGGCTTTTCATCATCTCTGTATTGGGAACCATAGCAGACAGAACAGATTAGTGATTTAAGATTTTTTTAGATTTGGCCAAGGAAACTTCAGTAAAGTTGGAACTGAAAATGTGGAACAAAGAAGAGCTTCATTGCTGAAAAGATTAGTGTTAAAATGAATCCAGTTACTTTGGATCAGAACAAAATGGACATAGCTTGAGTGCACGTGGGGAAAGAGCAAGACCCTCCAAAGTGAAACACTAATTTCAGAAGAGAGCTTCAGGATAGTATGTTACAGATGGGTCACGTTGGAAATTGGTTTGACAGATTTCACTTCATCATGAATGATTTTAAATGAAATCAGAGAAACTATGATTTCTAAAAAAAATCTATACTATATTTTGGGTATCCTTACCCATTGTAATTATTTTGAGATACATTCACATTATTAGAGAATTAAAAGTTTGTTTTTAATTGTTTAATAATATTCCTTTGTGTGACTAAACCTCAATCCATTCACCTGTTGATGAAAATATGATTTGATTGCATTCATTCCTATTATCAATAAAGTTCTATGACTATCCATGCACTAGTGTTTGTGTGGTTGTATATCTTTTGTTTTTGTGTCAGTACCTAGAAACAGAATGAGTAAGCCCTATGTTCAATTGTTTTTTGCTCTAAGTTACTGATTTTATTTTTGTTATTTTATATATAATTAAGTTTATTAGTACAGTGTAAGTATACATAATGATTACATAAATTATAGGAATTTGTACCTGTGTGATAATTCTATTACTTTTTCCCCATTCGCTTCCCTTCCCTTCCCTTCCCTTCCTTTCCCTTCCCTTCCCTTCCCTTCCCTTCCCTTCCCTTCCCTTCCCTTCCCTTCCCTTCCCTTCCCTTCCCTTCCCTTCAACTTTCCATCCCCTTCCTTTCATAAAGCTTTGTTTTCATTTTATCCTTTTCTTCATTTTTATTTTCTGTTTCTTCTTTTACCCTCCCCCACCTCTAGTTCCCTTTTTGGAGGGAGGGTACCAGGAATTGAATTTAGGAAATTGTGCTTACCAGACAGGTGCTGTGCCACTGAACTATATCCCTGGCCCCTAGTTCCCTTTTTCATTTAATCATTTTTTCATATTTTAAAATATTTGCCATACATTTCAGTTTTATTTAGACTTTCAGATTCTTGCATCAGACAGATGATATGATATTTATACATGTCTAATTTATTTCAATTAATATGATCTTGTTATGGTTTGTGTCTAAGTGGCACCCCCAAGCCTCATGCAGTCATGGATGTGCCTATATCTAGCATTTGTGATTGGTTCATTGTCTAGCACTGGGATTGGTGGTATGAGTGTTGTACCACCCAGTGGTTGAGCCAGCATAAAGTATAAGGGAAGGAAGGGGATGTGTTTGTCCCTCTTTTGCTCTGTTCGTGCTTACTGTTTGCAGTGGCCATGAATGGCTGTG
Source organism: Hydrochoerus hydrochaeris (assembly GCA_004027455.1). Taxonomy (NCBI): domain Eukaryota; kingdom Metazoa; phylum Chordata; class Mammalia; order Rodentia; family Hydrochaeridae; genus Hydrochoerus; species Hydrochoerus hydrochaeris. The sequence continues at coordinate 780,524 of PVLA01000052.1, forward strand.
CAGCTATGCCATTCTGATTTGGAATCAGCTGAGTATGGACTGAAGCCCCCAAAACTATATTAAGTAAACCTTCCCTTCCCTAATTTTGGCCATCAGGTATTTTGTTTCAGCAACAAGAGAATAGCAACCAACACAGAATTTGGTACTGACATAGGGTCATTGCTGTGACTGTACTTGACCATGTAGTTCAAGACTCTTTGGGAATGGCTTCTGGGAAGTGTTTAGAAAAGTTCAGAGATTTTGCCTGAATGCATAGAGCTGGAACAGCATAGGCTGTTCTGTAGGTGAAATTGTAGTCAGAGCTCAGGAGACCAGAAGTCTGACAGAAAGCCTGCCAATAAAAGGCCAGACTCCGGAAGTTTCTGCTGGGAAGCAGGTCTACATTGGTTGTTGGACTCCAGATGATGTGTGTTATGGATTGGCAGAAAATTTGTCTGCATTTTACTTGTTTCCAGGGACTTTGCTTGAGACTGAGATAAAGGGTGACAGACAGATTAATCTGACAAAAGAAATTTAATGACAATCTAAAGATAAGGTACTGGCATGGCTATTGTCAGGGGCTTTTAGCCAGATGTATGTTATGAATCAAGAGCAAAGAGCCCATCAGGGAGATTTAAAACATTGTGAATTTGACCAGAAAGCTGTGGACTGTAAAGATAAAGCTGAGACCTAGATTGCTGAGAAGGAACAGAAAAATAAAAAAGATGGCCTGCAAGCAACACATGGAGAGGCAGCAGGTCTCCAAAATTTAGTCTTAAAACTGCAAAAGTAAGACTTTGCTTGCAGGAGAAAGCCCCAGAGCACCATGTTCCAGAGTGGTGACAAAAGCCATACCAGATTCCAAAATGGCAATGTCATAGAGAAGCCATTCTTCACAGTCAGGTTCAGAGAGCTCGACTATTGAGGCACTTGACCCCTACACCCAAGAGAGAGGAAAGCCTGACTACTACTCTAGCTGGCAGTGGACCTTGGCTGCATCCATGTGGCGCAGTTTTAGATGAATGAGAAATGCACTAGTTCAATTTCAGAAAGCCTGCAAGGCCAGGTGATATGCTCCTCAGAGGGCAATATGTAAAGGTGTAAGTGAGAAGCCAAAGATGCAATGGGATGGCAGAAATTTTAAAAAGCCAAGAATGTGGATCATCCAAGCAAAGCTGCAAAGACTGAACAGAGTGGGCTTAAGAGAGAAGCTATGGGAGCTGAAAGCCCTAGAAGTGCCATGGGGGTGGAATCACTCAAGCCTTTTAGAGTTTGCAACCAGAATGCTTCAGTTGCTGAGTGTGGAACTCTAGGACTTAATGTTTGCTCTGCTAGATTTTTGGATTTGCTTTGGTTCCAATGCTTTGTATTCCCATTTGTAACTTTGGGGATGGAAATGCTTGTCTTCTGCCATTGTGTGTTGGAAGTGTTTAATTTTGTATTCATTTGTACAAGGGCTTGCAGCTAAGAGTTTGTTTTAGATCTTGTAAGAGACTTGAGACTTGGATTTTTCAGCAATGCTGAAACTGTTAGGACATTGACATCTCTTGGAGATGGACTAATTGTCTTTTGTATAAAGGATGTACAAGAGTCTTTGGGGGATCAGGAGTGGAACATTTTGGTTTGTGTTGAGGTGCCCCTCCAGGCCTCATGCAGTCGTGGATGTGGCTGAATCTAGTTTCTGATTGGTTCATTGTCTAGCACTGAGATTGTTGGTGTGAGTGCTACACCTGCCCAGATGTGGAACTGGCATACAGTGTAAAGGCAGGAAGGGGATGTACTTGTCCCTCTTTTGCTCTGTTCATGCTTGCTGTTTGTGGTGGCCATGAGTGGCTGCACCACCATGCCATCCTAATTTTGAGCCAGCTGAGTATAGACTGAAACCCCCAAAACTGTAAGTAATAAAGCTTCACTTCCCTAATTTTGGGCACCAGATATTTTGTCTGAGCAAGAAGAGTAAAGTGACTAAGACAAATCTCAAGGCCCATCAACTTAGCTATAAATGTCTCAATTGTATCCTTATGACTGAGTAAAACTCCATTATATTTTAAAAACCCGCGTTCTTTATCCTTTCATCAGTGGATGGGTATTTGGTTTGGTCCCAAGATTTAGCTATTACAAGCTCTTGTGATAACCATGGAGATGCATATATTGCTGTGGTATGATGCTTTGGATTCATTTACGAAAATACCCAGAAGTTTAGCTGGGTCAAATACTACCTCTAATCCTAGATTTTTGAAGAATTTCTTCACTGATTCCACAGTCGTTGCATCAGTTTATACTCCTACTGAGAGTAGAGAACTATTTCTTTTTTCTCACAACCCTGCCACAATTTGTTGTTGCTTGTGTTCATGACAATAGCCATTCATTTTGGAGTGAGATGGAATCTCAACATTGTTTTAATTTGCATTTTTCAAATGAACAATGATGTTGAACATTTTTTCATATATGTATTTGCCATTTGTAATTCTTCATCTGAGAATTGTCTATTCATCTCAAGTGAACATTTTAGAAGTGAGTCTTTGAATTGGGGGATGTCTGATTTTTTTCAATTCTTTATACATTCTAGATATCAATCCTTTGTCAGAGATACACTTGGCTAAATTTTTTTCCTATTTTGTGGATTGCCTTTTCACTTTGTTGGCCATGTATTTTGCTGTGCAAAAGTTTTTTTTTTAATTGGATGAGATCCCAGTTGTTGATTCTTTGTGATAATTCCTATGTGATAGGGTTTTGTTCATAAAATCTTTGCCTACATCCATGTCTTCAAGAGTTCTTCTATCTATTATATCCTCCAGTAGATTTAGTGCTTCTGTTTTAATATTTAGCTATTTGATCCATTATGATTTTAGTTTAGTGCACTACATGTGTCTGGTTTTAATCTATGGCATGTAGACAGCCAATTTTTCCCAGCTCCACTTATTAAAAAGCTTATCTTTTTCCAGTGAATGGGTTTGGCCCTTTTGTCAAAGATCAAGTAGTTGAGTGTGTTTGAAGCTGTTTCTGCATCTTCTAATGTCCCATTGATCCTTCTAAAGTTCCATCCATTGTTTTTGTTCCCAGTACCATCCTGTTTGTATCACATTAGCTCTGATAGGTGATTTCAAATCAGAGATTGTGTTACCCCACATACTTTGCTTTTACTGCCCAGAATTGCCTTTGCTATCCTTCATGTCTTCTGGTTCCATATGAATTTTAGGAATGTTTTTTCTAGTTCTTTAAGATATGCTAGTGACATTTTGATTGATATTGCATTAAATATATGTTGTACTCATGGGCTATACAGAGAACAATTAGAATAAGGACATGAAGTTTACAATATTATTTTTATGATGTCACCCAAGCTTAACACATGAAAATGCAGAAAATCTATCCACAACACTAAAGACAAAGAATATTCAACCAAGGGCCTGAATAACACAGCAATGTCCCAAATGAGTCCAGAAAAAGACCCAGTGCTTATGACAATGCCTCCCACAAGTCCAACTGGAAGTCTAGAGCCCACAAGAAAGACTCATGCCAGTCTCTTTTATGGATCCGTGCTGGGAAGACCCAAAGGTCAGCGGTGGAAGCCAGAAAGTCTATGCCAGGAGGGTGAAGGAGCTGTGCTGGTAGGTTCAAGGTTCTACGCTGGAGCCAAGAAGTCACACAACAACTCCAGGGCTGTCCTGAAAAGCACCACAGCCATCCTCAGTGACACAGAGGCCCCAAACTCCTCCCACGACAAGCACAATTGAGTACACACCAGGAAGCCAGTGTGACGAGTTCATCCTGGAGACCAAGCAGCACACATCTTCCCTTCTGGAGCCAGGAAGCAATGCTTGATGTGAAAACCAGAGCTCTTCCAGGAGAACCCATGGCTCAAACAGCAACACATATGAGAACCCACAATGCTTCAATGCACTAATGCATTAATGCACTAACATGAATAGCTTCTCCTTCTCCACATCTCTATTTATGCTGTCAACTTTCCTCAGGTGAAACATCTATGCTCAGTGCCATGTTTATGTAATCCAGCTGGCATTAAGTTGACCACCAGTTTTAAATCCATAACAATATATAAAGCAATTTTGGGAAGTATGTCCATTTTCCCTGTTTATTCTTTCTATCCAAGGGATATCATTCCATTTTATGATAGCTTCTTTTATCTCCATTTTCATTACCGTAGTTTTCAGTGTAGAGATCTTTTATTTCTTGCCACACACCAGCACAGCTCTGGAAGTGCCTAGAGTGAAGGAATGAAAGAAGGTGAGAAACAAAAAGAGATGAAAACCTAGAACAGTTGGAGCTCTCTCTCCTGATGGGAGAAAAAGAACTGCATAACCCCTATTGCATGTTTATTTATACAGTCAGGAGGATGATGTCAATTTCAATCCCTCCGTTGAGCAACTTGTTTGACTGGCTAGCCTGGGCACTTTGCCTTTTTGGAGCTGTAACAACTTGTTTACGTAGCTCACTTTGGGCTCTCTCTGTTCTCAGGACTGGCCTTGTTTATGCCTACATCTGTGATTTATCTCCAAATTCAGCCACTCCCTATATCTCCCCTTTTTCTGTTTTGGAGTTGAAGTTTGAGCATATGATGAGCATGTTTAACACTTTCTTGACCACGATAGTCATAAGGATTTCCTGTGGTTAGAGAAATGTGAAAAGTTTTACAAAACATTTGGAAAGCAGCACTTGTATATCCTGGCAATTGTCAGTCTTAAGTGTGCATGGGCAGCCCAGGGCACTAAGGACATCCAAACAGCCAAACAATAAGTAATGACATGTTTAGCTGATTTACCAGTGTAAGCAGAAGCAAAAATATATCCTGAATAAGTGTCTACTACATATGGATCCAGCATAATTAGACAAACTCAGGAATGTGAATGACACCCATTTGCCAGGGGATTAACCCCCATAGATAAGGCAGATGTATTACATATGAGGCAGATTGTTTAACAATTTGATGAGTCTATTCCTAGGTTACATGAAACTGTTTACATAAGGCAGATCCATTTTAATGGAATGAGGCATGGGAAACCAACACCTGTTTAATGGCATCAGAGGCAATAATAGTTCATGGCAATGGAAGAAAGCTAAAGTAGTGAGAACAAAGGTGGGGAAGCATAAGCCTCCTTTATCCCCTTGCATCATAAGCAAGGTACTCCTCTAGGGTGGGTGCAGTATGCATACCATCACTGGGTGCTCCTTCTGTATAGTATAATGATGTTTGCAAGTGAGGACCCCGGCCCCTTGCTGAGTCATTCAGCCAAGTGACTCAGCTTCTAAACCTCTGGATTTAACACAGCTTATCAACCATTCCAATCTACTCTTTGTCAACTTGATAACCAGAAACATTTTTAAAATTGTTTTCTAGATACAAATGCATTCTTATTTTTATCATTTCACAATTTGAACATCATAACACAAGGTCAAAAATCCTTAAGAGGCACCAGGGTGAGAACTATCAGCAATTCCTGAGCTCTGCATCATGTTGGAACTTTGGGCACTGGAAAACAGGCGGCCTACTCACCCCCCTGGTAAGCAGCTTGGGGCCTGGCAAGCCGCTGGTGCACCAGGGCGATAACTATCAGTGATTCCTGAGCTCTGCATCATGTTGGAACTTTGGGCACTGGGAGAACAGGCGGCCTAATTGCTGCCCTGGTATGCAGCTGGGAGCCTGCTAGTGCACAGGCTAAGGATCAGACATCGAATCCATTCCCACCCCCCATTAGCAAGTCAGCACCGGCGGTCTGAGTATCTCTTGGGAGGATGAATGTATGCAGTGTGGCAAGTAAGGGGGATTTCCTTCTACCATCTTTTTGAAGCCAAATATTTTTATCACTCTTTTGCTCAGTTTTGATTAATGGTACTGCTTTATTCAATATTCTGTTTTTATAAGTTCGATATTTCCTTCCATTTTCCTCTACCTTATTGGAAGGACAGCTAATGTGAATAGAATGGGCTGTACTATTGTGCCCATTGCTCGTGTCCTGGTGACCTGCTGTCAGGTTCTGTGGTAGTTTCACTGCCCTGTAGTCACATGGATTTGCTCTGTCTTGTTCTGCTGTATTTTGCTACCTTCAAAAAAAGTAGATAACAAAGTAATAAAATATCTCCAAAAATCTCCCAACTCCACCAAAGCTGACCCATGGAGCATGGATGAGGAGAAACTCAAACACAAGGCAAAAGAATTATATAAGGTGATTAAAAAGTAAATAACAACAGCAAAACAAGTCTGTATGGTACTGAGCAAACTGAAACAGGATATAAATAAACAGATAATGGACTTAAAAAGTAAAAAGAAGAAAAGAAAGTGCTCTAGAGGATATGGCTGCGTGTATGTTTAAGTGTGTAGGATTGATAACCATGTTGCTAAGTTATCACTGGGTCATTGAACTTCTTTGTAGTCTCACTGTTTGAATGTCCACTTTGTATGCTTTAATTTTGTAACTTTAACAACTATGTCTAAGAAGAAAATATGTAATTTATCAACTAGTGATTTCTTACTGGTGATTTTTGTTCTGAAATTCTGTATTGTTTCTACCCCTTTTTTTGTTTTGCTTTTTTTCTCTTTAAATAAAAATTAAAAAATCCTTAAGAACCAGTATTAATTCTATCAAAATTATATTACATTGCAACCATAATATTTCACCCTTAATGGTCAAACAAGCAACATTGCTTTTACTATCCCTCTTGTCTGGGCCAATCTCTAGGCTTGGTAGAGTTCTGAGAGTCCTGTAAGAAGTGTTGAGAGGGGTAAACAGCAGTTTTTTCTTGTTAAGTAACACTTTAAAAATCTATAGAGGTCCAGATAGATTTGTGGTTTTTTAAAAAGATTTGCTCAAAATTACTTTTTCATTACCTTCTAAGTGAAATGGGTTCATAAACAATATTGGAATCCAAGCAGCCTATTCATAAATTTGGAATTTACTTAGCTGAGCTCAGCAACCACTCACATGGACCCCTATTTCAGAGTCTTACCAAGATTCTGGAAAGTTAGAATTTTTAAAACAGAGAACCACAAAAAGCAATCCTGTTGGAAACAATTTAGCTAGAATCCTACATTAATTTTTGGTTGACATCTGTATCCTGCTTTTTTTGTTGAGCAGGTTAATTTTTCTCTTTTGTGTATAGCTCATTCTGCTTTTCTCATGGAACTTGTACCTTGAGTAATTTTCAATTTTCCTGGGTCAAATACAGGACACTAGTTAAATGCAGGGCTCAAGATGGTGTCAGTTATGCCAAGCTACGACATTAGGTATGTAAATTTACAATTGTTTTCCTCTTAGAAGCAAACAAAGTTAAATTTAGCAAGCTATGTAGTGACAGTGTATTGAAAACTAAAAGCTGATATAAGAAAGCCAAAAAGACTTAAATAAATGTGAAGTTATATTGGTCATGAATTTGCAGCCAGTAGCCCTGAAGTAAAGAACAATTTTGAAAAACAACAAAGTTTGTGAATTTACACTGCTAGATATCAAGACTTACTACAAAGCCATAATATATCAGGGACTTTGCCAAGATCCACAATTGCCTGTATGAGGAATATGGTGAAAGGATAAAATAAAAAAATAGAGACAGAATTTATAATGCGTGATGGGGAGCGGGAGTTCAATTCCTCATGATGTGTAGAAACAAAGATACTACAAATCAGCCACTTTTTATTGTGTGTATACAATGTAGGAGGGCTAGTGGGAGATTCAGAGGTTGATGACTCAGCAGGCAACACAAAATTGTCAGACGACTGCAGGGCAGAGATGATCTTATGCTAAGAAAAATCTTGCTCTGGAGTGTTTTTGTTTGTTTGTTTATTTGTTTTGTTTTGTTTTTAATCTTAGTGGTTAGGAGAGCATGGCCTATCCTGGAAGAGTCAATGAGAAGTCACAAAAGGGTGATACCATAACCCAAACCCCCATTTATCCCTTCTGGAAGTATGAAAAATTAGCCACTGTGAGTTTGTGGTTCCCAACATATTCTCCTGTTTTTATAATATCAGGAGTTAGGGTTTCTTACAGATATTATTGTAATTTACTACTAATTTCTGGTAGCAGTGGTCAATTACTGGGATAGTTGGAAACTGCTGGAAGAGGTTAATGTTTGGAGCCCCTTCCTATATCTAAATTATTATTACATTGTTTTATATGTCTTTTGATTATACTTTTCTTCTTGATGTTCAAGACCAGAATAAACTGAGCCCTGCACAAATTAAAATTAATCTCTTGTTACCTATCAAAGTCAGTTAAATCTCCTCAGGATTTGATTTGGAACCATGGAGAGAACCTCTCAGGTTTTGATATTGTCAGCTATCAGGATGAGTCACAGCCATTCCTTGACCAAGTTGCTTTCAGTGTAAGCTTGTGAGATTTTTCCTCTCCTAGTGACTCTCTTTAGGCACACTACATACCATAGATCACACTTTTTTGTGGTCCAAAAATCTCCTTGATCAGAAGACCAGGGTCTCACAGACTTACGGGATTTTGCTGCACAAGTTATCTAGTATCCTGGGTCCCCATTGACCTCAGAGGGCCAGTGCCAAAATATTAGTTACCCTCCTAGCCCATCTGTCTTTCTAATTTTTGATCTGTAAACTTCACTTGATGAACATCCAGAAGAAAAGATTGATAATGTTACAATGCAATATGGTAGTAAGCTTAAATTTTCCACCTTATCTGAATATCAAGCACCTTAGAACATAAAATAAAACTGTTATTTTTATCAACAATGGATGTCCTAGTATTTAAATCCCTGTGGAATATTAACAGTTACATATTTTACTAGAAAAATTAGGAATCAAAACCATACATAACATTGTAGTATGACAATTATGTTGTTTTGTAACAATCTGAATTTCCATTTTTACATAAAATATCCCTTTTAGTCAATCATCCCTATGTAATACATAAAAAAGCTTTTATTTAAGTTATTGACCTTTAATGGGATGTACATCACATAAGTTTTTGTTAAAGGCAGATGTCTGAATCTGAAAGAAAAGGCTATCACTATAAATAATTCATGTTTTCCATTTTGGATGACCTGTAAACCTGTAAGCATGAGTACATTTAATGCAAGAAAGAACACAAGTCAGTTCTCACAGATAAATGAAAATCTTGATTTCTTAATTTGATTTTGTAACAAGAGCATCTTTTCTGAGAAAACCTTGTTGTATTACTTCTAGAAAACTTAACCTTTTGATGAAGACCAATGTAAACATGTTGCAATAATATTTTTAACAACTTTTATTAAGGTTTCTCCCATAAGGTTATGTCAAGATTATTGGGGCCTCCCATTAGTGAACACAGATGGGATAATAATTTTTTCCAGGCGCGCTTCTTCTTTAATCACCAAAAAGGAATCCTATCTAATAGTTCCCCCAAGCCCAGAGGGTTGCAATTTTTTTACCTTAACACATTTCTGATGACCTATGAGAACCAGATCATAACATTTACCACATCATTTTGATCAAGCAGATATTTTTGAATCATAGTACATAAAATTTATATAAACCTAATTTTATCATAGTTTTGACCATCTAGAAACTTAGGTGGACCATATCTTCAATTTAGATGACATTTACCTATCAACCAACTTAAATTAGGCATGTATTTTAAAATTCAAAATTGCAGAAAAATATTATTTTTTGAGCCAATATAACAGCTGTTTACACATTAGGCACACAGACAAAAAAAAAACATATAAGATAGTTTAGAAAATCAGAGTGCACTCAAATGTATTTGGCCAATTGGAATTATGATAACTTTTATAGTTTGCATATTTGTAAATATAAATAGACTAGTCCTAAACTTTCTGTAGGTCAACAGAGATCTCTTATAATAAGAATCAAAAGGAATAAAACTTTTACTCTCAAGAAAGCAAAGACAGTTATTAAAGCAAAGACAGTTATTAGGCTAATAGTTTATCTGATTGGAATATCCAAATTTCATTTTTGATAGCCACATGTAACTGTTTCTTCTAATGGGAAAGATTGTTAAAGATAATTTTAACTATATCTAGGGAGTTATCCCGCCAGATTTGGGCATATAAAGAGATTTTCTCTGAGAGTGGCCAGCCAAAAAGATGTTCTGGAGATAAATCATAAGGAGAAGCAATCTTCTGGGGACTGGGGCTGTGCCTATTTTTAAATACCTATTACTGTTTAAAACTGTTACTAAATTTATAAAGTTCCCTAGGAAATTTTTGTTCTGTCAATGAAAAGAAAGAGCCGTTAACTTCTAGTTCTGCCTAAGGACTAAAAGGCACATAAACTGGGACTAAAACTTGTGCATTTATTTTTGATAACTATAGGATTGCATCTAGTCCTGTTTTGGATTATAAAGTGAAAATCTACTTCATGCTTGAAGGACACAAAGGAGGGGAAACTTGCTATTCTGGAAATCTGCCCTTAAATGAAGCAGTCCTTGAGGAGATAATTACCTAGGATTAAATACTTTTGAATACTGTTGTCTCTCAGGGCCATGACAGTAGGAAGAAACAGAAGAGTGCCTCCAAGTATGGCACAAGTACCAAATCTTAACCATCTCACGTGCAAAACACAAATAAAATGTTGAGCTTTTCCCAGGCTGAATCTATATTCCTTAGCAAAACATGCCTCAAGAAACAGAAGTTAGGGAATCCAGCTCCATTGCCAAACAGAAAATTAACCCAATACTCAAAGAATCTAGCTGCTTTTGACATTTTGAGAAAGAATGAGAGACAATGAAAGTGTTCCAATTCTATTCTTTAGGGCTTAATTTCTCATAAATGCCTCTGAATCAAAAGTTCTAAAATACCAGCCTGTAAAGGGATTTCTTCTGACAGACAGACAGATAATAGTCTAAAAGAAATCTTGTTCCTAGGACAAAGAGATCATGGAGATATTTTGGTTTTTCTATTCAGTCACCTCTGCAGCAGGGCTGGATGTTCTCTATTTAAAAGTACGCTGGGGCTAGGGATTTAGATCATTGGCATAAGTCCCTACCTTGGAAGCATGTGGCCATGAGTTCGATCCCTGGTACCAATTAAAAAAAACACTCTGAAAATGCATATCCCCAAGTATGCATAACACACTTAAGAGACTCACAGATTAAAGTCCATACTTATTGTCTCTCATTAAAATCAATATTTAAGAGTGACATTACATCTCTCTACCTATTTTATAGGTTTGAGTAAACCCTCTAAAATCCTTAATGTACTTATTAGGAACAGCTGAAGACTTTTCTAGATCTTGCCTGATTTATGTCACAGAGAGAAAAAGACACATAACATGAATAGCTCTAAATTCCCTATTTACTTTCTACAAGGGATATTGTCTTTGAGAAGCTTGCACAAAATCAGCTACAGATGAGTACAGCTTCGTGAAGGTGAAAGTCTGAATTATGGCTGACCTAAAAAGCTCTACCCTTAAGATTTGAAGGGCAAATAGGGGAAACCTCATACTCTGTAATAGTGGGTGAGTCTTTGATTAAAATTCTCTTGGAAACCTCTCACCAGATTCTGAAAGTCCAGGAAGTGTAGGCTAAGTCTCAGTGATAGTATATGCCTTAAGGGTCAGAGGTGTCTGATTTTCTTGCAGCTTATATTTATTTACACTTAAAAACAAGGATTATTTCTTTAGTGCAAAGAAAGTCTGGACATAAGGCAATTTAGATAATTTTATAGCACAATTCTAATTTTGAAATAGCACCATGATCAATATTACCTTTACATTAACAGTGATTTTAAAGAAAGAAGCATTGCTTCATATTGAAATGAAGATAATGACTAGGGCCACAAATGAATCTATGGTGAATGGGCCCTTAGCTCAATTATTTAACAATGTTAATTTTTAAGCTGTTCCAAAACAAACACCCAGGGCTAGGGATGGATATAGCTCAGCAGAACAGCACCTGTCCTGCCTGGCAAGCATGAGGTCACAATTTCAAGTCCCCAGTATAAAAAAAAATAACCATCCAGTGCTCCAATAGCGAGAAATAAGTTAATTTTGATTATTAAGATCATGTTTAACCACCATCAAGAAAAAACAGCCTGTTGATATTTCGACATTTAGTATTTAGACTAAATTTTGATATTAAGACATTTAGAAGTTTAGAATGTTTCAGTAGTCTGAAGGCACAGGCCAAGGAGTAGCAAAATTCCCATGTGTTTCTGGGTCTGAGCCATGGGCATGGTTGGTGGCTTTTTGTTTATTTACTTATTCATTCTCCCTACTGTCATTCTAAAAGAGAAACTTTGGGAGTACTAGTACTTAACAGACCTATAGCAGATTTTACCAGGGTCCAAGCTGAAAAGGTCTCAGGAGAAACAGTTTCTCCTCTTATGTGAACTCTTATTTAATTTTTCTCACACATTATTGCAATTTTGAGTATCTAAGCTTCCCACCCACAGTAACCAAAAATTATATTTAACAGTTTTTGGTAATATTTCTGTTAACTTGCAAGTACTGCTTGAGCTCCACCCTGCTTCAACAACATAAAATATATATATATATATATATATATATATATATATATATATATATATATCTTGTGTTCTTTCACTGACAAATTCTATCCCATTATACCAGCTGAAATATTTCTGCAGTGTCAGTTACATTACCTTCCACTTTCTATTTGGACTTCTATGAATTTGTTGCATGGAGCCTTCTCACCTTCTCTCATCCTATTCTTTCCACTCAGATGAATCTTCCTTCCCTCTCAGGCCTAATTAGAACTTTTCTGTTCAGGTGACAAATATTCAGGACCTAGCCACTATCTCCAACTGCCTGTATGAGGGCTGTAGTGAAAGGATAAAATAAGAAACAGAGACATTTAGTAATGTACGAAGGGAGGCTGGGATATTACCGCCTTAGGTCAGACAGAGAGCAAGATACTCCAAGCCAGCCACTTTTATTAAGTGTACACAATGTAGGGGGTAAGGCAGAGATTCAAGATCAGCAGAAGATTCAGAAGTCAGTGACTCATCAGGCAAGGGGAAACTGGGATGACTCAAGAAGGCAGAAATGATCTTATGCTAAGAAGGATCTTGCCCCTGGAATGTTCTTTTTAATCTTAGTGGTTAGTTAAGTCTCAGTGAGTGGGAGAAGGTGATCCATCACAAAAGATTTAATGGAAAGTCTGGAAAGGGTGATACTATAATCCTAATCCTCCATTTATTCTTTATGGATGTATGCAAAAGTAGCCACTGTAAATTTGTTATCCTCAACAATAGTGAGACAGTGATATGTTAGAGCTAGTTTATTACCAGTTCATGAAAGCCAAATGTTAAATTTTTGGAAGTTTTACAGGTTTTTGTTCTATTGGTTATTTGAAATTGTCTTTTGTGAGAATTACTTTTAAACAAAAATCAGAAAACCATAAATCAGGACCACACTACCCACCTACTAGGAGCCTATCTGGGTACCTTGCCTTTTTCAAGCTGAAACAACTTATTTATATGGCTTTCTTTGGGTTCTCCATGTTCTCAGGCCCGAGCTTGCTTTAGCCCAACATATGTGATCAATCTCTGGCTTGAGTGACTCCCTACCACTTCCTTTATTAGATTAATTTCTAAGTATTTCTCTTTTTTATGTTATTGTGAAAGCTTTGGTTTTCCAAATTTTTCTCTGAGTGAATTTGTTATTTGTGTACAGGAATGCTATTGATTTTTAAGTGTTGACTTTGTGCTGTGCTGCTGTATCTGGTTATTAAATCTAAAGTTTCTTGGTGGAGGTTATAGAATCTTAAATAGAGTATCATGTTATATGCAAATAATGATAATTTAACTTTTTCCTTTTCTATTTTTGTTTTTCCAAAACTATATTGAATAAGAGTGTTGATAGTGGACACTCTTGCTTTCTTACCCAGTTTTCAGTGAAACCTTTCAGTTTTTGAGCATTTAGTATGATATTAGCTGTTGGATTGTCATAGATGACTTTTATGAGATTGAGGTAAACAGCATCTATTCTTATTTTCTGTAGGATTTTTATCATGAATACATGTTGGCCTTTGTGAAAAGATTTTTCTCCATTTATTGACATGATTATGTGATTTTTGTCTTTGGCTCTTTTGATAAGGGGTATTACATTTATTGATTTGCAGAAGTTCAATCATCTCTGTATCCCTAGGATGAATCCTACTTGTCATGGTATATAATCTTCCTGATAATTTGCTGCATTCTGTTTCCCAGCATCTTATTGAGGATTTCTGTATCTATGGAGATTGGTCTGTAGTTCTCTTTTTTTGATTGGATCTTTCTCTGGTTTTAGTATCCAAGTAATACATGCTTCTAGAAATGATTTTGGGGATATTGCTTCCCTTCCAATTTCATAAAGCATTTGAGGTGTAATGGCATGAGATGTCCTTAAAAATTCTTATATAATTCACCAGTGAATCCATCAGTACCTATGTGTTTCTTTGTTGGTAGTTATTTAATTATACATTCAGTTTCATTGGATTCTTTAGAATATTTATAGCTTCTTGATTCAGCTTTGGTAGTTCACATGCATTGAGAAATCTATCCATTTTTTTGTGTTTTCCATCTTATTAGAATGAAGGTTCTTGAGGTAGGTATTTATGATCTGCATTTCAGCAGGATGTATTTTGATTACCCTCTCATCTTTCCTAACTGCATGGATTTGAGGGTCTTGTTTATACGTGTGGCTGAGGGCTTATCAATTTTATCTTATCTTTCAAAAAATCAAATCGATTCAATCATCTTTGTTGTCTTCTTAGTCTACATTGAATTAATTTCTGCTTAGATATTTGTAATTCTCTTTCTAGTGTGAGCTTTGGGCTTGACTTGTTTTCTTTTTCTCAAAATTTCAAGTTCAACATTAGATTGTTGATTTGAGCTCATTCTGTTTTCCTGATGTGAGAATTCAACACTATAAATTCCCTTGCTTTCATTTTGTCCCATAAATTCTGTTATGTTTATTGGCATTTTCATTTAGTTGTAGATAACCTTTTATTTTATTCTTAAATTCATCTGTGATTCATTGGGTGTTCAGCAGTGTGTTACTTAATTATTATGTATTTATAGAATGTTTGAGGTTTCTTTTGCTGTCAGTTTCCATTTTCATTGTAGTGTGATCCAATCATATGCATGGAATTATTTCATTACCTTTGCATTTTCTTATGCATGTTTTTCTGGGCTCCAATGTGGTCTAATTTGGAGACTGTCCCATGTGCAGCTGAGAAGAATGTATATTCTGATGTTGTGGATTGGAGCACTCTGTAGATATCTACTGAGTCCATTTGTTTACAAGTTTGATTCAGTTTCCTTTTTGATTATTTTCTCTAGTTGACCGTGCTATTTGTGACAGTGAGACATTAAGATTCCACATTATAATTGTGTTACTGCTTATTTACTTTTTCATGCCATTAATATTTGTTTTATATAGTTGAGTGCTTCTGTATTGGGTGCATGTATATTCATGATTATCTCTTCTTGAAGTTTTCCCTTAACAAGAACGTAGTGACCTGCTCCAGTTCTTTTAATCAGTCTTGGATTGCAGCTTACATTTTCTTCAAATGGAGTAGCTACCCAGCCTTTTTTTCTAAGTTCTTGTTGCATGGGGTATTATTTTCCATACTTTGAGTTTAAGTTTATGAATTTCTTTTTGACTTTAATGTGTTTCTTGTATGCAGTATACTGTTGATTCTTCTTTCTTGGTCCATTCTGCTAGTTTCTTTTGAGTTTTGAATTGGAATCATTTACATTTATTACTATAACTGATATTTTTTGATAACCCTTGTCTTATTATTGCATGATGTTGGTTCCTTATCACTGTACTCTATAATTGTGTGTACTGCCTGGTGGTTGTTTTCTTTTGATACTCATGGAATTGTGCACATTTTTATCTCTTTCTAGAATGTCTTTCAGAACACTGTAGAGCTGATTTGATGATCACAAATGTCTTCAGTTGTTCTTTGTCATGGAAGTATTTTATTTCTCCTTTAATTCTGAAAGATAATTTTGTAGGGTACATCTACATGGTTTGGAAATTGTTTTCTTTCACACTTGGAATACTTCATTTTAAGCTCTTATGGGTTTCTGTTGAAAAGTCTACTATAATCTGATGAGTTTTCTTTTATAGGTGGTTTGTTTCCTTTCTCTAACAGCTTTTAATGTTCTATTTTGTTGAACTAGAAACTTGATTATTATATATCTTCTTATAGTTTTATTTTGTTCATGGCTAATTCGAGTTATATATACCTAACTTATCTGATATCTAAATCTTTTACCATGCTTGGAAGACTTTCTGCCATTACTTCTTCTGACAGCTTTTTTTTAAATCTCATTTGTGCTGACTCCTGGATTTTCATTTACACTTTGAGAAGCTAGTGTTTTTTCCATCAATTTGCAGTTGTTGGATTATTTTTATGGTCCCTTAGTGTTTTACAATTTTTTTTCTTGATTGTTGTCTTGATCTAATATTGCTTTCACTTTCATTCATGTAGTTTTATAAAGTTTCAGTGAAATTTTAATTTCCTGGATATCTGGTTGAAACTATTTCATGGATTCCATTTCTTTCCTATATTGAACATTCATGATTTCCATCATTTTCTGATGCTCCTGTATGTTTTATAAGCTTACTCTACTCTAGATTTACTGAATAAGCCCATCATTATGGTCATAATCTTTATTTTCTTTAACCTATGAAACTTTTTTTCTCTGCCAATTTCACCTATGATGTCATGCAAACATTTTTGAACTTCTCTTAGTATTGTTTCAAAGATTTCAGAGGAATACCTTCCGTTTACCTTACCTCTTTGCTCCCTGGCTTGTCCTGGGTAGGCTGGAGGTCTGAGGTTGAATTTTGTTTCTATGTCTTGTCATTTTCCATTTTTTAATTTATTGTGTTTTCTATGTTGATGCTGCTACTCTTTTCTCTAGTACATAGCCTTATCACTAGTATCAAGGCTTACCTAGAAAATGTCTGTTCTTCAAAGATGTTTTCTAGATATGAGAGATTCTTGAATTTTGTGTCTGTCTCAAGATTCTACTTTCCAAATATCTGAATAATGAGATTTTATCTGTTTGGCTTAGCACCCATCCAATCACTTGACATTGAAATATGTTGATGGTTATTACCTCTAAACAATCACTGTGTTGTTAAAGAAGAGAGAACAAGTGGTTTCATCTGGCATCTTATCCTGGCTAAAGTAACATGACTAGGAGCAATAATAGTATCAAGTACAGGTTAGAAACTGACAAGGTATGGTAACTCTTAATTTTGTCCCTTTAACCAGAGAGACAACATCTAAAGATATACAACAAAGTCCAACATAAATGAGGAACTTGAATGCAAAGAGTTTCTCATTGGTACAGTGATTTTACCATGTTTTTGAGAAATTTAAAAGGGATAGGGGACAAAAAAGATAGATAAATGAAGAGATATATTGTATAAGCAAGCCTGGGTAACAAAGAATAGTGGCATAAGCTTTGGAAAACTACAGAAGAAGGCAGGAGAGAAAGAATGAGGAAATGAGGAAAAAATTCTTGAAGTGAGCAAAGAAGACTAGAAACAAGGTTCACTCACATGAAAACATAAAATTCAGAGAGATAGTTGAGGAAATAGAGGAATAAGGTGCAAAGAATAGAACAACATAAAAGTAAAAAGATTAACAAATAAACAGACAGATAATAACAGAAAAAATAAAATCATAAAAAGTAAGAGGAACTTCTGGGAAGATGGCTGAGCAGTAAGCAGCAGAGAAAACAGCCTCTCTGAGAGTCACCATGCAGATGCAGGAATATAACACTGTGAGGAAGACAAGAAGGAAGTGGGTCCCCTGGACCCAGGAAGAATCTAAAACGTGAATTAAGGCTTACAGAGAGAGTAAAAAGTAAAAAGTAAACTTCAAAGAAGACGACACTACCTGACGCATCTTAGCCCAGAGCCAGACTCACTGTGCAAAAGGAGCTATTCAAACCTGGGGATGTGCAGTTATGGTGAAGATGACTGCTGGTGACCCCAAGAGGCCTCTGCAGTAAGACACAGCAGTGGAGGGGAGTGGCAGATATGGAGAACTGCACTGGCTGGTGGTGAGTGCAGAGGATTCACTCCTCCTGTGGGAGAGAGCAATTGGCCGGGAGCTATTTGGGAATTCGCCTGGATAAACCCAGAACCACAACTGCTGCCAGCTACATCTAGCAGCATCTAGCTGAACACAGACCCTTGGAAACTGGATGGACTGAAGCAAGCCCAATGAATCTGTTAAAGCCTGCTAAAGTCACCAAGTACTCTGTCATAAAGCAGCAGTAGGCTTGCTGGGATAAAGTGGCATGATTCAGGACTGTCTCCACTCGCACTCTACTAGTAAAACCAGCAAGAATCCCGGAAGTGAAATATTTTTTTTCTTTTCTTGTTTCTTTGTGTTGTTTTATTTAGTTTGTTTTATATTTCTTTTTCTTTTTTATTGTTTTTTTAATGAGTGTGACTCCTAACCTGTTTGTGGGTGTGGTTCTATTCTTTTCTACCTTTAACCTCTTCCATCTCTCTTTTCCTTTAGTCTCTACAGCACATTCCCCAAGTTGGTAGGATCTATCTTTGTCCTTCAACTTTACTTGTAATATATTACTCTTTTTCCGCTTCTCTATTTTCTCCTTAATTTTTCTCCTTAAATTTAAAATTTTAAACCTGAAGACAACATTGAAACATTTCAGACATATATTGCATGTAATTATCTGTTTTGTTTTATATTGTGTTATATAATCATAAATCTTGTTCATACAATTAGAAGTTGCAAATTAAGGGTTAGCTCAGTTTGTTGTTTGATAGGCTGTGTTTGATTCTATTGGTACCACTACAGCCAAAATTGACCTAATTGTTCTAAACAACTGATAATCCATGACTGAGATTAACTAAAGGTCATAGAAAATACTATGGTACAGTGCCAAAGAACCAGTAACTAGGCCAAATGAGCAACAACTTTTCAACTCCAGCAAACTGAAGGGATATGATCGTCCAACAGACTCAAAACCCAAAAACCAGCTACATGTGGAAGATACTTTATTACTTCAGAGAAGTAATGAACACCTAAATTTCCTAAATGCCACCAAAAAGCAAGCCACCAGAGGCAACTTACGAGCATCACCTGAGGAATTAAACTAAAAAAGAAATTAGAAGACACTTATAATCATGTAACTCCACACATCCAGTTTACCAAAGACAAATCCAGGGAATAATGAGGTGGGACAATCCAAAAGCCCCACATCAGGTTTCTCTGAAGTGGTAACACCAAAGCAATTCAATGAAGCACTGGAAAAGTGAAATCAGAAATAATTTCTCAAATGATAACAGTGATTACCAAAATAAACATCATGCTTAGTGATATTAGAACATACACAGACAAAAAAATAGATGAGTTTAAGCAAATTATGCAAGCACAGTATAGAAAACTAAGGAAAACAATAAAGCAGATTCAAGAAGCTATCCAGGGGAATAAAAACTCTATTGAAAGTATTCAAAGCATATTAGGTCAATCTGAGGACAGGATCTCAGATATTGAAAACAGACTTGCAGTAAGTGAGCAAGAAAACAAAGATTTCTCAAAACTAGCAAAGGATCATGAGAAATCAATCTAGCAGCTGCTAGATGAGACAAAGAAGAGTAACTTAAGATTAATTGGAGTCAATGAATAAGCAGGAGATATCACAAATGATATTAAAATGTTCAAATACATTGTGCCAGAAAATTTTCCTGGTAGAGAAAAAGAATTTGACATACAAATAAGTGAGGTACACAGAACTCCAATTAGCAATGATCAAAAAAAATTTACATCCAGACATATCATAGTCAAGACTCCAGAAATTCACACAAGAATAGAATCTAAAAGCTGTCAGGGAAAAGAAACAAATCACCTATAAAGGAAAGACCATTAGACTCACAGCTGAATTCTAAGGACATGGAATGAAGTATTAAGTCAAGTTCTAAGGAAAAACAACTTTCAACACAGATTGATGTGTCCTGCAAAACTATTTTTCAAAATAGATGGAGAAAAAGATATTTCCATGACAAAAAACATCTGAGAAAATTTATGACCACTGAACCACCACTCCAAAAGATTCTGAAGGACATTTTAGAAAGTGATAAGGATGAAAGCTCCATAAACTCCAACAGAAAGAATCCACCAGGAAAGGCAAACAACTAGAAGGAAGGAAAAATACAGAGGATGAAGGAGCCAACAACATGAAAATAACATGACAAGCATGTATCAATACATATCAGTATTAAATATCAATGTTAATGGTCTCAATTTACTAGTCAAAAGACACAGATTGGCATTACGGATTAAGAATCAGGATCCAAAATTATGTTGTGTAAAAGAAACACACTTAATTCAAAATGAAATTTATATACTCAAAGTCAAAGGATGGAAACAATACTCCATGTTATAGGAATCCAGAAAAAGTCATGGGTATCTATTCTACTAGCAGAGAAAGTGAGTTTCAAGCCAAGACTGATTATAAGAGAGATAAACAAAGTTACTACATCCTTGTAAAGGAAACAATCCAAGAGGAAGAGATAACAATTATAAACATACATGCAACAAATATTAGTGCACCCAGTAATATAAAACAATTATTAATAAACATGAAAAGATCAGATACATCTTAATACAATTGCATTACCCGACTGTCAAAAAAAGATAGATCAACTAGACAAAAAATTAATAATGAAATATTAGAAGTAAATCAAACTTTTGAGCAATTGGACTTAGTAGATATCTATAGAGTGTTCCACTCCACAACATCAGAATACACATTCTTTTCAGCTGCATATGAAACCTTGTCCAAAATAGGGCATATACTGTCTCATAGAACATGCTTAAGTAAATGTAGAGGAGTTGAATTTATGCCATGCATACTATCAGACCACGGTGCAATAAAATTGGAAATCCATACCAAAAGAAACCATAGAAGCTTCAAAGACATGTGAAAATTAAATAGAACCCTACTGAACAACCAATGGGTCACAAATGAAATTAAAGAAGAAATTAGACAGATTGTACAGTTGAGTGATAATGACAATACACCTACTGGAACTTGTGGGACACAGTGAAAGCAGTCTTAAAAGGGAAGTTTATAGCAATAAATATCCATGTCACGAAAACAGAGTAATTACATATAAACAACTTTATGTTGAACCTTCTAGAAAAAGAAGAGCAGGCTAAAGCAAAAGCTCATACAAGGAAGGAAATTTAAGGATCAGATTAGAAATTAATACACTGGAGAATAAAAAAAATACAAAGAACCAATGAATCAAAGAGTTGATTCTTTGAAAAGGTAAGTAAAATTGACAAATCCTTAGCCAAACTTATCAAAAAATGGAAAGAAAAGACTCAAATCCATTCAATTAGGAATGAAATTGGTGAAATCACAACAAACACTGGAGAAATCCAAAAAATCATCTTTACCTACTTTGAAAACTTGTATTCTAATAAGATGGAAAATACAGAAGAAATAGATAGATTCCTAGATACATTTGAATGACCAAAGTTGAATAAGAAAATATAAAAATCCTGAATAACCCATTGTCAAAAAATGATATCAAAGATATAAATAATTAAAAACCTATCATCAAAGAAAAGCCCAGGCCCTAATGGATTCACTGCTGAATTCTACAAAAAGTTAGTGAAGACCTAACACCACTACTTCTCAAACTCTGTAATGAAATTGAAAGGGATGCAACACTCCCAAATGCATTCCTGGAAGCAAGCATTACTGTGATCCCAAAACCAGAGAAGGACCCAACTAAGAAAGAGAATTACAGTTCAATCTTCCTAATGAACATTGATTCAAAAATTCTCTATAACATACTGGCAAATAGAAAAACAGAGCAACCTTAAATAACCACCCTCATGAGAAATCTTAAGATATTTCTGAAAGAACAACAAACCAGTCCCAAACTAAAATTAAGGAGGAAAATTATAGAGATGAGAGTGAAAAGCAATACAATTAAGACTAAATAAACAGCAAATGTTAAATATTAGAAGAGCTGGCTCTTTGAAAGACTAAATAAAATAGATAAGTTCCTAGCCAGACTAAAAGACTTACATCAACCCAATTAGGACACAAATGAAATAATGACAGACACTTTGGAAATTCAGAAAGTAATTAGTACCTACTTCAAAAAATAACATTTCAACAAATTAGAAAATTTAGAAGTAGGCAGATTCCTAGGCACTGGTTGCAGTGCAAGAGTAGTCATGCTATTCTCTTCACTACAAAAACAAACAAACCAACCCTGGGTCCTCATTTGGAAGATATCTTTGCACCTGTTTAATTTGTTTGTGGGCTGTGGCATCCTCTTGTTGGGGGAAGGCAAAAGAGCCACTGTACTTTACATCCTATTTGTATCCTGTGTGGCTTGAGTTAGCCTAATTCAATCTTTTTTCTCCCCCTCCTCCTCCTCCAAGTCTTCCTCCTCCTCCTCCTCCTCCTCCTCCTCCTCCTCCTCCTCCTTCTTTGTCTTCTATTAAACTTGGGAGTACTATGGTCTTGTTCTCCTGCAAGTAGAGACCCACCCGCAGTCCTGTGGGCTGGACTGCTATTTTATTAAGTCCTATGTCACTATTTTGTCTGATATACAAGTCCTCTTACTTCAGATTGATTTCAGCCTCAGAATATTTGCCCCTTCCTTTCTTCCAGTTACCTGTGTTTTTAGTGGATTTTCTCAGTAACACCAATGTGACTCCTCCTCTATTCAGCAATATTAAATCAAAGTTCACATTTAAATGTTTAGGAAAACATACTGGTTTTCAAAGCACCTGAACCAATTTTATATTATGCTCTGAATTATGCAAAAATGCCTTCAATTTTCTCATTAATTATAGGTACTGATCCTTTAAACATTTTAGGCATTTTAAAAGACAAATAATAGAGTAACATGGTGGTTTTATGATAAATGATATTCATTATTGATGTGTTTGTCATCCACTTATATTTTACTACCATCCATTTATATTAGACTAGTTATTTATATTTGTTCTCTTAGTGAAATTTGACTATTTTAAAATAATGTGGATACACGTCCTCTTTCAGGTCTATAATGTCAATATTTTCTCTCAGTCTATGTATTGTCCTTCAATTTTCTTTAATTGTCTTTCAACAACTAGATAGATATAATCAGATAAAGATAAGTTTGTAATTTTTTTCTATGTCTTGGTGTTTGTTTCTTTGTTTGTATGTTTGGTGTTATAAATAGGAATTCTGGATCTTCAGAATTCGAAATATTTTTCCTGTGTGTTTTCTTTTAAAAGTTACAGCCTTAGGTTTTACCTCTGGATCTCAAATTCATTTTTATTCAACATTCTATATGATGAATATATGATGAATGTTCACTTTTATGTATCAAAATCCACGGTTTTGACTGCCACTAATTGAAAATATTTTCATTCAATTAATTGTGCTTCTATTTTTATGAAAAATCAGCTGTTTACATAATGCATGTTTCTATTTCTATACTGGAGTCTTAGTGATGGTAAAACTTTGAGAGCTTTTAATGACACATGCATTCTGTGACATGCATTCTGTATATACAACACCACTGCTCAAGTCTATTTCAGTAACCTGTTTGTTGGAGAAACAGTCCAGATCCTGGAATGTAACATTGTGGGGAAGACAAGAAAGAAGGAAGTTGGTCTCCTCGACCAAGGAAGAACCTAAAGTGAGATTTGAAGCCCATAGAGAGTTAAAAAAAAGAAAAACAAAGAAGATGGTAGCTGGCAGTGCTTTCACCTAGAAACCATCCAACCATATGAGAAGAGCTGTTGAAGCCTGGGGACACACAGCCCAAAGTGACTGGTTGCTGGCAAGCCTAAAGGCATCTGCAAAAAGACACGGTGGTGGAGGGAAACAGCAGATATGAACTACACTGGCTGATGTTGGGTGCACAGAACTCAGTCCTCCCGTAAGAGACTGCAATTGGCTGGGAGCTATTTTGGAGTTGGGCAGAATAAGGCTAGAAGCAGAACTGCAGCTGGCTTCCTCCAGCAGCTCCTAGATGGAATCAGACTGGTGGAAATTGCTTGGACTGAGTCCTGCCCCTGTGCATGTTCCAACAACCATTGCTGTGGTTTCCATAAATCTATTCCCAACCGTCACTGCCTCATGTACACACTCTATGTGGTGGGGACTCCCTGCTGTTAACCAACCCCGGGAGGGAGACAGCAGCCTGCCCCACCCTGCTTGCACTCCAACAGCAACCTATGAGACAAAGTAGCCTAGAAAAAATAGCAGACAGCCCTACTCCAGCGCACCCATCAGATATCCCTGGCTAGCACTGGCTAGGAAGATCAATCAGTCTCGCTTCAGAGAAATTGTAGCCAACACAGAAAGTGCAAGGACACCTACTACCCACTTGTCTGGAAGAAACCAGGAATATGACAAGAGGAAGAATTAAAAGGCAGTCTTTGACCTCCAACCCAAGCAATTCTGGTCAAGGAGATGTAAACATAGAAGAGATCAGGAGTTGAACACCTGAAGTTTATGAAGTAATGGTAACTGAAGTAAAGAAACAACTTCATGAGGTTATAAAATAAATTAGAAGAGAAATACTATCTCAGGTAAAAGAAGAAATGAGACATAATAAAAAATCTTGAAGCACCTCTAAAGAAGACATAGATGAAAAAATAGAGGAGCACAGGAAAATGAAGGAAACCTTGAATGAAGAATGAAAAAAAGATTTAGACTTCATGAAACAGATTCAGAGATTACCAGGAATTTAAACACTCCATTAAAGCTGGCAAAACTGCCTGAAAGAAAATAAAGATAGACTTTCAAACCTTGAAGACAGGTTTGCAACCTGATATCATGAAAGGACACATCTCTTAAAAATCACAAGGAACCAAGAAGTAACAGTTCAAAGGTTACAAGATGATGCAAATCAACATAATTTAAGAATAATAAATGTGAATGAAAAAGCAGGGATCAATACAAATGAAATACAAAGGCTATTTACAGAAACAATTACAGAAAACTTCCCAAGCATAGGAACTATTCACATAAGTGAGGCATACAGAACTCCAGCCAGCTATAACCATAATAGATCTACACCCAGACATGTAGTAATCAAGATCCCAGAAATTCAACGCAAGAACAGAATATTAAAAGCTGTCAGAGAAAAGAAACAGAACAACTATAAAGGAAAACCCATCAGAATCACGACAGACTTCTCAACACAAACCATAACATTAATAAGAGCTTGGAGTAAAGTATTTCAAGTCTTGAAAGAAAATAACTTCCAACTCAGATTGATATACCCTGCAAAACTATCTTTCAAAATTAATGAAGAAACAAGATAATTCTGTGACAAAGGACAACTAAAGGAATTCATGACCATCAAACCAACCCTTACAAAAAATACTGAAGGACATTCTAGAGAGAGAAAAAAAAAGACCACTATTTCAGGAACAGTGTCAGAGGCTCACTGAGTAGGGCAGACAATGGAATGAAGAGGAAAAGTAGGCAACCAACCAATGGCAGGAAAACAGCATGGCAGAGATGAAACAGAGAATGTTGGCCATAATCACTAATATAGATGGACTCAATTCACCAATAAAAAGAAACAAACACAGAGTGGATCAGGAGACAGGGTCCATCAATATGCTTTATACAAGAAACACATTTAACCCAAAATGGGGTTTATAGACTGAAAGTCAAAGGTGAGAAAACAATGCTCTGTGTCACAGGGAACCAGAAAAAAGTGGGGGTAGCTTGCCTATCAGCTGCAGATTGGTTAGAAAGCCATGACACTTTTATACAATGGAAAACTTCTCAGCTATAAATAAAGATAACCTTGTAGCTCTTGTAGGTAAATGGATGTAACTTGAGACCATTCTCAGGCGTAAAATATTCACAGTCACATAGGTGAATCATGTGTTGCCTTCCTAATATAAAAATTAAAGGAGTTAGTGGGATTCAAAATGTACAATGCATCCCTTGATAAAAAAAGGGGAGGAATTGTCTAAAAAGAAAAGTCAATAGCCATTGTTAATCTATTATCATGATTTGAAACCCATATTGTTTTCATTGTTCTGTTTAGTTTGGTTTTATTCTGTTTCAGTTTTTCTTACCATATTATATTTGATGGCATGGATAGCTATTTCAAAGATAGCAAAATATGGCAACCATTTCTGATTTCCTATTGTCTTGATTTGAAGCCCCGTATTGCTCTCACTGTTTTGTTTTGAATGATTTTATTCTATCTTGTTTTGTTTGGTTGTATCATGTCTGATGGTATAGGCAACTATGTTGAAGATAATAAGATGCATTATGATACTCATTCTGGGTTTTACTATTATCTTCTTTTGAAGTCCTGTACTGTTTCCATTGTTTTGTTTTTATTGATTTTATTCTGTACTATTTTGTTTGATTCTATTATGCCTGATGGTATGGGCAGTTCTTTTCAAGATAACAAGAGGCATTTTGGTAGCCATTGTTTATCTCTTTGTATTTTGTTCTAAGTTATATACAATGTTCATCCTTTTGTTTTGATTGACTGTATTCAGTTTTGTTTCATTTGTTTTTATTCTCTTTAAAATAAAAAAAGAAAAAATAATAACCTATTTGTCTATTTTTATACCAGTACCCCTTGGACTTTATTACTATTGCCTTGATTTGTTAAAATTACCCAAAGTAATACAACTTTAGAAATATATCTTAGCCACATTTTCATTGCTGAGACAAAATACTCATACATACAATTTAAGGAGGTGAGCCTTATTAAGGCTCATAGCTTTCACAGGTTTCAGTATATATTTGTATGGTTCCAAGGCAGAAACATTATTGCAGAAGAGCATAGCCCAAGAAGTCTACTCATGTTATAGAGGCCTGGAAGCAGGGAAAGAATAAGGAGCTTGGACAAGAGACATACCCATTCAGATCACACCATCTGTGACCCCCTCCAACCAAACTTTACCCTCTAAAATCATGTTACCTATAGAGCCTCCATAGTCTAATCACTTTCCAAATACAAATTATTGTAGTTTTTAATATATATGGTTTTAGTTACCCTTGGTGAACTGTGGTATGAAAATAATAAATGGAAAAATTTTTAGATATATTTCTTACAATTGGCCAAGCATATAGCTCGGTGCCACAATGCTATTCTGGCAAGCACGAACTTCTGATTTTGATTTTTGGTACCAAAAAAAAGGAAAAAACAATCATATGATTTCGGTTGTACACCATTCTGAATAATATGATTGTATCAGTCAGTGTTTAATAGAGAAACCAGTATAATACAAAATATACACCTATATAATAATTTACAAAATTGGCTTACAGTGGTCACCCAGAAAGTCCAATATGTAAGAGTGCGGAAGGTCTGTCTGCATCCTGAAAAGTGAAGGATTCAGTCAAAAATCTATAGTTCACTGCAGTGTTACTGATCTGTCTGCAATGGAAGACTGAAGAGTGTTTGCTAAAAGGCTAAAGGATCTGTTTTGGAAGCTGTAGTGTCTGCACTGAAAGCCAGGAGATGACATCCAGGGTGAAGACAAAGACTGGAGCTCCTTCTCAGAAAGAGAAACAGATCTTGCATTCTTCATTTCATCTGTGTGCCATCAAGACAACAGTCTGCTCTAGATTGTCTCAAGGGTATGGATTGTGCAGACAATTTAAGGGACAGGAAGAAGCTTGCCCTTTCTGTATCTTTGTCTCTCTCTGCCTCCCTCTGTCTCTCTGTCTCTCTCTTTGTCTCTCTCTGTCTCTCTCTCTCTCATTGTTTTTTCTGTCTTCTGCAAACTGGAACTATTGCCCCCGTGCCATATATCTCCCTGTCTTGGAGCCAGCTGATTATGGACTGAAACTTCTATAAAGTGTGAGCTAAATAAAACACATTTCTTCTTTAATTTTGTCCCAAAAATTAGAGAAATATAGCTAAGATAGTTGTATTATTGCCATTACTTTCTTACAGTGCCAACTTCATGTGATATGTATGTATGTGTTTATTCGAGAAAACAGCATCTTTAGCATTTTGTGCTATTTAGACTCAAGCATCCACTAGAATCTTGGGATGTATCCTTCATGGATAAGTGGTGGGGAACTATTGTCCTTTTAGCCTTAGAATAATTTTCTTTTTTGGTTTTTGTGAGAAGATTGTGTGTTTTTGCTATTCTTGGTCTTTTGTATCTCTATAAGTTTTGGAATCGCCTTGTCAATTTCCATTAAAAAAATCCAGCTAAGATTTTAAGTGAGAAAATACTGGGTCTATAGCTTAGTTTTTCAATAATTAACATTTTTAAAACATTAAGATATATGATCTTAAAACCTGGTGTCTTTCTCCAGTTACTTAGGTGTTTTTTTTTTAATTTTCCAAACAATGTTTTATAGTTTTCAATCTTGCACATCTTTTATTATGTACTTTCTGTTTCCTGTTTTTCATATTATGTTAAATAGCATTGTTTCTAAATTTCACTTTCAAATTCTTTCAAATTATCTCTTGTTATTGTACAGAAATGACAGTTGTAATTTGCTTTGTCTTTAAATTGTTATTTTTAATTTTTATGATGCATGATACATAGCTACAATTCTTCATTGTATATCTGAAATTAGCAGCAAGGCAGAATTTTTAAGATACTCATTATAAAGAAATGATAAAAGTTAATGAGATTGCTATGCCATTGAACTTTGATTTGATCATTACATAATACAATTGTTTTTCTTATATTGATCTTACATAATTACACCTTTATAAACTCATTTATCTTTTTAGTTTTTAAAAATTACTATGTTTTTGTTGGTACATGTTTTCTGCATGTAATGACATTTCTCATGAGGAGTTGGTATGTGTACATTTCACAAGTTAATTCTAGTAACTTTTTTATATATTGCATCAGATTTTTGGCACAGATGATGTACCTTTAATAATAAATGTTGTTTTAATTTGTTTCTTCTAATAGAGATGATTTTTATTCTTTATGTTTGAATAGTTAAAGTCTAGTAAATTGTTGTAGTAGAAAAAAATGGATATTGTTTTATTTCTGAATTTGAGGGAAAGTATTTATTTTTCACTATTAAAGATAAAGTTATTTTTAGTTTTTATATAGATGCTTTAATTAGATCAGGAAAGTTTCCTTTCAGTTCCTTGTTGATGAAAACATTTTTAGATGGATATTAGCTTTTCGCAGAGACTTTTTCTATGTTAATTGAGATTATCACATGATTTTTTTCCTTTTGATCACTTTGATAAATATCTGAATTATAGTAATTTTTAAATATTAAGTAAGGCTTGTTTTCCCAGGATAAACTTCAACATATTAGATTGTACTTAAAATGTAGCTTAATTTCATTGTTAAAATTTTGTTGATAATTTTAACATCTATGTTCATGAGAGATACTGATCTGTTGTTTCTTTGCTAGTGCTGTCTGCCTTTTTGTGATATCAAGGTAATGGATAGCTCAAATCAATTGGGAAATAGTTTCTATTCTTCAAAATTCTGAAGAGGTTATTTAGAGTTGGATTTACTTGTTCTTAAATGTTTCTTACAATTCACAATTGAAGATATCCAAGACTGGAACTTTCTTAGTTTTTAGCTCTAAACCTATATATGTACATAGCTCTTTAGTTTGTTACTTCTTGAATGAGCAATGACATTATTTTTCTCTTGAAGTAGGTTATCCATTGTTAAATTTATTGGTAGAAAAAAATTGATACTTTGTTATTGTCCAGTAAATATATATAGATTCTATAATGATGTCTACTTTCTTATTTCATGTATAATTATGTATTAGTTTTTTCCTCTTATAATTTCAAGATTTTTGCTTTCATGTATTTTGACACTTAATTTTTATATGAATAAATGTTTGCCTTCTTGATTAATTGTCCCTCTTACCAGTATGAAATAACTCCTTACCCTTGGCAATAATTGCCTTTATTTTAGAAAAATATTTTCATTGAATATAAAATTCTAAGTTGACAGTTTTACATCCATTATGTATTTTATTTTTAGTTAATTTTATTAGCACATTTTTGATATGTGTAATGATCGCATTCATCATTGGGAATTTGTACCTGTACATGATATATGTTGACTCTTCTTATTTTTCCCTATTGCCCTTCCTTCCCTTCAAAGTTTTCTCCTCCTTATTTATAAAACCTTTGTATCCATTTTTTCCTTTAATTATCTTTTATTCTTTCCTTTCCTCTCTTCATTCTACCCCCTCCCTTCTCGTTACTATCTGAACATGTTATTCATAACTTCCAATATATATCATGCATTTTGGTCTTTGTTTTTTGTTGTTGTTGTTCTCATATAAGAAAAATTTTGGAATGGCTATCATCAAATAATCAGTAACAAATGTTGGCAAGGCTGTGGGTGAAAAGGTTCCCTTCTCCAATTTTTCTGGGAGTGAAAATTGGTATAAGTAATATAGAAAACATCATGAAGATTTCTCAAAAAATGAAAACTAGAATTTTCATTTGAAACAACTACTTCCATTCTTGGTATGTCCTCAAAAAAGTTAAAAATATTATATCAAAGTGATATATGGACAGTCATGCTTACAGCAACACAATTTGTAGTAGCTAAATCTTGAAAATATACTAGATGCCCATCAATGGATGAATGAGTAAAGAACATATGGTTTCTAATATGCACTGGAGTACTATACTGCAATAAGGAATTATAAACTTGAGACCTTTTTTTTTAAATGGATGAACCTGGAGACCATACCTTTGAGTAAAATGTGTGAGATACATATGTTTATGTATTTTAAAATTATTACTCACTCTTTTCATTTGAGTTTTTCTAATGATAAATCTTTTTATCCTTATCTTTAATTATATATAACATTCTTTTTTCCTCCTTTTGGTATTAAAAGATTTTTCTCTGTATTGTGGGTTTTGAACAATTTGATTTTCATGTACTTTTGTGTAATTTTCTTTATATTTTTCTTGTATTTGGATTTCAGTGAGCTTCGATCCTGGTTTTCACCAATTATTTTATATTTCCCCTTGTCTTGTAGGGTTCCCACATATTCAAGGCTATTTGAAATTCTCCCACAGCTAATTGATGTTCTCTTTTTTGCTTGTCTCATGCTCTCATTCTTTTTGAGAAGATTATATTGCTGTATTCACCAGTGTTTTATTTTTGATAAATTTTCTGTTATATTAATTTTTAAATTTACATTTTAATTTTCATTTCCAAATTTTTGATGTCTATTTCTATATTCTCTGTCTCTACGTTTAAACATCTGGAACAAAAAGGTATGATAAGTGTTTTAATGTCCTTATCTACTAATTCTAATATGTCACTTCTAGGTCAATGTTGATTAACTTTCAGTTTTTCTCCTCACTGTACTTTCTTGCAATTTTTGAACACTTGCTATTTAGTAAGATGACACACATTGATTTTTTATCTTGGTGAATACTGGACACATTTGTATGCCTATTTAAAATTCTTGAGCTTCATTCTATATTTTATTTTAATACTATTGCATGCAAAACTAGAATAGTGTTTAGTCTGAGGCAAGGTTCTTCCAAATACTCTATCACATTCTGTAAGAATTATGAAGTTTTTTAGTCTAGCTAGTTAGAGCATAGTATTCTCCACCCTACATGATTTCTTCTATTTTCATGGTACCATTTTTTTTCCTGTTTTTTAATCACACAAATTATTTTTAAAAAGTTAAAAAGTATTTTTCATCATTCATATTCTAAGAGATCATGGTAATCAGTTTTTTTTGCTCAGAATATTGCTGTCCCTACTTGAAACTACTTTTTGAATTGATATATTACTCATACAAATGTGTAAGACCTACCTTGTTTATTAGTTCATATTTTCCTCCAGTCATATTAGATATTTTTTCTCAAGGCCTTTACTTGTGTTTTCTAACATGTATTTCTTAGTAGTGATCTGAAGACCTGAGGGAAATCCTCTACAGAACATAATTCTTTCTTTCTATTCTCCTTTCATCTCTATTAGCTATCGTACTGATTCTCTCTGCATTTAGTGCCTCTTAGTTCTGTCTTCTCAGCTCAAACTCACAGCCTCTGGCTGGGTTTCCCTTGCCTGCATAAGCATGATACTCGAGAGGTGATAAGGTAGGGCAATTGTTGTTTATCTGATTTGCTTTCCATTTCTTAGGGGTCATCTCCTTCATTGACTAACATCTAATTTCTTCAAAGCTGTTGTTGCATTATAGTGTTGATTTTTGGCATTTTTTCAGGGTGTGGTGAGTAGGTAAATCTAATACCTGGCAGTCCATTTTGGCAGGAAACAGAAGTCCTTGGAGTATTGAGATTTATCTTTTGTTTTGGTGCAGTTATTTATTTAATTTTACTGTCATAAAAAATTGTGCCTATTAATTGAATAGCATGTAATGTTTCAATACATGTAAACATTGTGCAATGTTTAAGTTAGGATAAATTTTTTCTCCTGCAATACATATCATTTTTATGATGAAAACTTTAACAATAATTGCTTTTTGCTTTTGAAATGTACCTTGCATGTCTGTATCTGTGGTGCATCCTACTCTGCAGTAGCACATCAGAACTTGTGCTACATAAATTATTACCCATTGATCACCCTTTTCCCACCTATACTCTCTAGCCTCTGATAACACCATTTTACTCTCCATTTCTATGAGATTGACTTTTTAAACATTGTATATAATAAGATCATGGTGATAATTTCTCTTCATGCCTTGGCTTACTTAACATTGTGTTCTCCACTTTCATCCATGTTGTCATATTGACAGGAATTCATTGTTTTTGTGGCTGAATAATATTCTATTGTGTATGCACCAGATTTTCTTTTATTTATTCGTTAGCTAATGTACACATAGATGATTTCATTACTTCGATAGTGTGACTAATACTACAATCAAAATGGGAGTACAAATGTCTGTTTGAGATACTTATCTCATTTCCTTAGTGTATGTACACAGAAATGGAGTTGACAGACCACATGGAAGTTCTATTTTTAATTCTTATGATCACCATTTCAGTCTGTTGTATTGAAATAATTCATTACCTTATGTTTAATATTAAAATTGCATTTACTTCAGCGTATGTTATTTTCCCAATAGATTGTTACTTTTGACTGTCCTATTCCCTTACATAGTTTCAACCAATGATGTTATTTAGCATTTTATGATAACAGTCTTGTTTCAGTGCTTTTGATATTTATGAAAGATTTGTAATAATAATTTTGTTTTCCTATTAAAAATATTTGTTAAGGAGAGTTTGCTTTTCCTAAATAGTATAGTTTATTTAAAGGTATTACTTAATGTAACATAATATATTTTAAATTCAGCATTACTATGAAGATAAGTTTAGTTTATAATATTTTCATTACAACAAAGATTGAATGGGTATATTCAGAGTTACTTTGATTAAAAAAGCATATGTTCATTCTTATAAAATGTTATAAACCAGTTGATAACATTGTATTTATGCTTTGATTTCTTTACTGTGTTTTGCCAAAAACCCTGACTTTTGAATAATTAACTGCATGGATCCTTCCCTTCTATGTTGTGCCTTTATACCTTAGGACCCAGCTTTCTGGCAAATTTCAGTAACTCTTCTCTCTTCTTGACTGTTTAGCACATCCCAGGGTAACTCCACTCACTTTTCATTTTCTTCCTCTATTACTGAAATTATTCTCATTCCAGAAATGTAGTGTCACCTGATTTAAAAATAATAAAAGGATGTATTCTGTTAGAAAATCTGTTTAGTTGTTTTGACAGGAAATTGCAGAACACAGATTTTGTTTTTCCTATGTATATTTGAATACAACAGATTACAGAGTTACTGATATTTTCCTATGTTGAGGAAATATTAAATGTTACATAGTTTTGTATAAATTGTTCTTTTTCCTTTAGGATTTGCTCTCTCACATGCTTCATGTGGACCCAAATCAGAGGTACACTACTCAACAAATATTAAAACACTCATGGATAGCCCACAGAGACCAGTTACCAAATGATCAGCTAAAAACTAATGATATGTCACATGTTGCTAAGGTAAGATGAACATACATGTGTGTGATTTCTAAATACTTAATACCTAATGAAAATTTCATATGGTCTACACTGATGATGTTTAAATGATTCCTTGAAAAACTTTTATTTTTTAAAGATAGTTTTTTTAAATTTTGTTATTATTTAAAATTGCAATTATGTACTCTTCTTCTCTTTCTTTACTATTTCTTTTCTTGTGATAATATAAAAATAACCTTGGTTTTAGTTGCCTTTTCTTTGGATTGAAACTTTGGCTAGGAGTGGACTAAATGTAAGTTTTCGGTGGAAACAAAAATTTATATGAATTACTGCATTATAATGATTCATATCAGTTTCTATGTCCAGAAACCTAGATTTTAAATTTTAGTGTTTAAGACATTTTTGTAAGAAACATGGTTAATTGAGTTAAAATAAATAATAAGGAATTATTGATTTATTCAGGCTGTGTCACTACTGTGAATACTCTTATTTACTTTTCTGTGGAAAAATTTTGTTCTTGAAACAAGAAGCATGATATAATTTAAGGTGTTTGATGTTGTTGTTGTTTTTTCTACAGAGATTGTTACTTACCTATTTTTTTATATTTAAGGGAACAGTGGTTGCCACATACTCTGCCCTGATGCATAAGACTTTTCAACCAATCCTAGAGCCTTTTTCTGCTTCAAGCCTAGCTCAGCGACGGAGCATGAAAAAGCAAACATCAACTGGCTTGTAAGTTTTGCATTGTTCCTCAGCTAACCTGGATGAAGAGAAAATTAAACATGTGGCTATTTATCTAATTTGATATCAAAGACATTATTTTCTGTTACATTACTTGAATATTCTTTTTAAGTCCCATTTTTTAGGGCAAGTAAATTAAAAAGCATACACAGGTCCATAATATTCATATTACGTTGTTTTACAGTAGTGTCCAAGTGTTTGACCATAAAATTAGTCTCAACATGTGTACATGAGCTTCTAAAATTTCTTTCAAATAAAGTTACTTTATTAGTTATTACTGTTTCATTCTGTAATTGTTTGAGAATTCATTAACAATAATCAAAATGCTTATACCATAAAGCCAATCAATGTCAGTATTCTTAGCATCACATCCTAAAGTGCTTTTTTCTTTAGGAAAAACAAGTACTGTATTGTATAAGCTTGTTATGCACAACCAAAGACTCAAATTATTCGGCTCTTTAATGACTCAAATGTAATCATAGTATTTTGGTGCCAGAACAAAATTTACATTTGTGCTAAAATACAAATCCTGATAGGATTGGTGCCAAAGTTTTTCCACAAGCATTAAATCACCAATAATCTGTGTAGGCAGTTCTGTATATTAACGATAAGTGGTCATATCTAAAAAGGTTTACATAAGGCTTTTAACAATATAAACATAAAGGAATTGTAGCACAAGTGAATAATTATTTAACAAGAAGCTTTATACTGGTCTTGTAATCTTCTTAATATCCCACAGATAAACCTTTTAATATAAAATACATACTGTTGTCACTTTTTGGCATTATGTAAGCTGAATTTCAAGTCAACCAATTGAATTTAATCATTGTCCACCCATTTATACATAAGCTTCCCTTTATTTTTTAACTTGATGTCCATGTGCTTTGAATTACAGTGTAGCATATGGGATTTACCTAGACTTTTATAGTTATTTGGGTTATTTGGATAATGTACTTGTGCACTAAGCACAAATGATATGGTATATTATAGCTTAGTAAACATTAGATGTTGCTTCATAATAATTATACTTCAAAAATAGTTCAATATTTTAAATTGGAAGTAATATTAATGGTCTATGTAAAATTTGACCTCATTTTAAAAATCATATCTATAAATAATCTGGTCAGAGTATCTTACTATTAAATTTATTATTCAGAACCACTATGTAATATGTATTATTTTCTGTGCTGAAATTTTAAAGAATCATTTTTGTTGTTGTTGAAGAAAATGCCATGATTGCTAGTACTGACAGGAAGAATTCATGGATATAAACTGGAGTTTGAGTTTTGTCTGGTGAATGTAAAAGAGCTAATTTGTACGTGATACAATACAATGTACTATTTGTTGTGGAGTTTATTTTGCTTAGTTCACAGATAGTGACTACTGAGTATATAATTTAGTCTAGAAGACATGTATATTTGGTATTTAATAAAATAATATGCACATATTCTCTTTATAATATCAGTAATCTATACCCCATGCATAAAATTGTTTCCTGAGTGTGATATATGAATGGATGCATTCTACTTTTGAGATAACTTTTTGAAATAATTGAAAGATATTACCAAACAGCTAATGCTTCATGAAAACATTATGTACAAATGGGCTGGTATGACATTTTCTGGACTTTTATTTTTCAAAATAGCATTTTCTTTCCTCGAATTGCTTTATAACATTAACTACTTGCATGTAACAGTTAGTTTCCATGTATTTTGATTTATTTTCCTCCTGTCATTATCTTGTTTGTGCTCTTTGCTTTCTTATCAGAATTGATAAATCAAACTCAATATAATTATTATGTTGAACTTTTCAGAGCATTACTAGTTCCATGGATGGTTTTCAAGAAAACATTAGATGACCTAAAATTGGAAAATGAAATGTGATCACAAAATAACCTCCAGGTTTTCTAGAATTAGTGTTTTTTAAAAGTAGATAATCTTAATTAATTTTAATTTAATTTTTTCAAGAGTCATGTCATACACTCCTATCATGAAATGGACACTATGTGAAGTAAGCAACACTGTGTGAATAGCATGATTTCTTATTGTCCAGAGGGCTTTGATAATGCATAAAACATGCAGGCATGCTTATAATAGTTGTGAAGAAATTTTTCTGCTGGAAAATTCAAGCATGCTAGCCTAGCAGTAGTAGTAAGGGTACAAATTACCATAAATGAAAATTTCAAACTACTTTGCAGAAGAAGCTCAGAGAAGGATACCTTATCATGTTCTTTCTTTGGCTAGAATTCTATAGTTAACAAATGAAGATTTAAATGGAACATTCTTATGAGGGTTCTATAAAAGTGTGGACATTAGAATTATTGTTTCTATGCTGTGGTTTCTACAGGATTCATGAAGAGTTATTCTGTACTATTTTTTTCTAGTTAATGGTCTTGATAGTGCATACTGATATCATAATTTTGAGCTTTTTATTTTTGTTCTGGAACGTAAATGATATTCAGCTAATATTTCTCAAAGGAAAACACAAGATTTACTCCTAGAGGCTCAACAGTCTGTTATCCTAAAGTTAAGATAGACTAATAATCTTTTTCACTAAAGCATACATTAAGTAAAGCATATATTAAGCATATATAAGTAAAATCAGAAAAACTTCACCAGACAATTTGAGTGCAGCACTTATGACTTTAATGTTGAGCAGAAAACAATGATTTCAGTGCTTTCATAAAGATCACTTAGCATATTTTGTTAGATGAAGGAAGGCTTAAATGTTGCTTTTGGTAAATATAGCAAAACATCTTTTATAATTCCTCTGGTTAGTTCAAAGAGATTCTGTATG
Organism: Hydrochoerus hydrochaeris; assembly: GCA_004027455.1. Taxonomy (NCBI): domain Eukaryota; kingdom Metazoa; phylum Chordata; class Mammalia; order Rodentia; family Hydrochaeridae; genus Hydrochoerus; species Hydrochoerus hydrochaeris. Next base: position 817,949 of record PVLA01000052.1, read on the forward strand.
TTAGGTAACCCACAAACTTAAAAACAGTTGTTTTATGTTTATAAAGTGTCTCCCACTGAAACAACATATTAATAGAGAGCTGTATGCAGAAATTTCTTTTTGTATATTTAATAATATTCTGACAGAGATATATCCTTCAGAATGAAAGAAAAACCCCACATACTTTGAGCTTTAAGACTCACTACAAATATTAGCATTTGGGCAAAGCAAAGTTTGTTCTTGATATTCTATTTTCTCTTTCTCCTTGCTTTAAGACTCACTACAAATATTAGCATTTGGGCAAAGCAAAGTTTGTTCTTGATATTCTATTTTCTCTTTCTCCTTGCTTTCCAACCCTCTCATACTATCCCTCTTGAGCACCTCACGGCAGTGCTCCATTATTAATGTTTACCCTGTCCACAGAATGATTCTCTGCTCCAAAGTAATCTTGCTTCTTTTTCCTTATCCAGAATCTATTATCTTAGGATAGTTATTTTTACCTAAAGTAAAATAAAATTTTCTCACCAAATCAATTCACATTTTTATATTAGTGACTACATGACAGTTGACATTTAACAAAGAAAATGACCATTAAACAGATTAATTTCTAGTTGTAGAAGTTTCAGGCAAACAATCAAAATGAGAATAATTTTAAATTTTATTATGCTTTGGGAAAGGAACCTACAAAGTAGGTCCCAGGGTCAGAGTTTCGAGTAAAATATTACCTTGTTGCATGGCTCCTTCCTTTCCATGATTCAATCTGTATTTTCTCTTAAAATTCTCCAAATATTTTAAATAATGAACTTATATGCAGAAATGATGTGAAGGAATACAGAGACCAGCAGTCATTGTGCTGTATGTTCATGTAAAATTAGTATTTTTCTGTCTTGCTAGATATCACATTACATGAATTATATAATATGAGGTGTTTTACTTCTCTGTTCAATGTATTGTCAAAGAAACAAAAGCACAGAAAATTTGAACACAAACTATCCATGCATCCTATCTCTAGAGGCCAACTAACATTGTGATGTATAGGGATCTTAGGTATCATAGGAATACAAGCCACAGTAAATATACATTGGCTAACTACTGAACGTTTTATAATTTTTTCTTGCATTTTGAAACTTTTTTAGACATTTTTGACATGCAGAGTGAATTATACTCATGGATATAGTATTTCTGGTTTTAGTCTTACAATATAGTGAAGTCTATCATATGACTGGAGTAAAATTATAGTGCTTGATCACTTAAAAATAAATTTTAGTGCTAACACATGGGGGAACTGCTTGAAGATACAGTAAGTCATAACTATAGGCATTAGTGTTTCTGAAATATATTATGTACAAAAAATAAAAAGTACTTTTAGAATTCATAAATTGAAGATTACTAATATTATATTGGCAAATTACATACCTTTAATTATGACCAAAAATTAAAAATTATGTATATATATATATATATATATATAAGAATTTGTTCTATTTACATATCTAAACTTTAGACAATAGCACTTTTTTGGATTACTGTTTTGTTCCACTCTCTTTGTCTAGTTATGAGAACTAATTTATTTTTCAAAAGATATTTATTCTAACTTTAAGTGGGACATTTCTAGAGAATGTATGTATTAAGTATATCAATTTATTAATAATGGACCAACTGGGCTATTTCTTTTTATCTTGCCATTAACTAATATTGCTGGGTTCACATCTGATTTGTCTTCAAATTTGTTGTTGTCTGAAATTGATACAGCTTACAGGAGAATTGTTGTTGTTGTTGTTTGATAAAATTATTTTTAAAAATAGGAAAGCAGTCTTATTTTAAAAACACCATTTTTAGAGCTATACATAAAGTCTTAAATACTCAAATGCCAGAGTGATTTGTAAATGAAAATTTATTTTTCATTCAATTGCATAGCACAAAAACAAAGATTGTGTTTTTTGCTGTTTTTGATTTTTTTAAAACAAGTGTACTAATGGTAGCTGTGAGTTACAGAGCATTTATGAAAAGAGCATAGATTCTTGTAGCCACATTTTAAAAAATCGGTATATTTTCTAATATGGAAGTATTATATTAACTTATATTCAATTGCATTTCTCAAGGCAGAAATAGCATAAATATAAGTTGTATATATAAATTTGATTCTGGGTATAATAAAATGCAAAATATGAAATTGAATAAAATTTTCCCTGTTGTTCAGAAAACTGCATTTCCTTGATTTGAATATATTACTGATTTTATACCATGGTTTATTTTGCAATTATTTTCTTTAAAGTAGAATTCCTTTTCAACTTTCAAGTTTTCATTCATTGTAATCCATTTTCTATCATATGAGCCCAAATCTAGTAGTGCATTAATATTTCTTAATAGTGCTGCTAAGGTAATGGGTATGATTTTGAATTTACAACTTGCTAAAGATGACATAAATATTTTATTCATTTTTGTTCTTTTTAAAACTCTGTGAGCAACAATTTTCAAGGTACTGTGTTATAGTGGAATTCTCTGGATTCTAAATAAAAAGGCAGCAAATTTCTAACATTTTTTACCTGACCTTCGTGATCATTTATGTATATAGATGATTTGTGGATGTCTGCCTCTGTTAAATTCAGCTAATTGTAAAATTCATGAAAACTTATATACACTGTTCAGCAAGAAAATGTAACAAGACCTTTAGGATATTGCTAGGTTATGTGTATACCTTGATAATTTTTCAATTGCAATACCATGTTAAGACTATTTTCTAAACATGTAAAACAATGGCATACAAGAAAATTAACATTCAAATGTCAGAAGTTAACAGAAAAATGCTTCAATCTGCAAATTAGTTATGAGATAATCCTTTACGCCAATAAGCACAATTTAAAAACCTTGTCTGAAATCACTGGCAAAACACTTTTGTCTTGGAATCAAATAGAAGAACAGATATTTAGCAAAACAAAATGTCAAACACTTGTGGGTCATGCTAAATTATTACAGTTATATATATTGTTTTACTCACATTCCTGTCATTGGGACACAGTACCTAACACCCTCAACTTGAAGTTTATCTTGGTTCATATTGTCTGTCATGGTCAGCTGGCTTCAAGGTAGAAACAAGGTGGCAGAGTCCTGGTGGAGGAAGAAGACCTCAAACAGTGAGTAGCCAGAGAGCACAAAGAGAAAGAAGGAGCTGGGGACAAGGATACATTTTTCCCGGTTATAATCATGATGATCATCCTCCAAACAGGCTTCACCTCGAAACAGCATACTTACCTATTCAGCTCATCATTGAATGAATACACTGAAAAGGATAGCATCCACATGACTCAATCACCCATTAACCACATAATTTTGGGGGGGCATTTTCAATCTAAACTACAAAATTCCACCTCTCATCCTCAAAGAATTGATTTTTATTTCATGGAATATTCATCCATATATCTTTAAGGGCAGAAAATGCCTTTACAGTTGCAGTATCACTAAAACTCAAAGTCCAAAATCTCCTCTGAGATTCAAGACCAACTCTTACCTGTGAGCCCCTATAGAAACCAAAAAGAAAGTTAAATTATTCCACTATAGAGTGACACAGGATAAACATTCCCATTCAACATGAGATGAGTAGGGAGATAAAAACGGAATCATATCAGTAGTGCAAACAAATCACATAGTGCAGGTTGGGATAAGATGTGAGCTTCAAAAATATTGGGAAGCCCTAAACCTGTGCCCTGGTAAGGCCTCCACAGACTCTCAGGGGTTTCCCCTATTCACTACCTATGAATCTTGTTAGGAAATGCTCTGAATCCCTGCCATCTCCAATTGCCTGTATTTTCCACTGCACTTGATGCTTTACTTACAGCTTTTCAAAATTCCTTCAAAGGTGCACACTGCATGATCTCCCAGGCCTTCCTTTGAAATCAAGGTGGGACACTGACTGACCCCACAACTCTTGCATTCTGCATGCATATAAATCCACCACCATAGGGATGATATCAAATTCTGGGCATGACTGCAGAGGCCTCTTAAGTTCCTGGATATCTGAGTTGTGTGAAATGAATCCCAGGGAACCATATCTCTAGGGAGTCCTTCTGAAGTAAGAGGACCATAAACTCTCTTCTAATGAAAGCTTTACTGTTTGGTATCTGGGAGCCTACAGAGCTGAGGTCTTGCTAGTTCCTGAGCTTCCCTCAAGCCAAATTTACTGTAGTCCTGATGCAACACCCTTGTTATCTTTTTAATGTTATTCTTTTCAGCAGTCATTCTTTCTATATGCTCAACATTTAGGGACTTTCTAGTTGATGAAACTTACAACTTTTCAGATATCCATTTTGCTCCTGCAGATCTAGCTAAAAGCAACAAACAGTACCCATCCCACATTCTAAACATTGGACTACTTTGAAAGTTCTTGCACAAGATTACTTAGTCCACTGCTCTTAATTTTAGATTCTTATAAAGACTTGGGATATGGGAAAAATGAAAACAAAATTCTGCTAGAATATAACCGACATGGTCTCTAGTCCACCTGTCTATGGAGTCCTTATTCCTACCTGATACCTCCTACATCTGGCTTTACTGTATGCATTTCTATCAACATGCTAGTTAGATGAGCTCTGACCAAAATCTCCCATCCAACTCAGTTTACATCATTCATAGGCTTCTCCAACTGGCATTTCCAAACTCTTCCCACAAACTACTTCCATGGGTTGTTGAACCACATGGTCAATTACAGTCACATAAATCCCACTTTAGACATCAAAATCTGTCTTAGTAATTTTTCCATCAGTGAGGCACAATTCTTAACACCCACAGTTTAATGGAAAAGATGGGCTATTCTTACTTACAATTCTAATACGTAGTCAGCAGAAGCCAAGGTAGAAATATGATAGAGTGACATGTTATAGCAAAAGTTCCTCAAACTAATGTATCCAGTAAGCAGAGAAGGGAGGAGCTGTGGACAAGAATACAGCTGGCAGTTCATAATCTCAGGGGTCTACATCCAACTTGGCAGCACCTCTTAACAGCATATTCAGGACCTACTGAACTCATCAATATATGAATGAAAAAATGAAAATCATGCTATGTTCCAATCACCTTCCTCACATAGGGGAAATTTGGGGAACATGTTAAATCTAAACTGTAATACAAGTATACACAGAAACCAAATGTATGTAGTTCAGAAATGCCATTTGGAGTCTGGCGATCAATATCTCCTTGCATCCTTTCTCCTCTTTACATTTGTTTTATTTTCCTGACTTTGTAAACAGGACAGAAGATCCCAGACCAATTTTGGGAAGTCTATAAAAATAGCTTCCCCAATGGTCGCTTCTTTGTAATCTCTCTCTCTCTCTCTCTCTCTCTCTCTCTCTCTCTCTCTCTCTCTCTCTCGCTGTCATGGTTTCTCTATCCTATTCCCTCAGTAAACTGTCTGATCACAATAATAATAATAATAATAATAATAATATTTAAGAAACATTACCACTAAATTACTTCATTTTGCTGTTGTCCTATCATCACTGCCACCAAAATAGAGAACCTATTTTTGATCACTGGGTACCTAGAAAAATTTAGGCTAAATTTGGAGGTTAGGGAAAAACAAAATAGAGACTATAATTTGTTTTTCTCATGGTTCCCCCAGTGTCATGCTGACTTGAAGAGATAATTTGAGTAAAAATTTTAGGGACCTATTTCTAAATTTGCTTTTGCTATGAGACAATCTTCTACTGTAGTTTTGTCCTTCTACTTTTCTTCTGCCCAGCCTGCCTGGATCTTATTCTTCAAGTCACTGTGATATACTTGCTATATTTTCTGAACATAGGTATTTTACGTTTTTGCTTGGCTTTAAAGTTTTGTTTTTGTTGTTTTTGTTTTTTTTGATACCGAGGATTGAACACATGACCTTGCACTTGCCAGGCAGACGCTTATACCACTGAGCTAAATCTTGACCTTTATTTTTAAAATGTTTTAAACTAATCATTCATATTTGATAGGTGATCATTTTATTTCTGAAAAATCTATTTTAATATAATTACTTTTACAGTCAACAGGTATGTATTGTATTTCTATACCAGATAGTATTAATGAAATTTATTCACTTTCTAAAATGATTCAAAGTTTTGTATAGCAACAGACATATATAATAATGCTGGTAGCAGTGAAGCACAAAAGAAAACTATGAAAATAAATATAAAAGTACTCCTGGCCAATAGCTAGGGTTATCAAATAATTCATTTGAACATTAAATTTAATTATGAACTTCCAGATAGAAAAAGTTGAAAAATAAATTTAACAGATTAAATGATAATTACATAAGAGGAAGAATGATGATTCTTTTACAGATACATTTTGCTGATATGAAAATTATATGTTTTTAAAATGTGAAGAACCTTGTGCAAGGGATCAGCGAGCAGAATGTTGTTTTGAAACACAATTTTGCAGCAAATTAAGTAGAAATTTAATTACATATGCTAATACCTAACTCAAACTGGATTAGACATGCAAAAATGAATTATAGTATGGAATTATATCTTAGTAAATGTCATGGCACCATTTTGTTCATCTTGCAGTTGTCATCTTCCATTCTAGCCCATTTCATACTCCACATGATGGCAAGTTAGCAGATCCTAACCTTGCCTCTTGTCATGTTTAGCTCCCAGGGATAGGACAACTGCAAAAGAAATATTTGTCACTAAAAGTGGGAAAAGCTGGGATTTTCTGATAGTAAGTGATATATTAGAATATGGAAAAATCCATAATTGGATCAAAATCAGGGTTTTGTTTTTATTTTTTTTTAGCTACTCAATGTTTCCCATGCATACACTTTTTAAAATACACATGCTTGCATAAAATTCATATACTGTACCACTCTTCCCTAACAGAGAACACCTAAAGTCACATCCACTTCTGCAATGTACCATCAGGACCTTGAACTCCAGGTGATGTACAGTTGGCTTAGTCAGGTAGGATAATGGATGAATTATAGCTAATAATTTTGTTGTTTTATTTCTTTACTGTGATTGTTTAACATCTAAAATTTATTTGGATTTTTAATGTTTTAATTTTAGCCTTCTTTTCCTAGTCTTACTGAATAATTTTCTTTTTTGAGTATGTAAAAAAAGTATACTAAAAAGTCAAAATTGTGTTGAAAGATATACTTAAGAGAACTCTCATTACATTTAATATCTGCCCTATTGCACTTTTCCACATGCCTTGAAGGTAATGCGTGCCATTGTTTTCTGGTTTGTCTTTCCTGTGTTGTTTTATGTTAAGATAAACATAAATGTATATTTTTTCTTACACAGAGCTGTGCTATTATGCATTTTCTCACATTTTACTTTTTAATGTAATATGCTTTGTAAATCCATATTAGCTCATGTATATCCTCCATACTTTTTAAAAACTGTATAATATTTCATTATGTACATTTTGTATACTTTATTCAACCAAACACTTCGAGTGTGACAGTGGTTTCCATTATTTTATAATCACAAATAATTCTGCAAAAAATAATGTGTATAAATTTTTATATTGTTATTATTTAATCATGGTAAATTTCTGAAAGCAGAATTTTTCAAGGGATAAGTGTGTATATAGTTTTGTTAGATAATGCTTTATGTGACTTTGCATTCTTCCAAGGAATATATAAGAGCACCTATTTTTCCATAGTGTGACCAACAGAAGTCATTGGCAACTTCTGGTAATTTTGCAAACCTCAAGAATGAAAAATGGCACCACTGTGTAGTTTTAGTTCATATTTATTTTATTATGAGTGAAAATAAACATATTTTCATATTTTTGTCTATGATTTAGATTTTTATTCAAATTTAGAAAGCCTTTATATAAAGGAGGTCTTTTAATCACTTATCTGTGCATTATGTTGTACATATTTCCCTGAGGTTCTTTTTTTTCCCTTTCTTTGTTGTGGTATTTTTCATGAAATTTAAAATGTCTTAATTTAATCAAAAGCACATTTTTAAAATTTTTATCTAAGTGTTATTTATACTTAGATAACCTTTGCTATTGCCCTAATTTTCTTTTAGTATATATGTAGATCGTCATCTAGCACTATATGTAGTTTGAAGTTTATTTTCATGTATTTTGGGTAAAAATGAAGTTATTTAATTTTCTTATACCAGTTTTAAAAATACTTAACCATGTCACAGTAACATAATAAACACTACCTTTATCAAACACTATGTTTTCATATGTATTTGAGTCTTTTTCTGGACTTTTCACTTCCTATCAGTGATTTATATGTTCAATGCTTCATCGCTTCTTTTTTATATATGGAGGATTTCTGGTAGAATGTTTAAATGTCTTATCTTCTGGTTATCTCTTGCCATCAGCTCTTCCTTTTCAGTGTTTTGTAGCCTTTCTTGTGTTTGTTCTTCTATATGTACTTAAGGATTAATTTGTATGAGCCTCATGAAAATTTACAGATAAATTATCTCCCTGCATACAGTAGTAGAGAAACGAGAGGTTTTTTTGAAATAAAAATTTTCATTTGGTTTATTGTACCATGGAGAATAGAATATCATGGTCTTTGGTCTAAAACATACAAAGAAATTTTATATTAAAATTCCCATTCATAGTGATGGAGTGAAACCTCAATCACCCAATCTATTGTTTCCCAGTTTTACACCCTTGCAGTATGTTCCTTATCCTGCATTGTGATATTTGAGAAATATAAATGACCTTAATCGAGCTGCTCTCATTACAAGCCAGTTTTTTTCTCAGTGTTCTTGGGAATCTGGTTTTGATTTAGTTAAGTGGTTCTCAGTGTTTGGCCCCTTGAATGACACCATTGGTATCATCTTGTAATGTGTCTGAAATGCAGATTGTTGGAGCTAATACAGCCCTAAAACTTCAGAAACTGTGGTACTAGAATTCAGGGTTCAGTGGATTAATAAAGTAATTCTGTGGTTGATTTTATATGTGTGATTAGTTTGAGAATTACTCATTTATGGGTCAAATAAACACAAGTTATTTGTGAGATTTGAGGGTTAACTAATAGCATGACAGATAAAAAGTTGAACATGATTTTGTCTATTATCATTGCCTGAATGTTTTGTAAAAGCTGTTCACCACTTTGGTCATATTCATCAAGAGTACATAAATTGACGAATACTGTTGAGAATTTGAGGTAAAATGAATCCTACATTGTTAGTAGGAAGATAAACTAGTAAAATCGCCATGGAAATCAGTATGAACATTTCCAAAAAAGTCAAAATAGAAATTCAAGATCATCTGTGTATTTATAAAAGAAATAATGTCATCATACTATAGTGATACATGAATACTAACATTTAATGTGACATAATTCACAATAGCTAAGCTGTAGAAAGAGCTTAGATGACCATCAATCGATATATGACAAAGAAGTTGTGGTCATCATACATAGTGAAACATTAAAGAAGAATAAAGTCATGACATTTTCAGGAAATTGAATGGAATTGGAGATCATCGTGTTAAGCAAATTAAGCTACCCTCATTAAATATGATATCACTTAAAAAGCCTTATAGTCCCACAAAGCTAATTCCATTAACACTAAAGTAGAAAAATTTAGAGGCAAAACAAAACAGAAACAAAACAATTGTCAAAATGAAGAAGCGATTAAAGAAGAAATATATGATCAAATTTATAAAATTGTTAGTATGCTTCAAAAGATTCAATTAACTAAAGATCTGACTAAAAATTTTGAGCAGTCATAAATACAAACAATAAATATTTGAATTAAATAAGACAATATAAAATATGAAATGTTCATTTTGTAAAGAATTAGACACCCAATGTTAAAGGAGGAAATGCTAATTTGGCTCACAGTCTATAAAGGTTTCAATTTATAATGACTGGCTCCGAGGCAGGGTGGCATGGCAGAGAGGCAGAAAGCAACAAAGCATTGAAGTAGCAAACAGCAAGTGACAAATAGCAGCAAACATTTTTCTATCGTTTGTATTATATCAAGAAACCACTCATACCATTAATCTTAGTACAGATAATCCTAGCATTGCACCATGAATCAATCCGAGTATCACATGCATAAAACCAGCATCATGCATTTTTTATACAGCCCCCTCCTAAAAGCCTCACCTATGCCTGCATTAAGCTTTGGGGATAATCTAGGTATAAACTATAATAATCACTAAATTAGCATTGCAGGTTATATGTAAAGGACTCCTAAACAGAGATGAGGAGACCAGAAACCACAAGCAGCAAGGAGTGCCATATATGTATGTCTATATATTTGTATAACTATATGAATAGTTACACAAAAGGGAAAAGATTAAGGAATCCACACTGGGAAAATAACCCAATGACAGGACAGAATAAATATCTTACATTAATAACTCCAAATGTAATTGTTGTTAAGTTTTCAAACAAAAGATGTATACATGCACATAAAATCTTTCCTTTTTATTTTTTAATTTATTGTTGGTACCAGGGAATGGGGATCAAACTCTCAACTTCACCCTTGCCAGGCAGGTGTTTGTGCCATTCAGCTTTATCCCCAGCCTCCAGGCAGATTAAATCTTAAAAATATAATCCAAATGTATGTTAACTATAAGTCACACACCTCATTGAAATGAAAGTGCATAGTTTGAAAAGGAAAGGTTGGAAAATGATCCATGGAACAAGCGTTGTGGTTTGGATCTGTAATATCCTAACTTACTTTGTTCAGAAAGTTTCTGAAGGTGTTTGCATCATGGGAGTGAGATAAGAGAGGCATGTGGCTCCCATTTTCTCATACCATTGCTTTACCATTTTACCATTATCATACTATTGCTTTATCACTGACTCTATTACTCCTTTCTCTAGCTTCCATTTGCTCTTCTCTCCTCCCAAAGGACTAAAAACCTTGCTTCTATATCATCCCTGGTTATACACTGGCCACTCTCCTGTAGTCTACTCTGACATAGGTGTAACTCAACTCAGACTACTGCACACCCTGCTATGACTTTCTCAGATTCTGCTGCTGCCTCTTTGAAGAAGGGTCAGGGAATTCTTTGACATTGCTAAGATCAGGAAGGGAGATATCTAGGCCCTTTGTTAACATCCCCAAACCTCCACAAGTAGACTTTCAGAAGATTCCCTTGTTTCAACCTCCACATCCTTACTGAATGATTGTCATAACAGTTAGGACTGTGGTGGAACCCTGAACCCACTTGGACCAATTGAGCCTGCATCTTCTATATCAACAACACTCCCTACATACTTTTCAGGCTAGTTTAGTAGGGTTCCCTCCAGTGTACTCACACCCCAACACTACAACACAGGACCTGGTAAAATAAGGATTGACTTTGGTGGTTTTGTTAACCTGCTTGCAGTTTATCTCTCAGGATTTGTAGTCTCCAAAAATCCTATAAATATCCTCTAGATTCATATATTGAGTAGTGTAGACACAGACATTGTTTCTAAGAAAGAGCAATATATATGTGGTGCCAAAGTGAATACAAAAAATAGCAATAAATTTTAGGGGCTGTGAGTATGGAAATACTCCAGAGACCAAAAGCCAACAAAGATCAGTTGCATAGCTCTTTACTCAGTAGAGTTAATCTATGCTTTCTGGAAGAAGCTGCCACTGAATGGTAGCAAACACCAGAAGCAGAGCCTAGCAGGTATTTTGTCTCAGCAATGGAAATGTTACAAAGAAAGTGTTTTGGTATCAGAGGAGTGTGATCACATCTGTGATATTACCTGACAGTGTGGTTCAGGAGCCTTTGAAACTGACTTATGAGAAGATTTTGAAAATATTTGGAGAGGCTGTTGAAGAAGCATTTCTGGAATACTGTAAGATGAACTTGATAGGAGATTCTGTTCAGAACCAAGATCAGAATGCTGACAGAAATGCATCCAATAAAGACCAGTCTCAAGAGCTTTTAGTTAGGATCAAAGAATGCTTTATCTGTTGGACTCCAGACTATTTGTGTTATTCTTTGGTGAAAATGTTGTCTGCATTTTGCTTGTTTCCAGAGATTTTACAGGTGACTGAATTTAAATATGGAGGATTAGTTAACCTGACAAAATAAATTACAAAGCATTCTAATATTGTGCTGCTGGAGTGGCTACTATTGGAATTTTTAGCCAGGTCCATGTTGAAAAGCAAGGGCAGAGGCCTGGAAGAATGATTTTAAAATCTTTGCGCTTGACGAGAAAGAAAGCTCTAGTGAAACTATGACCTTCAAAGATGAAACAGAGGATAACTTGGTTGCTAAAAAGAAACAGGACAATAGAAAAATGGCCTGCGGCATCACAAGAAGCAGCAATACTACAATATTTGCACTGTCAAAATTACAAAGATCAAACACTTATTTGAGAAGAAAACCCAAATGCACAAAGTTTCAGAGTGACATTGGCCTAGGGAATTTGTTTTTCACTGTGTTCCTAGCTTTCAGCAATCCAGGTACAAGACAACTACAGCCAAGAGAGAAGGAATCCTCATTCCTGCTCCAGCTGGCGGCATACCTTGACATCATTCATGTGGTGCTGGTTTTAGGTGCATGCAGAATGCAAGAATTCTTCTTATACCTTTTGGAATTTAAATGTTCATTTTGTGCCATCATTTGTTGGACGTTGTTAACTTTCTTTCTGAGGGCTTGCAGCTGAGAGTTGTCTTAAAATCTCACAGGAGACATTGGCTTTGAGCTTTCTAGCAATGATGAAACTGTTGGGTCTTGGCAACGATTAGAAGTGGACTAAAGGTATTTTTCATATGAAAATGAATCTTTTGGTGGCTAAAGTAGATTGTTATGGCATGTATCTAGAGCTTAGGTGGAGTTTTGAGGAGGTGGCTGGATCATGGGTATATGATGCTGCATTAGCATGTGTGATAAAGAGTAACACACAATAGGATTGGGAAAGTTCTAGAAGTGGCTGTGTAGATTTACTAAAGGGAGAAGCCCCTCTCTCAGTGTGGGTGGCACCAACTAGTAGGATAACAGGCTAGATGTAATACAAAGAGAGAAATGTTGTTTTTCTTTTACTGTGGCTGTTGTTGCCTTTTCTTTCTGCCTACATCCAATGGTCTGTTTTTTTTTCCTGCTATCCCCTTCTGCCATGCCATCCTGCCTGTATCTTGCTGAATGTGGATTGAAATTATTAGGTAAAGTAAACCTGTCATCATTTAATTTGTGAATGTCAGGTATCTTGTCCCTGCATTGAATGAGTAACTAAGATAGAAGCCAGATACTTTGCATCAAGACAATGGAGAAGATGTCCCGAGAGCACCTCAGGAATTAACAAGACCTGCCAGTCACAGTTCTCAAAGTTGCCAAACAGTAAAACTTTCCTTTGAGAAGAAAGTCCTTGAGTTCTCTGCTCAAGAAGGATTCACTAGATCATTGAATCCCCAGGATTTATTTTCAATACTCAGCAATTTGGGTACTAGAAGACTCTTAGGCCATATTCTCATGGCAGATGGCTTGTTTGATCTGGTGGCAGACCTTGTCTTCATCACTGTGTTAGTGGTTTTGCAGGCATTCTGAATGTAAAACTTGTTGAATCAATGGAGGCTTACACCTATAGTTCAGAAGAAGGTTGGGAGTCAAGGCAGTATGCCTTTGAGGGGTGATGTGTGAAGTTTTGAGAGTGAAACCAAAAGTACAGTATGGATTCTCAAAGTTTGGAGATTCCAGCAACTTGGAATATTTGCTGAGGAAATCTAGAGGTACAGAGCTGTGCCAGTGAAAATAAGAAGGCATGTGTACTGCAACTGTCTGTGTTACATAGGGAGTTTACATATCAGTGTAACTTGCACCAGACTTATGGGACTTAATATTCGTTCTCCTGGGTTTTGATCTTGCTTTGACTCATTAGCTTTCTATCAATTCATTTGTTCTTGTGGGAGTATAACATTTATACTATGCCATGATATTGTAAATCTTTGCTAATTAGTATTTTTATTATTTTTAATATTATTTTTATTACTATTACAGCAGATCACTGCTAAGAAGTTGCCCTGAGTCTCAGAAGAGACTCAAGATTTGAGTACTTGAGATTTTCATCATTATTGATGACCATAAAATATTGATGTCGCTTAGAAATGAACAAAATACATTTTTGCATAAAACAATAGATATAAGTTTTGGAGATCCATGAGAGGAACATTATGGCTTTGATTTAGAATGTCCCTCAAAATCCTCAAATATTCATAGGTGAGATTTTTGGAAAGTGATTGAATCATGAGGACACAATACTCATTAAGGAATAAATCTACTGATGAGTTTATAGTAATATGAACTATTAGGAGGTGGGGGCTTAGTTGGAAGAGGCAGGTTAGTGGAGTTGTTCAATAAAAGGATACATCTTCACTTCAGATACTACTTTGATTCTCTGCTTCCTGAGCATCATAATGTGAACAACTTTCCATCACCTCACTCCTTCCACCATGCCACTTCTACACTGGAATAAGTCATCTATGAATTTAACCTTCTTGACAGAGTTAACACAAATAAAACTTTCAACATTTAAGTTAAGAATGTTGGTATTTTGTCCCATAATCAAGAAAATGATTAAAAATCAAAGCTCCAAAGCAAGCAGCAGTAACTATTCTATTTTCAGACACAGTTTTCTGCAAGTCAAAACTATTCCACAGAGAGTCGCTACACACTAGTAGAGGAAGGAGTTCAATAGGAATGTTCATTTTAAATGATATTCAGCAAATATTGACTCACCTAACTTGATAAAACAAAAATCAATGGACTGAAAAACTGATAGACACTAATGAAGTAATGGAGAGGGACCCCAATACCTCATCTAACAAACAGATCAATTAGGCAAGTACACAGTACACATTTAAACCACACGATTGAAGGAAAAAGTATAATTAGTATCTACATTGAGTTTCATCTAACAAAGACAGAATGCAAGCTTTGCTTTCAGCAACACACAGAGCTTTTTCCAAGTAAGATCATATATTAAAACAAAGCATGCTTAAATAAATAGAAAAGAAATGTGTATTGAAAATAATTGAAAAAACATACTGCATACTATTTGATCACAGCAAGTTAAACTACAAGTCACCAGCAAAATAAGTCAGGAAACAACAAAATACATGAAAATTAAATAATACAATATTAAATAATCAATTGACCAGAGAAGAAATCAGGCTAAGAAATTTAAAAATCCAAGAAAAAAAGGACAGTGGAAGCACAATATAACAAAATCTATGCTGCACAATAAAAGTAGACATAAGAAGAAAATTTATACTGGAGTGTGTTAATATTAAAAAAATGTGATCTGAAATAAACTAATGATGCATCTCCAGATACTACAAAAAGAAGCCCTTTCCAAATCTGAAGCCAGTAGAAGGAAATAAATAATAAGGAAATGAGTGCAATTTAGTAGAAATAAGTGAAACTGATACTAAAAAATTACAAGTGAACTACGCATTCAGATTTGGTTCTTTGAAAGGTTACATAGATTGATAAACTGTTAGCCAGATATACCACAAGAACACATAAAAAATCCATCAATGCAGTTAGAAAATAAATACATATAATCTTAACAGACATTGTTAAAATTCAGATGATGATGAGAAAACATTTCAAAAGTGTATATACCAATAAATTGGAAAACATAGAAGTAGAGAAATTCCTAAATGCATAAGAATTAATTAATTTGAATTAATAATATATCAAAATCTTAAATACGACAATAACAGACAATGAAATGGAGACAGTAATTAAACCCTATCATCAAAAAAGCCAAGGACCTGATGTCTTCACCAGAGGATTCTACTGAAAATTCAGGGAAGATCTAGCACCATAGTCCTTATGCTCATACCTAAAATTGAAAATAAGTACTACTGCCAAACATACTTATGAAAGCTAGTATTACCTTGATATGAAAACCATAAAAGGACTTAAATCTACAGGTCATTCTCCTTAATGAACAAAGATACAAAACAACTTGCTTGCAAACAAAGTGCAAGAATTTAAAAAAGATCATACATCACAATCAAGTTGGCTTTATCCAGTAATGCATAACTCAGCTAATGAAATGTATCACATCAGAGGAAGCCGAAACACAAGTCATTGGTCACCTCAATAGATGAGACAAAGCCTTTCACAACACACAACATGCATTTAATAATTTAAAAATCTGAAGGAAATAGATATATAAATAATTTATTTCAAACTTTATGAACATATTTATGAAAAATCCACTGTGAAAATAATAAATAGAAATTGAATCATTTTTTCTAAAATCAAGAAGTCAAGGATGCCCATATTATCCTCTCTCATTAATACAGTACCCAAAAGTTTAGTCAGACAAATCAAACAAGGGAAAGAAATAAATAAGGCATCTATAGGAAAGAAAGAAGCAATAAAATGTTTTTTTTTATTTAAAGAGAAAAAAATTTTTTTTTACAAATGACATGATCCTTTACACAGAATGTCCTAAATCTCCAACAAAGCAATTTAAAAGTACTAACTAAACTCAAGAAAGCAACAAGACACAAAATTAATACACCACAATGAATATATTTTCTGTATACTAACAATGACCTCACTACCAAAGAAAACTATTCTATTCATAATACCTTGAAAACAATTACAAAACTAGAACTCAACATAACTAAGGAAATAAAAGGCCTTTAGGAGAAATACTTATATGCTCTGAAAAAAGTGATGAAGACATTTGAAAATAAAAAGATATCTCCTGTTTCTTCTTAGGTCAATCTAATATTTTCAAAAACCATATTTCCAAAAAATGATATATAGGTTTCATGCAATCTCAGTCAAAATATCAACAGCATTCTTCAGAGAACTAGTAAAACAAACCCTGAACTTTATGTGCAAGCTGAAGAGACTCACAATAACAGCAATAATCCTGGATCGAAGGGCAAGGTAAGAAACATCACAATCCTAGATTTCAAGTTATATTTGCATGTTAAAGTCAACATGGCAGTGGCACAAAAACAGACATGTTGGTCAGTTGAACAGACTTGAGTATGTAAAAAATACCAGGCAGATTCAGACATCTGATATTCAGTATATGGGATAAAAATTTGTTGGAAAAAAGCCTCTTTTACAAGTGTTTCTGGGAAAAGTAGAAAAAAAATAAATCTAGAATCATATACCACACCCTGTACCAAAATAAAGTAAAAATGGATAAAAGACCTAGATACAAAAGCAGACACTGAATCTCCTGTAAGATGAAATAGGTAAAACCCTTGAGGTTGTAAACATATCAAAATACAAAACCAACAATCAATAACAGGGACTACATAAAATTAAGTTGTTGCATTACAGAGATCTCAAAAACACACTGACAAAATAATTTGACTGCTACATCTCAGACACATGACTAATATATATATATAAAGAACCCATAAAAGTAGACATCCCAAAAAAAAGACCAAATCACATGGTCAATTTAATGAATATACACTTCCCAGATGAAGTACAGATGGCCTATGAATACATAAGGAATTGTTTCACATCTATGGCAATTAGAGAAATGCAAATCAAAACAACATTGATATTCCATGTCAGTTTAGAAAAAATAGCTACCATCAAGAACTCAAATAACAAATGTTGGAAATTTGTAGGGGAAAAGAAACTTTGATACATTGTCGCTGGGAATGTAAACAAGTAAAGCCACTGTGTAAATAAAAATGGAAATTCCTTATAAAATTAAAAATAGAGACTCCAATTGAGCCAGACAAATCTCTAGTTCATAGCGTTTCAGATGAGTTATTTAAAGATATCATATTACAATGATACATGCACATTAATGCTTATAAAAGTGCAGTGCATAATATCTAAACCTTGGAAGCAGCTATTATGTACATCAGCAGATGAAAGGGTGAAGAAAATGTGTTATGTATACACAATGGTATAGTGCTTAACCACAAAGAAGTATATATTTAGATTGTAAGACAACTGATGCACATAGATCAAAATGATAAATAGACGTAGGAAGTTATAGTTTACCTTCTATGAGAAACCCAAAGTACAGTTCAACCAATGTAAAGAACGAAATAAAAGGAAAATGATAGGAAACAAAGATAGACTTTGTAGAATTGAGAATCTGAGGATAGCAGAGGTGAAGGAAGGGTTAAATAAAATAGAGATATGTTCTTGTACTAATTCTGTGTGATGAAAAAATGTTTATGAATTGAAATCATATTAATAACATTGGGAAAATACATAAAATTTTAAAAAGAGCCTAAAATCACGTTTTTTTTCTCATATGAGGAATTTTATAAGAAGTATAAGATGACTGTAAAGTATAAGGCAGACTTTTAATGATGAAGAATGGGATGAGAAAGGAGAGTTAGGTTAGGTGTGTAATGGGTGATGAAAATCACTAAAATAGTTTGCATACTCAAAATAAACCCATTTTTTTTACAATATGCCCTTTTAAAAGAGCAATATAAAGGCATCTTTATATTGAGTACAATATTTTTGAAAAAAGTAAAGGATGGAGAAAGGATAAAATGAAGAATAAAAGAAGGAAAAAAGAGCAAAACTTGACAAACCTCTACAAACAAAAATATCTAATAAAAGAATTGGCAAAAGCAAAAGAAACAGCTCAACAAAGAAAATACACAGGTGTAAAATTAGTGCATGAAAAAACTATTCAACGTGACTACACACCAGGGAATGCAAACTAAAATCAAAACAATATGCCTATAAATGTATCTATCCGTACAGCTACAATGAAAATATGTCATGCAGATAAACTATACTGTTCTGTATACTGCTGGTAATGTAGAAAGATGCACACATTCTTAAAATAATTTTATAATTTCTTATAAACAAAATGTGCAACTATGTAATCTAGTAACTTCATTCCTGGGAATTTATCCCAACAGAAATTAAAACTTATATTCTCTTTAAAATCTGAATAGCAGTGTTGAGAGCAGATTTATTGTTTTCAATTTATTCTATTTATTTTATTAGAAATATTTGCAGCACATAATGATTACTTTTATTGTGGGGAATTTGTACATACACATAACGCATCTTAATTTTCTTTACTTCCCCTCTATCTCACGTCTTTCAATGGAGAATAGTTAAAAAAAAAACACTTCATTACTCCCATGTTATTGAATACTACTTAGCAATAAAAAAGGAATGAAATGATATGTGCAACCTTAATGAATTTTCAGAACATTATCTGGAGCTAAAGAAAACAATTCAGGCCGAGGATATAGCTCAACCGCACAAGCGCCTGCTTGGCAAGTGCAAGGTCGTGAGTTAGATATCCAGAAAAAAATCAAATAGTTACAGATTGTAAAATATTGTAGGATTTCACTTATATGACATTCTTTAGCTGATAAAGCTATAGAGATAAGGGAGTTGCACAGTGGCTTTCAGTTTTGTTATGGGGAAGAAGAAGGAGAAAACCTGGTATGCTTCTAAAAGAGAGCAACAAGAGGGCTTGTATAGTAGTATAAATGTTCTCTATCGATCTTTTTTATGTTAAAGACAAAAAACCCAGAAAAAAACAACAAAAGCAAAATGGTGACAACAACAAAAAAAATAATGGCAGTATAGGATTCCAAACAAGATGATAGAGCTGGGAATTTAGCGCAGGGGCATAAGTGCTGGTCTGGCAAACATGAGGTCATGAGTTTGATCCCTGCTACCACCCCCCCCCAAAATAATTACACTGAAAGCAAGATGATAGGAATTTAACAATTGTTGTTATATTGCATACAGTTAACCTCAAAGTAATTGCTCAGTCAACCAGATACAGGCACGTAAGATTAAAAAAATTTTCCCTTGAGCAGTTGCTCTTTTACTATATTTGTTGAAATTTTTGGATCCTACTCTTTCAGTTTTTTACACTCCAAGACACTAAGGTGTTCACATATGCAAATATGATTTCTTTACTTATATGTATGGTTTCTAGTTACATCCTTTTACCTATTAAAGGCCTCAAGTTTACTGTTCTTTATGGTTGAATAGTATTTAATTGTATAAAAATATCATATCTTTTTTATCCACTCCTCAGTTGGTGGGCATTTGGATTGTTTCCAAGATTTAGCTATTAAAAATTGTGCTGTCATAAAAATGGGTGCACATGTATCATTGTGGTATTGTGTTTTCAATTATTCTGGGTAAAAAAAAACAGAAGGAGAATAGCTGAGACATATGGGATCACAAGTCCCAGTTTCCATACTTGTTTATACATAATTTCCATACTTGTTTTACCAGTCTGCACTCCCACCATATATTAAGGAGGATTCCTTTTTCTACACAGCCTTGCCAGCAATTGTTACTGGGTATTTTCTTGATGTTATCCATTCTTTCTGGAGTGAGAGGATATCTCAGTGTAGTTTTAATTTGCATTTCTTGAATGACAAATGATGGCATATGATGTTGACCATTTTTCACGTATTTATTTATCATTCGTATTTTTTCATCTAAGGATTATATATTCAACTCAGCTGCCCATTTTTGGATTGGGTTTTTCAATTTGGGGAGTCTGACATTTTTCAATTCTTCATACATTCTAGAAAAAAAGTCCTTTGTCTGGGAGACAGTTGACAAAAACCTTTTTTACAGTCTGTTGGTTTTCTTTTCATTCTGTTGGTGATTTCTTTGGATGTGCAAAAACTTTTTAATAACATAGGATTCCAGTTGTTTATTCTTTGAAATATTTTCTGTTCAGTTCGATTTTTGTTCAGGAACTCTCAACCTACCCATATATCCTTGAGATTTCTACCTATTTTATCTTTCAGTAAGTTTAGTGTTTCTGTCTTAATATTTAGATGTTTGATCCATTTTGTCTTCAGTTTAGTGCATGTTGATAGGAATGGGTCTAGTTTAAGTCTTTGCCATATAGAAAGCCAATTTTTTCAGCATCACTTATTAAAGAGGCTTCTTACCTCCAATGAAAATGTTTGGTCCCTTTGCCAAAGATAAAGTGGCTGAGTGTGTTTATAGTTGGACCAGTACCATGCTGATTTTATTATAGCAGCTTTGTAGTATAATTTCAAGTGTGGGATTGTGAATTTTCCTGCCTTACCTTTGTTACCCAGGATTTCCTTTGCTATTTTAGGTCTCTTATGCGTCCATATGAATTTTAGAAATGTTTTTTCTAGATCTGTGAGACATTCTAATGGTATTTTGATCATGATTGCATTAAATCCGTGTGACAATTTTGGAAGTATGGCCATTTTCATGATTTTTTTTCTTCCTATCCATGAGCAAGTGATATTGTTCCAAGTTTTAAATTCTTTTGATTTATTTTTAAGGTACTATAATTTTTATTGTATAAATCTTTTACTTCCTTTGTTAGGTTGATTTCTAAATATTTCATGTTTTTTGGATGTTATGTTGAAGGGTGTGGTTTCCTTAATATTTTTCTCAGTGAGTTTGTGGTTTGTATATGGGGATGTTATTGATTTTCAGCATTGACTTTCTACCAAGCTATGTTGCTCAATATTCTTATTAGCTATAGAAATCTATTGGTAGAGTTTTGGGGGTCTTCTTTATAGAGTATCATGTCATTTATGAATAGTGATAATTTAACCTCTTTCTGATTTTTATTCCTGTAATTTCTCTTATCTAATCACTTTAATATTTCCACAATTGTATTAAATTAGAGTAGAGATAATGGAAAACATTGTCTTCTTCCTGAATTTAGAGTAAAAGCTTTATTTTGACTATTTAATGTGACGTTGGCTGTTGGTTTGTCATTGATAGCTTTTATCAAATTGAGGTAAAGACCATCTATGCCAACTTTCTTGAGGGTTTTTATCATGAATAAGTGTTGGACTTTATGAGAAACTTTTTCTGCATTTATTGAAATGACCATGTGATGTTTGTCTTTTGCTCTGTTAACATGGTGTATTACATTTTTGATCTGCATATGTTGAACTATCACTACATTCCTAGGATGAATCTTTCTGGTTTATGGTGAATAATCTTCTAGATAATTTGCTGCATTCTATTTGCTAGTATTTTATTAAGGTTGTTGCAACTGAGTTCATTATGGAGATTGACTTGTAATTTTCATTTTTAGGTGGGTCCTGGTTTTGGTATCGGGGTAATATTTGCCAACCAGAATGAATTAGGGAGAATTACTTCCCCTCAAATTCATTAAAGACTTTGAGGAGTATTGATATTACTTGTAGAATTTAGCTGTGCATCCATCAGGACCTGGGCTTCTTTGTTGTGGTTGTTGATAAGTTTTTAATTACATTATCAATTTCATTAACTTATATTGAGTTATTCAGAAGTTTTACATCTCTTGATTTAGCTTTGGTAATTCATGTTTCTAGGAATCTGTCCTATTCTACTGTGTTTTTGATCCTATGAGAGTAAAGGTTTTCAAAGTAGGTATTGATGATCTTTCAGTCTATGAATTTCTTTTTCAGTTAAATGTGTTTCTTGTATACAGCATATTTTCAATTTAGTATTTTGATCCACTCTGCCAGTCTGTTTCTTTTGATTGGTGAATTGAGGCCATTTATCTTAATGGTTATAACTGATATTTATTGGTTTATCTTTGTCATATTATCTTTCTGCTACTGGTTCCCTATTTTTCCCCTTTATTTAATTGCTTGTCCTGCTTGATACTTTTTTCTGTTGCTGTTCAAGTAATTGTGATTACTTTTTTCTCTTTCTAGAATGTCTTTCAGTACTCATTGTAGGGTTGGTTGTTTGCTCATGAAGTTCTTCATCTGTTCTTTGTTATGGAATTATCTTATTTCTCCATTGATTTTGATAGACACTTTTTCAAGTTACATCCATCTGGGTTGAAATTTGTTTCACTCAGTAATTGAAATACTTCACTTCATGCTCTTTTTGACTTGATGGTTTGTGTTGAGAAATCTTCCATGATTCTGATAGGGTTTCCTTTATAGCTGATCTGTTTCTTTTGTCTGGCAGGTTTTAATATTCTGTTCTTATGCTGAATTTCATGAAAGGAAAGATCTCTTACAAGGAATCATAAAATAACAGTTCAACAGCTGTAAGATGATGCAAAGAGAAACAATGTAAGATTTATAGAAGTCAATGAAAAACAAGGAGATGATGCAAATAAAATAAAAAGACTATTTTCAGAAATAATAGCAGAAAATTTATCAAACAAGGAAAAACTACCAAATACACAGTGATGCATACAGTACTCCAATTAGCCATAACCAAAATAAATCTATAGCTGGATATATAATAATCAAGATCCCATCATTTCTTATGCTCTATTTTTTATCTAGTCTTCTTTGGATATACTCACAAATTCTTTCATTATATTTATCACTTCTGCTTGTATATGAGAGACTATGCCTGATCTGATTTCCATTACAGCTTCCTGAAGTTATTTCTTTACTTCCATTGCTATCATTTCAGAAAATTCATGTGTGTGATTTCTAAATACATCTGTCTATGTATCCTGTACTAGATCTGGATAGGATGGAAGATTGAGATTGAATTTTGGTCTTTCATTTTGGCATTTTCATGTGTTCCTCTGATTAAGTGTGATGGCAAGTCCTTAGTTGCTTCCTGTGTAGGCAGCCTGTCTGGCAGCAGGCCTCATTGAGTGTGACAATGGCTGTGTGTGTCTGGGGGTTGACTCCTGGTCTCCATGGGCTTCAGAGATGGTTCCCAAATGTGAGTAGGTCAGTGGAGATGAACTTCCTGTCCCTTCATGCCTCACCAATGGTTCCCAGGTGACTGTGGGTTGCTGAACTAGGACACCAAGTCCTCTGGAGTTTACCAAAGGTTCCCAGGTAACTTCAGTTTGCTGGGAAGAGACCCTCAGCCTCAGAGATGGCTCTTGTGTGTAGGTCAGTCACTGGGTGCAGACTTCAAATTCCTACAGGCCTCAATGAGAGTTTGAAGATGATTGTGCATTGCTGGGCATGGATTCCTGGTTCACATAGGCCTGAGAGATAGTTCCCAGATGTGAGCAGGTCACTGGGCATATCTTCCTAGTCCTTGTGGCCCTTTCTGTGTGTTGCTGGATGACCATAGTTCTCTGGGCATAGACTTTGGGTCACTGTGGGCCTCAGAGATGGTTCCTGCATGTGTATGAATCATTGGGTACAACTTCCCAGTACCCAAGAACCTCACCTAACATTCCTGAGTGGGGGCAAGTCACTGGTCACAGATTCTCTGTGACTATACGCCTCATTGTGGAATTCTGGATGATTATGAGTCACTAGATGGGGACTCTGAGTCCTGTGGATGTCAGAGACGGTTCTTGCCTGTGGACAGATTGCAGGGTACAGCTTCCCAGTTTCCAGGAATCTAACTCTTAGTTCCTTGGTATGGTTGAGTCACTGGGTTCAACTTTCCAGTCACTTATGACCTCATTGTAGGTTCCTTAATGACCACATGTCACTGGGCACAAACTCCCTGTCCCCTTGAGCCTCATGGAGGGTTCCCAGATGCAACTTCTCAGTCCCCATGAGCCTCACCTAGAGTTCCTGAGTGTGGGTGGATCACTGAGTGCAGCTTCCTAGTCCCTGTTGGCCTCACTGTGGGTTTCTGGATGACTGAATGTCTGTGGGCACAGACTCTACTCTATCTTGATTGAATTGGTGTCAGTAGTTTGGTTGTGATATAGTTCTGAAGTATGTTAGATACCACTATTAGGGAAAATTAGTTAAGAGGACACAGAATATCTGTGATTCAAAAATACAATTGTTTCGAAATAAAAAAGAATCAAACATTGACTTGACAAACTGTGGACTCATACCTTAAAAAATAGGAATCAAGAATTACTTTATGGGGGATATTTTCCTCTGAAAGACCCTAGTGTTAAGGATTCCATTGAAAATTTTCTTATAAAATTCCACTAAACTAGTCTCTGTTGACTAAAAAGGCACTAAAATATATGCTAGTTAAATGCCACAAAATGGTGCCAGAATAATTTCTTTGTGCTTGTAGTGCTGTAGCCAGAGAGAAATTTATTTAACATAATTGTTGAAAAAAGCCCATGACATTTCTCTTTCCTTAAAAATATACTAACTATTCAGTAGAATGTCTAATGGTAAATGTGAAACAAAATTTATTATTATATTTCTTAAAGAGATTGAAGACCTTATCAGAGAATTGAAAAATATCCCTTGCTCTTGGGTAGGAAGAAGCAGTACAGTGAAATGTACATATTTCTGAAATTATTATGCAGATTTATTGAAATCCTGATAAAAATTCCAACAACATATCTCACAGAATGAGAGAAGACTATCTTAAAAGTCCTTTGGAACCAGAAGATACCTAGAAGAGCAAAGACACTGCTAGGCAGCAAAGGTAAGGCAGGGGCCATCATAATCTCTGATTTGAAATTATGCTAAAAATGTACAGTGATGAAAACAACATGTTTTTTGTTGACAAAAAATAAATCAATTAATAAAATAGACCTGAGAATCAATGAAACAGATTACAAAGGGCAGAAAAAATCCATACATACTTAGCCAGCTTACCTTTTACAAAGTTTCCAAACACATTCACTAGAAGAAAGAGAGCCTCTTTAATAAACAGTACTGGAAAATGTAGCTTTTAACATGCTGAAAATTAAAACTAGATTCACACTTTTCACCATGCACTAAAGGAAACCAAACTGGATCAAAAATCTAAGTGTGAGAACAGAGACACCAAATGTGCTGGAAGAGAGAATAGGTAAAACATTTGAAGATATTGGTTTAGGCAAAGTCTTTATGAAAAAAAAACAGATTATACAGGAAATTTCACAAACAGTCAGCAAGTAGGATCTCATCTTATTAAGAAAAGTTTGTGTAGCAAGAGAAACCATCAACAGAGTTGAGACCACCCACAGTGTGATTAAACATTTTTTACCAGATGTTCCTCAGAGAAAAGACCACTATTTGGAATATATCAAGAACTAAAAATATTAAACAGAACACTCTAATTTAAAGACCTAACCAAATAATGGGCATCTGAAATAATAGACACTTTTCAGATGAAGAAGTCGAATTGGCAAATAAATATATGAAAAAATGTTCAACATCATTGCAGATTTGAAACAATGCAAATTAAAACAATACTGAGATTCCATATCACCCTAGAAAAAATGGTTATTATCAAGAAATCAACCAATAACAAATTCTCTGGGATATGAGAAAATTGGAACCCTTCTCCACCGTTGGAGTTTAGACTGGTACAACCACTGTGGAAATCAGTGTGGAGATTCCTAAAAAACTGAAATTCCATTCAACCCAGCTATTTCCCTTCTTGGTAACCTCCTCACCAAATTAAAATCATAGTACCATAGTAATATGTACATGCCTGTGATTACTGCAGCACAGTTATGACAGCAGCTGCATCTTGAAAATAGCCCAAATCCTCATCAATTGATGAATGGATAAATAAGATATTTTTAATGAAATAGAGTACTACTGTGTCATAAAGGAGGACAATCTTGAGATATTTCTAGTTAAATCAATATACCTTGAGATCATACTCTTAAGGGAAGTAAGTCAGACACTTATGTGTATATGTGGCAATGTTTCTTAGGTGTGAGAAATCAAAAGTGTATATAATGACCGAAATGTATAATGCATTTTATGAAATAGAAAGAAAATCTTCAAATAGAAAGAACTAGGAAGAAGAGAGGAGAAAGGAAGTAAAAGAAAAGATAGCAATGAGAAAAGAAGGAAAAATTGAAACAAAGTGTTTGTAAATCATGAGTGTAAGAGAGATTGAAGTGCAGGTATGGAAACGGGGATAAAAGGACCATGTCATATCATATGCAGGTACAAATTATCGATGGTGAATTTGACCATTATGTAAACCTAAAATGTAACAAAGGGTTTAATTAATTTACAAAATAATTACATTTTCTTTATTTTGCTAATTTTTACTTGTTACCACAGGAAAATTTAAACAGTAAGAAATGAAATATTAAAAAATTAGGAGAAAAAATGAAAATGGTATTTAAAAGCAAATTAGTGTTTCTTTATGAGAAAGTAAAGCCTACATTATATTAGGGAATGGGGTAGGACATTTAGCTATGATTGAAAAGAAAAATTCTTAATTTTTAGACAGAGAAATTGGGAAAGCATGGTGAAACAGGAACTGGCTCGGGACACAGCATTTTGGAAGACTAGCTAGTTTATCAACTGAATCAGCTCAATTAGATGATTTCTATACATCTTGTGTCTGGAAGAACTGTAAGTGAAAATTTTCCTTACTTCTTTCTCTGAAGGAGTAAATTAATAAGTAGAGTTTCTCCTAACTTTCTTAGTACCCTTAGTACCTTTCAACTGCGTCAGTAGAATTAGGAGATCATTATACATCTTATGTCAAGAGTGACATGATATATGGTCTCCATTCTATCTTTTATTTTCATTAGGTTAAATAACATTTGTAATCTAGTATGATGACAAGTATACCATTGAAATGAAATGAGATCTAGGTAGGATTAATGCAAAACAAGTTCAAAAGGGGATAAGTTAATGGGAAAATAAGGAGTGCCTAAAATGTAAATCTACCAATGCAGTGAGACAGTGGTTGAGGAAGATGATATTTGAAAGAATATGAAAGTCACAATTTGAATACCTTAGAACTGTGATTGATATGCTTCAAAGATTCCTAATAAGATGGAAAATCATTTTAGCTTTGAGTTTAACTTGAGATTTTTGTTATACTAAATTATGATACAGATGCAGAGAGTTAAGCTATAGGATCTTTTTCAGACTGACAAATTTTTAACAAAATCATGAAGACCATCCTTGTGCATCACTGTGAAAGATTTTATTTTTGACATCCTTTCTATATGTTGCCTCTAAAGATGAGTGGGCCACATTCCTTTAAAACCCAGTGCTGTGGCTTCTAAAACCATCTTCACTGATGTTTACATTATACCTACCAAACTCCTCTTTCATGCTTAAACTTATCTCTCCCTGTTCTTCAAACTAAACTTCAAGTTTTGTATTCCAATGTCATCAAACAAATGATTACCCTAATACATTCACATTGATGATTTTTTTCTCTCTAGTGTTCACCTCTACTTCAGCCTTAATCACACTCACACTTCAAGAGCCTGGTTTGGCCACTAGAAGAAATTGTTTTTCAATAAAGAATGTCTTTTTTTCCTTTATCATTGTATCATTTAATTTAATCACCATTAAATATTAATAAATCTGTTGAAAAGATTGTCTAATTCTTCCCAGTAATATTAAAAATAGCCCAGGTTCTATGTCTCTTGATAGAAGTTTTTTTGTTTGTTTTGGTACTGGGGCCAAACTCATGACCTTGTGCTTGCCAGGCAGGTGCTTAAGCTGCTGAGCTAAGTCCCTGGCCCTCTCTTGATAAACCTTTCTGAAAGATGTTTACAAATTTGATCTTTTGAAGATAAGGATAACTGACAAATAAATATATTTTTTAAATTTTTGTAAAGTTTTTGTTTTTATTATTACATGTTTATGGTACAAAATATTTACATTCCTCATAGGCAATTGGTACATGTTCATACCACAACTCAATTCTTTTTCATCCCTTTCCACTCTTCCCTTAACCACTCCACATTTAAATTCCCTTCTCAAAAATTTGCAAAATGCATTCTTTTATTGCCAATATCAAGTAAACATCTAGAGACAACACTCATCTTGCTTTAGTCATTATATTGCAAGTACTGTATTATTCTTTTTGTAATGAAAAAATGAGGAAAGAAGGGCCAAATGGAAACCAAATTTTGTAAATGAAAGGAAGAGGAGTTAAAAGGGGAGGGTGGGAAATGGAAGGGGAAAAAGACAAATCAAGATATATTACTTACAAGTATAAAATTCCTATGATGAATTGGATTATTGTATGTACCTACCTAAATTGGACCAATTAATTTAATTAAATTTAAAAAATATAATAAAAAAAACTTGTTCTCAGATATTCTTTCATAAGTCTCTTAAAGACATTTGGCTGGTGCTGAGCCAAATTTTAATCAATAAATTTCAGTATTTTCTCCAGAAGAGTTTACATTGGAAGACAGACATTATATATTAAATTTTATCATTGGATATGGTTTATAGTGTGAATCTGTATTTTCTTGAATGTGTGAGAAATAATTGCCTACTATAACTTCCCTTGAATAAATTTTAGAACAGTTTATATTTAACACAGAGACAAGATACTGTGAGGAAAAAAGATGTTAAAATGTTAGTGTTGAAAAATTATAAATAGGACTACTGGATAAGCAAAAACCATCAAGCAGATGTACAAGGCTTATAACTTGAAATTGGTAATAATAATGGTACCCAATTATTAAGTGTTTTCCATATGAGAGTAACATAACTTTGACACAAACATCACATATAAAGATCACAAGAAAATGAAAATTATTGACGATCATCCTTTGGCACACAATCAACAAATCAACAAATATTAACAAATTGAATCAAATACTAAATTAAAATGATTATTGACCATCATAAAGTGTAATTGCTCACAAAATTGAAAGAGATGTTTGACCATAAGTAAATCAAGCACTGTCATATACTACATTAATAGAAAAAAAGATTTTTAAAAACATATTTTTGCTTCTATCAATTCATATATAAGAGACATACAATAAAACTACCTCCACTTTGTGATAAACATTATCAAAAGCTGAACAAGTAAACAGGACCCAAATTATACAATATGTATTGTGAATTCAGAAAAACTGTTCAAAAGAAAAGAGAAACTGATGGGTGAAAAGATAAAAGAAGGAAGGAAAAGAAATATATATATACATAAACATACATATGTATATAAACAAGATAGTTAAGATAGTTATACTGACAGATTCTCTTAGTTCATTGAAAAAACAGGTTTGCATTAATATTGTTTGGACATTGCATAAATGTAAATTGCACTCTGAGTAACTACTTTGAAAAATCAAAGTATGTAATGTATTAATATTTGTTACTCAATTAGTTTCTTTTTCCTTATTTTTAAAATAAATTTTTTTCAAAAAAAATAGAATTGAAAAAATTTCCTGTATATAATAAAATGTATTTATGAAATTCACAGATACCATCATATTTAAAGGTGAAATATTGAACATTTTCTTCCCATGAAAATAAGCAAGAGAAGGATGCCATCTTTATTGTTGCTCTTCAAGACAGCACTGGAACTTAAACTCAGATTTGTTCAATAAGAAAAAATGAAAACATCCAAATTGGAAAGGAAGAAATAAAATTATTTTCATAAAATGTATATATTATACATTATATATATATATATATATATATATATATATATATATAATGTATAATATACATTCAAATAACCCACAAAAAAGCAGCTGAGCCAAGAAAAACATGCACAAAACATGCATATTACAATATCAGTGTTATGGTTTGGATCTGCAATATCTTCTAAAAACTTATGTTTTGAAGGCTTTGTTCCCAAAGCAACAGTATTTAGATGTAAGACCATTAGGCGATGACTGAATCAGGGCTCTGAAATTATTTATTGATTAATTGACATATGGATTCTTGGCTCAATGGATTTGGGTAGAAAGGTTTTCTTATATAAGCAAACTCTTTCTTTGCTTCCTGGATATCCTGAGAATAGCTTTCTTTCACAGTGGGCACTGCCTCCGTGATGCTCTGCCTTGCCACAAAACTAAAGTGATAGTATCATATGACCATGTAAAATTATTTGTGAAACAATAAACCAAAATGGAACTTTCCTCTTTGTAAGTTGTTTTGCTCAGATATATTGTCACAGGACCAGAAATCTGACTAATGCAAACAACATGCAAAAGTCAGGTGTGTTTCCACACACCAGCAAAGAACATACCATAAAAGAAAATGGAGAATCAATTGCAATAGCATCTAGAAGAACTAAGTACTTGTCATGAATCTAACTAACGTAGTAAATTATATATACACTTAAATTACTTTTAACAGTCGAAAGTATTTAATGAAAGGTGAAATAAAAATACACACATCTGGTGTTGATATATAAGATTATTTATCATAGTTAGGATGTCAATAACACCCAAAGAAATCTATGGATGCAACAAAATCATTATGAAAGTCCTAACAGCCTTTTTTACAGAAATGGTAAAACCAACACTCAAATTCAGTTATAAATATAAACAGCCAAAATAATTGTGAAGAATATGAGTAAGTTTGGAAGACTTTTTGATTTTGAAATATTAGAAAAATAAATATTTACAGTTACATTGTACTGACACATAGAACAGTGGAATACAATGAAGTTCCTGGAATAATGTCATCTTCAAAGAATTAATTTATCAGTGTTGTGTAATGGCATAAGTTCTTCCTTGAAATTCTGGTAAAAATTAGTACTGTATCCATCAGATGTTGGATTATTATAGTTGGTGGATTTTTTATTATTGACCATATTTCATTTCTTGTTACTCATTTGTTTAAAATTTCTATATTTCTTGGTTTGATTTTGACAATTCCCATGTGTCTAGAAATTTATAAATTTCTTGTAGATTATTCATTATATTGGAATATAAGTATAAAACAATGTCTTATATTAACCTAGATTTTGGTGTTATTCATAGTTTATATTTTCATTGCTGTTTGCATTGATAAGAATTATTTCTGTACTTCATTTTGGAAGGTTTTAACAATCTTATTTATTCTTTCAAAGAATACTTTTCAATTGATTCATCTTTTGTATTGCATATTATAGCCTCAAATTCATTAGTCTTTATTTCTGATATTTTAAGTTGGTTCTTTTTAAAAGTTATGAATTTGGATTAATTTGATTTCTCTATCATCTTGAGGTGCAACATTGATTTATTTATTTGCCATCACTATCTTTCTACTGTGGGAATTCATAGTTATAGGTTTATTTCTTAGAACTGCTTTTTCTGTGTCCCACAAATTTTGGTATGTTGTATTACCATTACTATTTTTGTGCAGAGATTTTAATTTCTTTTTTGTTTTTTTCTGTGTTATTTTCATTACTCAAATTGTGTTATTATTAATGTTCCATGCATTGTATAGTTTTTGTTTCTTCTAGTGTTGATTTCCAGTTTCATTCTGCTATGACCCGATAGTGTGTATAAGAATATTTCAATTACTTTGTATGTGTTTCACCATTCTTTGAGGCCTAAAATGTAGTGTATCTTGAAAAATGTTCTATGTGCTACTGACAAAAATATGTAATCTGCTGTTGAATTAATTTCTGTAAATATCTGCTATGCAAATTCGTTGTTTGTGTGGTTTCTTACACATTTTTTGGAGTTTGTGTCTTATATTTCTTTTTGGAGTTCTTGTTGATATCTCTATTTGTGAGAGTGAGATATTGAAGTCTTTCACTATTTTTATATTGATGATTGTGCCATCTTTTTATTGAGTAGTTTTTGTTTTACAAAAGTGGGTGTTCTGGCTTTCATTGCATACATAATTCGAATTGTTATCTCTTCCTGTTAGATTGTTACATTTATCAGTATGTAGTTTCTTCTATTCAGTTTTGATTGGAATTCTATGTCCGGAATGTGTGTAGTTCCATCTGCTTGCTTGAAGACTCCTGTTGTATGTGATATCATTTTCACCCCTTCCCTTTCAGACAGAATATATTTTTCTTTATCAAAGCAGTGGGTCTCTAGTCAGAGATACATGCTTTAGTTTTATTTTTTAATCTAGTGTGCATGCCTGTGTTTTTTGTTTGCTTGTTTGCTTGCTACTTGGTTTTTTGGTTAGGATGTGAAGAGCATTTACAGTAAGAATGATTACTATATTATATTTACTCAGTCTTGCAACTGAATTATTTTTTCAACTGCTAATTCTTTATTTTATCCCTTTAATTTCATTTCTAGTTACAGGTATTCTTTCCATTGGGATCTTTGGTCACATTTGCTTCACTATCTCAGTCTAAGTTTCATGTGAGTATGTTCTACCATGTTGATTTGATGCTCATGAATTCTTAGATATTCTGTCATTAGATAATCCTTATTAATTATCCAGAATATATTAATCTGGGTTAACTATTGTTTTCTTTTAGAGCTTAAGATCTTTACTGAAGCTGTCCTTGCCTTTCAGTTTGTGGTGATAAATTTGAGAGTATTTTGATATGCTTTCCTTTATGAGTCAATAGATGTTTTACCATTTTTAATATGCTCTCTTTGTGCTGAATCTCTGGGATTTTGACTAATGTGTCCTGGAGTTCTTTTTTGGTCATGAATATTTTGCATATTTAATTCTTTCCCTAGATTTGGAAAATTTTTCTCTTATGATGTTGGTGAATATGTATTTTATAAAGTTTAGGCAGTCTTCTAAACTATCATTAATTTCTATTTTTTTTACTTCTATTTTTTAAGTTGTACTTTTCAGGCATGTAGTAGCTGTTATTTTGGTTTCCATGGTTTGTTATATTTGAGACATCAATGAGCATGATTTACTACATCAGCCTTGCTTTTAATTCAGGAACTTTATTGTGATGCAGGTCAGTCCTGCTACATAAATTTATAGAATTTTTATATACTGAAATTTATTGGTTTTTTTTCAGGATATTTTGTTCTTTACTAAACTTTTCATTGATGTCTTGTATCACCTAATTTTATTTAATTAGTTTTTTGTTTATGTCTGTATTGAACTCACTGAACATTTTATTAAATCCTTTATCTACTTATTTCCATTTCCTCTAAGTTCACTGAACATTTTACAAAGTATAAAAACTTGCATGGTACAAAATAAACACAAACATGAAGGAGCATTACTCTCCACAAGGAAGGAATCAGAGAAACAAATCAAGAATGCAATGCCATTCATAATGTATATGAAAATTAAATGCCTAGGAATGAACCTATTAAAGGATGTCAAAAAAAAACTCTATAGCACAAATCACAGTGCTCTGAAAGAAAATATTGAAAAAGACATTAGAAAATAGGACAAACCTTCTTGAATAGGCTGAACCAATATTTTCAAAATGGTCATGTTAGAAAACATGATATATAGCTTAGTAAAATTCTAACAAAGACACTTTGAAATTTGTCAAAAAGCACTTCAAATGTAAAGTTCATATGGAACCATAGGAGACATAGTATAACAAAAGCAAGCTTAAGCAACAGTAGCAAAACTGGAGTTGTTATAATCCAGGTTATACTACAGAACTACAGTAATTAAAAAAATCATGATACCAGCATTAAAGAGCCAAATTGACCAATGGAATAAAACAGAGGATGTAGAAATAATCCTATATATTCTAAACCATATGATTTTTGAAAAAGAGTCATAACACATGCTGAAGGAAAGATAGACTCTTTTAAAAAAGTGCTGGGAAAACTCTTTATCCACATGCAAAAGAATGAATCTAGCTTCATCTAGATCCATTTATTTAGTGCTGTACTAAAATCATATCAAAATGAATCAAACATATATAAATAGAGGTAATCTACTGAAAGAAAAATTAGCAAAATTTTAAAAAACATATGCATTGTAAAATCTTTCTGAACAGCGCATCAATTGCATGACATATTATTTAATGAAAAAAATAAGATTATATCAAATTAAAACCTTCTGCAGAGCAAAGGAAATAATGACAGTGTGAAGAGATATCATACAGGGAGGGAATCTTATATCTACTCTTTCTAGAGAGGACAATATCTAAAATATATAAATAACCCCAAAAATCAGTCCCTTCAAATTAAAAAACCCAACCAAAGCAGTATACATGACTATTATCTACATAAAATATATATTTTAGTATGAGAGGAAGACACAATCAAATCTCAAATCCTTATAAGTAGTGTTATAAATTTAGTCATAATAAATTTAGTGGAAGAATAGTGCAGAATCTTTGATATAATAACAAACGAGGTTATCTCTTAGTGAAATTTTCAGACAATTGCTTCCTGAGAAAGTTTCAGCCATATATAAGCTGAGGCTCACTGAGTTACAGGACTGTGGTCTTTTTAAGACCATTTTATCAAAAGGAATATAACATAAGAGAAAGAGATATAGTAAGTAGTTTTGTGAGCTAAAGTCTGGAAGCAGTATAGTATCCAAGGACATAGTGCTATAGACACTGGAGAATAATTCAGGAAAATATTCTTTGTCAGTTTTAGGATAACTAAAATTTTGTTATTATTCATTTTAGGAAGTTCCAGTACTTTTGATTTTTTCACACATCTTTTAATGTTTTGATATGAATTATTTTATATGAATTTTATTAATCTACTTTTATATGAATTATTTTAATCTAATAATAATTACTGTTATATATTATTGTTGTGACTTGCTATATTACAATCAATAAAATAGATTTAGAACTATACAGTTTGGATATATGTTGTCATTATGGAAGCTTCTCTTCATTGTTTCCATTCTGGTAATAGGTATGTATCTAGAAACCCATCATTTTATTCTATATCCTTTAAATTATTGAAGCAATAATTTTTTAAAAATTCACTAATGTTTTTCTGGATGTTAGTGGTCTGTTGATCTTATGATTTGTGTCTAGATGTCCCCCCAAAGCCTCATGCACTCTTTGAGTGAGTTTCTAAAGTTTGAGATTGATTCATGATCTAATGTTGGAATTATGGGTGTGAGTGCTACACCTGTCTTGGGGTAGGAAGCCTGCATACAATGTAAAGGAGAGAGAGCAGCTTGCTCTCTTATTCCTCCATTTTTGCTCTTCTTGCATTTGTTGTCTTCTGCTGTCATGAATTGTTGCCCCTCCACCATGTCACCTTTCCTTGAGGCTAGTTAATACAGACTGAAACTCCACAAACAGCTCAATAAACATTATCACTTTAATATTGAGCATAAGGTATTTTGTCTTAGCAATGAGAGAGAAATAAGTGACACAAAATTTGGTACTGGAGAAGTGGGATCATTGCTGTGACTATACCTGACCATGTTGTTCAAGAGCCATTGGAAATTGCCTGTGGGAAGTATTTTGAAAGTTTTAGAAATGTCACCAGAATGAATAGTGCTGGAACTCCTTAGGCTATTCTGTATGAGAGATTCTGGTCAGAGCTCAGAATACCACAAGGCTGATAGAAATCCTGATGGTAAAAACCAGGCTCAGGATATTTCTGCTGAGAAGAAAGACTGCATTGGCCATTGGACTCCAGACAATGTGATTTGGCAGAAAGTTTTTTTGCATTTACTCATGTCCATAGTATTTGCCTGAGACTAAGATTATGGGTGGTGTGCTAGTTAATCTGCCAGAAGAAATTCCAAGGCAGTCTAATGTTAGGGTGGTGGCATGCTTACTGTTTGGGGCTCTTAGCCATATTTATGTTGAGAATCAAGAGCAAGAAGCCAAGCATAATAATTTAAAATGTTGTGGGTTTGATCAGAAAGGAATCTTCAGTAAAGTTATATACTAAAAATACAGAGCAGATGAGATCTGAACTGCTGAAAAGGACCTAAAGAATATAAAAGATGGCCTGAGGGCATCACAGGAAACTACAAGTTTTCACCTTTTGCAGCCTCAAAATTACAAGTGTGAAAGACTGCTTTGAAAAGAAAGTCACAGAGCACAAAGTTCCAGAATGGCAGCAAGCCACACTGCAATCCTTAATTGCAGTGGCATAGATAATTCATTCCTCACAATCAGATTTAGAGTGTTCATTGGTCCATACACTTGACCTCCATAGCCAAGAGGAAAGGAAATCTAGCTACTTCATCAGCTGGCAGCTGAACTTGACATCATTCACATGGCACTGGTTTTAGATGCATGAAGAATGCAAGAATTCTGAGTTTAAAAAGGCTTCCATGCAGATATTAGAAGAAGGCCTGAAAGGCTAGATATTTAACCCCAGAGAGGACAGTGTGTGAAGCTGTGAGTGTGAAGTTCAATGAGAGTGAACACACCATAATTTTGGAGAAACGAGGAACTTGAATCATCTAAGAAAATCTGTAAGGAGGGTGCAAAACAGTCCTAAGAGAGAGGCCATGGAGGCTCCAACCACTGGAAGTGTCATAGGGGCAGAGTCACACAAGCCTTTGTATCTCACTACTTACCACACATGGCTTTGAACATACCACAGGAAACTACATGACTTAATGTTTGTCCTGCTGAATTTTGGAATTGGTTTGGTCCCAATTCTTTGTATCTTCCTGTTTGTGAGTTTTGAAATGGAAATATCTATCTTGTGCAATTGAATGATGGATGTGTTTAACTTTCATTTGCATGGGGGCTCACAGTTAAGATTTTGCCTTAGATTTCAGAAGAGACTTGGAACTTGGACTTTTCAATAGTGCTAAAACTTTTAGGTCTCTGGCAATTCTTGGAGATGGATTAAAATGCTTTTTGAATAAAGGGATGAGCATGAGTCTTTGGAGATGCAGGGACTGATATTATGGTTTGCTTCTAGATGTCCCCACAAAGCCTCATACAGTCACTGGGACAGGCTTCTGGAGTCTGTGATTGATTCATGGTCTGATGTGAGTGCTACACCAGCTCTGGGCTAGGTAGCCTGCACAGACTATAAGGGAGGGAAAGATACTTGCTTTACCATCCCTCATTTTTTGCTCTTCTTGCATTTTCTGTTTTAGCTGCCATGAAGTGTTGCCTTCTGCTATGTGGGACTCTGCCTTGGATCCACCTGAGTGTGAAGTGAAACCTCCACAAATTGTGTGCTAAATAAACCTTTCTTTTGTTAATTTTGAGCAACAGTTATTTTGTCTCAGAAAGGAGAAAATAAATCAACAAAGTTGCAGTGTCACTGTTTCCATTTCTAATTGCACTGATTTGCGTGTTTTGTTTTATTTTTTGTAAGATTGATTAAAGCTTTGTCTATTTTGTTTATTCTTTCACAGGATGAACACTTCAATTCACTGATTGGTTGTATTTTTGATTTAGATTATTTCTTTTTCTGAGACCTTAAAGTGAATCACTTTGTTAATTTTTGTGCTTGCTCTGGTTTTCTGATGTGGGCAT
The DNA here is from genome assembly GCA_004027455.1 of Hydrochoerus hydrochaeris. NCBI lineage: Eukaryota > Metazoa > Chordata > Mammalia > Rodentia > Hydrochaeridae > Hydrochoerus > Hydrochoerus hydrochaeris. The sequence goes on from PVLA01000052.1 coordinate 855,680, forward strand.
TTTAAGAGTGCTTTCATTGTTCCAATGGGGTTTGCAATTTTTAATGTTTTATTATTTTAGTACTTGAATAGTTTAATTTCTTTTTTGATTTCTTCTGTGACTAATTGATTATTCAAGAGAGTATTTTTTTAGAAAAGTGGGGAAGAAAAATCACTTTATTGGGAAAAGGAGAGAAAATAAGTAGGCAAATAGCTACCTTGTTGGAGTAAGGTCTTATTTTCTGTATGCTTGCATAATTTCTGTGGTTTCATTTGCCACTGATTTCATTTATTTATATTATAATCTGATAATATTGATAAGGTGATTTTTATTTTTTTTGTTTTTACTTAAGGGTGTTTATGGATTGGCATGTGGTCTATTCTGGAGAAAACTCTATGTACTTTTGAAATGAATATATACTGTGATATTTTATGAAATCTGTTGATGTGTATAAATCCTTTTGTGTGAATGTGTGGATAACATTTTAAATGCCTTTGTTGATTTTTTAATGTAGTTCATCAATCTACTTGTGATAGTGTAGATTGAGGTTCACCGCTTTATCAAGTAGTGTTTGTTTTATGAAGTTGGGCTCATACTAGTGATTGGTGCTTGCATATTCATAATTGTTATTTCTTTCTGTAGAATGGTTCCTTTAATCAATATAACAAACTATTTACTCTTCCTGATCAGGTTAAAAAAATAAGTAACTTCTGCCTTTTTGCAGGTTTCTATTGTATGTAATATTGTTTTCCATCCTTTGACTTTTAATCTATTCATTTATGCTTGGATTAAATATATTTATTGTGTAGAACATAAAATTGGGCTCATTTTCTTATCCAATCTGCCAGTTGATATCCTATGATTCATGAGTTGGCCCCATTGAGATTTAATACTGATAGGTATTGATATTTTAACTGTCATTGCATTATTTTTCTCTCACTGATTCCTTTTTCCCTCTTCTACTGTGCACCCTAAGTAGTGCATGCATTAGTTTAGACATTTAATATTGTTGACATCATTTTCTCTTTCTAAGAAATCCTTTCAATCTTTTAGAGTGCTAGTTTAGTGATCATGAATTTCTTGAGGTTCTCTTTATCATTGAAAGGTCTTATTTTTCTATCAATATTGTATGATTGCTTTGTTTTGAAGGATATATCAGTCTAGGTTGAAAGTTGTTTTCTTTAAGGACTTGAAACAGTATTTTCTTGGCCTTTACGATTTATGTTGAGCATTCTGTTGTAATTCTGCTGGTATGAACTCAAGTGATTTTTTTTCTAAGAGTTTAAAAATTCTGTTTCTGTGTTTGACTTCTAAAATTTTGATTATAATGTGACATAGAGTCTGTCTTTCCTGATTTTGACATTTAGGGATTCTTTATGCCTCATTTATCTATATGATAAATTATTTTCAATATTTGAAAATTTTCTATTATTTTTTAAACATATACTCATCATATTTGCACTTTTGTGTGATTTTTATGTTTTTAGGACTGCTTTTTTTCAATTCATATAATTTTGCTGTGTGTCTTTTGATTTTCTCTCCATTCATGGACATTATTCAAATTTGGGGACATTAAAAATATGTGTAGTGATTTTGTTGTCTTGTCTTTTCATGTTTGCTTTGTGTAGGACATGTGTGTGTGTATGTTTGTGTGTGTGTTTTCTGGATTTGTACCTCACTCATAGTGGTATGACTTTGTCAATGGTATGAAGATGTCCTTTGCTAATTTCTGTTTTTCATTGGTACAATTTGGAGGTGGATAACTATAGCTCTTTGCTTCCATGTAAGGTCCAAACATGTACATTAAAAAAGAGGGGCTTGTGAAGTGCAATTTGCCCAGCAATTAATTCTACAAAATTGAATTTCACTATTGTTGATGACTTAAAACCGTATCAGATTTTGACAGAGAAAAACATGTATGCCACTGTGGCAATAGCAACCAAATCTTCAATAATAATAGAATGAAAAACATAGCAAGAGAAACTAAAGAAGCTATCACTGTACTACCTTTACATAAAACATTGATCTATAATTATATCATTGACACAGACAGTCCACATTTTGTCACACTATATACAGTAAATTCTACAAATATGCAATCATTAATAATAGAAAAAAAACTTCAACCATCATATCATAGATTTAACTAAATACCTGAAGATTAATGAAACTTAATAGTAAAACTAGAAAAAATGAGAGAAATATGTAATAGTAAAACTAGGAAAATGAGAAAAAAATGTAAAATTTGAAAAATAAGGAAAGCTGAGAAGGGGGATAGAAAATGAGATATAATATCTTTTAAAAGAATAAAGTAGAATTAAAAATTACAAAAACAGGTAAAATAGCAAAAAAAGAAAAAGAAAAGCAGGGAGTAAAATAAATCAGGAAAAAAGAAATAAAGCAATTAAAAAAAGCTCAGAACAACAAATGAATTCCACCATGGCTTAAAAATGAAGAAAAAAATATGTCCCCAAAATATTTTTAGATTCTAGAATGAATGGTTTGTTTCTAAGGTATACCATATCTAAAGCCACCACCAGATATGGGGGAGAGAGAGTCAGGTCTAAGTTATATTTTGTTACCACGCTTATGTTTTTGAGTTTGAATGCAAGATTTATCCCTGCCTTTCCTGTTGTTTATGGATGGTTAATAATTTCTGCTTTAAGTTTGTAGTCACCCTGGTAAGTCCTATTTCCATGTTTCTTTAGGTACTGTGTTACACAGATTTCTGTCTAACTTTATGACCTATGGATTTGTCAGGTAACACCTTACTTAATAGTTGCTTCTGACCACGCACCTCTACTGAATCTGCTGGGTTCACTGTTCTATTCCACTGCTGTGTTTCTCCATGAAACCTCTAGGATTTCCATTAGATACTGTTTGTCTTGAGTTTTGATCCATTCCTCCCACACAGTGAGTCTGGGCTCAGGAAGAATGCATCACTTGCCATCTGCTTCTTTGTGGAAGTCTCTCTCATGGCTTTCTCCATAGATTTCAGTTCTCACTTCCAATCAGCCCTGGATCCTAAGAATTTCCTTCCCTCCTTCTCTTTCTTATATTACAATATTCCAGTGTTGGGACATCAAATCTCAGAGAGGCTCTTTTTCTGCTGCTCACAAATCTATCATCTTCCCAGAAGTCCTCAACATACTGTTTAGATGTGTATATATTGTGGAGTGTCTTAATATATTCTCACATGTTTATTATTTCTTTATGGTAAAAACATTCAAAAATTTTTCTTGCTTTAAAAAATGTAGATCATATAATTGTTACCCACAATCTCCCTAATGTGCAATAACATGCAATATCTTGCTCCTACTTACTGTAATTTCTAAGACATCATATCTTCTAGATTCCATATTGAGTAAGAACAAGGAATACTTGTCTTTCAGTCTCTAGACTTTTTTCCATTCAGCATAATGATCCCCACCCAGTTCAATCTACATCATAAATGAAAGGATTTTTTTAAAAATAGCTGAGTAAGTTTCCATTGTGTAGAGATACCGCATTTTTTAAACAATCACTTAACAGTTGCTTAAATTGTTTCCCATTCTTGGTTTTTGTGAATAGTGTTGCAACAAACATGAAAGTACTCTTCAAATTAGCCATAGCTAGTTAAATAGTCATACGTTAGCCATAATATATTTGAAAAGTGTGTTATCTTAATATACGTTTGAGGGTTTTTCATGAGAGAAAAACATAAAGGTCAATAAGAAAACAATCAAAGAACAACAATAATAAAAGCAAAATGACAATAACAACACCAAAAAAAAAAAACTATAGTGATACAGGTTTTCAAAACAAGATGATAGGAATTTAATAGCAGTATTTATATTGCATATTGTTATTTTCAAAATAATTGCTCAACTTGTTAGATACAGGCATGCAAGATTGATCAAACAATATAATCTACCTTTAAGCAGTTTCTTTCCCTTTTACTCTACCTATTGGAACTTTTGGATCTTATTTGCTCTTTTACACTAGCAAGACAATATGATGTTTTCACATGCAAGTCTGATTTATTCACTAATGAGTATGGTTTCAAGTTGCTTCAATTTACATGTAAAAGCCTCAATTGTATCATTCTTTATCTGACTATATTCCATTGCATAAAAAATCACATCTCTTTTATCAATTCCTCAGTTGAGTATTTGGGTTGTTTCTAAGATCTGGCTATTACAAGATGTGCAGCTATAAACATGGGTGCACATATACTGCTTAATATATGTTTGAATTTGTTTGGCTTAAAAAATAATTATGGTCTCAAAAACATCCACTTTGATTAATTAAAACAACTGACAACTCTTTTAGCAAATAATGTTAGAATTTAGAATGTCTTCTTTTAAGTCTTAATGAACTGAAGTTCTGTAGTTCCTCTGCTATATATTCTGTGCTTTGTGGGGAAAGATATCTTACTGCAGAAATCTGACTGCAGTACCAGATTTTCAAGGTTGTATCATAAAAAAGCAGGGCTTTTTTGGCAGAACATATTCTGTTTTTTCAGTGGTGTTACAAATTTAAATTCAAAGTGGACTGCAAAAAATATATACAAATCAGTAAAGTCCAACAAACTCTAAATTTCTGAGATTACACTAACATCATAGATAGGTTTCCCAGTTTTCTAAAAATGCACACTATAGCAATCACATGCAAGTGTTATACTTGTTTTTTAATTCTTTTTTTTTTTGTTACCCAGGATTGAACTCATAACTGTGCAGCTGCAAGGCAGGCAATAATGCTGCTGAGCTAAATCCCAGGCTCTTGAAAAATCTATATATTAAACTACTGTTTCACACAGGCTATCTTATCAGCTAGATTCTTCCACTTTTTCGGATCTTCTGTGTAGATAATCATGTTATTTGTAAAAAACTTGTTTGCTACATATCAGAAGAAGTACAAATCAGGATCTAAACTGGTGGTCTACATTGCCAATACTGTGCATTATTTTATTTAATGTACATAACACAAGCCTTGTCATCTACAGGACAGTGATACAATCAGTCACCCTGTTCACTTAGACATCTCGGCCCTTTTCTCTAATTCTAATATATACAAACTAGAAAGACTGAGGTATTAGACTATTCACTTCACTTTGTACCTTTAATCTCTGTTCATTCTCAGTTAATGTTCACTCTCCCGGGTTCTTTTCCACTAGTTGATGATCAGCTCAGGTTAGAAGAATAGTTTTGCAAGTGTTTGTATGTTTAAACTAAAAGAACTAAAATTGTTCTCATGGAGAAATGTCTTGTCACATCAAAAGAAAAAGTATGATAAAGTATTTTTCTTCCTATAATGATCTTTTTATTAAAAAATATTTAATTATAAACTACATACCAGACCTCAGACTGAGAATATATATTTAATTTTTATTTTTATCAACACACGCTTGTAGTACTTAATGATTACAATTATCCTAGGGAAATGATGAATGTACATAACATATTAACAGCTCTTTTCTCCTTTCTCTGCACCCCTTTTCCCTATCATCACATTTAATTAATTATCTTTTTAAATAAATTATCATACACACAGATTAACACAGTCAGACTAGCAGGCCAAAAAATATAAAACAAGATTAAGAAATTAAATTAATTTAATTTAAGAAAATTAAATCAATATAGTTTTAGATATATTATCCATGCAAGATTATAATAACTGGATTGCAAGATGGCCAACTGAGTGGCTGCACGATAAGAGAGCCTCTCTGAGGAAAAAAAAATTAAAAACAACTCAGACGCTGGAATCTGGCAACATTGAAAAAGCCAGACAAAAGGAGAGGAATTCTCACAACCCAGGAAGAAACTGAGGAAAAAGACAAAGAAAAAAAAAGAAAGAAGAAAAAGAAGCACGAAAAGAGGGCTGGAGCTGGGCAAGCCCCAATCGCTGTACTGGCACGTCTTAAAGACAGGTAACTCACGATCTAGCTGAGATCCCAGCCCTGCTGAGAGCAGGGGTTGGTGAGCTCCAGACCCTTGGCTGGAGGAGGCACTGAGACAGGGAGTGGAAACAGCCAGTTGAGCTTCATGATATTTGGTAAGTGATGGGAACTGTATTCCCCAAACCAGGAAGCCTGGCTGGGTGACATTTTGGAGTTAGGCAGAGCTGGCTTGAATCAAAACCCAAGGCAGCATCCCCTGATGACTCCTAGTCCAAAGCAGATTGGTGGGATCTGCTTGGGCAGGGCCACGCCCCTGGTTGAAACCCAATAGCCAGGTACAAGGCTTTTCTGTGCCAGTGGCATACCCAGGGAACACATAAACTTGTTGAAGCATAAACTGGTTGACTGGCATAGGGGGAGGAGCCAACTTTCAGTGTGCAACTTGCAGATCCACAGTGGACTGGGGGCGGTACTTTTTGCAGAAAAACTGTAAGCAATAGGAAAGGCCCAGAGACCTCCACCTGTCTGAAGAGGGCTGGAAACATGACAAGACAGAGAAAGAGCAAAAGGTCCCCAAATGTGGAACCAGGAAAGTGAGTCCAACAGAAGTAAATGCAGAGGAGGTTGAGAGCAGCAAACCTGTAATGTCAGAGACAGCCTCATCAGAAATAAATACATCCGTGACCTCATCATCGAATTTAAATCTGAAATTCTAACTCAGGTGAAGCAAGATATAAGCAGATTAATAAAAGAAGTCCTGGGTAATCCTCAAGTAGGCACAAATCAAAGAATAGAGGAACCCAGAGAAAGGAGAGAAGCCTTTGATGAAGAATATAAACAAAATCTAGAATATATGAAACAGATTCAAAGAGAATATCAGGAAATTAAAAACTCCATTGAAACTTGGCAAAATCTTTCAACAGAAACTAAAGACAAACTTTCAAAACTTGAAGATAGATTTGCAAAGTATGATCATGAAAGGAAAGATCTCTTAAAAATAACAAGGAACCAGGAAACAGTGATACAAAGGCTAGAAGATGACAAGAGGATTTATAACCTAAGAATTAAATATGTGAATGAAGATGCAGCAACAAATACATATGAAATAAAAAGTCTATTCACAGAAATAATTAAGGAAAACTTCCCAAACATAGGTAACAGAAGTGAAGTTCAGATAAATGAGGCATATAGAACTCCAGCTAGCTACAACCAAAACAGATCTACACTCAAGACATATAATGATCAGGATCCCAGAAATCCATCACAAGAACAGAATATTAAAATTGGTCAGAGAAAAGAAACAGTTTACCTATAATGGAAAACTCATCAAAATCACAGCAGACTTCTCAATGCAAGCCATCAAATCAAGAAGAGCTTGGAGTGAAATCTTCCAAGCCCTGAAAGAAAATAACCTCCAACCCAGAATGATGTTCCCTGAAAAACTGTCTCTCAGAGTTAATGGAGAGACAAGGTATTTCCATGACAAAGTGGAACTGGGGGAGTTTGTGACCACCAATCCAACCCTGCAAAGAATACTGAAGGACCTTCTAGAGAGAGAGAAGAAAATCACCAGGGTTCCAGGAACAATGGCAGAAAGGCCTCAAAGAAAGGGGCAGACAGTAGAATGAAGGAGAAAAGTAAACAAATAACCACAGAAAAATAGCATGGCAGGGATAAGTCAGAGAAGATTGGTTATACCACTGTTTTATCTTGACTGATTTTATTTGAATCTGGTATGCTTGAGAGTGTCAAGTCTGAGAGTAGGGGCACCTACTCTGAAGATAACAAGATTCAATAAGATACCCATTCTGGTTTGATTGTTAACTGCCTTTGAAGTCCTATAATGTCTCCAATGTTTAGATTTTATTAATAGTGTAAAGCAATGCTAAGTTTATGTTATATTTGTTGATATAGACAATTTTATTGAAAATAACAAGAGACATCATAGTGACTACCATAGATCACCTAGTGTTGTATTTTTGTATGGTCTTTTCATTTTGTGTTTCTCTAGGAATTTTTATTTCTGACTTGTTTTGATTTGTTTCTCCCTCTAATACAGAAAGGCTAGGTATATGTGTATAGACTTATACATGTGTAGAACTTCTAAGTGGTTTAAGAGAATAGATTATAGTTATTTTAAATAAAAAAAGGAAAAGAGTATTCTAAAGGATATAACTGCATGTATATTTGAGTGTGTCGAATTAATACCTATGTTGCTAAAGTTTTAGCTGGATGTATGTGCAAAAACTGCCTGCAGTCTCGCTATTTGAATGTCCACTTTGTGGACTTTACTTTTTTAATTTGAACAACTGCATCTAAGAGGAAAGTATGTAATTATCAACTAGTGATTTTTTACTGGTTTCTATTTTTGTTTTTTTCTGTTTTGTTTTTGAGATTTTGTATTGTTTCTACCCCCTTTCTGTTTCAAAATTTTTTTTCTTTAATTAAAAATAATTTTTTTTTAAAAAAAGCAAGAGGAGGAAAAGAAAGTGCTCTAAAATAGACAACCATATGTATACTTAAATGTGTAGGATTGATAACCATGTTAATAAGTTTTTGTTGGATTGGTGAACAGAACTGTTTGCAGCCTCACTTTGAATGTCCACTTTATATGCTTTAATTTTGTAACTTGAACAACTATATCCAAGAAGACAAAATGTAATGTATCAAATAGTGATTTCTTACTGTTTATTTTTTTTGAAATTCTGTATTTTTTCTACCCTTTTTTCTGTTTTGCTTCCCCCCTCTTTAAATATAATTTTTTAAAAAAAGCTTTTTCCTGCATGTATTGAGATGACCGTGTGAGTTTTTTTGGCTCTGTTGATGTGTGTATTACATTTATTGATTTGTGCATGTTAAACCATTCTTGCATTCCTGGAGTGAATTCACTTAGTCATGATGTATAATCTTGATGATTTGCTGCATTCTATTTGCCAGTATTTTATTGAGTTTCTTTAAATTAATGTTCATTAGTGAGATTGGCCTGTAGTTCTCCTTTTTGCTTGGGTCTTTATCTGGTTTTGTTATCAGAGTAATACTTGCACCCAGGAATGAGTTAGGGAGGATTGCATCACTTTCAATTTCATTGAAGCATTTTAGGAGTATTCGCATAAAATCTCTAAATTTCTTGTGGAATTCAACCATGAATCCATCAGGACCTTGGCTTGTTTTTGTTGATAAGTTTTTAATCATGTTTTCAGTTTCAATAGCTGTTATTGGGTTATTCAAAATTGTTATAGCTTCTCAATTGAGCTTTAGCAGTTCATAAGTGTCTAGAAATCTGACCATTTCCTCTGTGTTTTCTACCATATGTATATAGAGATTTTCAATGTAGTTACTCATGATTTTCTGAATTTCCATGAAATGTAGTAATTTCTCTCTTTTCACTCCTTATTGCATGAATTTGAGTTTTTCTTTCTTTTTCTTGATCAGGTTGGCTAGAAGTTTATCAGTTTTGTTTATTTTCTCAAAAAATGAGCTCTTTGATTCATTATTTCTTTGTATTGTTTTTTAGCCTCAATTGCACTAGCTTCTGCTCTGATCTTTACAATTTCTCTCTTCTGTGAGATTTGAGTTTGACTTGCTCTATTTTTTTCTAGATGCTTGAGGTGTAGCATTACATTGTTTATTTGTGTTCATTCTGTTTTCTTGATGTGACAGTTTATTGTTATATATTTGCCTCTTAGGACCACTTTAAATGTGTCCCACAGGTTTCAGTATGTTGTATCTGCATTTTCATTGAATACTAGGTATTGCTTAATTTCACCTGTAACCCACTGATTGTTCAGAATGTTGTTATTTAATTTCCATGCATTAATTCAGGTTTTGAAATTTCTCTTGCCAGTAATTTCCAATTTCAATGCAGTATGGTCTGCTAATATGCATGCGATAATTTCATTCCCTTTACATTCACTTAAGAATATTTTATGGGTTGATATATGGTCACTTTTAGAGAATGTTCCATGTGCAGCTGAGAAGAATGTATATTCTGTGTAGTTGAGTGGAACACTCTGTAAACATCTACTAAGTCCATTTGCTCACAGGTTTGATACAGTTGTGTTATTTCTTTTCTGACTTTTTGTCTGATTGATCTATCTCTTTGTGACAATGGGGTATTAACTACTCCTTTTACAATTGTGTTCTTCTGTATTTGGTTTTTCATGTCCATTTGTTTTATATAGTTGGGTGCTCCTGTATTTGATTAATATATAATTATAATTGTTATTTCTTCCACTTGAATTTTTCCACTTACAACTATGTAGTGACCTTTATCTTTTAATCATTTTATTTTTGAAGTTATATTGTCTGCAAATTGAGTAGCTACCCCTACTTTTTTCTGGGGTCTTGTTGCATGGAATACTATTTTCCATCCTTTGACATTTCATCTATGAGTTTCCTTTTGATCCAGATGTGTTTCTTGTATACAGCATATTGTGGGATACTGTTTCTTGATCCATTTTGTCAATCTATTTATTTTAATAGGTAAATTGAGCCCATTTACTTTTATGGATATCAGGGAAATGTACTGGCTTGACCTTGCCATCTTTTCCTGTTGTTGGTTTCCTGCTTTTCCCCCTTGTTTAATTGCTTGCCCTGCCTAGTGGTTTCTTTCTGTTGTTGTTCTAGAAATTGTGGTTATTTTTATCTCTATCTAGTATGTCTTTCAGTACTCCTTTTAGGGTTGGTTTGGTGGAAATGAATTTCTTAAGTCATTCTTTGTCATGCAAGTATGTTTTTCTCCATTAAATTTGAAAGAAAGTTTTGCAGGGTACATCAATCTGGGTTGAAAGTTGTTTTCTTTCAGGGCTTGAAATGCTTCCCTCCAAGCTCATCTTAAATTTAGGGTTTATGCTCAAAACTCTGCAGTGATTCTAATGGGCTATCCCTGATAGGAAATCATGTCTTTTCTCTAACAGTTTTTAGTATTATTTTTTATACTGTATGCCTGGGATCCTAATTGTTATACATTTGGGTGTAGATTTGTGTTGGTTTTGACTGTTTTGTATTCTATATGCCCCACTTATCTGCATATCACATTTTCCCCATTTTTCAGAAATTTTCTGCTTATTATTTCTATGAATAGTCTACTGATGTCATTCGTGTTGACTCCTGCATCTTAGTCTTAATATTTTTTCTCTTGGCATCATTTTGAAGCTGCTGAATTGTCATTTCATGCTACTTTTTTATTTTTACTATTTGTATCCTTTCATGATTGCTAGTTGTGATCCTGTCATCAAGGTCCAAAATTCTGTCCTTGGCTTCATTTAAAAAGTTTTGCCTTCTTTCAATACAATTTTTTATTTCTTGGATATCTCTTTGAATTTGTTTCATACATTCTGCTTGTTTTTTATATTGTTCATTCAAGGTTTCATTCAGTTTTCCATGCTTCTGTACTTTTTTATTTATTTCTTCTCTAGCTATGTTGAGCAGCTCCTTTACTAAGGTTGTCATTTTTGTCTTTGCCTGAGAAACTATTTTTAATTTGATTTCCTCTATAGCCTCATGGATTTGGTTCCTTATTTCACTTGCTATCTTTTCAGAGATTTCAGAGGTATGACTTTTAAATTCCTCTGTTTCCAGGACTCCTGTACTTACTCCTGATGGATTAGATGTTTGAGATTTCATTTTGCTTTTTTGTTTTGTCATTTTCACCTTTTGGAATAATATTTGGTCTTTCAATGCCACTAGTCTCAACTATCAGTAGTGTGTATCTTAGAGTCCTACTGTGTGTTTGATGTTTTTCTGATTGCTGAGTAACACAATGAAGAGGAGGGCCAGTCACCTGAATTCCTCCTGAATGGCCTGTTGGTTGAGTCCTATATTTTTCCTAGGTTGGATAACCTAGGTGTATTTATATAAGTCAACCTTTAGTTCCTGCTGTTACTATGTCTTCAGGTTGTTCCAGGTCACTAGATCTCCCTGTCTATAGGGTTTGTCTTGGCTGGGACTCTACTGTGTCACTGGGTGTTTCATAAGCCTTTTATTTTTCCCCAGGTTAGAGGAGGCCTTATTGGCACACTCCTCAGTCCACCTGATGTTCTCTGTATGGAGGAAGGACTCACTCTTTTGCCAAGCTCACCAATGTCCTACACCTGAAGGGAACCTCACCACTGCTCTGGTCTATTTTAGGGGCAAACTCACCACACTGATGGATGTCCCCAGTTGGGTGAGGGGCCACTGAGTCTCCCATCAACCCAGAATACAGCAATCCACTGCAGTCGAAGGTTCTGGGAGGAGGAGTGTTAGCCAAAGTTCAACAGCAATACTTGGTCCAGGAGGCGGGGGTGTAAATTCAGGCAGGACACTGGGCAGCACAGAAGTGGCCTGCACTCAGCACTGGAGGTCTGGGATCCATGGGTGGCATGGCAGGCAAGTGAGAAAGTGGCTTGCCCTCTGCACTGGAAGTCTGGGGTTTGAGGGCGTGACAGCAGGCAGGTGTGGAAGTGGCCTGCCCTCCATCATTTGTTACTTTGTAGGATTTGCTCAGGAATCATTAATGAAAAACTGTAATTTTGAGCTTCTCAATTGTTATCACAGTAGCATTTATCTCTCTTTATGTATCTAAAAGTATTTGTTTATATTAAAGAATGTTTCAGCTTTCAGTTCATGTACTGTGTACATTTGATTGCCATTTATTTTTATGAAATGATACCTTCATCACTTTGCAATGATACTAATATTATTAAATTTCATATTTAGTCTGTCATATCATAACAGGGTTATTCTTATTCAGCTTTTGTTTCTTTTTGCATTTTTATGCCTTCTCTTTAAGTCTATGTATATCTTTAAAAATGTAGCAATTTTCATGTAATAATGTGACTGTGCTTAGTTACTTTTATATCCAGTCATCCAATTCACACCTTTTAATTTGGGATTGGAATAGGATTGCATTGACATTTTTTATATAATTAAAGATACACTTTTGTCATTTGGTTACTGCTGGTTGTGTTGCATAGAATTTTTTCCTTATTTCTCTCTTGTTCAACTTTGTGGTTTAGTGATTTGCTGTAATGATAGAATCTGATTCTTTCACTTACATGCTTATATAACTACTATAACTTTGAATTTTACAATTTAATATGGTTTTAAAATGATTGACATTAAATAATTACTTTCTGCTGTTTTTTCATTTTTTTATTTAAAGAGAAAAAACAGGAAAAAGGTAGAAATACTACAGAATTTCAAGACAAGAAGATAAATAGTAAGAAATCACTAGTTGATAAATTACACATTGTTCTTTTAGAAAGTTATTCAAGTTACAGGATTAAAGCACACAAAGTAGGCACTAAAGCAGTGAGAGTGCAAACAGATATGTTCAACAATCCAACAAGAACCTAGAAATATGGTCATCAATCCCACACATCTAAACATACATGCAGCTATATCTTTTATAGCACTTATTATTTCCTCCTTTTTTTACAATAGAAATTATACATTTTTTAAATTTTATGTAAAGAGAAGAAAAAAAGAAAAAAAACAAAAAAGGGTAGCAATAATACAGAATTCTAAAAGAAATAAAGAAAAAGGAGAATGAGAAAATGCCCCACTAAGAAATCAGTACTTTGTAAATTATGTATTGTCATCTTGGATGTAGTTGTTCAAGTTACAAAGTTAAAGGGTACATAGTAAATATTCAAACAGTCAGAATACAAACAGTTGTGCTCAAAGATCCAACAAAGATTCAGCAATATGGTCATCTATTTTACACAATCAAACTTACATGCAGTTATAGCCCATAGAGCACTTTCTTTTCCTCTTTTTTACAATAGCAATTACACAGTTTGGTTTTATTACTCTTGTAGTTCTTATTTACTTTTTACACTAGAGACACAATATGATATTGATAAATATGACTTATTTGTTTCACTAATGAGGATAGTCTCAAGTTGTCTCCATTTGCCTATGAAGGCCTCAAGATCACCCTTTTTAATAGCTGAGTAATATTCCATTGTATAAAAATGCCACATCTTTTTCATCCACTCTGCAGTTGATGGGCATCTTGGTTGTTTCCAGGATTTAGCTATCCCAAGTTGTGCAGCTATGAACATGGGTGCACATATATCACTGTGACATGAACTTTTTAGTTCTTTGTGGAAAATGCCCAGGAGGGGGATAGCTGCATTGAATGTGGTTTCTAATCCTAGTCTTCAGAGAATTCTCCATATGGATTTCCATAATGGTTGCACCAGTCTAATTAGTTCCAGTATATGAATAGAGTAATCCTTTAAAAGTCTTTTTATTGTAGATGATCTGCTTCAGTTTTTGTGTTGAAGTCTTTTTTACCCTTTTACTTTAAAAAAAGCTGAGCTAAGTTCTGTGACCCAAATGCAGCTCCTGAGGTTCTTGGGGTTAAGGACTGCAAGAGGATGAGAAAAGCAAAGAAAAGACAAAGCTGAGATCAGGTGGAACCCTTACCCTCCTGATGGGAGGAAAAGAGCTGCTCAACCACTGTAGCACCTTTATTTATACCCTCCAAAGAAAAATATTAATTCCAACCCCACTGCCCAGCAACTTGTTTCCCCAGCAGGCCTGGGCCCCCTGCCTTCACAGTGCTGAAACAACTTGTTTACATAGTTTGTTTTGGTTTCTCTGCTTTTTCTGGACTGGACTTACTTCAGCCCCACACATGTGAACAATCTCCAGCTTCAATGGCTCAGCTCCCAACAGCTAGGTATGATAGAATTGGCTAGAGTTTTTTGTATTTCAATAATTTGAATAAATCATCTCATTTTCTCCTGTCCAGCAAGATTTCCACTGAGAAATGTTTATTCTAACAGATATTCTATTTAAATTTTAAACATTTAATTTTCAGTTGAAAAGCATACAAATGTTTAAAAATATGATGAATAAAAACATAAAAATAAGCAATAAACCTAAAAAGATAATTAAATAGAAGATTATGGAGAGTTATAGCAATCTAGAATTGATTTAACAAAACATGGTGAAACTATATTAATTTGACACTTTTCAATTTGTACTTCAAAGCAAATAGAGATTACAGTCAAAATATAATGATATAAAAGATAGTTCTCTAACAAGATCTAATAGGTCTTAATACATATATTATTAAACAAAGCACCTTACAATTATCTTTTACTTTATACTTTATTTATATTATATATTAATCTTTTTTAATAAGAGAAACCATGCCATATGTGCCTTATTTACTTCACTTAATAGTACAGTCTCAAGGTGTACCAATTTTCTCACAAATTTCTCAATTTTCCTTTCCACTGACCTGTTAATGTACATATGGGCTGTTTCCAAGGTCTTTCTGTTATGAATTGTGCTGATATAAACACCGATATGCATCATTTACTCTGGTATGATGTTTTTAAATCTTGAGAAGATATCTAGACGGGAAATAACTAGGTAAAAATGAATTTTTTTTGCTTGTTTTTTTGAGACAGGGTCTCACTATGCAATTCAGGCTGGCCTTGAGCTCAACTTCGTAGCACAGGCTTGTCTCGAACTTGCAATGATCCTCCTGCCTCAGCCTCCTGAATGCTGGGATTGCAGGCATGAGCCACCACAGCTGGCTGGTAAAAGCGAATTTCTATTTTTATTTTTTCAGGAATCTCTGTACATATTTCCATATTAGCTATATCAGTTTACACTCCCATCAACAAAGAAGAACTGACCTGTTCTTCCTCCAGCCTCACTTGCATTTGCTATGGGTTGATTTATTGATGGTAGCAATCCTTCCAACATGGAGATGAATCATAAAGTTGTTTTAATTATTTGCATTTCTCAAATGGCTAGCAATGATCAATATTTCTTTATCTGCAGGGTACCTATTCAATGCAGATGTCAATTTTTTCATTGGATATTTAAAGTTGGAAGTCTAATTTTTAAATTTCTTTATATATTATAAATATTATTTGTTTGAGGTGTAGTTGGCAAAAATATTTTCCTATTCAGTTTTTTTTCTCTTCCCTTTGTTGATTGTTTCTGTGCCCTGCAAATGATTTTTATTTGATATGTTCTCATGTGTTGATTTTTGGTCTTATTTCTTGCACAACTAGGGTTTTACTCAGAAATTCTTTACCTACAAAGGTTTTAAAAATTTTTATTTTGTTTTCCAGCAGATAGTTTCCATACTAATATTTAGAGTTTTGGTTTATTTTTATTGTAGTTAAATTCACTGTGATAAATATGTCTACAGTCAACCTTTGGCATAGGGGTAGTCAGTTTTCTCAACTCAGTTTGTTAAAAGGAATATCTTTACTCCAGTGAAGGGATATGGCTGCTTTGTCAAGTATAGCAGAGTGTAACTTTTAAGTAACAGTTATATGCCCCTTGATGATTTGCATTGATATTTTTAGAATTTCTGTCTTGCCATTTAACACTTTGCCTTCTTATGAGTCAGCCATGTTTGCTGTCCTTTGGAATTCCTGGGTTTCTCTCAGTACTTTTTTTAAGATTGGGAAAGTGTTCAGCTATTGTTTTATTGAATAAGTTTTCTGTGTCTTTCTCCTACACTTTACTATTCAAAGCCAAATATATGTACAGTTTATGATGTCCTCCATATTTAATCACGTTTCTTTATTATTTGTTCTTTGTATTTTCATTGTATATAATTGAATTATTTTGAAATACATGTATTTTAACTCAGAAAGTGTTCCTTCTACTTGATCTAATCTGAATTTTTTGTACTCCATTTATTGACTTCTTTGAGATGCAATTTCTGCTTAATCTTTTTTTGATCTTTGTTGAATCTCTCACCCACATGGTAAGTGATATTTAAAATTAACTTGATTTATTAATATATATTACCTTGTATCTATTTGAATATTTTATAAATATTTATTTTCAATTCTTTCTCAAACTATATTTCAATTTACATTTTTATAGATATAACTTTCTTTCTTTCTTTCTTTCTTTCTTTCTTTCTTTCTTTCTCTTGTCTTTTTGAGACAGGGTCATGTTATGCAGTTCAGACTGGTTTTGAGCTCACTTTGCAGCCCAGGCGAGTCTCAAACTTGTAGTGACACACTTTCCTCAGCCTCCCAAGGGCTAGGATTACAGGCATGAGCCATAACACCTGACTAACTTTATTTATATTGTCTTGCCATAGCTTTTCTTCTTTTCTTGTTCCTACTTTGACATTTGCCCATATGTTAAATCAGTTGTTCTTACAATTTGCAGAGTAACTTTCATAGTATGAGAGCATGCCTGTATATCCACAAAGGTGTTGATTGAGTAGACTCTGTTGTCTTTTTTTTCCACGTGGGAAGAAAGTTGCAGTTCTGTGAGATTTTTCATTTCTGCTTAAATTTGGTGACATCTGTATTTATATCAGTAGTCTACATTTGAGTTTATAGGATATCTGTTTTGCCAGTTACAGTGTTATTTATTAAATATTATTTTTGTTTATTTAGTTTTATTAAGTAGAGGATTGAATCTAGGGCCTTGCTTTGCAACACTCAAACACCGAGCTACCTCCATATCCCAAGAATAATCTTAAATATGAACAAAACAATGGAAGTTTATTGCATAAAAAGTTTTTTACATAAAAAATTGTTTTGTGATAATATTGTTATGATTTATTGTTATGAATCAAAGCACTATTGTGTGATTTTGTTTATTTTATATTCAATTTATTATGACTAATAAATATACAAAGTAAATATATTTTTTAAATTTTTTTATCTTAAAGAGAATAAAACAAAAGAGAACAGAACAAAGCAAATAGGAAAAGAACAATGCAAACAAAACAGCACTTCACAACATGACAACTGGATATCAACAGTAGCTACCATAATGTCTCTTTTCTTTGAAATAGTCGAGCATTCCTTCATGCACAATAATATCAAACATAACAAAATGGTATAAAATAATTTGAGAGAATGAAAGTATTACAGGACATTGAAAACCAAATAACAGAAAATGAACAATGACTACTATAATATCTCACTTTTCTTAACAATTTGTTTATACTATCAGTCATAATAAAATCTAATAAGACACATCAGGATAGAATGAATCAAAACAGAAGAACAAAAGTATGGTAGGACTTCAAAGCAAGATGGTAGCAAAGCTGCAACGGTTGCCACAAATCTTGTTTTCTTCAAAGTAACTGATTATGACATCACACATAATAAAATCAAACAAGAAAGAATAAAACCATTTCAACCAATTAATGAAAGCATTATAAGGCTTCAAAGCAATATAATGGGAAATCATGATTACCATAAAATCTTAGGTACTCTTACCATTTCTTACACTAAGATGACTATACGGTATTTACACATGTGAGTTTAATTTATTTCACTTATGAGTATGGTCTCAAGTTGCATCAATTTATTTATTTTTTATTTAAAGTGAAAAAAGCAACACAGGAAAAAAAGGGTATTAATAATACAGAAAAAAAGAAAAATCACTAAAAATCACTAGTTGATAAATTGCATATTGTCTTCTTAGATATAGTTGTTTAAGTTACAAAATTAAAGCATACAAAGTGGACATTCAAACAGTGAGGCTGCAAACATTTCTGTTCAACGATGCAACAAAACCTTAGCAACATGCTTATCAATCCTACAGACTTAAATATATATGCAGTTATTTCCTTTAGAGCACTTTCTTTTCCTCTTTTTGCTTTTTAAGTCCATTATCTGTTTAGTTATATCATGTTTCAGCTTGGTCAGCACCTTATTGTTCTGTTTTGTTCTTGTTATTTACTTTATTTTATTTTTAATTTTTTTTATTTTGAAGGTAGTAAAACACAACAGAACAAGATGGAATAAAGCCAATTGAGACAGTGTAGTGAGATTGGTACAGAACTTCACAGCAGATTACCAGGATTACTGTAATAGGTACAATAGTATATCTCATTTTCTTCACAATAGTTGTTCTTTCAATCAGGTACAGCAAAATTGAAGGATATACCAAACTTATAAAAACAGAATATTGAATAGAGCAATCCCATTAATCAGAACAGAGCAAAACAGTGATAAAAATATTTTGTTTCAAAGAGATGGTAGAAGGAAATCCCCCTTATTTGCTACATTGTGTATAGTCAAACTCGCAAGAGATCTTTGGCTCGCACTTGCTAACAGGGTGGGGGAGGAGATGGATGTTTGAGTCTTAGCCCACATGCGGGTAGGCTCGCAGCCGCTTACAAGAGTGGCCAGCTGGCTGCTTGTTTTCCCAGTACTCTAAGTTCCAACATGGCACGGATCTCAGGAGACACTGATGGCTCTTGCCCTGGAGTGGCTGAAGCTTTTCAGGCCACAGCTATTTACCAGAGTGGGGAGCTGGTTGCTTGTTTTCCCAGTGCCCCAAGTTCCAACATGGTGTGGATGCCAATGGTTCTCACCTTGGAGCATCTGTGGCTTGCCAGGCCACCCTCAAATTTTTAACTGTGTCTGTTTTAGATGTGTTCAGCATTTCTTTCATTACATTTATCATTTTGTCTTGTACATGAGAGATTATTTCTGATTTGAGTTATTTTATAGCTTCCCATACTTGTTTCTTTACTTCAGGTGTTATCATTTCAGGCATTTCAGGTGTATGGCTTATATTTTCTTCTAGGTACATGGCTCCTAGGCTTGGTTGGGATAGCATAGAGGTTTGAGATTGCATTTTCATCTTTTATTTTGTCATTTTCCTATATTTCTGGGTTTCAAGTGATGTTCCAAAGCTTCCCCTGGGCATGGTGGAAATCTCCTGTGGGTCCTCTGATAGTTCAGGGCTCTGGGAAGGTTCCGAACTGCTGGGAGCAATGGTCCAAAGCACTCTCTGAACCCAGGTGAACTGGAAATCACCTCAGGCACCCTCAGCTCCCAGGACTGAATGGAGGTCACAGGGTGTGGCCCAGTCAGGCCTGCGGGGACCTCCCACAAGTCCTTTAGTTGTCCACGATGCTGGGTGGGCTCTTAACCACTGGAAGGGAAGGTCCAAAGATTCCTCTGTGTGCTGGAAATCACCCTGCCACCTCCAGCTCTGAGGACTGAAGGGAGGTCACTGGCCATGGCCCAGTCAGGCCCATGGGACCTCCTGGCTGGATCTCTCATGTGTCCTCCAGTGGTCTAGGATGTTGGGCAGGGTACTAACCACTGGAAGCAATGGTCCAAAACTCTCCCCAAGTGTGCAAGCATGCTGGAAATCACCTCATGCCCCCTCAGCTCCTGGGACAGAATGGAGGTTGCTGGGCATAGCCCACTCAGGCCTGTGGGGACCTCCTGTGCATCCTCTTGTGGTTCAGGATGCTGGGTGGGGTCTTAACCACAAGGAGCAATGGTCCAAAGCTTTCTCTCAGCCCAAGCACACTGGAAATCACTTTGCACACCCTCAGCCCTTGGGACTCACCAAATACATATATTAACAAAGAACTAATTAATCTCTTAATGTATACATACATTATGTAACATTCACACAGGTTAAACATATCCTCAAATATTTATCATTTGTTTATGGTGAAAACTTTTAGACTACTTTCTTGAGTTCTTTTAAATGTAGAATTTATTTCTGTTATCTGTAGCCAATAATAATCTGTGATAATATATCAATATCAGTTTTTCCTATATAATTCTAATTTAGAAACCACTGATGAAATTTTCTGCATCATTCCTTTTCCACTAATCTCTTTTGAATATGATAGTCATGATTTTATTTTCAACATCTATTAAATTAACATATTTTAGATTGCTCATGTGCATGAGTTCATGGAATATTTGTTTTTCTGACTGGCTTAGTTTATATAACAAAATGATCCCTAATGTCACTATGTCATTACTAAAACAGGATTTCATTCATTCTTAACATTACACAATATTTCATACTGTGTACGTAGAGTATCTTGTAATCATCCAGTAGTTAATAGACATTCAGATTGCTTCTATTTCATGGTTATTATAAATAGTACTGCAATGAACACTGTGGCATAAATCTCTCTTAGATATATTTTAATTCATTAAATATGTAACTTGCAGTAGGAGTGCTGAATTATATTATAGTTCTCTTTTTAATTTTGGAGGACCAATCACACTATTTTTGTAATTTCTGTATTTTTAAGCTTGTTTAAATTTTATAGTTCCATGTATATAATTCATACTGATTGAATTCATCATAGGGTGTAGATATATGTATATAGTATATTTCAATTCCTTGGCTTTCCATCTTCCTCCACATCCATCTGCTCATTTATTTATTGGTC
The DNA here is from genome assembly GCA_004027455.1 of Hydrochoerus hydrochaeris. Classification (NCBI taxonomy): domain Eukaryota; kingdom Metazoa; phylum Chordata; class Mammalia; order Rodentia; family Hydrochaeridae; genus Hydrochoerus; species Hydrochoerus hydrochaeris. The sequence goes on from PVLA01000052.1 coordinate 876,694, forward strand.
CCCTTAATTCTTGTACAATATCTATTTTCCTCTTTCCTATTGTCTATCTTTATGTTGCTGTTTATTTATACTTAGGTTCTCATATAAGAGAAACAATGTGACATTTAAGCTTGTGTGTCTGAATTATTTCACTTAACATTATGGTCTTGAGTTGCATCTGATTTATTTCACTTAACATTATGGTCTTGAGACCAAGTTTTTATGGTCTTGAGTTACAATTATTCAAATTTATCCTTTGTTGTGGCAAAGTAGTTTTTCATGTTGTACAAATACCACTTTTTCTTTACGTATTTGTATGTTTATCGACATTGTCCATTTCCAAGATTTAGGTGTTGTGGTGCTATAAACATGGGAATACATGTATTAATAAAATCTAATATGTTTAAAAATTTCAAGAAGATATCTATAATTTGAATAGCTGGGTTTAAAGGAAATTATACTTTTTTGAGAAATCTTTATAAATTTTTCAAAGTGGTCATACTAGTTTACACTCTCACATTATAGTAGATGTGTTCGTTTTCTCACAGCCTTGTCAACATCATTCCCATCAAAATAATCCCCTTGTCTTTAAACATGTTTATCCCATCATTTTTAACACTTTCTGAAACAGTTTCCAAAGTCTTCTTTAAAGTGTCTGTATAAAGTAGGGTTAAAAAATATACATGAATGGTGCCTCTGAGTGCACTAAAAATGAAATGCAGGTTTGCAAAAATTATGCCAAACACTACAATATCTGTATCCACTTTACCCTCTGGACCTCACACCTTGTGACATTTGGCTCTTCCCCAAATGCAAAATTACCCTGAAATGTAAACATTCTAAATGCTTTTAGGACATCTAGGCAGTCACTGCGGTACAACTAAAAACATTTACAAATGAGACTTCCACAACTGCTTCAGAAAGTGGTGAAGAAGAATGTGATAAATGTTTTTCAAATCAAAGGAGAAATATTTTGAGTAGGAATCTTAACAATATATAATTTACTGTAATGAACATGTAAAATTTAAACATTCTATATTGTAGTCATAGCTCACTAAAGCACTGACCTAGACATATTTTTAAATGTAATCCCAAACATCATTTACCTGATACTCTGGCATTGACTTCATTCTTAATTGTTAGTGTGATGTATAATAGCTTTAGAAATAAAACTCAGATATTTGGTGATTACTGACATAAAATTTAAAACCAAGTTACTGTATTATCTCACTGTTAGGTTGATTTTTATATGAAAAATCAAAATTTAATAATCAAATATATAAATAATAATACACTGCATATATTTTCAAAGTAGTTACTTAGGGTAAAAAACATTGACAAACTTCTCTGTTACAAAGAAGAAACAAACAGCAGTTAACAAAAAACTTTCTTTTCAATGAACTAAGAGAAACTAGTACTATAAATGAAGCATACACAGTATATTAAAATTTTTTGGAAACAAGAAAAGAGGTAACTTGGGGAAGCATCTGAATCTCCCTTCACATCCAATTTTTTGGTGAATTAATTCCAAAGCTGATCATTATATTGCTCTCCAGTTTGCATAACATTTTGTTCCAAAAGAAGACATAGATACAACTATTTTGTCAAAAATGTAAAAGCAAGTATTTATCATTTAAATTATATTTTATATAGAGATATGAACTTTTATTTATTGTGATTCATAGCAACAGAAACTTCCAAACAAATGTGGTAGAGTTTCATTTTATTCATTGGCCATTCTTGTGTGAAGCAATACTGTTAATGTTGGATAACAAATAAAGTTGGATTATTTGTTAGTTTTTTTTCTTTTCTTTTTAAAGCTCTATTCCTGTTAAGGGAAGAAAACTGAGTTCAAAGTAAAACATGAGGTAGAATTCTATTTTTTTATTTTGCATATTCTGTCTTTTTAAATTCAAAATGTGCTTGACTCTCCTTCACAGGGTCTCAAATTGTTAATCAAATGATCAATCAATGTAAAGAATTTCGTGTATTTCAAAATGTTATTTTAAATTATGTTTTGAAATACACTTTAACAATATTACTGTGAGATTATTTTCATGACCTGTTGTTGCATGAGCTTTAAAACTTTGTACTTAAATATTCAGAAAATTTTAAGGTGCAGTGCATTTCTGCAGTGATAACATCAACATACAAATAAATATATTAATAGTAGTTTCTTCCAATCATTAGTCATGGTACATTGAACTACGGTGAGAAAAACATGGTGAAAGTGGTTTGACTGGTGTAATGCAGAATTTTTCACTGTTAATTGAAAAAATAATGATCATTAGAGTTTTCATGAGATTAAAACTTAATATTTTAGTTGCAGAAATATAAATTTTTAAAATAACACAGTGTAAATATTCATACAATATAAGACAGTTACATTTTTATACTGGTGAATGATAATTGAATCCAAATGGAGTCCTTGAAGATACCTTTTACAATAGTGCTTCAGGTTTCTTGTAGTTTTGTTTTGAATCTATATGACCCAGGCAGAGCAAAGAAGAAAAGCCTAACTGGAATACATATATATATATATATATATATATGCAAATAATTAAATGAAAATAATTAAAACATATGGATTTTTAAAAATCAAAAAAAGTGAAAAGTTGTGAAGCACAAATAATTGTAATACTCATTTTTCTGTCACTTTTTGTTGCTTGTAAAGTGACTAATCATTTTAAGTTATGTATCTGATAACAATTTATTTAAATATCTCCATTTAAAGGAATATATTTTATTGAGATATAATCTCAATCAAACCACAGACACTGAGATGAAAGTGTAACATTAGCAAGATGCTGGGAGCCCACTAAGCAAATAAACAAAAAGATAAAGGATGAAAGACACTATAAACGTAGAAATGGCTATTAAAATATTAATAAAGCAGAAACAATAAAGATAAAAGTTTTCAAGTTTTAAGAAAAATATCCTAATAATTGTAATAAAGTAATAAAATTCATTTGAAGAAAGAAAATGTTAGTTAAATTAATTTGTGCAATTGTAAAGAACCTATTTGACTAGACAGTTTTTTAATGATGTTTCTAAAAATATGGATTTTTCTCTATATCTCTTTTATAGATTGAAGGATGGTAAGACTCATCATACTTTCTCTTTGATTAAAACAAGCCCATTCCTGCAAGAAAGTGAAACACATTATTTGAACATATTTTATTTGCTTTTATGTTATTTCAGTTAAATATTTTTTAAAGCTCTGGTGAGACTATAGCAACTTCTCAGTACCTGTATGCAAATATTATAGTAATATTGATCTCTAAAGACTACTCCTTAATATGCTCAAAAAGTTTTTTCTTGAAAATAAAAGAAGTTCATTAAACTTTGGTACTTTCTATTTATCTTATTAGTTATTATAGATAGTTTTTAAACACCAAGTAAAATAGTACATATACATGTATATGTATTTTTTAGGCATCATTTATAGAATGTCTCTACTAGCCTTTAAAAATTAATGACAACTACAAAAATAAAAAATAGAAATAATATTGAATAAAAAACCCATATTTTAAATAATGAACAAAATAAATGGTAGATAATAGTAAGTACAGAAATAGATCTTTCTCAAAGGGTAAGAGAATCAAGAGGTGAAAGAATGAGTGGATGGTAGGAAAGGTGATGAATATTGGAATTATAATGTTATGTATATTCACCAGTTACACATAGGAGAAAAAACGTGTCTTGAAAACATCACAAAAAATGAAGAGGATCAAGGAACAGATGGAACAGGTAGGAGACAAGGTGATAGTGGATGTTAACAATGAATTAAGATGTAACATGTACGTGTAACAGTTGCCCACAAAGAATGTCAACATTATGTACTAATAAAAAAGTAAACCTAAAAATGAAATTTAGGGCACACCATTCAAAAAAGAAGCAAAAATGACTTTCATGTAGAGACATGAAGGAGGTATTTCTGTATAGGAGGAAGAATATGAGATGAGAATATGAGATACTAGTTCCATCTGATACTGAGAAAAATTCCATATGCTTGTTAAATATCTATTTTCTTGTTTATTTTGAAGATCAATATAATGGAGAGTTTCTTAGTATGTGGAACATGATGATTTTCTTTTTTTTGTGCTTTTAGGCCAAAAAATAAACTCCTGTTTATCAAGAAAGTAGGTCTAATTAACTCAATAAATACATATGTCTTAACAACTCAATAATTATTAGCTAAAACAATATATTTATAACAACTCACTAATTGCCAACCAAAACAATATTTATAGAAATATTATTTTTGTTTTTATAAAATTGCAATTACTTAATAGCAGGGTGTGTATGCCTATCAGACACTGCACAAGTTCTCAAAGTTCTCAGTCAAGTTTCAGTCTATTAACTTTACTACTTATTCTACATTAATTTTCACAAAATACTTGATTTTTTTGCAATTATCAAATAACATCAATGATATGATAGTGTCAAAATTAATGTCCTGAATGTTAATGTTAGTACTGTTAACTATCTTAATTTCCATTGAAAATTGAAAACAACTCACAACAGCACTCTGAGTTTTCTATGGCTTCAGTGCACTTTTTTGAACTCCTAGATAAGTGGTGTATATTCAACAAGTTTCATCTTATCATTGCAGAAAACAAGTGAAATGATGGGTTTCAAATTACCTTGAAATATAGTGTGAATAAAGTAAATATCTATTGCAGGGATTCACAGCTTATTAAAGAAATGTAGATAATAACCACAAGTACTAATACTATGATAAGAATAAGGAGGCTTCACTGTCTTTTCTTGTGAATTTACTCAGCTAAGAAGAAAACGAGACATTATGGTAGCCATTGCTGACTTTCTGTCATCTTATTTTGAAGTCGAATAATGCTTTTATTCTTTGTTTTGATTGGTTTAGTCTAATTTCTACTATATGTTTTGATTTGTGTGAAGGTATGAACAGGTATTTTGAAGAGAATACAAGATATTATGGTAGCCATTGTTGAATTTCCTATTGTCTGGTTTTGAAGGCTTGTAATGCATTCATTATTTGTTTTGAATGGCTTTATGCTATTTTTGTCTTGTTTAAATCCATTGTGTGTGAAGATATGGACAACTACTTCAAAGAAAACAAGACATTGTGGTAGCCACTGTTGAATTCCTGATGTCTTGTTTTGAAATCCTGTGTTTATTTCATGTTTTTATTCTTATCTCCTTTGTTCTGTTTTGTTTTAATTTATTCTCTTAAAAAACAGGCAGTAAATGAATTGAGATACAAGACAGAGGTATAATGGTTCAGTCTGACACGAAAGACTTGAAAATCATAAAGGGAAATGATATAATTCCCAGTCTATAGCTGAAATTCAGACAAATTTGTGGGGTACTAACACTAGACTCCATAGAGAGAAACCTTGGAGCTTAAAACCAAAATTAGAGAGCAAATTTATCTCAATTCCTGAAAAAGAAAATTACTTTCATCTCACTTCATTTTTTCTATTAAACCTCTGAAAATTAGGCAATACTTACCCACACTGAGAATAATTCTTTTTCTTCAAGTTCAAAGATTCATTCAACTTCCCCTGCAGACATATTTTTAAAAGGCATTGTTTAATCTAATCAGATTGACACCAGAAATCAATTATTCTTGGCATTATTAGTCATTGTCTGCTCCTTGAAGTCGCCTCCCACTTTGACTTGAATGGCATATGGTCTAGTTTTTTTATTCCTCTTTAAATATTTTTATTTTATATTTACTTATTTTTTAAGAGTAGAAAAATCTATCAGAGAAAATGAATAGGGAATAAGAGTGGAGGAATAGGAAAGGACTAGCCCCTGAGACATAGGAGGGGCTAAGGAATGTTTCATTTTGGTTTTACATTTAAAGACCTATTTTATTTTAGATTTATAAGAATCTTCTTTTATATTTTTTATTAGTTCATGTTTATAACATGTACTGTTTTATGGAACCTTTAGTTTTAGTTTGTTGAGGACACTTAATGCTAACTTAGATAATGAATGTATAAAATTGTAATCCCACAATTATGGTAAAATTACTCTTTTCCTCAGTTATCTTCAGTAACATTATTCTGATTTATTCTTGATAATAGCCTTTCTGATTGAAGTGAAATGGAATTTCAAGGCAGTTTTTATTTGCACTTTTGTAATAGCTAATGATGTTGAATGTTTTTCATGTGCTTCTTGGCAACTTGTCATTTTTATTTTGAGAAAAGTATGTTGAGCTAATTTGCCCATTTCTTAAGTGGGCTATTTGATGGTTTGCTGTTAAGTTTCAGGTTTTATGTACTGTTGATATTCATCCTCTAATGAGAGAGTAACTAGCAAAATTTTCTCCCATTGCATAGGTTGTCTTTATATGCTTTTGATTGTTTATCTTAATTTGCAGAAACATTAATCTGATATAGTCCCATTTGTTGATTATATTAATTCCTGGACTATTCTATTCCTGTCCAGGAGGACTGCCAATGGCTTCAAGTGTTTTCTCTATGTTTTATTCTTGAGTTTTAATTAGGTCTGTGATACATTTTCAATTCATTTTTGTATGGGAAAAGAGTTAGGAATACAGATTCTATATTCTTTTATGAATATTTAGTTTTACCACCTCTATAGATTAAAGAGAATATCTTTTCTTCATGTTTTCTTCATCCTTTGTCTAGAATCATATGGCAGTAGTCATGCTTGTTTTTGTGCTATGTATTCTACTTCACCAGTTTATGTGTCGTGTGTGTGTGCGCACGTGTGGTGTGCCTGTTCCACATTGTTTTTCTTAGTATGACTTTGAAGCATAATTTAAAACAGGGTATTGTGATGTTTCCAACCTTACTTTTCAACTTCAGATGCTTTTGCTATCCAAGGTATCTGTATCAGTCATTGCTTGCTAAAGGATTAAACTTAATGCAGAATATAAAATATATAAGAATTTGCAAAATTGGTTTATCATGGTCAAACACAGAGTCAGATGTGGAAGAGTGAAAAAGGTCTTATTTCATTCTGAAGGTCTGAAAGATTCAGTTGGAGACCCAAAATTCCCTGTGGTGTCTAGTGCAAGTCCTTTTCAGGAGGTCAAAAGTCTGTGATGGAAGACTGCAGGGTCTGTGTTGGAAGCTGAAGAGTGCACTGGAAGGCTGAACATGGCATATTGAAGGCAACAAATTGAAGGCAAAGACTGGAGCTCTGCTGAAGAAAGAGAAGCACTAGTTTTCCTTCCTCTACAATCTCAGAATTATGCTGAGTCAATTTTATGTGGCACTTCTCATTCAAATTGAAGGCCAGGTGTAGTGGCAAATGCTTGTAATTCTGGCACTAGGGAGGCTAAGACAGGAGGATCCCCATGAGTTCAAGATCAGCCTGAGACACAAAGTGAGTTCAAGCCAGCTTGCACTGCATAGCAAAAACCTGTCTCAAAAAGGCACAAAAAATAAAGATGACACAATTAGTTAACTAGCAAAGCATCTTATATTTCTATATGAATTTTATTATGTTTTTTGTGAAAAATTTCTTTGAAATTTTAACGAATATTGCATTTACTCTTGTGTTACTATTGGTAATGTGGTTACTTTAATAATATGAATTCTGATGGTCCATAGACCTGGAGAGTCTTTTAATTCACTAGTGCTGTCATCAAATCTGTACATAAGTATTTTATAATTTGTGTTGTGGAAGTCTTTCAAATTCTTGATTATGTTGATATTTCAGGGATATTATTTTAGTTTTGAAATTACTGCAAAATATTTTCTGATTTCTTTCTCATGTAGCTCAATATTGGTATATAAAATATTGATTAAATATAATGAGTATATATTTATCTTAAATATTCATTATACTAATTTTGGAGATTACACATTAACATTGCATCTTGATATTTACACCCCATGTCCCTTCTCTCTTCTTCCTGAATCACCATTACATTGCCACAGCACATCCCCTCCTATTTTTCAAACTGGTTCTTTTATTTTGATCATTAAATTATTTATATTTCAAGTCTCTCATACAAGATAAGTCATGTAATATTTAAGCTGTGTGATGAATTGAAAACTTATGATCAACTTGTAACACCCAGCTCTACTGAATCAGCATGGTGCTGGGTTTGGAAGGCCCACGTGAGGATTGTTGTCAACAACATAAAAAGGAAAACTGAAGAGGAAAATGTAGTGTTATTGGTTCTCCTGTTGCCATTGGTTCTCCTGGAGGAGCTTTTTGAACTTCTTTTCTGACATAAACTTGGCTATTCTCATCGTTGGATGAGCTCAGGACCTTGTTGCCACAAAGAATAGCTATGGATCACTTTGGAGAATTTCTGGCCCCTACTTTGAGTGTCACTTCCTGGCTCCAGTGCTGATCCCTCAGCCTACTGGTACAAATTCTTCATCCCACTGGCACATACTTTCTGAACTCCAACATTAATATTTAGGCCTTCCAGGGCAGATCCTTGAAATAGACTTGCATGAGACATTGTCATAAGCTCCAGATTTTCAGTCTAACCCATGTGATAAAGGCTCTCAGCTAGATTCTTTGGGTCTTTAGTGTGTGTACAGATGTTCCTGCACTTTTTTTGTATTTGATTCTCTGATTGACCATCATAAAATAATACTATAAATTATGTGTCTTGCATTAATTTGTTTCCCTTGCAAACCCTGACAACAATAACCTGTATCTAATTTATTTCACTTAGTATTATGATTTCTATGGCAATCTATTCTTTTACAAATGACTCAGTTTATCCTTCTTTATGCTTACATATTGCATTATGTTGTATATATATTGTATTTTCTTTATGAATTCATCTTTTGATGAGTAATCACTTTCATAATTTAACTCATAAGTTGTGCTGCTATAGTCACTGTCACTATTATATGATGACTTTTTCCTTTGGGAAAAGTAGAAGAGTTATAGCTGAGTCAAATGCTGCTTCTATTTTGACTTATTGAAAAATAACCATATGATTTCTACTTCAGCTTTAGTAGTTTACAATTCAAACAATAATGTGGAAGCTTCATCTTTTTGTCAGAATCTCACTAGTACTTTTTTTTGGTTCTTGATAATAACCTTGATAGATTGAGGTAGAATCTCAGTGCTCTTTGGTTTTACATTTATCCCGTGGATAAAGATACTGAACACTGTTTATATATTTTTGTTACGTGTCTCATAGAAGTGTCTGTTCATCTCAATTTACATTTTTAACTTTTTTTAAAATTTGAGGTGTCTAACCACTTTGTGTTAAGTATAGTGTGAAAGATATGGGTCTAATTATATTCCTTTATACTTGGATAACCAATATTTCCATCATCTCTTTATTCTATGTTCTGATTTTTTATGATTTAAATTAATCTTAGATTAGTCTTCTTTGCATCATGTAGGAATTACAGGATTGATGTTTTTCATGCTTCCTTCCTATTTGGGGGGATGTCTCCCATCTGTTGATTGCCAACCTGTCTTCTAGGTCTGATAGTCTGTTCTTATATTGGCAGTGTCTGCTACATATACAATCAAAAGAATTTTAAATCTCTAAACAGTCTCTAGTTATCTGTGCTATTACATATTTTTTAATTTTCTGAAACTCTAGTTCATCAGTTTTTTAATTATCTTGTTGCCATTTTAGGAATTTCAGCTATGTGGCTGAAATTCTTCCCCTACAATGCCCCCTGGATTTGCTTTGGAGGAGTTGGGTGGTTTGGGGAGAATTGTTTGCATGTTTTTTTCATTTAATTTTTTAATTTTGTTTCTGTGTTGAGGCTTGCAAATTACTTATGGAAGGGACACAGTAGATTGACCTTGTTGACCACTTTCCATCTTTTAAGCTCCCATGTATATGTTTATTTTTATCTGCAAATATATTGTTTTGAATTGACTATTTGTATCAATATCTATGTCCCTACTCTGTTTGAATTGCTTTTGTTTTTAGGTGATGTTCTCTTGAGTCTTTCTGATGTGGACTTTTCTTCTACTCAACCATGCTGGTTCTCTCCTTGTGAACTGTGTCCTTGGTTATATTTAAGTGATGTATTATATTTATTGATTTTCACTGGTTATGTCATGTGTTTATTCTTTGGATGAAGCCTACTTGATCTTGTTATATGATATTTTGATTTTTTTCATTCATTTAGGCAATAACTCACTGAGGAGTTTTGCATCTGTGTTCATTAAACAGATTGGCTTCTAGGTTTCTTTTTTTAGTTCATTACCCATTATTTAGAAGTAAGGGTAATGATATCTTCCAGTAATGACTTTGGGAGTACTTTTTCTCTTTCAAATTTACTAATGAGTTTGAGGACTATTTGCATTACATTATTCCTTAACTTCTTGAACTCAGCAGTAAATCTATCAGGACCTGGGCTTTTCTGAGCTTATAATTGTTTCATTACTGCTTCAGGTTATTTGCCTTTTATTGAACTGTTCAATATTATTTTATCATCACAATTCAGTTTTGATAATTTGAACACATTTAGGTACCTATCTGTTTCTTAATTTTCTATTTATTGGTGTATAATTTTTCAATATTGGTATCTCCTTTTTCACTTCTAATTTCAATGATCTGGGTCCTTTGTTTTATTTGGTAAGATTGGCTAAGTGTTTATCTATACATGTTTCATTCTTCACAAAATCTAACTCTTTAGTTTACTGATTCATAGTGTAATATTTAGCCTCTGTTTCACTGATTTTTACTCTGATCATTAAATTTGTTTTTACCCACTAACTTTGCACTTTCATTGTACTTGTTTTTCAGGAATCTTGAAGTGCATCATGCCATTATTTATTTGGAATCACTTTGTTTTCCTGATGTGGACATTCAAAACTATAAATTTTCCTGTAATCTTCTTTCACTGTGTCCCATATGTTTAGATAGGCTATACTGGGATTATTATTTAATGCAAGAAACTATCTTATTCTTTGTTGATTTCTTTTGTGGCCTGTTGATTATTCAATTGTATATTTTCAGCATCCATGTATTTCTGTATGTATTTGGTCATTGATTTCTGGTCTTGTGCTATGATTTGATCTGCACGATATGATTTTGATTATTTTCTATTTACTTAACATGCTTTATTGTCTATTGTGTGTTCTATTTTAGAGAAAAGTTCCATGTGCTCCTAAGAAGAATATGTATTGTGTTGTTGTTGGGTGGAATATTCTGTAGATATATATTATGTTCATTTACCCAAAAATTTTGTTCTCTTCTGCTATTTCTTTGTTGAAATTTTATTTGCAAGTAAGACAAGATGACCAATCAGTGAGCAACAAAATACAAAGCCTCCCCGGAGAAACAACCCATATGCCTGAATAAAGCACCGTGGAGAGACCCAGACAGGGGGAGATGGATCCTCTTGACACAGGAAGAAATTAAAACATAAAAAAGCTCATCAAATAATTCTGGACTACAACTGAGACAGCTGAAGATTGTGGGACACAATGTTTCCAAGCTGACCCCACAAGTGTGCACCAGCTTAGATCTGCGCCAGCTGGCAGAGCTGCCCAGACTTGTTCCCGCTGCCACTCACAGGAAGAACTTTAGCACTGAGGTTGGGGGTTGGTGAGTCCAATGCAGAGTGGAGCCAGCAAAAGGACCTTCATTAGTCCACGGTCAGTGCTGGGAATGAGACTTCCCCCACATGGGAGGGGCATGACCAAATGGGCATCATGTTGGAATTGGGCAGGAGGAGCCTGAACTGGGAGTGACAGTGACTTCACTTGGTTGCTCCCTCCCCAGAGCAGATTCATGGGATTTGCTTGGACGGGGCTGTGCCCCTGGCCAGAACCCAATGAGCTGCCCCAAATCAATTCCCTGCACTTAGCAAGCACTAACTTGGTGAAGGCAGCTGAAGTTTGGTCGGCCCGGTGGGGAGGGGCAAGCATACGGAAATGCTGCTTACACCTCAGTGACAAGAGCAGGAAGGAGAGGGCAGAGGCCCCTCACCAGTGTGCTTTGGAAGAACTGGGGCCAACAGGGAAGGGGGCTGGGACCTGCACTGTAACCTGTGTGGAGGAAGCCAGGGTCATGACAAGAAAGAGAGGTGGGAGGAGGCTCCCAGCCCAGAGTTCTGAGAACACTGAACCAGGAGAAGGAAAAACAAGGGTAACTGAGGGCAGCAAACACACAGCATCAGACATGGATTCAATGGACATTAAGAGATATCTTTGGGACCTTGTAGATGAGCTCAAAACTAAAATATTAAATAAGGTAAAGCAGGATATGAGTAGAGAAATAAAAGAAATGCTCTCAGGAAGCATCTCTCAGGATGATATATATGGAAGAAGGGAGAAACAAAAAAGGAGAGAAACATCCAATAAAGAATATAAAGAAAATATAGAATACATGAAGCAGATTCAAAGAGACAATCAGGAAATTAAAAACTCCATTGAAAGCTGTAAAAACTCCTTAAAAGAAACTAAGGATGGACTATTAAAACTTGAAGACAAGTTGGCAGTGTGTGATGATGAAAGGAAAGATCTCTTAAAAATAACAAGGAAACAGGCAGTAACAATACAAAGGCTAGAAGATGACAAGAGAATCTACAATTTAAGAATAAGAAATGTGAACAAAGAAGCAGGAATATATACAGGCGAATTACAAAGGCTATTCACAGAAATAATTAAAAAAAACTTACCAAGCATTGGAAAAGAAAATGACATTTGGTTGTGTGAGGGATACAGAACCCCAACCACCTACAACCAAAACAGATCTGCACCCAGACATATAATAATCAAGATGCCAGTAATTCATTATAAAAACAGAATATTAAAAGCTGTCAGAGAAAAGAAACAGATTACCTATAAAGGTAAACCCATCAGAATCACGGCTGACTTCTTGACACAGACCATCAGATCAAGAGGAGCTTGGAGTGAAGTGTTCAAAGCCTTGAAAGAGAATAACCTCCAGCCCAGATTGATGTACCCTGCCAAACTGTCACTAGATGTTGATGGAGAAACAAGATGCTTCCATGACAAAGAGGAACTGGGGAAGTTTGTGACCACCAATCCAACCCTACAGAGAATACTGAAGGACATTCTAGAGAGAGAGAAATAAAATACCAAGATTTTAGGAAGAGTGGCAGAAAGGCCTCAATGAGTGGGGCAGGTAGTAGAATGAAGGAGAAAAGTAGACAAACAAAGGCAAGAAGATGGCATGGCAGAAATGAGGCAGAGGAGGATAACTAGAAACTCTAACATAGATGGCCTTAATATGCTATATTGTTAATAGTGCATCAGGATTTAAAATCCACATTGCTCACACAACTCTGCTTACATGTATTATATTCTGTTCCAGTCATTCTACCTGTACTATATTTGAGGGCACAGACAGTAATTCCAAAAATAACAGGATATAGTATGGCAATCATCCTTAATTTCCTATTAACATAATCTAAAGCTCTGTAAAACCTACACTGTTTTACCATGATTGATTGTAATCGAATCTGGTTTGTTCGATCGCGGTTTTGTATTGGTAGATTTTATTCAAAGCTGTTATGATTGATACTATCAAGTCTGAGAGTATAGGCAACTGCACTTAAGGTGACAGGATCCATTAGAATATCCACTATGGTTTGATTATTCTCTGCCTTTGAAGTTTTATACTGTCTATGATGTTTTATTTTAATACTATTATTATTTACTGATATACTCAATTATATTGCCATATTCAATTATGCCTGATGATGTAGACATTCTATTGAAGATAATAAGAAACAACACAGTAATCATTGTAAATCACCTTGTACTTTGGTTTTATATGACTTTTTGGTTTCATGTTTTTATAGGAATTTGTTTTGTTTTGTCTTGCTAAGTTTTGTTCTTCCCTCTAATACAGAAAGTATAGAAATACATGCAGAGATTCATGCATGCATAGCTGTTTACACTCTCACTGTTTGACTATCTACTTTGTATGCTTTAGTTTTATTAAGCAACTATTTAATTTTATTTAATTTAATTAAGCAACTACTTCTAAGAGGACAATATGTAGTTTATCAACTAGTGATTTCCTATTGTTTATCTTTGTTTTGAATTCTGTATACCTCTACCCTTTACATGCTTTTGTTTCTCTTTAAAATTAAAAAAATGAGTCTTTAAAAATGTAAAATCAGATATTAAAAGTAAAATGAAGATATGAAAAGTCAAAAAAAGAAGTTTTATTTGCACAGTGTGCATTGAAGTTTTGCACTATAAATATGTTTATTTCTCTGATCTTTTGTACCAGTAGTATCTGTTTTATTAAATTGGGTATTCCATTGTTTGGTGCACATATGATAATAATTGTTATTTCAGCAAAGGCAATTCTAGGCAACAAAAGCAAGACAGGAGGCATCTCAATTCCTGACTTGAAACAGTACTATAAAGCCACAGTGATAAAATCAGCTCATACTGGCAAAGAAATAGACCTGGGGATCAATGGAACAGATTAGAAGATGCAAGCACAACTACAAAGACACTCAGCCACCTGATATTTGACAAAGGGGCTAAATATGTCCACTGGAAGAAGGATAGTCTCTTTAATAAATGGTGTTGGAAAATTTGTCTCTCTACATGCTGAGGACTGAAACTAGATCCATGCACATCATCATGCACAAAACTAAAGTCTAAATGGATCAAAGACCTCAATATTAAAACAGAAACACTAAATCTACTGGAAGACAAGGTAGGTAGAAGTCTTGGAGACATAGGGGTAGGCAGAGAATTCATGAACCAAATGCAAACTGCGTGGGAAACACTTCAAAGTATCAACAAATGAGATCTCATATTATTGAAAAGTTTCTGCACTTCAAAGGAAGTCACCAACAGAGTGAAAAGAAAACCAACAGAGTGGAAAAAAATTTTAACCAGCAACACCTCAAAGGGCTTGTGTCCAGAATATATAAAGAGTTGAAAAACATCAATCCCCCAAATTCAAAGACCCTGTCCAAAAATGAGCATCTGAGATGATCACAGAGTTCTCAGAGAAAGATATACAAATGGAAAATAAATACATGAAGAAATGTTCACCATCACTGATCATTTGAGAAATGCAAGTTAAAACAGCATTGAGATTCCACCTTACTCAGGAAAGAATAGCTACCATCAAGAAATCAACTGATAACAAATGTTGGCGAGGCTGCGGGCAAAAGGGAATACTGCTCCACTGTTGGTGGGAATGTAGACTGGTGCAACCATTATGGAAATCCATATGGAGAATTCTCAGAAGACTAGGATTAGAAGCCCCATTCAATCTAGCTATCCCCCTCCTTGGCATTTTCCCCAATAAACTTAAAAGTTCATATCACAGTGATATATGTGCACCCATGTTCATAGCTGGACAATTTGTGATAGCTAAATCCTGGAAACAACCAAGATGCCCATCAACTGCAGAGTGGATGAAAAAGATGTGGCATTTTTATACAATGGAATATTACTCAGCTATAAAAAATGGTGATCTTGAGGCCTTCATAGGCAAATGGAGACAACTTGAGACTATCCTCATTAGTGAAATAAATAAGAATCATATTTATCAATATCATATTGTGTCTCTAGTGTAAAAAGTAAATAAGAACTACAAGAGTAATAAAACCAAACTGTGTAATTGCTATTGTAAAAAAGAGAGGAAAAGAAAGTGCTCTATGGGCTATAACTGCATGTAAGTTTGATTGTGTAAAATAGATGACCATATTGCTGAATCTTTGTTGGATCTTTGAGCACAACTGTTTGTATTCTGACTGTTTGAATATTTACTATGTACCCTTTAACTTTGTAACTTGAACAACTACATCCAAGATGATAATACATAATTTACAAAGTACTGATTTCTTAGTGGGGCATTTTCTCATTCTCCTTTTTCTTTCTTTCTTTTAGAATTCTGTATTATTGCTACCCTTTTTTGTTTTTTTTTTCTTTTTTTCTTCTCTTTACATAAAATTTAAAAAATGTATAATTTCTATTGTAAAAAAAGGAGGAAATAATAAGTGCTATAAAAGATATAGCTGCATGTATGTTTAGATGTGTGGGATTGATGACCATATTTCTAGGTTCTTGTTGGATTGTTGAACAGATCTGTTTGTACTGTCACTGCTTTATTGCCTACTTTGTGTGCTTTAATCGTGTAACTTGAATAACTATTTCTAAAAGAACAATGTGTATTGTATCAACTAGTGATTTCTTACTATTTATCTTCTTTTCTTGAAATTCTGTAGTATTTCTACCTTTTTCCTGTTTTTTTCTCTTTAAATAAAAAAATGAAAAAAATTGTTATTTCTTCTTGCTTAATTAGTTCCTTATCAAATGCATACTCACCTTTGCTTCTTCTGATCACTTTTGACTTGAGGGAGACTTTATCTCAAAATATGATAACTACTCACCCTTATTTTTATGTTCCTGTTGCACACAGTATTCTTTTCACACCTTTGGTTTTTATGCTACAGTTTTTGGAAGTTAAGTGCATTTCTTATGTATAATATCCTTTTGGGTTTTTTCTTGATCACTTCTGAAAATCTGTATCTTTTGTTTGAGGAATTGAGAACATATTGAGAGTCATTATTAAAACTTATTGTCTTATTCCTTTTATTGTGTTATTTTGTTTTTGCTGGTTTCCTTTTTTTCTCTTCTAATTAATTGATAAATCTACTTGATATATTCATCCTATGGGATGTTTTGGCATTGTTAATTTTAATATCCCTTTCTGGATTATCTTTGGGCAATTTTTTGGAGTGCTGGTTTGGTAGTCATGAATTTCATTTGGTGTTCTTTTTCATGGAAATATCTTATTTCTCCATCAATTTCAAAAGACAGTCTTGTAAGATATAACATTCTGGATTGGATGCTGTTTTATGACTTGAAACACTTCATTCCAAGCTATGCTGTATTTTAGTTTTGTGTCTCATAGTTCTGACATTTGCCCCTAAATTGAACATATCTGCTGCCCACACTTCTGATAACACTTTTGATTACATTAATTTTTGGTACCTTTTCATGAACTCTTATTCTTTTCTCTTTTCTAATTCATATTTTGCATTTTTCTATTAGTTCAGCAACCTCTTAATTAGTTTCTTCCATAGACAGAGTAAATTGTTTTATCTATTATGTCCATTGTTTTCTTCATAGCCATTCAGCACATTATTGACATGTTTTATCTCCTGTGCTGTCCTTTTGAATAGTTCGGCTGTGAGCCTTTTGATTTCTTCTCCCTTCACACCCCAATTATTTTCTTTTGGAGAGTTGGTGGTTTCAAAGCATGGTTTTACCTTTTCATCTCATGCTTCTATTTTTGGATGTTATTTCCACTTCTATTTGTGACTTCCTAGTTTCCAATCTTCTTTTGAGAGTTTGATACCCTGTATCACTTAGAAGAGATTAAAAAAACTGCAATAATGTCAATAATACAAAGCTAAAACAGATATTAGCATAGAAGAAAAACAACTAAAGTAGATACTCCACCATAACACCGTAACAGAATAAAACACAGCAATAATAATGTACATTAAAATGTAAATACTAATAATCTATAATAGTCATAATTAAAATGGTAATGTGAAATGGAAATGATAGAAAAGCAAAATTTTAAGAAGAAAGAAAAAATATAAAAATAAGATGAGAATAAATAATGCAAATAATATAAAGCAAATTTTAAAAATCTGTGGAAGTTTGTAAAGGTAATAGGAAAGCAACAAACAACAAAAAACAGAAAGAAAAACAAGAATAGGGAAGTAACAAGGAACAAAATTAAAACTACATGGCAACAAAATAAGGAAACAGAAAAATGTGTCAAATAACTTTTTTCAGTTGAAATATTTGAATGGGTGCATTGTTTCTATGATCTATACTATTGACATCTATCAGTTATGTTGTGGTTCCATAAACCCTTGAAAATTTTTGTTTTGTATATGCTGAGTGCTGCTCTGCATTTCCCTTAGAAAAGTCATTCAGTGATAAGTTTTCTCTTTCAGAGATATATTCTTTCCAGAGGCTTTTAGTATTTGTTGATAGTCTACTATGGGCATGTAAGCCTTTTAAACTAGCTTTGTCATATGTGGGCTTCTGAAGTGTTCTACTGCTCCTGACATCTGTATTCATTCACCTAAAAACATGAAAATTGTCTGACAGAGGCATATGTCTGAACATGTTGAAAGGTGGGAAAAGAAAACAGATCACAGAGTTCTGTGCTAGAGGTGAACAGTGAGCAGCTCCAGAAAATATTCTTGGCTCTATCTTGGGATTTTCAAATCCAATCCCTTCAAAAATTTTAATGCAATGTGCTTGGCTCCTCATCACGGAGGAAAAGGCTGCTCACTCTCAGGCAATCAACACCTTGCATTCAGCATTGCTTAAAATGCTCATAAGTTTTATGACTGTCCTTTCCACTTATTTGTGCCTGTCTCCTGTGACCATTTCCCATCCATTCACTGGAGTCATTTGACACCAGAGACCCAGAAGTGTATTTATTCTCAGACTTCCAGAGAGTTTCAGTCTTTAAGAATAAAGCACTTCTCTCAGTATGCTATATTATGTTGAGTGCTACAGGAAATTCTTCTTCAAATTTATCCTGCCATTCTGAAGGAACCCTTTTCACAGTAAAGCCCTGCACTATATTTCAAGCTTACAATGTGAGTTTTTCCTCAGCTTATAGCTACCACTCTATTATTATTATTATTGGGGTTCTTGACCCCTTTCTGGATCTCTTTTTCTTTTTTTAAATTTTATTTTACAGAGACTAAAACAAAAGAGGACAGAACAACACAGATCAGAACAGAACAATACAAGCAACACAGCACTTCACAACAGACAATTGGATGTCAACAGTAGCTACCATGATATCTCTTTCTTTGAAATAGTTGAACATAGCTTCTTTGTTCTTACACAGAGAGGCACTGCTGCCAACATAAAGATCTGGTATTAGCATTCCATATTGTTCTTTTCTACACTTCACATTATCTTTTGTTTCTGGTGATTGAATTTCTCCTGTCAACTCTTACTCAATTCCTGGATCTGTTCTTCTCCTTCTCCTTCTCCTCACAAAGTAGTTGTTTTTCTGTAGCATCTCTATTCCAGATCCGAGAAAGATTGTTATTTACTGCCACCTTCTACTCCAGTGACTTCAAGTTCTTATTAATTTTTCATTCACTCATGGTAGGTTGTTTGTATTTAAAAAATACTTGCAATACTTTAGAATATAATTGTTCATATTAGTTTGTTTTGTTCTAGTGTATTCTTGCGATATCAGTTTTATCTATAATTTATTTATTCATATTTCATAATTTTTGTTAGTCTAGTTAAAGATTTGTTGTACTTTTTACTTTTGCATGAAACTATTTTGTTTGATATTTATCTTTTTTTTGATTATACATTTACTTCATGACTTGCATTATCTTCTGCATGTAATTTTGTCTTTTTAAAGCAGCATAGTGTACTGTTAGGTTGTTCATTTGAAACTTTTTAACTGTAAATATTGCTATCAGTGTACTTTTGCTTAGCATTCACTGACTCCGACATTATAAATTATTTTCGCTTTTTTTTACAAATTTTATTTCCTTGTGGTCAGAGGCCACAGTTTCTATTTATTTTCAATTTGTCAAATATTTTCATTTATCATAACATAGTTACTTTTGGAAATGTCCTGTGTGTCTTTGAAAATATGTGTCTTTTTTTGTTCTATGAAATCCTCTGTAAATGTCTTTTCATCATCCTCTATAGCATAACTCAACTGTGATATAGCTTTTTGAATTTATATATGAATTATATGTTCATGGATGGAAGTGGACTGCTAAAATTCCCAAATATTACTGCACTAAAATATATTTTTCACTTTAAATCCAATAGTATTTGTTTTATATAATTATTGGTTCACTGTTGGCTAATTATATTGAATGGATATATAATACTAATATTTACTCAATTACATATATCAGAATTGATACAGTTATCAATATATAATGTAGTTACACATTTTAAATATTTTTATTTAAATCCTGACTTCTCTAGTATAAATTGATGTATTCTTGTTTGCTTTTAGTTGTTGATCACAGAATAACTTTTTTCATCACTTTACTTTCAGTATATGAATTTTTAAATAGTAGAGTTTGTATATTGAGCGTAACATTGGAGTTGTCATCCATTTTTCCAGTCTCTGCTTTATATAGTTAATGTCAATAAGAACTGACTCTTGTTATTTTAAAAAAAATTTTGGTTGTTTTATATATTACTTATATCTTTCTACCTTTTTTACTTATCTTTGTGATTGGAATTTTGTGTGTAGATAAGTTTTGATTCTCTTGTTTGTTTTTAGAATGCTACAACCATGAACTTTATTCTTTTGTATATTTTGATCATTACAGTTGTTGTCTTTTCATCTCTAGATGTAAAGCAATGATAATATTTCTTAGTCTCTTAGTAATGAATTTCCTATATTTTTACTTGTCTGCATAAGACTTTCTCTTTCATTTCCAAATGGTAATTTTGTTGGATATAGCACTAATGTAAGCCAAATTTTGAATATTTTTGTCAAAATATTGTAATCCCTTTTCTAATCATCCTCAAAATTTGGAAAGTTACATTTTTAATTCTATTGAAATGTTAGTGAAAATCCCAGTAAGTTAATTCCCATCTGCCATCTCCAATGGGCCTCACTGAGGGTTGCTGTTGGCTGTAGGTCCTTGGATCATACTTCTCATCCCTGTAAGCTTCAGAGATGCTTCTTGGGCACGGATGTGTCACTAAGTGTAGCTTTCCAGTCTCAAGTCTCACCCATGATTCCTGCGTGTGAGCACAGCTTTTCAGTCACCACAGGCCTCACTGCAGGTTCCTGGAAGACTGTCAGTAGCTGATCACAGACTCCTGATCCTCACAAGCCCCAGAGATGGTTCTCACATGTTCACAGTTTACTAGGTGCAGATTACCAGTCCCCATGAGTCTCACTGAGGGTTTCCAGATGAGTGCTACTCATTAGGCATGGACTCCTGGCCCATACCATCTTCAGAGATGTTTTTCAGGTGTGGAAAGATCACTGTAGTTGGACTTTCATTCACTGAGGGTTCCTGGATGATTGCAGGTCACTTTGTATGGACTCTTAGTCCCCATGGGTCTCAGAAATTGTCCGCAGATGCAGGCAGGTCACTGGGCACAGACTTCCAAAGCACAGAAGTCTCAGCAAAGGTTCTTGGTTGACTACATGTGGCTCAGCACAGACTGCCATCCCCATGGGTTTCATTGTGGGTTCCTAGATGACTGAAGGTCACTGGACATGGACCCCGTGTCCCTGTGGACCTCAGAGGTAGTTTTCTGGTGTGGGCAAGTCACTGGGTGAAACTTCCCAATCCTCACAAGCCTCATCTATAGTTCTTGAATTTGGGATGTCCACTGGGTATAGCTGCCAAGTCCCTGTCGGCTTCAGTGTGGGTTCCTGGATGACTGTGGGTTGCTGGCACAGACAATATCACATATATTAATAAATCACAAAGCAGTGAATTTAGATAACAATGACAAGGAGACAGAAATTGTGCAAATGCATAGAAATTAAACAATACATTCTTAAGTAAATAATGCATTACAGAAAAATTCAAGGAAGAAATATGAAAGATTTTATAATTAAATGGTAAATTCTGTACACCATACTGCACTAATGGGATACACTAACAACAGTTCCAAGAGCACAGCTGATACCTGTGAATCCTCACATCATGAAAACACAGGGAACCAAATAGAGGACTTAATGATACAACTCCTGGTCCTAGAAAAGGAGAACCAACCCAATCAAAAGCTAGTAAAAGGCAGGATATTATAAAAATGAAAGTATAAATCAGTGATACTGAGGTAAAAACAACACAGTCAATGAGTCAAAAATTGGTTCTTTGAACAAATAAACAACATAGACATACCACTAGCCAATGTAACTAAAAAAGGAGAGGAAAAACTCCCAAGCCAACGCATTT
This sequence comes from Hydrochoerus hydrochaeris, assembly GCA_004027455.1. Classification (NCBI taxonomy): domain Eukaryota; kingdom Metazoa; phylum Chordata; class Mammalia; order Rodentia; family Hydrochaeridae; genus Hydrochoerus; species Hydrochoerus hydrochaeris. The sequence goes on from PVLA01000052.1 coordinate 898,536, forward strand.
AAAAATGAAGATTTGAAATCGTGATGAACACTGTCAAAACAGACATTATTATTAACCAATTTATGAAACTGTAGATCAATAAATTGGAAAATTCAGAAGAAATGGGGAGAATCCTAGATACTTATCAATTACCAAAACTGAACCAGAAGACTTTAAATAAACACTGAATAATATATTACCCAGCAATGAAATTGAAGTAGTAATAAATAACTTACAAATAAGAAAAGACCAGTCTGCATTGATTCACTACTATATTCTAAAAGACTTCACAGAAGTTCTTACACCAGAACTCCTGAAGTTTTTTAATGCAATTAAAAGGGAAAAAGTACTCCCAAAACCATTATTGAAAGATAGCATTATCTTGATTCCAAAACCAGACAAGGCACCAGTCAATAACAGAACTGTAGATGAACTCATCAATAAATAGAGATGCTAAAAGCATCAAAAAGATACTGTCAAACAGTTCAATGTATTATAAAAAGATCATACATTAAGACAAAGTTGGCTTCATCTCAGGGATTCAAGGATGGTTCGACATCTACAAATCAATGCACATAATATATCAAATAAAGACAAAGAAGAACAGACAAAGAAGAACATGTGAATTTTGTAATAGATACAAAAGCCCTTTATAAAATCCAACATCATTTTATGGTAAAAACACTGAAGATAGATAGATACACAAAGTCATTATCTCAATCAAAAAAAAAACATTTATGACAAATCTAATGCCAGCAACATATTAACTTGTGAAATAAAGATTTTCTTCTAAAACTAGGAACAAGACAAAGATATCCACTATCACAAATTCTGTTCAACATATTACTCAAAATATTAGAAAAAGGAATTAGGTAAGAGAAATAAAAGTGATATACAGAAAAAAGGAAAAATTTAAATTCTTTTTGCAGATGACATGATTAAATATATCCCAAAATGTTCATCAAAAAACTTTTAAGATACAAAACCAATACACAAAAACTCAATTGCATTCATTAATTAATCAGCAATTAATCAGTTGAAAAAGAAGTTAGGAAATCAATACTTACACAATATCATAAAAGTTAAATTCTTAGGTATTAACCTAATCAAGGAAGTTGAAAACCCTGACAAGCAGACAATAGAGGGCCCAGGAAGAGAGAAGCCACTCCACTGTTCCCATGAATCAGTAGAGGCCATGCTGGGTCTGGGAAGAGCACAGAAAGAAGCTAGTTTGATCTCTCCATAACCTGCATAACAGGTGAGTCCCAGGAAGAGAGAAACCAGATTGCCTTTCCTGTGAACCGACTGGTGCATCCGCTGAGAATCAAGACTTCTCCTTAATAAGCAGTTGGCTGGTTTGGAGGACAAGCTGAGTTAAGAGCAAACGGGGTACAAAAACAACCAAATGCTTATATTATTTGATTGACTTTGCATAAGATCAGTAGTCTAAGCATCTATTAGGAAGATGACTGTGTCCAATATGGAAATATGAGACATTTCCTAGTGTCTTGTTTTTGAAATTCAATATTTTTCTTACTTTTTTTGTTCTAATTTATTGTTTTGTTTTATTCAATGTTCTGTTTTGATTAGTATTATTCTGTTTTGTTTTATCAATTTTACTATGTCTGAGGAAATGAAAAACTACTGTGAAGATAAGATATATTTTGGTAGCCATTTTTGATGACCTATTGTTCTGTTTTGAAGTTATGTACCACTTTCAGTGCCTTGTTTTCATTGGCTCTTTTTTTGTTTTGTATTGTTGAGTATTAATGTCTTTAAAATATTATATATAACCTTTACAATGATAACTACAATACTCTGAAAATGAAAATCAAATAGGACATCAGAAAACTGAAAGATAGGCCCTGTTCATGGATAGGCAGAATGAGTATGGTTAAAATTTACACACTGCTATATCAGGGGCACACATCCTGGCTTTGAGACCTTCCTCTGAATTTTGAGGAGAAACTTCTGGTTCCAAAATACCTCCATTTTGCTTGCCTGTAAAACCAGGACCATATAGATAGCTCTAAGGTTTGCCACCAGTTCAAGAAGTAGACAAAACATCTGCATCGTGGCTGTAGTAGCTTGAGTGCCTGGGTTGTTTAATTCTTGTAAACTCTTTGTTAGTCCACCTTCAATAAATTGGGACTCCTGGGCCTCTCCTCACAAGGCAGTCTTTCAGTTTTGCAAATTTAACCTTATGAATGGTGATAACTTGCTGATTCTTGAGATATTATCAAGTCAACTTCCCCAATGTTCTAATGCAAAGTAGGTAGCTCTTTATTAATGCTAAAATTTCATAAATCATTCCCTCTTTTGTCCCAAATTTGCAGTCGCTTGTCTTGAATGAAACTGCAAATACTCTCCTAGGATCCAATTTTGCAGGACCCAGTTTTATAGTATCCAACTTTACAGGTATTTTTGGAAATAGTAAAATTTTTCAAATTATTCAGCTCTAGTTTTTAAAATTAAATTTATTGGTGCACTATATATATATATATATATATATATATATATAATGATCATACACATCATAGGGAATTTGTGTCTGTACATAATATATCCTGAATGTTTTTTTTTCTCTGAGATAACCCCCTCCCTTCAACCATTCTTCATTGTCCTTATTTACAAAAACTTTGCTTTCATCTTATCTTTCTTTTCTTGTTATTTTTCTTTTCCATTCCTTACCCACGTACAGCATGTTCATTCCCATTTCAACATTTTCATTGTATTTCACAATATTATTCATTTTGAACTTTATTTATGATGTCAGTTTCTCTTACCAGAGAAACAATGTGACATTTACACATATGTGTCTAATTTATTTCACTTAAGAGTATATTTTCTAGGTGTAACCATTTACCTGTAAATGTCTCAAGTTTATCCTTCTTTATGGATGAGTATATCATTTCATTAAAATATGATATCTTCTTTAACAATTCATCATTTAATAGGCATTTAGGTTGTTTCCAAGATTTAGCTAATACGACTTTTCGTGGTATAAACATGGGTGTGCATACATTACTGTGGTTACATGCTTTTAACTCTTTTTGGAAAATACAAGAAGGGGGATAGCTGGGTTAAGTGGAACTTCTAGTTTTAGTACTTTGGGTGATTACCATATTTATTTACATAATTGTTGTACCAATTTACATTCCCACCAACAGGGAAGTTGTGTTCTTTTTTCCCACAGCCTTCCCAGCAGTTGCTCTTCATTCATTTCTTGATAATAGTCATTTTTTTTGGAGTGAGATGTTATTTCAGTGTTGTTTTATTTTGCATTTCTAGAATGACACTTGATGTTGGACATTTTTTCATATATTTATTTGCCATTTTTACTTCTTCACTGGAGAAGTGTCAGTTCATTTCAGATGCCCATTTTTGGGTTGGATGTTTAAATTTTGCAGTCAGTTCTGTGTTTTGGTCCTGATTCTCATGTATATATGTCTGAAAGGAGTACCAGTCTCTATGTTAAAACCTGAGCATTTAGCTGACTGGAAATTTCTTCTTTCTGATCAGTATTTCATCCTTAATCTTTATCTAAATTCTCAATTCTTATTCAAAATTTAGACAGATTTTCTGCCAGAACACACCACACTTGACCTTGATTTCAATTGCTGATGGGTTCCTTGTTCTCAACTGAAATCTCCTGAGTTTCAATTTTGTTGTCTTAATTCCTATCAGTAGTCTGGTCTTCCCAGTTCAATCTTGACTTACCTCATTACAGGGTTTCTCTAAGTGGCATCTCCAAATTTTCCCAGACACTTTCCACAAACCTGTTCTAAAGACTTATATATCTCATGTTAAAGTATAACATGACAATGACTGAATGACCAAAGTCTGTCTAAATCACATTTTTTGTTGCTGGGACAAAATACACAACAATCACTAATCAAAAGAGAAATTTCACTAATGCTTTTTAGAGGATTTTTGTTGGATTTTCAGTTGGTTTCAAGGCAGAAATACCATGACAAAGGAGCATGACAGATAAAACACTCTCACATCATGGTGACTATAAATCAGAGAATAGAAAAGTCAGAGACAGAGATATATACTTCCAGGTTACATGTTACAGTGACCTACAGCTAACAAGAGCCCACCTCCTAACAGCACACTCAGTTGATGTATACATTAGTGAGTAAATAAATACACATATGAATAAAGTACTTTTTTGTTATCACTTTCTAAGTGTCCCAACACTAAGTACATGACAGTTTGGGGAGATGATTTATATATAAATCATAATAATGACAGAAGGACATGGGAGAGCAAATGTATTTAAATCAGTGGTGGCTAGGAAGCAGAGCAGAGGAACAATGTCAGAAATGAAAGGCCCTCTCTCTGTCTTTGTCTCTCTGTTTCTCTCTCTCTCTCTCTCTCTCTCTCTCTCTCTATATATATATATATATATATATATATATATATATGTATATATATATGACATTGTCCATGCAATAGTGTTATTACAGACAAGGAGATTGTAAGAGTAATGAATGTTTGTTCTAAGATTTCAAAGTAAAGACTAGAAAACCAGTAGTGTGTGGTAGGGTGTGTGTTATTGCAACAAGACCCTGATCATTCAATATGTGAGGATGTGAGAATGAAGACAAAACTATGACAGAAAATCATGAAAGAAATGGCAGAAATATGTAACACCTGCTGGGGGAAGCTGGAAACAGCATTCAGAGGCAGTTTAAGAGAGAGACATTATGAGTAAATCTTCTCAATGCCTTAAGAGTCCACATCCTACCATTCTGTACACTAGGTGCTGGATACAGAGCAATAAGTTTTCACATTTATCCTCCTGAGATTCAATATTGTGCTTGTTAAGTCACTTCTTGCTAATTTTCCTGTTTTCAGATTTTGGAATATACCAAAATATATATTTACCCTTTGTTATTTTAACTTGTAAGTATATAAAATTCCTTTGGATAATTTTCTTTGCTTCTTTTTTTTCTTTCTTTTGGTTTTTTGAGGCAACATCTCACAATATAGTCCAGGTCAGCCTCTAACTAAGTGTGTAGCCTAGGTTGGGATCAAAACTGTGGCAGTCCTCCTACCTGAGCCTCTCAAGTGCTGGGATTACAGGTGTGTGCCACCATGCCCAGCTCTTTTGGATTTCTTAAAAGGTCTTAAATCTGTGCTTCAAGTAGGCAAAGATACAGCTCATGATGTGTCTTATTTTTATTTTCTCCTGTTTAAATTATCTGTTTGCTTGCATCTCAGTGGAAATTTGGATCTAAACTTTTGAACAAATATAGAATAGGGAAAAGTCTGGGGACTCCTGGAGATGAAACAAATGCATTTTCTATTAAGAGGTGAAAATAAGATTTTAGGATCAGGATAGGTATCCTATATTTTGAATATCAATCATCCCCAAAATGTCTATAGACTTAATCTTCAAATTGATGCTATTGTGGAGTGTTACATACTTTTAAGATGTGTGATGTGGGATATCATTGAGTGATTGCAAGGATACCCTTGAGGGGACACTAGTATTCTAGGTACTTCTATCTCCCTATTTCATGATATGTCCATAAACTGAATGATTTTGCTAGACCACATGTAGCTACTATGTTGTGCTGCCCTGCCAACAACAGACATAAAAATTATGAGTGCACCTTGATAAATTATATGCAAAAATGTAGCTTCTGGTACTCATGGAAGACTTGTTTTTATTTATTACAGTTCCACAGAAGTATGTATGCTCATCTGAGAGTAGTAGCTAATGCTAGATGTGGTAAGGCCATTCTGTGAAACCAAGGGCTCAGTTGTTCTTTAAATCAGCTTATGAATCCACTTCGCTTCAGGCTGAGAAATAAAATAGAAAAAAATAAAAATTAAAACTTCATTAATTATAGAGAATTCTTGATGTGTTGAGAACTGCATCAAATCATATAATGTCATAGATTTTATAGATATAAAGGAATGAGGTTATCATGTTAATATTTCTTCTTAATACAAAAGTTCTTGGACTTCACATGAATTCTAACAAGCAAAAGTCCCTGAATACAGATAGAATCTAGCAATAATCATGTTCAAGAAAGTTCCCTGAGTCATTCTAATGGCCAGTGATGGATGAGAACTACTAAGTGCTAGTCCAGTCAGAATTGTTATATAGAAATCTAATCCCATCATGATGTGTCACATTATCAGTGTATGCTCTTACTATATGAAGACTTAACTATTTTAAAGTAGTAGAAATTTAAAAACTAAAATTATCATACAAAAGAATATTTTTAAAAGACTGAGGGTAAATAAAAATTCTAGTAAAATAATATGAATATTTTCACATTTATATTTCTGTGTATTATTTGTCCCCATTTTTTACTCGCAATATCACAGATTTTCTTCTGCTTATTTGTGTTAACATTATCTTTTCACTTTAATTTCCCATGTAATTCTCTAACCTTCACCATTATCATTTCAAAGAATACTTATTTTGTTTCATATATTACTAAATAATTTCCTTAATATATTTACATAGATAACACATTAAATTATATTTGATATATTTATATAAATAATGTATCATTTATATAATGCAATATATTTGGGACATTAGTAAATTCTAAATGATCTCACACTGTTATGTACTTTGATTGTTAAAAACACATGGTCAATATTTTTCATAATTTGTTCCTTATACATATTTTCCTATTAAAATTAGGTTTTTATTTATTGAAATTTTATTATAAAGACCTTGATTTTAATCTGTGAAATTTTTCTTTTCACTACTACTATTGATTCATATGACAGTATTGTTTCTTATGTCATTATGCCTCAAGAAACTGGAACAAAATTTTAGCTAGATCTAATCTAAATATATGAAGAAAAATTTTTACCTATTTATTGTGATTTCAAAAAGAACTGGAAATTTTACACTTTATAAATTATTTCACATTATTCTGGTTGCAAACATATGAAATTATTTCAATTAAGTTTGAATTTAAAATTTTTAATGGCCCCAGTTAAACTACAGTTATTTCTAGAAAAGTAACCAAAATTAAACTTTATGTCATAATTAATAATTAGCCTTAAAGCATGGAAAATAGGAATTAGTTGGAGAGGTATATGTTGACTTTTTTAGCATAGGAAATAATTTTGAGAATATCCAGAAAATTGAGCATTATCTAAGAAAGATGGATTCTGAAATTAGAGTTTATTCTTGGTAGTCAGAGGTCAACAAGAATGTATGAAATCTCATAATGGGGGAGGAGGAAGGAGGTAAGTAGTCATATCCATGCTCTGGGCACAGAAAATTGGCCACATGGAAGATATTTATAAAACAGGCAAAAAGACTTTAGAAAGTTTGTGATTTAAAAAAGTGCACTAGAGAAATCACCATGCATGACTTAGAACTTTACCTTTACCCCACCTATTTTGTAATTTATTATTTATTATAATTGTGACCAGTGTCACGATAACTTATGTTGATTTTTTGTCCCTACACCTTTTAACATATATGCTGTTATAGTATCTCTTGAATTAACATTGTATGTCATCTTCTAATTTTCCGTATTATGATAGAATTTTTCAGTCTGACTTAGTGGGGTGTTATTGGATAGAAAATTCCCTACTATGTATGACTAACACAACCTTACTCATGTTTCATGATCCAATTCAAGTTTGCTTTTTTTCACTCTTGTTGAATAAACAATCCGATTTATAAAAAGTAAAATTTAAAATACATAATGCCTAGTTTCACCCATGTTTATATAACTGCTCAGTAATTTATTATTTTCTAGCTCTATAACAAATCTTGAATTTATTTATTCAATAAATATTGAGTGTTACTCTCTAGTTTAATCATATATATATATATATATATATATATATATATATACCAAACAAGAAGTTAATACACAACTAACAATCAACACAATAAAAATTATAAATTTAGCCTTCCAGAAAGGGGCAAATGCTCTGAAAAAATGTAGATGAAATAACAAAGAGAATGTAAGAGGTGAGAAATGTTGCAATTTTATATGATAGTGAGAGATGCCTTAATAAGAAATTGACATTTGAACAAATATTTCAAAATGTGTGAGTTAGCCATGCAAAAATCTAGGGAAAATATTCTAGAGAGGAAAATACCAGTGTAAGAGCTCTCAGTATGTTTCTGGAATATTCAAGAATCAGCAATGAGGCATATGTGTCTAAAACACATTGAAAAGAAGAAGAAAAGAAAATGAGATCATGGAGAAAATTGAATCACATTAGAAGTGCTGGCAATTTTAAACATTTGACATTCATTCTGAATGAAATTGTGAACATTATAAAGTTTTTGAAACTTTATTCTTGGCTTCAGTTTAATTCTTCTGATCCTAAGCACTCTACATTTTATTCAGTTTCAATTAAATTCATATATACAATGAAATACATGAATTTAGACTGATTGTACAAATTGGTTAGTATATATATATATATATATATATATATATATATATATATACCCACACTCTTCAAACCACTGTTATGATAAATATTCCAAACAGTTCAGTTACATCTATCATTAAGTACTCTTTTACATTTCTAGTTTTAAGGAATAGAGTAATTAAGAAAAGAATGTTAAGGTACATTTCTTGTATGATATTTTGAGTTTCCATATTTTCAATTAATATTAGTTTCTTTAGAGAAGACTAATAGTACACAAGGTATAGGTACTTTTATTTTTGTATAAAAGTTTAAATTATTTGAAAGAAATAGGCATGCTAACACATATCCAAAATGTTTAGCAATACACCTGACACAAAAATGTCTTCTCAAGTAACATATTGATACACAAAACAGATAAATAAAAATGAATATCTTAACTGAAAACCACAGTATTTACAAATAAAAAATTTCAACTTATAAAACAATAAAGTCATGGCTTTTTCTGGCCAAACTTCAAAGTATATATATATATATATATATATATATATATATATATATATATAAAATGCTAGAATAGAATAGCAATAGAATAGAATAGCAATCACTGGCATAGGGATATAATGAAAAAGCATATCATAATAACATATGAATGCTCCCAACTGGGGCATGTAGAGAAGAGTGCAGATCCAACTAACTGATCAATAGAGAACAGCTTCAAGGTGCTTTATATGGGAGAAATAAGTGCTACAACACAGCAGGAGAGGAAGGAGAAAAAAGCATAATAATATAAATATAGGAAAGTTAGGGGAGGAGACACTTTTCTGCTAAAGGTAAGAAGTCATTAGGAATTTTAGATAAAGACAAGGCTATAAGATTTGATTAAAAATCGTACAAAGATCATCAAATAAAGCACATTTAAAAGAAGAACTAGAGATAATGGAGAGAAAAGAAATAATGAAGGGAAAAAGCAGGAACTAGGGGAAAAGGTTGCAAATATAATATTTAAAGTTATAAAGATAATTAATTAATGAAAATAAAACAAATGTACAACCATACTAGGAAGGGAGAAGGAAAATTCATTATGCGCATACTATATATCCAAACGAATTAAAAAACATTAAGAATTAATCATGTGAAATTAGAGATTGAAAAGAATCCAACAAAATAAACAAAAACAGATCTTATTTATATGAATATGTGTTTCTGTCTGCGCCATGAAACTGCACTGGTACTTGAATAACTTTTCAAAAAATAAGGGTGAGATAGATTCAAGTTGTATAAGGAATAAAATCATAAATATCAAAGTAAAAATTAGTGAAATAAAGGTTAAAGAACAAAAAAAATCAATGACTCAGAAAACCATTTGTTTGAAAAAAAACAATAGAAAAGTTTGGCTAATCCTATCAAAAAGGAAAGAAAGACAAAAAGTAACAATTAGAAATGAAAAGGTTGAACTCACAATGGACACAGTCAAAATCCAGAAAATTATTAGCAGCTATTTCACAAACATATATGCCAAACAAGTGGAGAACTCAGAAGAAATTGAGAAATTGCTTGATACTTGTGAATTCCCAAAATTGAACCAAGAAAGCTTAAAAACTTGAACAATCCAATGAAAGGCAATGAGAATGAAGCCATAATAAACCAGTGAAGAAAAGCTCAGTATTTGATGGATTTGTGACTGAATTCTACAAGAACCTCAGGAAAGATCTGACATCAGTAACCCTTAAACATTTAAATGAAATTGAAGGGAAAGTAGTATTTCCAAAGTCATTCTCGGAAACTAATATTATCTTCATTAAAAGGTCGTATGCCATTACCAAATAGGCTTCAACTCACCAGTACAAAGACAGTTTAGCATATGCAAATCAATAAATGCAATTCATCACACAAACAGAAGCAAGGACAAAAATCATATGATCATCTTAGTAGATGTGGAAAAAGCCTCTGACAAAATCCAACATCCATTCATCATAAAAAATGAAGAAAGTAAATATAGAAGGACCTTACATGAAAATGATAAAAGCTACTACCAACATGATATTAAATGAGAAAAACTGAAGATTTGCCTTCTAAAATCAGGAACAAGAAAAGGATGCCAATTGTTATCAGTCTTTTTCAATATGGTCCTTGAAACATAAGCCAGAGAAATCAGACAAGAGAAACAAGTAAAAGAGATATACAAGGGAAAGGACAAAGTCAAAATATAATTATTTGCAAATGACATGATTCTCTACTTACAAGATTCAAAAGATTCCTAGAATTGAAAACCAAATTCAACGCTGTAGCAGAATACAAAATAAAAACAAAAATCATTAGCCTTCTTATACAATAATGAAATCATTCACAAAATTAAGAAAGCAATAACATTCACAGTAACATCAAAAAATTAAATACTTATGTGTTAATATAAGGAAGGAAGAGAAAGATCTTTGAAATGAAAAACATATCAGATTGAAGAAGGGAACTGAGGGGGACACAAAAATGGAAAAATATTCCTCATTCCTGGCTAAGAGGCACCAACATAACTGAAATGTGTCTACACTTCCAAAACTGATATACAGATTTAAAGCAGCCCCCAAAAAGTACCAACATCATTTCTCACAGAGGTAGAGAAAACAATCTTAAAATTTATATGGAATCATAATAGATCCAGAATATCCAATTCTTAGTAACAAGAAAAGCAGATGGCATCACAATTTGTTGCTATACTAAAGATTTTATGTTATATTATAAAGCTATAGTGATTAAAATGGCATGATAGTGGTATAAAAAAAGACATGGACCTGAATGCAACATAGTAGAAAAATCAGAAGCATACAGCTATTTGATCTTTGAGACAGGGGCGTTGGGGAAAAGATACCCTCTTTAATAAATGTTTCTGGGAAAATGTGGGTACCTGCAGAATATTGATTCTAGACCCATAAAACTCTTCATATACTAACCAAAAATATAAATGTCAACGATCTAAACGTTAAACGGCAAACAACCTAGTGGAAGATAAAATAGGTACAAATTTTGAAAACATAGACATAGGCAAGGACTTTGTAAACAAAACTTTCATAAATAATCTTGAGTCAACAAATCAGATTATATCAAATTTAAATGCTTTTGCCCCATAAAATCAAAAACCAACAATGTGAAGAAATAGTGTGAAAAATGGGAAAATTTTTCGCTGTTCCTTCATTGGACACAGGATTAAGAACAAGAATACTAAAATAATTAAAAATTTAGATTCCCCAAAATAAAAGAAAAATCTTTAAAAAACAATGGGCAACAAAAGTAAATGGATACTTTTTAGAAGTAAAAATGGCTAATAAATACATAAAAATGTTCATCATCTCTGGCCATCAGAGAAATGCATATTAAATCTACACTGAAATATCGTCTTACCCCAGAAAGAGTAGCTATCAACAAAAAAAATCTAATAACAAATGCTGTTGAGGTCATGGGGATAAAAAAACTCTATGACATAGTTGCTTTGAATGTAACGTAATACATTTATAAAAAACTTTGTAAAGATTCCTCAAAAAACTAAAAATAAAGATTTCATTGTCTCAGCTATTCTGCTTCAAGGTAGTTTTATGAAACAGTAGAAATATTTAAATTAAACAGATATATGCATACCCATGTTTATAGCAGAACAATTTATATAACAGCTAGATTTTAGAAACAATGCATATGTCCAGTTACAGATTAATTAATAAAATATGATATTTATGTACAATGAATTAGTAGGCTGCCTCGAAAAAAATCAGCTTGAGTAATTTGTAGGTAAATGGATGATACTTGAGAGCAATGTTAAATGAAATGAGCTGGATAAAAAATTCAAATATCACAGTTTCTCATATATAAGAAAAACAAATAAAAACAAAATAGAAAAGTGATAAATAGTAAATAGGAAGAAGTACCTTACCTCTCCAAATTCCATTATTTAAAAAATATTTCAATATATATCCCAATTGACTTCAAATATACTGTGATTTGGGCATGCATTATTGGAAAGAAAGATTTGTTTTATTTCATTTCTTTTTTGTAATACTTTTTTGTCATATGTCTTATACTCTAACTCATGGATATAATGGTAAATAATGCAATATGTATTGTGTTCTCTTACTGTTCATTAATAGAATTTGGCTTTATTTTTTGAGAAAAATCAAAATACAATTAATTAATTAATTAATGCTGGGAATTGATCTCATGGTCTTATTCATACCAAATGAGGGCTTTAAAACTGAGCCACATTTGCAGCCCGAGTTTTTAAAAATAGATCAATTATATAGTGACAGTTTCCAAAGTAAGTGACCTCTTTTATCATGACTATATATTATACGAGCATCTCTAAAACATTCAAATTTTTGTAGAATCACAGAATTATCAATAATTTTATCATTTCTTTCTTTTTTTTTTTTTTTTTTTCTTTTTGAGACAGGGTCTCGCTATGCAGTTCAGGCTGGCCTGAGCTCACTTTGTAGCCCAGACTGGCCTCGAACTCGCAACGATCCTCCTGCCTCAGCCTCCCGAGTGCTGGGATTACAGGCGTGAGCCACCACGCCCGGCTATCATTTCTTAACAAGAATTAAAAATGGCAAAGATTTTCACTCAAAATAATCATTATTTTTTGGTTGTAGATTTTTAATCTCCTCTGCTACATTATTGGGTTTATTTCAACCATTGTCCACCACAATTATATGCAGATATATGACCTTTTTCTTTCAGGCACATGAAGGAAATTCCAAACTCTTATTAGTATCTAATTTATGCCAATTTTAATTCATAGTTCCTCTAATTCAATCGCTCAATTTAAAAAAGAAGAATTATTCTCAAATAGGAAAGCAATTTCTTTACTTTGTTTTAGCATGAAACAGCATAGGTTCAAGAAATAAAATTAAAAATTGAACTCTGCCTCCTCACAGTTCTCATCTCTTTAACTTCAATCGATGCTTTGCCTCATTTCACATAGACTAATTACTATGAAGAGTTCTCAAGTTTTGTACAAATAGTATTTGCTTTACTTAAATAACAACAATGAACAGTTGGTAGCCTCCTTTAACTAAGTGTTGGTTATTTTTGGAACTTTTGACCTCTAACTCTCCAAATTGATGCTTTCAAGTCAAATATCTAGTATTAAATTTTATACCATGTAAGTACTTCGTGTTCAGTAAATGACAATATTTGCTAGAAAATAAAATGAGCTATCTGCTGATTTTATCAAGGAGATGAAAACTTTATTTTATTTATTGGACATTTTCTGATGAATTCATTTCCTTTACAGTGCTCATATAGATGGTGTACTGTTAAAAAATCCATGTATAGAATATTTTAGGATATAAGAGCAGTATTCCATAAATATGCATAATGCAAAAGCAGATACTGCACTATTTCATATGCTTGATTTGACTATGAAAAGTCTTTGAAATGTTCCACTTTACAGTTGAGAAACCTGATGTTTTTAATTATTAAGACAGTAATCCATGGAAATTCTGTTAACAGGAGGTGGAATGAGGACTCAAATAACATCTGTCTCCTTAATCCAGGAGTATAAACGAGCTGACTCTGTAACACTGGCTTTGGCATGGAACTTTTATCCTTATAGTGATCATAATAAACCAAAAATAACACATGATTCTTGTTAAAAATAATTTCAGTGAGGAGAAACATATTAAGATGCAGGGTTTGAAAAGCCAATGCAACATTATGGAGGAGGTGGTAATATAAGATAATCAAGGAAGTCGTCTCTAAAGAGGACATTTGAATTGAAAGATGCTAAGTACAGAGAAAGATTAGTAAATCAAAATAATGAGGGAGGTTCTTCACAAGAAAATCATATGCAAATTCTTGGGAAGAAAATTATCTTGGTGTGTATGATAAATAAAATGGATACCATTTTCACCAGATCATAAAAGAAAAAGGGCAAGGGATTTAGCTGAGTGATATAAGCCCCTGCCTGGTAAATGCAAGGTCATGAGTTTGATCCCCAGTACCAAAAAGAAAAGAAAAGAAAAGAAAAGTGATAAAAGGTGAGAGTGGGATATAGGTAGGCTGTAAATAATGTTGATTCTAAGAGTCAGAATTAGAAATTTGACTTTTATTCTTAATGCAGTGGAAATAACTAAAATATTTTAAATAGTATAAAGATAGGGGCATGAGTTGGAAACTTTCACAGTTCTCCAGGAAAAATGATAATGATAATGTCATTTAGACCATAATGTATTAATGATGGAGATATAGAAAAGTGCATTGATTCATGATACATTTTGGTGATAATGTAGCCATATCTGATTGAATGATTACATGTAAGAAGACAGAAGAAGACAAAACATGGATTATATCCAGGTATTAAAATATTAGTTTGTTCAAAAATGGTCTTTTAAAATGACAAAGAACGCTGGAAGAGGAAACTACTTTGTAGTAGACTAAAAGTGGTTTTGAGAACTGTTAAATTGAGATCTTACAGTGGGAGTTGTCAGAATTTAGATATAAGAATGTGAAACTGCATCATAAAATGAAAAGCATAGATTAGTTTTAGAGTCCGCTACAAGTAACAGTATTTAAAGCTATTAGGTTTTAAAAACTCAACATAAGTAGATGGCATAAGAAAAAGATAAAGGAAAAAGCCTTGAGTCACTGTAACAATTAAACATGGGGCAGTGGAAAATGAAATAAATATGATTAAAAACTACCATGCAGTAGGGATAAAAATAGGAAAGCAATGCATCATAGATGTGAAGTAAAGCATATGCTTCTAGGAGAGAATCTAGTTTAAAATCTGTTAAGTTATAGACTAAGATAAAAACAGAATACAATCAGTAGATATCAATAAAAGAGTATATTTGGTAGTCTTTAAAAGATAATTGATTCTTTTATTTAACCTAAAACTTCATTCAGAAAATAATTTAGCCAATTAGTGGTCCTTGTACATTTATTTTAAAAGTCATCTCCAGGACATTCTCACTCCTTGAAAGTTTTCTTCATCCCTAGTGACTCCCATCAGTCCAGAAGGCAGACAGAATATAGAGCAAGCAGGTTATTAATCAGGTGTGTTTTTAAGAATGTTTTTGAGAATGTTGAGAGAACATGGCCTTTTCTCAAAGGCCTTTGGAGAGAAAGAGAATATATTTCTTATTTACAAAAATAAAATTAATTTGTTAAATGCAAACTGAATTAAGTAAACTAGTTTTATTACAAGCCACATATAAATAAGTTTTAGTTTATAAGATAAGGGAAATGCCCTATAAGACTACAAGAGAAAGCATCAACACCTCAAGAGAGACAAATAAGAAAAGGACAAGAGGAACAATGAGGACAAAGAGGAGGAGAAAAAAGAAATGGTGGTGAAGGAAAGGATAAAGGGAAAAATTAATATGAGAAGCATATTATAAAAATCTAGCAATGCTTACAGATCTCGTGAGTTTAGCATGACAGAGTGCATCAGTCCTACTATGGTGAGAACAGACAACAAAGACAGTGAAAGCAGAGGAAACATGCAATGTTCAGAACACATTAAAGTGGGTTATGCTTCCAAAGACTAGAGAGAGACGGAAACAGAGGCCAACACCTCATTTTGGGACAGGATCTCCTCTTTAAAAAATGAAATGTCTATTTATGTCTCCCTATAAAATCAGATTAGTTGGGAAAGTGATAAAAAAGAATTACTTGGTTAAACAAAAAGAATATAAGTTATAAATTGAGAGTACTCTCAAGAAGATGGAGTAAATCTGACAGAGTTTGATAGAAGTCAAAGGAGATCTAATTACTTCTGGAAAGTAAACGTTTGTTTTTTAGTATCAACAATGGTTAGGACCCATAAAAATTTAGTTCATGTATAGGTTAAAAGCTTAAATTGTGCACATCTGAAACTTGGTGTGTTTTATTTCTACTATGTCTAGATTTTAATTAAATTACATTCACTCAACTGAATTATTAGATAATATCTTTATATCCAACTTAAATGTGCCCTTGTAGAATAATAATTTTTGTAAAATAACATTAATTTAATGCAATTAGACACAAGTCACCTCTACTCTAGTCAAAATATCTCTGTGTGTTACATTTTTAAATTTTTTGGTACAAATTTGATGATTACATTTCTTATGGGAAGTTTATATATGTACATAATACATCTCAATTAGATTTTATTCCCTGCCAATACTCTCCGTCCATTTCTTGATTCCTTTCTTTTTGAAAAAGACCTATCTCATTATGTTCCATTATCTTTTAGTTTTCTTATTTTTTTGGATTTCCTAGATAAGACTATATGTTGGTCTCATAAATTTTTGACATTTGTTTTTCAAAAATTTTGAGTCACTTTTAAATATACTGTATCTTAATGCTATATCTCATATTTGTCAATATTACATAATAACTGCTCTTCAGAGAATGGAAAAAACTTAAAATGTAAACAAAATTTCATCTTAAAATCTGATTTGACCTATAAAATATGTGGAAGCAAACATACCAAAGGAGCATATCTTGGTTTTGGAGGTGGAGGAGACATGCTGCACTTACAGAGATGTTTGATCCTAGGTAATGGTAGAAAAGTCTCACAAGGAGGCAGTGCTGGCCTTTCTCTTGATTGTGGAACTCTACCTGTAATTGAATCTTTTCTTTTCTCACTGAAAGTCATCATTTTAGATGACATTCTAAATCCTCTCTTTAGTCCAGATACTCCCTTCATTGAATCTGTAGATGTGGCATCTGAGTCATCACTCCTCTTTTTAGCTGCAGGTTTACGTAGTGACTTGTCAGATTCAGCATCAGTAGATTCTGCATCCTTTTTTACTTCTTTCTTGACATCTTTCTTTGAACCTCTCTTTTCCTTCTTTGGATCTTTTTTAGCTTTCTTTAATTCCAATTCAGACTCACTTTCAGTAGACTCTATGGTCTTTTTGGCACCCTTCTTTAAGTCACCTTTTGTTGAATCTTTCTTAATCTTAGCTTCACCTTGCTTGCCCTTTTTAAAATCTGCTTCAGATTCAGTATCAAGATCAGTAGAAGCTATGTCTTTCTTTATGGGTATTTTTTTTACTATCTTTCTTTACTTTTTTGTCATCTTTCTTACCCTTGTTTGACTCTAATTCAGATTCAGAATCAGTAGGGATCTTGTCTTTTTTTCCATCTCTCTTCTTGCTGCCTTTCTTTGAAGGTTTTTTACCCTTTTTTGAATCCTTTGAGTCCCCAGATTCTGCATCAGTTGGTTCTGCATCTTTTTTTGCATCTTTCTTCTTGTCATCTTTCTTTGAAGATTTCTTATCTTTCTTTGCCCCTTTCTTCTCATCCTTTGAATCTACAGATTCAGCATCAGTAGATTCTGCATCTTTTTTTGCATCTTTCTTTGAAATTTTCTTAACTTTCTTTGCACCTTTTTCAACATCCTTTGAATCTACAGATTCAGCATCAATATATTCTACATCCTTTGCATCCTTCTTTTTGTCATCTTTCTTTGTTGGTTTCTTATCCTTCTTTGCATCCTTCTTGGCATCTTTTGAGTCAACAGATTCAGCATCTGAGCTCTTCTTTGTATCTTTCTTTGGATGTTTCTTTGAATTGTTATGTGAATAATTTTTTAACCATATGTCAAAGTCCATGGATCCAGCAACAGATTCCTTCAAATACATCATTAAATTGACATTTGAACTAGTTATTGAATATTTGCAATCAGAATTTTCCTTAGACGTCTTAGAATCTTTATTTAGATTGTTCTTTCTACATTTGGATTCTGTATCTGACTCCTTGTAAGTTTTTGAATTTTTCTTATATTTTAAAAGAGTTTTTGACACTAACTTAATACCTTTGAGTACCGGAATTTTTTCTGATCCAGACTTTGATTTCTTAATCAGTTTGCTTTCATTTGATGATTTTGATGGAGATTTATCTCCTTTATTTCTTCTTTTGGTTTTATCATGTTTCATTATGTTTTTAAATTCTGTATTTGTTGCATGTGAATAATTCTTTTTCTTGGAGTCTTTCTTTGGAGCTGCATTTTTCTCATTTTTGGACTTCTTATTTTTTACCTCTGTTGGATAGGTTTGGAAAAAAGGAGGATGTCTAGATGGAGCCTGTAGTTTGAAAAGTAGGTAAATGGATGGCCATTGAGAAAAATGTTTTAGAGAATGCCTTATCCATGTATGAGCTTGCTTCTGATCTTCTTCTATTTTGGTACTGACTTGCTTCTGAAAAGATTAAATACAGTAATGATAAATATTCATGAATAAGTTATATATTGTACCTTTATCTAAAATAGTAATTTTATGAGCATTTATTTAAAATCAGAAAATATTTATTTCCTTGTACCAGTTTTGTATGTACATATATCTGCTAATTCTATATTGGAAATAAAATGATTTAAATGGAAATAATTCATATAAATATTCATATAAGGACTGGAAAAGGCTCACAATAATCCATGATATTCTAGAGCTTGTCCTTACAATCAACTGCTTTCTATTGGCATTTGAAACTCTATTTGAAACACTTTGCACACCATTCTTCCCCAAATTAGCCAGAAAGATGATCCCTTTTAAAGTTTCCAATGATGATTCATGTGATAGTTTCAGTCTTTGGGCCTAACCTACTTTATGTTGCTTTAAGGTTCTCTGACTAGATTCAAAACCTAACACCACAACTGTGAAGTACAGCAATCAAGAAAGATGCAAAATGAAAACAAACACATAATTGATCTGAGTTAATTTGTGTAGCAATGGTGAAATTTATTGTGAAATATTTGTTAAATCTGTTTGTAAAATTGACCGTAAAAGCTGATTTTATGTTTCTTTTTTATAGCCTTCTGGCTATATACTAGACTCTAACAATAAAATGTTTAGAATTGAACTGAATTAAAAATAGAACATGAAGAAAAGTGTATAACTTGTATAAGTATAGAAAGGAATACCTCTTAGACAAGTACCCTGAGTGCAACATTGTTAGATGATGTTTTCAAAATATTTTGAAATCAGGAGTGACATTTATATGCAATTTTTAATTTTTTCAAATTAATATTATAATTCTACTTTACAAATATAATTAAAATAGAATCTATTAGTGTCAATATCCTTGACTTCATATTAAAGAAAACTTCAAGGCCCTGAAAACAAAAGATTAACTCCTACATTGATTCAAATTTTTAATCATTTTGCAATGGGTAAAACTTATCCAATTTGTACTATAGTTGCAACATTAGTCCCTCTAACTTGCATATACAATGCTATATGATGAATTTGAGGGGACATAGAAGGTGCTAATAAATTTGAGACAGAAATAATTGAGAAAAATCCATGTAGAATAGTAAAGTAAATATATCTTGTTTATATTTATATATAATGTACAAATATAAACATATTCCATTTAACTTTTCAATACTTACAGGAACTATGATTTGTAATTCTGAAAGTCTTTATCTCTCTTTTCTACCTGGCATGGGTGGTTTGGGGAATGTCAAAGCAAAGTGTTCTTGATTGCATGATTTTCTTTTAGGTTCATTAGCTAAAATGAGATAAGATAATAAGGGGCTTACAGTTAATAACTAAACTTGCATCAGCACTTAACCATAAATAAGAAATATAACATTTAAACTCTTATGACTCAAAATTTAACTTTTCTGTTTCATGTTTGTATTTAATTACTATAGAAATTAGGAAAAATAAAAGTCAAATTGATTTTTAACAGGTGATTATATTTAAAATAGTATTTGTTGTTTTATTTTCTGTATTAAGTCCCATTTTAATTCATAGCTATTAAACCATAATTTTAGAATATTATAATCAAACATAAGGACTGAAAATGGAGAAATTCACTGTGTCCTTTCAAATGCCTCCTTTGTTTCTTTATCTTTGGTTCATTTTATTATGTCATTTTGATTAGATTATTTGTATTATATTTATTTATTCTGTAGTCTGTAGTAGCTAACACAATATTTAACATAATCAGTAAAAGTCTTGATAGATTAAGATTGAGTATATATATATTCACAACTATTTAAATTCATTGACATCACTAGTCACAGATATGAGGACCACATATCCAATTCAATTCTTGACACTCTATTTAAAGAGTAACATACACATACTTCAGGACATACAAAATGTAACAATCAGAAAGACTGAACTATCTGTTAAGTGTGTCAGTAGAGGAACTGAAGAAGAATCTCAGTATAGTTCTCCTGGAGATTGGGAGATTAATGACAAATGTGATGACTTTTTTCAGTTATTTAAAAAAATACTATATAAAAGTTGTGCTAACAATAACAGAATATGAGCAACTGCAGACACTTAAGTGATATTTACTACATGTCAGACTCTGTTCTAAGCCCATTTATACATATCAATTAATTTAATACTTACAAACACTCTTTTAACTATATAGCACAATTGCTTTCATTTTACAAATGTTGAGAAATGAAATATTAGCAGAGGTTAAACTAATTGCTCCAAATCATAACCTGAGTAGCAGAGTTTAGATTGACATGCATAATCCATACTCTGAATCACAATGTTATCAACTCGTTTAAAAGATTTCTGAGTAAAAATGATCCAATGGGCAAATTTAAAGGACTATATGCATATTTCTTCTCAATATACTAAGGAAAGCTTTCCAAAGTTGTTATTCAAGAAATTTACTGTTTACTCTCTTGATCTGTCTGAATTTCCCATTTTTCATTTTATAAAAATTAATTTTTAACATAAAGCTATTTTACACAAGCACGATTGATTTGTATTATAAGGAGGAAGAACAAAAATGCATCTTTTATTTTAAATTAGGGAATACAAAGCCTTATCAAAGTTAGAAATATTTTACACACTTACATACACACATATCAAGTTATAGATTTGATAGTCACATATTCACATCTACTAATTTTAAAACCAATTCAGTGCAGTTTTATTTTGTCAAATTTAACATGTTATTATTCAATTATTACTAAAGTTACTTTTAAACATAAGAAATGTTGGACAAAAAACCTGGAATTCTTACTTGAAATGGAGTTAACATATGGTGTGTTGTTTACTTCTTCTCTGTTAAAAAACAAATGATTTAATTGAATTTATAACATAAATAAGATTAACCATTATCATTATAATTATCCTTAAATAAAAGCAGTGAAAACTAATATTTTTTGGGGGTTTCTTATACAATATTTAGACAAAAATAACAGTAAATCAAAGTAGTGAAATGCATGTACATTTAAGTCTAAGTATTTTCACTTCTAACTTCTCATACACAGAACAAAGCCAGGCCTATAATCATAATTAAGAAAAAATTAAAAAAGCAATAAAATATTTAATTCAACAGTCTTAACTAGAAGTTAACAAAATGGTTAATTTGTGAGTTTTATTTTTTAAAAATGTAAACATGTCAGAGAACTGCTCCCAGATCCATGGAAAAGAATATCTGGGTTGTGATAGAACTACTAGTGAGAATACTCTTGAATCAGAAATTTCCTAGACTTTTGAGATAGTTCAAGCTTGTGCTTTTTCAAAGAAAATTAATGATTATATTAATTCAATAGAGCTATTGTGCATAACGGTTCAGAAGTCTGTATTGCTGGCTGAAACACTACTTTCCTAATTTGTATATCTATTTTATATCTGCCTTGAATTTGTGTTCCTTCCCACAGTCAAAAGTTGTCCTTCCATAGTGAAAAGTTGTCTTTCTAAACTCTGTTCTTTATAGGTGTTAACTAGTAAACAGTTTGGAACATATCACTTCAGTATACTGTGTGTATGATTCATAATCTCCAGTGAAAATGCATAATAAAGCATACATTAAGGGAGAAATCTTTTAAAGATTATATATAATATATAAATAAAAGTAAAGGGAAAATAAAGGATAAATACATTTTTTCTTTATATTAGTATTAATCCATTCACTTTTACTGTACTTAATTTATATTTGGATTTAGATTTAAATTAAAAATTTTTGTTTATTATGCCTATTTTTCCAATGCTGATTCTTTTATTTTATATTTGATTTAACTACCTTTCCAATTAGAAGTATAATTTCTTTAGGCCCTTTAATGCTAGTGGCTTCCTTGCCTCTGCTTAGGAGCCTCTTAATTATATTGTTCAATGTTGGTTTGGTGGGAATGTATATTTTTAGAGGCAATGTATTTATTTGACATGCAAAGTCTTTAGTTCTCTATCAGTTTGAACATGAGTTTTGCATGTTATAGACGTCTGTGTTGATTACTCTTTTCCTTAAGTGTTTGCAAAAATTTCACTACATGATCTTTTGATCTTTAGCACTTCTGCAGCAAAATGCCCTATATACCTCATGGTGGAATAAATGTAGAAAACAACAGCAAAAGAAATAAATCTATGCAATGCATGGAAACTAATTAATAATTGAATAATTAGTGGTTTCCAGGAGAAGTCAGATAAAAATTGTAAAAATTTCTAAAGCAACTGACAGTGAAATCACAATACTCCAAAACCTATGAGACACTATGTAAAATATCCTAAGAGGGGAGTTTATAACAATAAATGGATAAATTAAAAGATTAAAGCAATTTCAAATAAATAATGTGATGTATCTCAAAAGTCCTAAAAATAAGAAATATACAAAATCAAATTTTGTAAATGGAAAGTAATCATAATGATGATAAGAAATTAAGAATTAATGACACAAACATTTGATTCCTTGAAAATAGAAATAAAATTGATAAACCATTGGGCAGCTTTCCAAAGGAAGGGAAAAAACCCATGTTAATATAATTAGAAAAGGAAACAGAAAATCACAACAGACATTTCTGAAAACTAGATTATAAGATACTGTTTGAAAATTATACTCTAGTAATTGGAGAACTTACAAAATATAGAGGAATTTATATACATATGAATTCTCAAAATAAAGTCCAGAAGATATAAAAACCTTAAAAGAAGAGTAACATTGAGGAAGTGATAAAATACATAATTAATAAAAAAAATGAAGACATAAAAATTTTACCAAAGATTGCAAGATGGCCTACTGAATGGTAGCACAATGAGAGAGCCTCTCTGAAGAAAAAAAAAAAACTCAGACACTGGAATCTGACAACATGGAGAAAGACAGACAAAAGGAGAGGAATTCTCACAAACCAGGAAGAAACTGAGGAAAAAGAAAAAGAAAAAAAAAAAGAAGAAGCCTGGATGGAGGGCTGGAGCTGGGCAAGCCCCTGTCAAACTCACGATCAAGCTGAGATTGCAGCCCTGCTGAGAGTGTGGGTTGGTGACACTCTTCTGGGGGAGGTGCTGGGACAGGGAGTGTAAACAGCCTGTCGAGCTGCTTGAACTTTGGTGCATGAGGTGATGAGAACTGGATTCCCCAGATCAGGAGGACTGGCTAGGCAACATTTTTGAGTTGGGCATGGCCTGTTTGAATCAAAACCCAAGGCGGAGTCCATCGATGACTCCAAGTCCAAAGCAGATTGGTGGGATCTGCTTGGGATGGGACGAGGCTGCTATGAGCCAGTGGCATCTGCAGGGAACACACAAACTTGCTGAAGCATAAGCTGGTTGACTGATGTAGGGGGAGGTGCTGGCTCTCAGTGTGAACCTCACAGATCCACAGTGGACTAGGGGGTGGCACTTCCCTGGCCAGTGCACTGCAGAAAAAACTATAAGCAATACAAAAGCCCCAGAGACCTCTACCACCCACCCTTCTGAAGGGGTCTGGAAACATGACCAGACAAAGAAACAGCAAAAGGTCTCTAATTGTGGAACCAGGGAAAGTGAGTCCAGCAGAGGTAAATGCAGAGGAGGTTGAGAACAGCAAACCTGTAATGTCAGAGACAGCCTCATTGGAAATAAAGGAATACCTCTGTGACCTCACCAATGAATTTAAATCTGAAATTCTAACTCAGGTGAAGCAAGATATAAGAAGAATAATAAAAGAAGTCCTAGCATCTAAGCAGACAAGATGGCTAATCAGTGAGCAAAAAAATACAAAGTCTCCAGGGAGAAAAAACTCATTTGCCAGAGTAAAACAACCTGTAGAGACCCAGATAGAGGGAGATGGATCCTCTTGACACAGGAAGAAATTAAAAAGTAAAAAAGTTTGTCAAATACTTTGGGACTACAATTGAAACAGCTAAAAATTAAGGGACACATTGTTTTTATTTGCAGCAACCCACCAAGTTTGCAAAGGCTTGAATCTGCACCGGCCAACAGAGCCACACAAACTTGTTCCCACTGCCACTCACAATAAACATAGGAGTGCTGAAGTCAGGGGTTGGTGAGCCCAACAGAGAGCGGAGCCGGTTAAGCGACATTCATTAATCCACAGTCAGTGCTGGGAATGAGACACACCCCCCAGAAAGGGTGTGACCAAATTGGCAACATGTTGGAATCAGGCAGGAGGAGCCTGAATTGGGAGTGACAGTGACTTCAGTTGGTTCTTCCCTCTCAAGAGCAGATTCATGGGATTTGCTTGGATTGGGCCATGCCACTGGCCAGAACCCAATGAGCCATCCCAAATTGATTCCTTGCAACTTGCAAGCACTAACTGGGTGAAGGCACCTGAAGTTTGGCTGGCCCAGTGGGGAGGGGCAGGCAAATATGGCCACTGCTTACACCTCAGTGACAAGAGCAGGCAGGGGAGGGTGGAGATCCCTTGCTAGTCTGCTTCAGAGGAAATGTGGCCAACAGGGAAGGGGGTTGGGACCTGCTCTGTATCCCATGTGGAGGGAGCCAGGGCTATGACAGGAGAGAGAGGCAGGAAGAATACCCAAGCCCAGAACCCTGAAAGCACTGATCCAGGAGAAAGATAAACAATGGTGGCAAACACACAATATCAGACATGGCTTCAATGGATATTAAGAGATATCTTCAGGACCTAGTAGATGAGATCAAAACTGAAATATTAAATCAGGTGCAACAAGATATGAGTAGATTAATAAAAGAAATGCTCTCAGGAAGCATCTCTCAGGATGATACAGATGGAAGAAGGGAGGAACACAGAAAAAGGAGAGAAACATTCGATAAAGAATATAAGGGAAATATAGAATACCTCAAGCAGATTCAAAGAGACTGACAGGAAATTAAAAATTCCATTGAAAGCTGGCAAAACACCTTAAAGGAAACTAAGGATAGACTATCAAAGCTTGAAGACAAGTTTGTAATGTGTGACCATGAAAGGAAAGATCTCTTAAAAATAACATGGAAACAGGCAGTAACAATACAAAGGCTAGAAGATGACATGAGAATCTACAATTGAAGAATAAGAAATGTGAGAGAAGAAGCAGGAATGCATACAGGTGAATTGCAAAGGCTATTCACAGAAATAATTAAGGACTATTTCCCAAGCATGGGAAAAGAAAATGACATTTGGTTATGTGCGGCATACAGAACTCCAGCCACCTACAACCAAATCAGATCTACACCCAGATGTATAATAATCAAGATACCAGAAATTCAATATAAAATATTAAAAGCTATCAGAGAAAAGAAACAGATTACCTATAAAGGTAAGCCTATTCAAATCATGGCTGACTTCTTGACACAGACCATCAGATCAAGAAGAGGTTGGAGTGAAGTCTTTCTTCCAAGCCATAAAAGAAAATAACCTCCAGCCAGATTGATGTACCCTGCAAAACTGTCACTAGAAATTAATGGAGAAATAAGATACTTCCATGACAAAGAGGAACAGGGGGAATTTGTGACCACCAATCCAACCCTACAGAGAATACTGAAGAAAATTCTAGAGAGAGAGAAAAAAATACCAGGGTTTTAGGAACAGTAGCAGAAAGGCCTCAATGAGTGGGGCAGGCAGTAGAATGAAAGAGAAAACTAGACAAACAAAGGCAGAAAAATAGCAAAACAGAAATGAGGCAGAGAAGGATAACTAGAAATTCTAACATAAATGGCCTTGATACACTATATTGTTAATAGTGCACCAGGATTTAAAACCCACATTGCTCACCCTACTCTGCTTAAGTGTATTGTATTCTGTTCCAGTCATTCTACCTGTACTAGATTTGAGGGCACAGACATCAATCCTGAAAATAGCAGGATATAGTATGGTAATCATCTTTATTTTCCTATTAACTTAATCTAAAGCTCTGTAAAACCCACAGTTTTACCATGATTGATCGTAATCGAATCGGGTTTGTTGGATTGCTGTTTTTGTATTGATAGATTTTATTCAAAGTTGTTATGATTGATAGTATCAAGTCTGAGAGTATAGGCAACTGCACTTAAATGACAAGATACACTAGAATATCCACTATGGTTTGATTATTGTCTGCCTTTGAAGTTTTATACTGTCTACAATGTTTTATTTTTTACTAATATTGTTATATACTGATTTACTCAATTATACTGTTAAATTCAATTATGCCTGCTCATATAGACATTCTATTGAAAATGGTAAGAAACAACACAATAATCATTATTGATCCCCTTGTACTGTGGGTTTATATGACTTTTTGGTTTCATGTTTTTATAGGAATTTGTTTTGCTTTGTCTTGCTAAGTTTTATTTTTCCCTCTAATACAGAAAGAATAGAAATACATGTAAAGATTCATGCATGTGTAGCTGTTTACACACTCACTCTTTGACTATCTACTTTGTGTGCTTTAACTTTGTAACTTGAACAACTATTTCTAAGAGGACAATATGTAATTTATTAACTAGTGATTTCTTATTATTTATCTTTTTATGAATTCTGTATTGTCTCTAATCATTACATGCTTTTGTTTCTATTTAAATAAAAAATAAAAATAAAATAAAATAAGTCCTGGGTAATCCTCAAGTAGACACAAATGAAAGAATAGAGGAACCCAGAGAAAGAAGAGAAACCTTTAATGAAGAATATAAACAAAACCTAGAATATATGAAACATATTCAAAGACAATATCAGGAAATTAAAATCTCCAGTGAAAGCTGGCAAAACGTTTCAGCAGATACTAAAGTCAAAATTTCAAATCTTGAATATAGATTTGCAACATATGATTACAAAAGGAAGGATCTCTTAAAAATAACAAGAAACCAGGAAGCAATGATACAAAGGGTAGAAGATGACAAGAGGATGTATAACCTAATTATAAAATATGTAAATGAAGATGCAGCAACAAATATAAATGAAATAAAAAGTCTATTCACTGAAATAATTAAGGAAAACTTCCCAAACATAGGTAATGGAAGTGAAGTTCAGATAAATGAGGCATGCAGAACTCCAGGCAGCTACAACCCAAACAGATCTACACCCAGACATATAATAATCAGGATCCCAGAAATCTATCACAAGAACAGAATATTAAAAGTGGTCAGAGAAAAGAAACAGATTACCTATAAAGGAAAACTCATCAAAATCACAGGGGACATCTCAATGCAAACCATCAAATCAAGAAGAGCTTGGACTGAAATCTTCCAAGCCCTGAAAGAAAATACTCTCCAACCCAGAATGATGTACCCTGCAAAACTGTCTCTCAAAATTAATGGAGAGATGAGATATTTCCATGACAAAGAAGAACTGGGGGAGTTTGTGACCACAAATCCAACTCTGCAAAGAATACTGAAGGACATTCTAGAGAGAGAGAAGAAAATCACCAGAGTTCCAGGAACAATGGCAATAAGGCCTCAAAGAAATGGGCAGACAGTGGAATGAAGGAGAAAAGTAAACAAACAACAATGACAGAAAATAGCATATCAGAGATAGGACAGAGAAGATCGGTTATATAGCTGTTTTATCTTGACTGATTTTATGTGAATCTGGTATGCTTGAGAGTGTTGAGTCTGATAATAGGTGCAACTACTCTGAAGATGACAGGATTCAATAGGATACCCACTCTGGTTTGGTTGTTAACTGCCTTTGAAGTCCTACAATGTGTCTAATGTTTAGATTTTATTAATAGTGTAATGCAATGCTAAATTTAACTATACTATGTTTGACGATATAGACAATTTTATTGAAAATAACAAGAGACATCATAGTAACTACTGTAGATCACCTAGTATTGTGGTTTTATATGTCCTTTTCATTTCATTTTTCTGCAGGAATTTGTATTGTTGACTTGTTTTGATTTCTTTCTCCTGCTAATACAGAAAGGCTAGGTATATGCGTAGAGACATATGCATGTGTAGAACTTCTAAGTAGTTTATGAGAATGGATTATAGTTATTGTAAAGAAAAATAAGAGAGGAAAATAAAGTAATCTAAAGGATATAACTACATGTATGTTTGAGTATGTGTGATTAATAACATGTTGCTAAAGTTTTAGTTGGATGGAAGAACAAAACTGATTGTAGTTTCACTGTTTGGATGTCCACTTTGTGGGCTTTACTTTTGTAAATTGAATACTTCAAAGAGGAAAATACATCATTATCAACTAGTGATTTCTTACTGGTAAAATATATATATATATACATTTATATCAGTTCATAAAAAATTTTACTACAGAATTCTATCAGTACTTTTGTGAAGATATAATGACATTATGCATTTCCCTCTTCCATGAACTAGAAATAGGAGGAGTGTTGTCAAAATCATTTCAAGGAACCATCATTAACTTCATAATAGAACAAGATGATGACTTAAGAAAATAAGAAAAATCCATGGCAAAACTATATGAACATATATGCAAATATCACCAACAAGATATTTACAAAAGGAAAGGTTCACACAACATGACTAAATAGTCTTCACTGCCCAAATGCAGTGATAGCTCAAGATATAAAAATCAATAAATATAAAAAAATCATATAAAGTGAAGGAACCAAAAAAATCACCTGACCATTTGAATAACTACAAAAATCTTTGACAAACTCTAACATTGATTTTTAATCAAAATCTTGAAAAAGTAGGTAAAGAAAGACCTTATATTTAAATGATAAAACCACTTATGAGAAACCCATTGCCAGTAACATAGTAAATGGATAAAACAGAGTATTTCCTCTAAAATTAGAAACAAGTAATGCATATCAACTTTCCCTAATCATGCTAAATATAGAACTCAGAATACTATCTACATAAGTCAGGAAAAAATAAAATTAGCGTGCAGAACAAAGAAGTAAAGTGTCCTGTTTTACAAATAACATGTCTCTTTATACATTAGGTCTAAAAATATTCACTAAAAGACTCTTCATACTGATAAATACATTCAGTAAAGTACCAAGATACACAATTAATACACATGTATCAATAGCATAACTAAACCCATGGAAACATAGGAAAACATTCTTATTCTTAAAGCTACAAAAATATTATCCAGGAATTAGGCTAAGCTTTTTTAACAAGAACCATAGAATGTTATTATCTTGTTTTGAAGTGCTGTACACCTTTATTTGTTTTATTTTGATTGGCTTTATTGTGTTGTACCATGTTCAATTTTATACTCTTTAAAATAAAAACAACATAGAAATCTGAAACTAGAGATTTAAGAAGACAAAGAAAAGGAAAAGACAATCTCAGTTACTGGGTGGAAAGAAACAGTATTGTCAAAATTGACATATTACCAAGTTATACACAGGTTTAGAACCATCCCAATCTAAATAAAATTCTTCAAAGAACTAAAAATATTCAAAATTTTCAGGGAAGTAGAAGATATTTAGAATAGGCAAGACAATCCTGAGCAATAAGAGAAAAGCATAAAGCAACTCAACTTCAGATCTGAAGTTATAATTCAAAGCTTAAGTGGGTTTGATTGTTAAAACTAGAAGAATTTGGTGAAGTTTTTGGGTCTTCTAACAAAACTCCACCAAAAACTTCTAGATATAATAACCAAATTGAATCACATAGCTGGAGTCAAAGTCAACTTTCAAATATCAGTAACATTCCTGCACAAAAACAGCAAATGTACTTAGAAAGAAATTAGGGAAACTAAAATTTTTACAATAGCAATGATAAAATGAAACATTTCGATTTAATCAAAGAAAGAAAGTAAAATACATTTGCCTTGAAATCTACAATACTCTGAAAAAGTAGATCAAAAAGGAAGTCAAAAATGGAAAATATACATGTAGGTGATAAAAACAAATATAGTAAAAATTGTCATGCACACAAAATTGTAATACAAGTTGAGAACAATCTCAGTCAAAATATCAAGGCCATACCTCACAGAATTAGAAAAAAAATCCTATAATTAATTTGGATCCAGAAGTAAACTAGGATAGCAAAGAAATTCTGGAGAACAAAAGGTAAGCCAGGGAGTATAATAATCTTTAACCTGAAATTATACTAAAACACTATATGACAAATACAGCAAGGAACTTGAAAAAAAATAGTTCCGAGGATCAATAGAATGGATTAGAAGATACAGAAAGAAATTCAAACACAGTCATTCACCTTATCTTCAAAAAAATGCCAAAAAAACTTCATTGAAAGAAACACACACTTTAATAAATTTTTCTGGAAAAATTGGCTTTCTACATGAAGACTATAGCTAGACACATGCATTTCACCATACAGTAAAATAAAATTTAAAAAATCAGACATTTAAATATTATTTACAAATAGTATATCTTCTAAAAGAGAGCAAGGCAACACTCTTGAAGATATATTTATAGCAAACACTTTATAAACAAAACTTTACATGGGATAAACAAGAAATCAACAACTGGCCTCTCATCTCATTCAGAAGATTCTTCAAAGCAAAATAAATCACCTAAAAAATGAAGAGAAATATACAGAGTGGGATAATTTTTACAGTACTTCCTCATAAAAAGGAATTAAGATTTGGAATATGTAAAGAAAAATCACACCCTCCCAAATTTAAAGATTCAACCCTCAAATAGATCTGAAATGAATAGACATTTCTCAGAAGAAAAAGCACAAATGGCAAATGAAGATATAAAAAAAATGATAAAAATCACTGGTAAATTAAGACTTGAAAATCAAAACAACCCTGAGATTTCATCTCATTCCAGAAAGAATGGCTATCATCGTCAACAAACAAACACCAACCAATCACAAATACTGCCAGTACTGTGGGGAGAAAGGAACCCTTTTTACTGAAAATACAGACTGGTGCAATCACTGTGGAAATCATTGTGAAGTTTCCTCAAAAACTTACATTTGTCCTATCTATTCCACTTATGGTTATCTTACAAAAATAATTAAAAGCATCATATCACAGCAACATATTCTCCACCATGTTTATGGAAGTGAAATATGCAATAGCTAAATCTTGGAAACAGTCCAACAACCCATCAGCTGATTCATAAATAAAGAATTTTTTTTAATGAGACTGACACACTGCCTACTACTCTAAGGAGGCAGGTAAGAAGAGGTTTTATTTTATACAATGGAAGATTACTCAACCATAAAGTAGATGGACCTGAAACTTTCCTAAGTATATTGATGACATTGAGAACATATGTTAAGCGAAATAAATTGGACACACATGTGTAAATATCTCATTTTTTCTGGTATGAGAAAACAGAAGTGTATATAAAGATGAAAATATATAACAGATATTTGGAAAACTGAAGAAAATGTTCAAATGGAAAGAGCATCTAGGGAAGAGGAGAAAGAAAAGAATGAAAAATAAAAACAAGATAAAACAAAAAGGGAAAATGGAAACAAAAGTTCTGTAAATAGGAAGGGAAGAGAGATTGTAAAACAGAGAGTGAATGGGAAAAAAGAATCAAGTTATATTGTGTAAAGGTGCAAATTTACTATGATGAACATGATCATTATTTCAAGATAACAATATGCAATATGTAAAATACTAATTTCCTATTTTTAAAAAAAATTATCATTCATTTTATCCTTTTGTGTTTGTTTTTAAATTAAGAAAATAAAATATACCAATACAATTAATAAAGTTTAAAACTGCTAAGCTAATAAAAGTGGCATGGTACTGACACAAAATATGGACATATGGATCAATGGAACAGAACAGATGGTGAAGAAAAAATTCTAGCCACGTTCAATCATCTGATCTTTAAAGAAGTGAAAATAAAATATTTTTAAGATATGGTGCTGGTAAAACTGGTTTTCTGCATGAGTATGAATCTAGTCCTGTATCTGTCATGTAGAAATAAAACAAATTGAAAAACTCAAAATAGTAGTTATAGAATAATAGAATAGTAATAATGAATCTGATGAAAGACAAAATTTGTGTAGTTACTGAAGACATAGGGATGAGCTAGCACATTCTGAACAAAACCCAAATTGCATAAGAAGTAACACCAATATTCTTTTTTTAAATTTTATTTTATGGAGAATAAAACAAAGGAGACAGAACAATGCAGATCAGAACAGAACAATAAAAGCAGTACAGCACTTCACAACAAGAAAAATGAATATCAATAGTAGCTACTCTAATATCTCTTTCTTTGAAATAGTTGGGCATAGTTTCACAAACAATAATATCAAACATAACAAATAGAATAAAAGCATTCAAGAGAATGAAACTATTAAAAGGCATTCTGAACCAAAAACAGAAAATAAACAATGGCTACTATAATATCTCATTTTCCATAAAAATTTGTTTATATTATTACACATATTAAAATCCAGCAAGACACAATGTGATACAACCAATGGTAATAGAAGAACAAAAGCATGGTAGGACTTCAAACTCAGAAGATATTGAATAAACAATGGCTGCCATAATGTATTGTTTCCTTCATTATGTGTTTATACCATCACACATAATAAGGTCAAATAAAACAGAACAAAACCATTCCAACCAATGAATAAAAACATTAAAAGTCTTCAAAGCAATATAATGGAGATCCATGATTACCATAGAATCTTATGCACTGTTACCATTTTATACATTAGGGAGACAATATGGTATGTAAACATGTGAGTTTGATGTATTTTGCTTATGAGTATGGTCTCAAGTTTCATCCATTTATTTATAAATATCTCAATGTGATCATTCTTTATAGCTAAATAGTACTCCATTGTATAAAAGGACCACAATTTTTTTATCCGTTCCTTGCTTCATGGGCACTTAGGTTGTTTCCAAGATCTGTCTATTACAAATTGTGCTGTTATAAACATGGGTGCACATATATCACTGTGATATGATGTTTTCAGTTCTTCTGGGAATATGCCTAGGAGTGGAATAGCTGGGTCAAATGGAACTTCCAGTCCCAGCTTTTTGAGAAATTTCCAGACTGACCTGCACAGTGGTTGCACCAGTCTACATTCCCACCAACAGTGCAGAAGTGTTCCTTTCTCCCCACAGCCTCTCCAGCACTTGTTTTGGTAGTTTTGTTGATCCTGGCCATTCTTTCCTGAATGAGATGGAATCTTAGTGTGGTTTTAATTTGCATTTCTCTAATGACCAATGATGATGGACATTTTTTCATGTATTTATTTGCCATTTGTATTTCTTCATCTGAGAACTCTGTGTTCATCTCTGATGTCCATTTTTGGATTGGGTTTTTGAATTTCAGGGATCTTATTTTTTTTTAAATTCTTTATAAGTTCTAGACAGAAAACCTTTGTCTGAGGGATAGTTTGCTAACATTTTTTTCCCAGTTTGTGGGTTTTCTTCTCACTCTGCTGGAGATTTCTTTCAACATGCAGAAACTCTTTAATAATACATGATCCCTGTTATTGATTCTGGGAAGTTTTTCCTGTGCAGTTTGGATCTTTTTCATGAATTCTCTACCTAACCCTATGTCTTCGAGATTTTTACCTACTTTGTCTTGCAACAGATTTAGTGTTTCTGTTTTAATATTTAGATCTTTGTTCCACTTAGATTTTAGTTTAGTACATGGTGATAGGCATGGGTCTAGTTTTAGTTTTTGGCATATGGATAGCCAGTTTTTCCAGCATCATTTATAAAAGAGACTGTCATTCTTCCAGTGAACATGCTTGGCCCCTTTATCAAATATAAGGTGCTTGAGTGTGTTGGGAGTTGTATCTTCTCGTCTACTCAATTGATCTTCAGGTCTGTTTTTATTCCAGTACCATGTTGATTTTATTATGCTACCTTTGTAGTATGACTTCAAGTCAGGGATTGTGATGCCTCCTGCCTTGCCTTCGCTGATTAGAATTATGTTTGCTATTCTAGATCTCTTATGGTTCCAGATGAATTTTAATAGTGATTTCTCTAGATATATGAGGTATGTTAGTGGCATATTCATTGTGATTGCATTGAATATGTATAACATTTTGGGAGAATGGCCATTTTCACAATATTTATTCTTCCTATCCATGAATGAGGGATGTCTTTCCATTTTCTGAGGACCTCTTTGATTTCTTTTTCAGGGCATTATAATTTTCACTCTATAGCATTTTTTCTTCTTTCATTAGATTAATTCTTAAGTATTTCATTTTATGGATGCTTGTGTGAAGGTTGTGGCTTCTCTTATTTCTCTTTCAGTGATTTTGTTGTTCGTGTATAGGAATGCCATTGATTTTTGAGTATTCACCTTGTATCCAGCTACATTGCTGAATTTATTTATTGTATCTAGGAGTCTTTCAATGG
The DNA here is from genome assembly GCA_004027455.1 of Hydrochoerus hydrochaeris. Lineage (NCBI taxonomy): Eukaryota > Metazoa > Chordata > Mammalia > Rodentia > Hydrochaeridae > Hydrochoerus > Hydrochoerus hydrochaeris. The sequence goes on from PVLA01000052.1 coordinate 933,258, forward strand.
AGTTTTGGGGTTCTTCATTGTAGAGTATCATGTTATCTGAAAATAATGATGTACATTATATATTGTAAAAAGGTAAGAAATTGTTTTAAAGGAAAAAGGAAATAGGATGGGGCAAAGGGGAAAAGAAGGAAGGCAAGAGGGAAAAATGCAAGTTAGTTATGCTATTAGTGTTTCTTGGTAAACAAAAGATGAAAATTTGTGCTAGTACCAATTTGAGAAATTTTTGCATCTATGTATTATTATACAATGAGTAACTACTTTAAAGATAGTAATATACAATGTATTATCTATATTTACTCTCAAATCATCTTATCATGAAATTTTGTTTTACCTAATATCCATAAAACTACAAAAAGGAACTCTTCTTTTTGTGCAGAACTTATTCCCTAAATTTTATTCTTTTTCTTTCTTTTTTAGTACAAACCATAGAAACAACATCACATCTTCAATGCTTTGATTGAAAATCTCCTGAGATAAATGCCCAAGTTTTTCAATTAAAATATGTCATTTTCTTATAAGTGTGAAACTAAGCTAAGTTTATACAACAAGGTCTTATTTATTTATTTATTTATTTTGTACTGGGGATTGAACTCACGACGTCGCTCCTGACAGGCGAGTGCTTATGCCGCTAAGCTAAATGCCGCCCTGCAAGGTCATTTTTAGTTCATTCTCTAATTACAAGATTTTCGGTTCCATCTGAATCCTCACTGGCACTGTCTTTAACATTCATATTTCTACCAACACTTACTTGATAACTATTTAGATATTTTAAATATAATGTAGTTTTCCCCTGCTGTGCTCCTCACTTCGTCAGCAGAGCTCAGTAACACTTTTAACATCTCTATTAAACCAAGATTTTAACTGTAATCTATATTGTCCCTCTTTTTATTATCAGTTAAATTTATTCTAACCTTTGTCAAACATGGTAGTCTAAATTCTTCCAGCATAATTTTTTTTTATTTTTACAGTAGAAGGTGCAATGAATTCAGTGACTTATAAAGCACAGTCTAAATTCATAAATAGCATATTTTTTTTTTGTTTGTGGAGGCAAATTAATTTCATTGGCTTAAAATCAAGAGGTCTACAAGATTCATTTTTCTAGAGATTTTAAGGAAAACTTTATTTCCTTACACTTTTTAGCTTATGAGGACTGTCTGTTCAGTTGGCCCTGCTCTCTTCTTTCTCTCAAAATGCACCACCCCAATCGATTTTTGTAATCAATTTGATT